>JAWNOR010000112.1:2865000-3465000 GCA_035045885.1 Drosophila borealis
TCAGATATATATTTTGGAAAATAAGAAAATGTAAATTCAGCAAAGGCGGCACGTTTCGCATTAGGAACCGACACAAATGCCGAATGCTATTTATAAAGGCAACAATTAGAATAATGGGGTGTGGGTGTGCTTCGGATTTTCCAACTGAACGCGAGCGAAATAACGCACAAAATGTCAAAAATCAAAAATCAAAATTAACATGAAATAATAAATTCAAGTCGTGTGAAAACTGAACACGCATCTTAAATAAAATAAATCAGTAAAATAAGACAAGAGTGCTCCAGCTGGCAGGACTCGACTAGAAGATACCCTGCACTCAGTCTTAGTACATCCTAATGCATATTCGTACCCGCATTCGTATTCACATTTATCGCTTTGCTATCACTTAAACAATATACTCTTTTCTTATATGAATTATTAGCACTTCAATGCATTGACTCGTTTTCTAAAATCCCACAAGCTACCGAATTTGGCCATGTTGCAGCTCTTGTGGGATTACAGGGGAATTCCCGTCTCCATTTACCATTCCCATTCAGTTTCATAAATTGGTTTAAATGTCTATACAGTCGGTTACGTGCCTCTGTACAAAGGTATAAAACCCGTTTTTGAAACAAATGATGGGTATATGGCATGATTTATATTTTTAGTATTCAATTTTCTTGATGGCGCTACGCAGTTTGGTGCCAAGACAGATCTGGACTCTATTTAATGATATATTAAATCACAGATCTGGCATAGGTCTGCAAGGGTATTATATCTATGACGCTTTGAAGAAAATTCTAATTTTTGCTCTTCTTTTCTTCGATTACATTTAAATTTTTCAGAATATACTTGGGTTGTCTGCCTCAACCGGTCTTTGGATATCTGTTGTTGCTTTAGTCTTAATTCCATACTCACAGATCCAAGATAACACACTTGATAGTTTAAAGAAAGCATCTTAAAGCTTGCAAACAAATTGTATCTGCATTTGTAAAAGTATCTTTATGTGGAGGCTGGTGTTTTTTGTATCTGTATCAGCCTGGTCAGACTGGGCCACGCCTCCAATTGACAACTCTGTTTGGCCTGGCCGCAAGGAACTGAGGCGAGTCCAATGTGGCATGTAGCATTTCCATTGCTGTGCTCGGGCACAGAAATCGTGCACAGCCGTTTGCCGTTTAAAAGTTATTTATTTTTTGCGACAATTTGGCATCAAATCAAAAATTTGTACATAAACTATTTTTGAAGAGAACCGGCCCAGGCGCAAAGCGGTCGGCCCGAGTGGAGAGGCCAGATCGGTTGGAGTCAGCGGCTGGCGACTAAAACGTTTGTTCTGGATTTATGCGATTTTGATGGAATCAGTCGACGGCAACGGCGCCGCCATCCAAAAATAAGCAAACAGCAGCCAGCAACCAGGAAGCAAACGATGCCACCAAAAACAGACAACGAGTAGATTTGCACTAGTCGGGAATGCTCGACCAGCAGATACCCTGTTATTGGCGCCGAGCTGCCGTTGTATGCCGTCTACTATGAGAAATGTAGTCTTGAATGTATCGCTTCGGTGCTCACAGTCCGATCAGGTCTCAAAAATGGCACCCAAATGTGTGCAACTGCAATTCTTAACTATTAAAACCTTTGGAGGAATTCAAAAAGTGAAATATTCTTAACCTTTACATAATATACAAGGTACTAAATAACTAGTTTGCTCTTATAATCTTCGAGGTATGCTTAAAAAACATGTGTCGAAATCGAAATTTATCGATATTCCGAATGTGGTATCGAAGGAAATGATAAGCTCGTTCTGCGTATTGTGTAGGAGAATATAAATTTCGAATTTTCAGTTTCGAGTTTTTGTAGACGGAAGGACTGACATGGCCAGATTGACTCAGCTCGTGGTCCCGATCATAATTATATATACATTTTATGGGCACGCAAATGCTGCCTTCAGCCTGTTACATACATTTTGACAAAACCATTATACCCTTTTGGCCCATTTTGAATAGGTTCTGGGTATAAAGACTACCACTAAAACTGTAAACTGACAACAATACTCGTGCTAAATAGCTCTTGGCTACATTTTTAATATATACTCTCATATCTATTAAGACAATAGATAAATTGCCCATTCGCAGCTGTTGCACTGCTCAAAGACATGTGTCCCAAATTTGTCAATTCTAATTTTACGTAGTTCGGCTGATCCAAACTGATCCTCAGCTCGTCCGATTTGGCCGAAGAGTGTGTTCAATCACCTAACCAATCACAATCACTCTGCAAATATTGAGCATCAGTTTGAAGTGCAAACATGAGCGTCGACTCCATACGAAAACCAATTCTACACCTAAGTACACATACTCACACACATGCACACACACACACACGCACACACACGCACACTATGATATGCTTGGTCTCGTGCTGTTTAAATGTGTTTTGCTGTCAACATTTGCATATCACTTTCGTATTGGTAACTGGATCGGACGAGCCATTGCACAGCGATCATTCACTTGAGCAACAATTATGTCAAGCTAAAAATTGCAATCAATAAATAAAGTAAAATGAAATTGTTTGTCCGACGATTAGCTTCATAATTATAATTATACATTTTATAAGGAGGACTTTAAGAACAAAATAACTTATTTAACGACTAGTGTAAATTTCAAATAAATAAAATTCGAAACTCGCAAAAATTTGCTTAAAACAAACTACAATAACTTTTGAACGATAGTTGAAATGTACAACATACTTATGTTCATTTGTGCTACGCTTTGCTTCAGTGTATCGCTTATTTAAATCGGTTCGGATTTACTCAAGCTATGGTGACATACATAAACTTACTTTAAAAAAGGCTTCAAATGTTTTAGAAAGGTTCAACATGGAACAAAAAATATTTGTTGGGGATCCTAATGTACCAAAGCAGTGCCTTTGCAGAGTTACCATATTGAAGACTAGACTCTATGCATAGACTTATTTGAGCTTAGCCTTTTTATTGGTGTCTATCAGGGTTAAAAATCCAAAAAAGTAGCATTACAGTTGAAGGCAACTCCCTGTCTTAGAACAAATTTGTTCGTGAACCTGGTTGTAAATATTGTAAATATTGTAAACACTTCCTAATTTCTTGGACAAGATGCGCCCTTAATTGAATATCTACCCAAAATTGGCATATACTAAATATGGTTAGATAACTGCAATGATTGGGGCCCAAGTTATTTGTGCTTCGGTGCTTCAACTCCCTCATAAATATAGTGTCGACTGTTTTTTGAGAAAATGATTTGGTTAAAAAAAAATTGAAGCGTCCAACTTGAACTGGTTTGGTTCAAACGCCGTTTTTAAGCCTCGGTTTATATAGCGTGTTTGTTTTGTTAGCTCCTCAGCTTGTTTTTTCTTCTGCGTAGCTATTGGTTCTGTCCGAGCAGAAATTGTTTCAAATGTTCTTTTAGCTAGGCTGCAAATTAACCGGGACACTGTTCGGTGTGTGAACCTGGTATGCATCCAACTTCTGGTTCATGCTTTGGTTCCTTTAAATTGAAGTAGTTTTAAGTGAAACAATTTAGTTTATTATATTCAAATGTGTTTATTATTATTAGATCAAGATAATATATCTTATTTAAAACAATATCTTTTTGTTTACTTTAGAACAAAAGTAGAATGTCTATCAGCATATTCTTAACAATGCTGCCGCTCAGATCCTAAAGGTCAACATTTCCCGTTCTAATGAGAGCTAAATATAGTCTGACGCAAAACTGTTAATGCTTTGGGACTGGCTGCTCTCTTAAAATGTCATTAAATTCAAAAAAGAATATATTCAGATCATAAATATGTATATGTATACATACATATAGTTCGACCGAAGCTATTTCGACTTGGTTTTGATTTAGCTTCGGATATATTTTGAGGGTCCTGGCAGGGACATATTTAATTCAGTGATTAGAAGATTTTTTTAAAATTCAGATCATGGCTGCGCCTTACATATCGTTGTCAAAAAGGCCGTATCCGATTTGTTCATATTTGGAACCGTGAGGCCATGTGAATGATCAGTTTTAGGGATGCAGCGTTGCAATCTTTGCACCACTTCGTAATCTATAGAAAGCCGCACGTTGGGTTTTGGATGATAATTCCTCCTTCTGCTGCTTGTGCTGCTTCTTTACACGTCTTGCGCCGGGTTTTATTTAACGGACGTGAGAGTTTTGAGCGCAAACAAGAAAGTCAAATAGACAAATATACAGATACACTTACATGCACTTGATAACAGAGCATATCTATACGCACGCAACCAGAGTAGTGGAAAAATGTTTGGTTTCTTTTTTAACAGCTGATATCACATACACTTTTGTAGGAATACTTATTTGATTTCTTCTATGCTGGAAAGGAACATAAAACAGAAGAAAAAATGAAAAAGAAGATAAAAAAGAGCCGAAGTTGGAGAATAAGTTAAAAGAAGTCGGCCAAGAAATAAAACAAATGGCTGGGCCTTATCACTGACAGACGGAGAGATACATACATACAATGCCTCCCCCTCCGCCCCCTCTTCAAACCCCACTTGCCATATGAAACACTTGACGATCACATGTGTGTGTGTGTGTCTGCGCACGCTCTAATTTCTTGATTACACTGCGCACCCTGGTCATAAGTTAAAAACCTGCTATACATCACAACTGGAACTCGAACTGGCGTTTACCTAAGAGATTAGCATTGCCTTTTATTGGAACAGTCCGACAAATGCAACCAAATGCAACCAGGCCAGCTGAGTTTTATACTAAACGCATTGCCAATTGCTACCTATAGATACACATTCATATACCGATAAAGATACAGATAAATATACAGATACAGATACAGATACAGATACAGGTTTATATATGTATGCATCTACATACGCACACACAGTATGCTTGGAATGATGATTACACAAGTGCCATGCGATGGCAGCATATCAAAAATTTGAAGAAAATGCAAACAACGCAAAGTGTGTAAACAAAAAATGATAAAAAAAGGCAAAGAAAAAAAAATGAAGAAAAAAATTTGAAAAATATTAGAAGTGAGTGCTGAAGTGCTGCGTGGAGTGGAAACATACACAACCCGCCAGGGGTAGAGGTATAAAATAAAAACTAAATTGTAGTTAAATACAATAAATATTAGCTCTATACACACACACACACACACACATAGCACACGTATATATGTGTGTGTGCAGCAAATCGCATGTGGTGCAACAGGGTATAACAAACCAGAAGCACGTTAGGCAAACCAAAGCTAATAGAGAATAAGGAAGGAGAAGGTATTATCTACAAACTGTTCCTACATAATAAGGCAAGCGAATGTTAAATAAAATCGTCAAGAATCATGATAAATGTGATTATTGATATAATTAGTAGTATCGGGTATAGTATAGAATATAGTTTGGCTCAGAAAATACTAAATCCATACACGAGCCGGGTATTCGAGTCCGGATCTTTGTTGGCCAGTTGCCTTAACGACTGGTTCACTGAGACGATATAATAGCAAGTAACACGGGGAGTTTCCGTTAAGGAGTTACTCTTCACGCACCGCAGAGCTGCTGTTATTCTCGCTTCCTTCTAACTTAGTGCTTCTTCGTAACTTAGCCCCAGACTTTGCGAGATTCTATCTGGAATAACTTCGGAGTTTATTGTCCGATCTTAATGAAATTTACAGCGCTCTAATATGGCATACATAAGTGAATATATAGTCAAGCAATTCACTCAAATACGTAATGCAAGTCAACGGGAAGAGGTATCCGATATCGGTGAATCTGTGTTTACCATACGACAACCTGCATATACAAGTTGGCGTCTTTAGCTCTTTGTAAGCTCCAAAATAAAGAAGACAATGTCGATTTTCATGGGTTTTGTGAAAATGGGGCGAGTTACCGACGATTTGAATTAATCTCAATCCTTCAATAGGAGAAGGACTTTCCCCGAAAATCAAGGTTCTAGCTCTAATATGATATAATTCCTAGTCGAACATTCTCGACTAGAAAATTATGTTTATAATTAAAGGCCCCTTGCGATTGAGCATGATCTCTTATAACAGGTTAGTTTTTTTCTTATGCGGCGTTTTAGATATTTCGATTAGGCAAGTAAATTTTGGGATGAGTTACGATATAGAGCAATATAGGTAAATAGAACTTACTATCTAATTAAATGCAACAAACTTGATCAGCGTAAGTAAGCATAAAACATGATATTAAGTGGGGTCGATTGCATTTTGGTTGCTGAAAGTGGACAACTTTGTAATACTGTTCTATGCTCATTCAGTTATAAAGGGTATTAAAATCGAAATGCGAGTTTGATATCTTAAAATCCGACGTAGGCCCAGCTATGTATATATTAGCTTGGATACTGCCTAAGAAGTGGAACAGCGTTGTCGGTGCGGCCAGTTGGAGGGTTTGGCAGTCGACTGTGTTGCCGGGCAACCGATACCCGTATCGCACATGGGCCTAGGCGAGTTGAAATTAAGGTTTACTTTTATATGATTGATTTGTGCTCGCTATTAAGATTGCATATCGGGGTGGCAACGACGGTGTGGCACCGTCTTTAAAGGAAAAGCCACGCCATAAACTATCTGAAGTGCAGGTGTACGAGTGTCGCTAGGCCTATCAAATAGTTTACCTCCGCACACTCACCTAGCTCGCGTACCAGCACTATGCTTGATAAATGCGTTTTTAAACCCTGAAACAATTCAAAATGGGTAAATAGGATATGATGGCATTGTGCAAATGTATGTAACAGGCAGCAGAAAGCATCTTGAACCACAGAAAGTATAAATATTCATGACCAGGTTCGATCTTTCCATTACCCTATTAGTATAGTACAGTATAGTATCAATAGCTCCTCCCATTTTCATAATGTCGTTAAAAAACTTTTTTGTGGCATAGTTTCATAAGCCTAATTCGAAAATTATAAAAGTTAGATACTACCATATAGCATACACAAATTATATATAATTCCTTGGATAACCCACTTTTAAAGAGCCTTCGATTTGGCATATACACACTTTTGTATGGCATATTGTTGCCATGCAAATTATATTTAGATCGGACTTTAAGCACCGAATCCGATAGTGTGTAGCTGATGGAAGAAGAAGCACAGTCGCTGCGTGAAGTACGCAGTAAGCAGTCTGCGTAGGTGCGTAGATGGGTTCGTATGTATATGTGTGTATTTGTGTGTGCATGTTTAAAAGGTAGCTGGAAAGTTTCTAAAGGCAGCTTGTTGCTTAAATCAGGGTATCTCCTAGTTGGGCACTCCCGCCTAGAGCACTCTTACTCGTTAATCAATGCAAAGCTGCTCGATTTTGGACGGACTGCCAACCGCTTTTCGATACATTCGTGTTGCTCAGGATGATGTTCGTGTTGCAAGTGTGGCAGAACTAGCAGATCCAGGAACTCAGTTTTTAGTTGGGTGATGTTGGCACCTAATTCTGGCATAGGGCTCTTGGGTCCTCACTAATCTAATCGCAATGCTAACAGCACATTTAGAACTTTCATTTTAATGATCGCGCTTGACCTCACCAGTTGAAACTGTAGCCGTAGCCCTCGTATCTCTGCTGACAATGTAATGAAAATCATAAAAATTAGACGCAATCTCATACACACACGCCTTTACTTATCAATATTTATGGTCATGCGTACACTGAGAAAATGAAGGGGTGCTAATTGAACAACTATTCGAATGGGCACTCGAATTGTTTAAAACTTGAACTGTACAAAGTGTCGAGTATAAATTACTGCTGAATTTTTTTTTGCATTGATGTTAGTATAGAAGAAGTTAGTATAGAGAAGAAGGCAATTTTAAGGATTACTCGTATCTGCTCTCGCTCGGTTAAAAGTTTTTCTTAAACGTTAAGCTAGAAATTATTTCTTGATTAATTTTATGGTTCAGCTGTCAAATGTCGAGGATTCCAACAATAACAATTGATGCTTATTGATGTTGGAAAACGGGACAGTTTTCATAAGAAAATTAAATATAAACCCTGTCCTGCGAACAATCTCTAAGATTGACCGGCGTACGGGCAGATATACATAAGTACTTAAATCGACACAGCTGATCAGCAATATATGTACTACAAATTTACTTATACCTTTTAAATTCCTTCAATGAGTAAATAAAAGTAAATTATAGTATATAAATCATAAAATAATGTAGTTTTTAAAGAAATCCATTATGTGTCGTGTGATTCAAGGAATTCTCAGCTACAAAAATTATTTTGCTTTTTATACCCTGTAAGTACATAATGGGTAACATGGGTATAATTAAGTTGCATGTAATTGGGAGACTATCTATCCATCTGTCGCGTCGATCACAAAGATTATAAGAACCGAATTTCCAATTAAGAATTGAATTTCTGGTATATCATACGTAGTTCAAGTTTTCTCACCTGATTTCACTTATTTCCACAAAATAGATACGTATCTATACTAATAGCATATCTTGGAGAGACATATGTGCAGATATGTAAATGGGGAAAAGTCTGAAGATACAGTCGTGAATATATGTAATGAATGTTGTACAATTTGGAATGGAAGGTATACGAAGCTAGTTTGAGCTTAGAGCTGGGTACAGGGTGCCTCTAAGTCGGTCACTATCAACCAGAGCACTCTTACTTTGATTCTTTTGAAGGTCTTAATCAACACGATCTTCAGCTTCTCCGTGCCGCCCCGCCTTCACCACCAGCACACATTCCAAAAATAATAGTCAGAAATTTATCGCATTGAAAATTTCGAATTGCTAAACGACACTAATCTACGATTTATTTAAATAGGGTTCAACAACAATCACAACAACAACAACAACAACAACAACGGCAAGAACAACAGCAGCGGCAATAGGTCCAAAATGTACCTGTTAGCCAGTTTAGGCAGAGCCCGAAACCTGAACAAAGTCCGGGCATGGCTCAATGTTATTTACATATGTATCTGTATCTTATAGAAATGCTTCCTCTAGCGATGGCTTAGTGGTTTTGACTCTCCTCGCCTCTTCCTCTTGCCAGCTCCTTAAGTGTGTATATCTGGATGTATGCGCGTGTGTGTGAGTGTGTGTGTGTGTGTGTCTGTTTTATTGGTCAACCTATTTAATTGCCGCTTCTTGGTACCTGTTCTAGCCATTCCTCCCGTCCTCTCGTCCCTTATCCCAGCCGTCCCTTTGCAGGTTTTCGGTGTTCAAACAGAATTTAGCCGACAATTAATACGGCGCTGAGCTTGGGATTTGGGTTCGGTGTCTGTTTGGTGCTCGAACCTGGCGCAGGTTTTCTTATGGGCGTTATGCCTGTAAGCACAGCGCAGAGTTTGCGCATACTAAAAGATACAAAGATACAATAACTGGGCTGCGCTTGCGTGACTATTCATAGTGGTTCTACGTGTGCGTGTGTGTGTTTTTTGTTAGTAGTTTTGCAGCAAACTAGGCATATATTAATTTAGTGAGCGCTCAAATACCCATAATAATGCTTGCTGTTTTCACACACATAGATACATTCGCAGATATACAAATACTTTTACACTTATGTATTGACAAACGGCTTACGCATGCTCTAAGTACCCGCGATTTGAACTTCCAAGATTTTCCAGTAGTTTTGGTGCACGTGCGCGTGAGTCGGCCCCCCCCGCCCCCGCTTGCCAGCTTGCCACGAGTGATGCATGGCAGTGCCAGTCAAAAAAGACAGCTTCACTTTGCTTTTGATATTAGTTTGTTCTTTGTTTGGTTTGCGTCTAAAGGTGCGCGGCACAACTAATGCTGCCTTGCGATATTTACAAATTTCATTCGAAGCACACGCAATCCCTTTGCTTTCCGCGCGTGGATACGATTGGCGACAGCGCTGTCTCCTCTGCTTACCACCTTGTATGCAATGCTCACTTAAAAAGTTCCGATGAAAACACATATGATAGTTTCGACAAGTTTGGATCGTTGGTATTTTCCATTGGTATTTGGTATTTGCACAAACAAGTCCAACAATCGACCATTGTCAGGTGGATCTCGGACCGCTGAATATTGTCTGTTCGTTTGCCAGTTCGTCAATTTATGCAACAATATTTGTTTGCTTGCCGAGTTAATCGAGTTTTTTGTCTCGGCTAGTTCCTCTTGCCAAGAGGCGCTCTTATCAATTGCTTAAAAAATGGCAACAAAAATGTGTTATGTCAAAGCTCCCAAAAAGATGCCCATGTGTGGGTATTATTGATCTTAGGCCCAATGGCATCCAATATTTGACAAGTCATTCACGAGTCGAAGCGACGTGAGCCAATGCGAGCCGCCGTTGCCCACGCGGCAGCCCAAGCTCAAGACCAGGCCATTTAACACCAACTAATTATAAACCATTTCAAGTTTATTGAGCAAATGTTTGCCCTCAAACAAAATGTATGCAAAATGCTTCAAAACTACGCATACATAGCGCTTTTGTGGTTGATTTTGAAGGCTTTTTTCATGTTGTTTCCTCACAGCATTTTTAGCGTTTTTCTTGAACATTAAAAACTTTAAACAAACGAACTTCAAACCTGGCGTTTGGGCCATAAAATGACCCTTGGCAATAACTGCTCTATGTAATCTATTAGATCTAAAAAAATACAATTTTGTAACGCAAGACAAAAAACTCATTTCTACCAAGCTCACAAGTGCGAAAGATCATCATTTGTAAAAGAATGCTTAGATTAATGCAAATAAGTATTATATTAATAAAAATAACTATTATTATTTCCCTTAATTTTTGTAAGTAGGTTCTCGTATAGTATTCACAGAACGAAGCGCGATTTAAGAGATATTGATTTGTATTTCAAACATTAATCCTGCATTTGTTTTAAGACTTGAAGCTTACATTCTATTTGCAGCTCGGATCTTGCTTTTTTTTTTGGGTACACCCACTGTCGGGCATTCTTAATTTATTTCCAGTTGAAGCTCAGAATTACGTACTTATAAGTAAAAATGGAAAATATATTGGAAAATCCTTTTCTGTTAATTTTTCAAAAAATTCCCCATAGTATTATTCGTTTGATAATGTGCACATAATGGGCATTAGGAGTGCTATAAAATGAGCCCAGGCACAACACGACTTTAGCTGATTATGCATACGATACCGGACCATGCGGGTCGACGTCAATGTTTCTGGGTATAACCTTTGATATGCCAATTGCCCGGGAGGGTTGTCGAACAGTGAAGAACGCTTGTTCACCCAATTTCGCAGAAATACAACATGTATGTATGTACATATAAATCTGTTTTGTTTTGTATATACATACGTGCCCATGCACATGAGTTTCTACTACCTGGTAGTTATATGTACTATGTTGTACAGTCTGTACAGTCAGTTGTATTTAGCATTAACTAATAGATCATCTTGTTTTATCAGAAGGCTGTACAGGATAAATAAGTTTATATGCAGTCTCTCAGTCATTCAGGGAATGGAACAACGAAGATCAGGGCTCGGGTCCCCGGCTGGAGCATAGATGTAGTATTGTCTAAGCCGAAGGTTATAGTAGCTAGACTTGTTCGATAAATGTTTAGTTGAATGTTTACATCGATATCCTCTACCGCTAAAATTAGTAACAATAATAATAATATTAATATTAATAGTCATATTTTTAATTATTAATAATATTAACAAATATTATTTATAATAAAAATATAATTAATAATAGTACAATTAATTTTAAATATATATTTACTAAGATGAAAAGATTCTTTCAAAAATAAATTTCTCACATACCAAGAAGAATTAAGGTTAAGTTTTCTTTCTGTTACATCATCCTCGTTAATTTATAGATTAAAATTTGTAGCAAGCTACAGAGTAGATCAATTAATAAAATAAATCGGAGCAGAATATCTCACACTTTTTGAAATTGAGAATGAAGTACAGCAGATCTTAGAGCTGCTCTTAAAGAATTTAATGAATGCTTTTAGCTGTAAGATCATTAGTATTATATGTACATAAGGGTATTTATTATTCGGCAGGCTGAAATAGCTTAAGAGAGGTATTTATTTGTTTGCTTCAAGCAATACATTTTTGATGGCCAATATTTGGTCGTACCCTGGGGCGCGATAAAACGTTTCTGCACAGTCAAAATCAATTTGATCTCGGGGGAATGTGGGATGGTAGCACGCAGAGTGAGGCAAGTGCAAGCCTTATCAAAGCTAGGCCAATTTCTTAAGCTTAGGCTTAAGTCCAAAAATATTTGTTACGTATTTTTTAAAGTGCGCAATTCAAGTATTTCTCACAGTGACATAAAAGCGTCGTTGTGTTCTTGCGTGTGTGTGTGTGTATGAATTTATGTGGGGTCTGTGGTTACAACTTGGATACTTCCCCTTACCCAGGCACAAGTAGCCATGATCTTGAGCTGGCCTGCCCTTATGCGTAACCCCGATTTCCTACATCGTGCTCGCTGCTATTCATTCAAAAGCGCTTGCTTCCGCCCATATTTGCAATTACAATTAAAAAGCCGAGGCTTTCGAGTGTTACAACGAATCTGAAATACCCTAACCGCAAGCAATTGATCTCTGTGAAACGTTCTGTTGAGGTGAAGTACCACACTTTACTATTCTGCATCTACAATTGTGTGCAGTTGTTTCTTGCATAAATGAAGAATTTTCTTAAGTATCTACCACATAGATATATACATATACATATATACCCTATTCTCAAGATAGCACGTTTACGGATTGGCTAGCGGATCTGTTCCATTCGTTAAGCAAGCCACATGAGAACTACATTTGCTGGTGCCTTGAATAGCTGCTGTTGTTGTTCGCTTGGGCTGGGCTGTTAATGCCAAAAGTCAAAGTCTGGATTAATCATCAATCAAAAAAGCAGCATAAATTAATCGCGGACACAAAGAGCGCTTGTAGATCAGAGACCAGAATACCCCCATCCCGCTGCCCGCCGCCCGCCGACCAGCCTCAGCTTATTGTCATTGGCAAACGAAATTTCTTTCTTGGAATGTTATAGAACTGACGCAGATGAATATAGTATATAAATACGCGTATCATCACAGTCAAGCACCGAGACGTAGGTATCATTAGTATTTGTCATTGGGTGTGCCTCTCTCTTTATCAATTAATTTATCCTCATTTCTCTCAGTGTGTATGCGGACTACATCGATTCTACAGAACTGATCGTTTGTGACTGCAACTATCGCAGTCCTAGGTATTGTTTGAGTGCATTTAGAACTCAACTGGAACTTGATAAGCAAAGAACTTTTTCATACAAGAACATAATTTTCGACTGATCATTCATTTGGCAGATACATGATTGACTAGTACGATCCAGCCGGTCCGATCCGGTATATGTACTGTTTGCAACAAAAAGACGCACCTATGCAAAGTTTCAAGACGAAAACTTATAAACCGAGAAACCGGTTTTCAAACAAACAGACAGACGGACATATCAACTCGGCTGCTGGTGCTGATCTAGCATATATCTACTTTATGGATTGGCAGATGCATCCTTCTATGAGGATGCCTCCTTTTGGTAGATACATATTTGCACAAAATCTTTGTTAACCATTCTCTGCTCAAGTGCAGTGAGCCAGAAGTTAGTGTACGACTTCTGTAATAGGTAAGTTTCACTCTGCTTAGTCAGCATAAGCAAACAATTCCGTTTTGCACCGAGGAAGTAATTAAGTGATCACACTTGTTGATTGTGATCAGCCAAAGATCCTTTACGCTGTACTGCTCGTATTCGTATACAAGAGCCATGGGAACTGAGCAAAATGTCGTCATGCTCGGTTACGCTCTTCTGCTATCCATTATCATCATCTGTCACTATCACTGACGCATTTAACAGCGCATTTTATCTCGCATCGAGTGGGGGCCTGGGATGGGGGAGTAAGTGTGCGAGTGATTTTATAAGTATTTTATGTTCAGTTGCTTTATCAACTAACCTCTGTACAAGGTCGGCCGACCTACTCAGCCTTCTGTAGAGAATATTGAGACGAGACGGTCAGACAGATGCACAGATCGCGACATCTTCTTCGACTGGGTGTTGATTTGTTGTATGCACAAGGGACTCCAGCTCCGACTCCGACTCCAACTGGAGCTCTAACTGGGCTTCGATTTGCTTGCGGATTCGGATCCCACGAATGGCAAGTGACACTCACGATCCCCCGATCGTGTCATAAGCATTTTCTGTAGCTGTTTCATTTGTATACCCTGTACCCATTGCAAATGGGTATCTCAACGAGTTGTCAAACTGAGTCAATCTGTGTAGATCCCTCAATGTCCAATGTCTGCCCACTAGAATAACCGGTTCTTAACTGGAACATGTTCACAATGAACCGAGCCTAAAATTGGATTTGAAGAAAGAAGAGTCGCACTTTAACCTGAACCGAACCGAAATTTGGTTCCAGTATCCTGAATATAAAAGCTAACTTATTTTTGATAAATAAATAAGTAAAATAAATGTGTGTTCTATTGAAAAATTTTAAATATAAATGAAAAACCAGTTTCACGAGCCCAGACTAAGGCCAGGCATTCGAGTCGTGAGCCGAACCATCCAACATTTTGTTTCGGCTTAGAGCCTAAATTAAAAATCGCAAAAATCGCACAAGTTTTTTAAAGCTTTTTGTGTCCATATAATTTGGAACGGAAGTCAATTTTAACAACTATTATGTTCTTTAAAGCGCGTATTGTTTTCTATATAGTTTTTTTTTTCGAGATTAAAACGAGTGAATGTTACGGCATTGCACAGCTGAGTACAGGGTATCTTTGAGCTAGTAATTTGTTTTTGTTTCATTTTTTTTTGCGAATTCGCGCAAATTTGCAGCTGTAATTAAAAACAAGCGCAAAGTCGCTGCAGGAGAAGGAGAACCAAAAGGCGTGCGATTTGGAGTTGGGGTCTGGAGTGCCGCAGTGCCTCACAGTGCATATGGCAGTGTATGCGGTATGTATGTGTACTGCTTGTGTATTGGTATTTTTGGGTTCGCACATAATTGAAAGGAGTGAAGTGGTTTGTACGTGCGCCACATGCATGCCATATGTCTGGCCCGGCTCGGAGACCAATTTATTTTAAACAAAATGCAGGTCACGAAATGTTTAACCCGAAAGCAAAACAGAGGCTGAAAGCCAACAACAACAACAACAACAGCAACCACAAACATGCAGGCAACGCGACAGACTTGAAAAGAAAGTCAAGCAAATGGCAAAAATTGCCAATACCTTGCAAAAAGAAAAATGTATGCAACCACACGCACACACACACGAACACACACACACGCGCATATCGTATATCATATATACTTTAGGGAAAGGGCACCCATCATATGGAGCATCCAGGATTTGCCCCTATACCAAGCAAGAGTGTGCAGCCAGAGAAAGTAAATAAAAGAAAACATATCATAATACTAACATGCTCTCTCCCACAGCCACCATCCCCTCAACTGTCCATTCACGGCCCGCATAACACGGCGGGTTGCATCTTTCCTTTCCTGGGCTGTGAAAATTCTGAACGAATTTGCAATCTGCTCTGCTGGCCAGGCAATCGATCGATCATTGAATGGACCAACATCAGCAAACTGAGATCCCATAACCGTGATATGTAGGGTATATATCCCTCTGCACTATCCAAGCAATTACACATCTTCAGTATCTGATATACCTACATACATATGTATATCGCTAGTAACTATAAGCGGAACTTCTTAAAAATGGTTTTATTTATTTCAAATGTTTTTTGATTGTATTCCGAATAGAAAGCGATTCTAACAAACATAGAATAGCTATTTAGTGAACATTTTAGACATTCAAGTGAATTCTTTAACCACATCACTTGAACCCAACTGACCCACATTTCCACTGAAAAGTGTGGGATATGTAAAACACCAGTTAATTTAATTTTTAATTTTTTAAAAATAATTTTATTCGGAAGGCTTGTAAGGTTTCTGCAGCCTTATGCGCCATTTGTGTGGCTTTTGTTATAAAGCGTCGGGCTTCTAACATTTATTATTTTTTTTTAAAAACTCAATTTCAAATTAATCATAACAAAGTCTTCTAAAATGAATTTGATGCCGATGGGATGGTTACCAAAAAAGTTTCATGCAACCCTTTCAGGCGATTTCGCACTGGCGGGTGGATTTTGTAATAACCATGTATTATAGTGCCTTTCGAAGTCATAAGTTAACTACTGTTAAAATTTCAGCTTCAGATTCAGAGCTCTTGCGGCTTGGGCTGTGCGTTTATAATCAATCAATCAATCAGTCAGTCAGTCAGAACAAACAGTTTACTATAGATATATATTGAGATCTTTAGATGCAATATGCTTAATTATAAATTTGACTCCGATAGTTGCGAATTTTAAATGTTTATTTACATTAACAAATGCCTAGCACACTTTTGGGCTGATTTTATGTTGTCAGCAATTCCACAGCTGTTCCCATTGCCAAATAGGTCTCTTATTTTAGGCGTGTGTGTGTGTGTGTGAAATAGTAGGGCTTGTAGTTGCCTTCCTTTTTATGAGCCATTAAATGCTTGTTACGCTTCAATTTACGTTTGTTGCTATTTTACGAGTTTTTAATTTCAGCACGCATACACCACAAAATATATATTAATGATGAGCCCTAGCAACCACCCAACCCCCAGCCCTCCTCCTCCCCGCCCGGACCGCACTTCTAGTCAAAATATGGGCATGTTGATTGCCGCTTAATTGGCGAATATGTAACATCGCCAGAGTCCAGACACATTTTTTTGGCTAATTATGCGCTCACAATTATGAATATTGCAGGCCCGTTGATTGTTTTTAGTGTTTTTCATATTTATACGCTGTATATATTAAACGGCATTAATGAGGTATTATGAAGTTGTGGAAATGTACGTAACAGCAACCGTCTAGCCGATCTGTCTGTCACTCTCTCTTAAGCAAAATCTTATTCCGACCGGCTCATTGAAACCCATTTGATTTGGGATCGGATCAAGGGCAAACAGGAGCTCTACTGATCATTCAGTAGATTAGATTCAGAAGATGTCGCGCATTGTTCGCAGAGCTGAATACACATTAGTTTCGGCTTGGAACCTAATTTCCCACATCCATAATCCCAAGGTTTTGGCCAATCAATAAAATTTTAAAGCGAAGCGGCTCCTTTTTGGGCATCTGGTTTGGTTTAAGGTTCAAATTGTAAAATTATTTTGAAATCCGAGTTTGAACCGGTTCGCTTCAATTCCAGTTTAAAGTCTTGATCGGTAGCGTCAACCTTTTAAGGATGGTTGTAAACAAAAATACATCATTACTTTCCCATTTCCCCCTTTAAAACCAATTGTTTTCTTTTATGTTTATAGCCATAATATTTTATCAAAAACACATAACACTATTAAAGGGAGCCACTGTGCTTGTGCCCTGTGTACAGGGTATCTTTTTAGTCATACACCCTTCAAATATATCATTTAAAACTATATTTATTGTGCGCGTTTGTGGCAAACACTCATATAGTATTCATATTTGTATTCAGGCGCTCGTCAAGAGGTCTTCGACCCCCAGGGCAGAAAATTAGTCAAATTTTCCATTGGAAAATGCGCGCCTGACACTAAATAGATTGACAAGCCAAAAGCAAAAAAACATTTGTCGCGACAACCGAAACAACTAACAGAAATAGTCGGGCCAAGTTGACTGACACAGACACACACACACACACAAGCGTGCTTACATGCCCACAGGCCAAACACTTTTAAATACTATATACACATACATATATATACATACATATATATATGTATATATATATAGCTATATAATATGCATATATGTATCTATAGCTCGATGTCTACCGAGGGGCACATTACCCTGTCGCACCCCTGCAAAGCTCTGCTCATTAAGTAATTTATCATAGGAAAAGCCTCAAGTGCAAGACTATCGTCTCATATATTGGCGAAACTAATGAAAAAAGCACAAAAAATACAACAGCTGAAAACTGAAAAAAAAGATAAGACATAAACTTAAAATGAAATGGGCCGGCATTCTTGAAGTCTAGTACGATAGCGCAACTATTGACTACCTAATTACTTATGAACTGTAAGAGCTCTACCACATCGACTCCATCTATAGTGCGAGCTTGAGCAGAGCATGCGAACCCATTTTGGAGGTTGTATAAGTTATGTTATATATTCATAAAGGCGCCCTTAATTGATGTTTAGCGAAAGTGAAATGGTAAATGATGATAGGGTCGATATTTAAAATACATATATTCACGGATACATTTACGTTAAGGTGGGAGAGGTTCGCACCCCACGCTATGTGTTGGATGAGAAGTGCAAAGAGAGGCGCCAATTGACAATAGCTTTGCCAATTCCCGGACACATCTTCTTCCTTTATGCAAATCAACTTATGAAATCTTTACAAAAGTTGCTTAATGCAGCTGTTAAGGCGATACACAAGCTTTCCCACTTCAAGCAGCGGTTATTTCATCTTCCCTTAGGCCCACATTATAGGAAATGAAATTTTGGACTATCTCAAGCGTGCCTATTGACGTTTTCCGCAATTTCAGGTATATCCTAGTTATGGCTCTCAACTAGAGTCCTATTTTAAGTTTTATTTTTCGACCGACACGGAATATCCAAAATGTAACCTATATACCTGGTAATACCCGCTAGCTAAAAGTATTGTAAAGTTAAAATAAGGCTCAACTTACAATTAAATACTTTGATTGTCTACGACTCGGCGTGGTGTAGGGTATTTGAGGCAGCTGTTGACTGATGGACACATTTTATTTTGCCATACGCGTTGGTTTTTTCTGAAAAACGTCAAATGGCAATCAATTTCATTTGTGTCAAGAAAATCGAAAGAGTATGTTCACAACTCAGCACGTGTGTGAGTGAGAGGCAAAGGCAGACGGACTGAGAGCGAGCGAGAGAGAGACTGGCAAGAAAAGTCAAAGCAGCATAAAAGAAGGCGCGCTTCTTGTGATAAGTAGAAGACATTTACGAATATGTTGTTAGCTTTCCATAATTTCGGTTAGTATTTTTGTGGGGAACTGCTTGACAAGGGGTTCAATGACATTCTGTGGACGACACACGACACATACACTTGTCGCCACTCTACGGTTAATTTAATCATCATTATCACTTGCTGCTACGTGTGGCATAACAAAGGCAACAGCAACAAGTAAGCGTGCTCTAGTCAAGAGTGCTCGACTAGAGGACACCCTGTACCCAGCGCCGAGCTGCGATACAAACATTTCAACTTTCTACAAACACGCGAAAAAAAACCCGACAAGCTGCACGTTTTATTTATCAGCTTCTTCTTCCATTTTCCCCAGCATACGTATGGGAAATGCATTCCAATTTAACTGCGGTGTTTTCAGGGTCTCATGGATTCGCAAATTGTGCACATAATAAAGCACAAGGCTCAAAAGGGGAACTATTTTGAATCGGTATATACTATACGACAACCTGCATAGAAAGTTTGGTGTATCTAGCTCTCGAATTTTTGAAGTCACACTTCGAAAACCGAAAACAAGTAAAGAACTCTACCTGCGTATCAATATTTATTGAATTTCAATTGACTTAGGGTATCAAAAAACTATCACCAGATATTTGGATAGGTTGGTTAATGTGTTTGGCCCGGTGCTATTGCCAACCACAGACTCGCAGATATGTACATAGATACAAATACAAATACATGCACTGATACAATATAATATGTTCTAAGTATAAATGCCATAAAAATATGGCCCAACGCAGCCAAAAGACAATTAAGTGAAAAGAATATACCAACGCGACGCGCGGCCCCAAAAAGAAAGTCTGAACCATTGTTGAACTTCAGTCAAACAGCAACAACAAGAAGAAGAAGATTCATTTAAGTTCGGTGCTTTTTTGTTGTCAAAGGGTGGGCTGGGTCGTTAGATCATGTTTTGGACTCGTAGATCTGTGTTAATGAGCAACTATTGCAACATTTTGGTGCAGCTGCCACCGCCAAGATTTTAGCCACATGTAAATCTGTAAATTGTGTGTAACCACATACTTATGGATGTTGTGTATCGGTTGAGTCTAGGTAAGCAGAAGTAATGCGGCCCCCTGCCAGCTTAGGGCCAGTCACATTGTCTTGGGACCTGGGCTAATTACATGCCATCGCTGACCGCAGTTGCTTGTCATCATTTTGGGTAACACCTTTCCGTGCTTGCCTCTTGCCGTTGACAACTTAAGTATTAAGTCTTGCCACACGGCCAAGAGGTTAGACCAGGTCCAGGTAAAGGTTGTCCTTGTTAGTGCAAGCATTAAGACGTGTGTGTGTGTGCGTGTGTGTGCAGAGTGAGCTATTCCATGTCGATGCCATTGATTGTATGTCACATGCAAAAGTGGTTTACTTTCGTATGTGTTGCATGATTGATCAGTCAGCCTGCACAGCATGTTGTTTTTGCGGCTTTGCGGCTAGATTGATGGCTGTTGTTGCTTGCAGTGTTCGCTGTTTACCTTCTGCTTCTCCTGCTACCTACCCGCTGGGTATTTCGAGAGTCCTTTGCCCA
The DNA here is from genome assembly GCA_035045885.1 of Drosophila borealis. Lineage (NCBI taxonomy): Eukaryota > Metazoa > Arthropoda > Insecta > Diptera > Drosophilidae > Drosophila > Drosophila borealis. Next base: position 2,885,411 of record JAWNOR010000112.1, read on the forward strand.
GTGCCGAATGGCTACTAACGCATGTATCCAACATTGGCAACAGCTGGCAGAGTCAGTATTGGATTAGCAGCAGGACAAACCCATGGATTAGGCTCGAGTGTTGGCACTCGTCAACACATAGATAATGGTCCCATTGGAGATTAACGAACGTTCAGTTCAGCCAACTGGCGCAGTATCTATGCAAAAGTCGAGCTAAGTAAGTTGTCAAGTTCTCCATCCTTGGCCATCCATTATGGACACTTTTTGATTATCCTAAGCTGAATTTACTTTAGAATCCTTTATGTGAAAATTCAACTCATATCTTAACAGTGCAAAAATTTTGTTTAATAATTAATTGCTTATACCATTGTAGAGGGTATAGTTATTTCGCCAGGGAGCGTGTAAAGCTTAGAAGGTCTCCAAATCCAAAAAGTATATATTCTAGATAAGCACCAACACCCGAGTCTGTCCGCCTGTTTCCGTCCAAACTAGTCTTTCAGTTTTAAAGCTATGAAACCTTGCATAGGTCCCTCTTTCCGTTGTAGGCGGTACATGTTTTGGAACCGACTGTATCGGAACACACTATATCATACATCTGTCATAGGGACGATCGGCCCATAAATTGGTTTTTGCATGAACAACTCAATATATCTAGACCAAACTGGGCATTTATTAGTTTCACCATGCGCCTTATATACTTATATACAAAATCTTATTAACATAGTAGCTATAGGAACGATCGGCTTAAATTAAGTTCTTGTATCTTATATCTTGACTAAGCCCGGCATTCACTATTTAATATATGCTGTTTTTATATGATCAAAATGAGTTTTTGTGAGGAAAAATATAGATATTTTCATCGAAGCCAGCATTTAGATCTTTTTTAGATACCTGCAAACCGTAAGGCAAATGCCGGCAAGGCTATTTTTTTTTTTTGTTTATTAATATATTTTGTTTTATTCGAAATCTGGTATCCTGTTACTCTATGTAAGCAACTTTTATCAGAGTGACATAATTACTTAGCTTAGCGAAAATTGTGGATTTACAATTAGTTTAACAGATTACATATATACACAGAAACATATTTAGAGGTATTTAATGCAGTTTTTGACCTATATATACCGATCGACTAGGTCAGTTGTGTAGGTCCTCTTCAGTCGCCTTCTTCTTCGCCTCCTTAGCATGTTCCTTCTCGTTAAATATAAACTTAAAACCAATATTTGACTTAAATCTTCTAAATTATTATTAAATTAAACATTGCGTGCCTTTCCGCCCGCTACGTTTTATAATATTGCTAAGTCCTTTATTCTATTCAAATCTTTAAAGCTTGCACTTAGGATATTATCAAAGAAAATTACGCAGATTCTAATGTTCTGGTTGTTTAAATTTTACTGTGTATAAAACTGTTAGTTATTTTAAGTAACCAACATTTATAAAATTCCAAGTGTTTATTCCTGGCTAGCTGATTGAAGGGTATCAACGCACCGCCCAAACCGTAAGATCTATTTGGCTCAAACTCATTTTAAAAGATTAACCATGAACATTTAGGACTTCTGATGCTGAGCAAGAATGTATGTATATACTTTATGGGATTAGAGAAGTCTCTATCTGCCTGCTATTCACATACGCACAATATTGTTATACCCTTTTTAACGATTTTCAATTGGTTCAGGTACAAATAATATAATCATGAATAATTTTCCAAAAAGAACGGGTAGTAATATGTAACTTGGCAGAGTCCAAAAAATACATATCTAAATATCTTCCAGTTCGAAATATGGAAACTTCGATTGAATACAAATTGGAGTTAGGATTTGCTTTTGTGACGAAGGAGATAGTTTAGGCAGATGAGAGTTCAGTTTGAATACGGAATAAGTTGGATCATCGGATCATTGGATCAAGTGTATTAGCTTATCATCGCGTGCTGGCGCTCGAGCCTCACTTGAGCCCACTTAAGATACTTAGTGCAGATACCCCGCTCGCCAACTCCCCGCCCCATGCCGGGCGCAACTTCATTAACGGTTTCAACTAATTATGATTGGATTGGAAGCTCTAGTTTGGCGCTGGCTTTTGAAGTAGGGCGCGCCACTTGAGTGAATGACACGGATCGCGCAGAGGGACGACAGGCGGGCGTACAGCATTATCGCTGCCACATTAAGCGGCAGCATCAGCAGCAGCGGCAGCCATATGGCGCATGGCCAGAGGACACGCAAGTGCATTGTCCGAGTCCAAAGCAATTTGCCAACCATCATAATTTTGTGAATGCAACGACGATGCACGAAACTAATAAGCGACAATCCAACTGGGCAACTAACTGGGCTCTGTAGTATTACGCAGTCGGGACAAAGGATCTCCTCCATGTGCAACATTAAGAAACTTGTTTCTGCTCTGCTTGCCAGCAGCTCGGCTCGACGGCCGGCTCTCGAGGTGACAGCTGTTGATCTACTTTGCCCACCTTGGCGGACAAACTGCAGCCGTAAGCGCTGGGCTTTCGGGTCTGTCTTGCCAATCCATAGAACCATCAATAGAGCAGAGAGCAGAGACAACTGAAAAACAAAAACTTTCGACGGCAGCAAAGCAGACGCGTCTTCTTTTTTGCTGTCTGGGGCGAGTAAATGGCAACAACAGGGATATGGGGGCATTGCCACGGGGTTGGGTATTTTTGTGCTTTTGTTTTGGTTCTCTTTTCTATACGAGATCGTTTTTATTTCGTTTTATTTATTATTACTTTTTTTTGCATAGCAAAACCCGCCTGAGTCATCCCGGCAACCGGCACGGGCAGACCGAAGACCTAAGCGAAGTCGAAACAGACGCCTGTTGCCTGTTGCCTGCTGCCTGTTGCTTGGCTCAACGCAACCTCAACTGTACTTGCCAGTGCCGCTATAGGTTAAAATTATGTTGTAAGCACACACACACACACACACACTACAGACGCCGACGCTATCGAAGCTGCAAGCTGTGGTCCGGTTCGCTGTGAAAACCAAAACAAGCAGAAAAACTTGAACCCAACCTGACGAAGCTTGGATGCCCTTTGTTTTCAAATGCAATTCATAATCAATTCACCCACGTCGTTAAGTTAGTTGCGCCTAAATATTTCATGAAAAAGGCTTCTCGGTTTAATACGACATGCTTAGGCGCAACCAACTTAAATCGCATATGCAGTTATTTAGTGCGGATAGATTTTAAAGTGATTTGAATCAATTTACGGTATTCTCTTTTTCTTTGAACGGAACCGAATTAGTTGCCAAACAAAAAAGGCCAAACCTTAGCCCTAAATGAATGAACAATACAATAATAAAGGATGTTCTATTGCTAGAGTGGGTGAAGACGGCCTGCTTAATCTGTTAACCAAATAATCACAAATTGACTCCAACAAATTGTGCACAAAACAAAGGTTTGGTTTAAAAACCCTTTTGTAATATATGCATATTTATTTTGTAATTTAATTTACAATTGCATCTGAATCCCAATTCTAACTATATTTAAAAATTTTTAATTATGGATTCAGTGGAACCGCAATTTGGACCCATTCATGTAAATTGCATAAATAAACATTTTCTGGATTAATTGATAAATTATTTTTTTTGCAAGCAATTAATACAATAAAATACAGATAATTTTTTCTAAATTAAAAAATATTGAGCCAGCTAACTAAATATTTAAAAAATAGAAAGGTAGTCAACATTAGCATTAAATATTTATCAAAAATAAGCTATCAGTTTGAAAAAACCGGTTCAGGAACCAAATCTAAATCAGTGTTGTGAACCAAGAGCTGAAACATTGGATGCAGCTATTATTAGGTACCCAATTTGAAAATTCCTAAATAAGCGACGTACGTCAGACCAAAACAGAAAACTATTGTAAATTTCTTGTATTTATTGGTGGTTAAATTTTGAAATTAATTGTATGCCTAAGTATGAAAGGAAGGACATTTCTATTTAATATCGTTATTATGCATTTTTGTAAGTACATGAACAACCAGAATAATAAAGAAGTTTTTTATTTTTTTAAAGAAATAACCTTAGTTTTTCGTATTTCTTAAGCAGAACACATTCTTAAGAGAAAATAATATCTTTTAAAAATAACTGCATGCTGATCACTCTGCTAAACTAGTTTGCAGAGCTGTGTTGATGAAAAGCGTTATAGAAAGCTTGACTGGCCGGCTTCGGTAAGGGTATAATAACAAGACGAAGCACAACGAAAGGAAGACGACAACTCTGACGACGGCGGCGTCGCAAAAATTGCAGCTTGCAACATTAACATGTTTTATGTGAGCCGAAGTCGAACCAAGTCGAGAGAAGAGCGAAACGGAGCTGGTTGCGATGGTGGCGGTTGCCGCCGCTCTGCTAAACATGTTAATGATGTTGCTGATGCTGATGAGGATGTTGTTGATGATGATGATGATGATGGTGATGAGGCCGCTTCCTTTGGGCAAAGCTTTGTAGACGATCTCATCTGCGTATGAAAGCAGATTTCGAGCGCGTCGCGGTCTTTGTTTGCTGTTGCTTTATGGAGGAAGTGGTCCTGGTCATGTCTGGGTCGTGGCACAGGCTGCGGCCACAGTCAGCTACTGCGGAAGGAAGGAAGTTGCGTCTCTTTTAGGCATAGCGTCTTCAATTTCAATGCATCACACAAAAGGCTGCCCCACTAAGTATAGAGTCAAAGCATGCAAATTGTTTCCAAAATGTTATTGACCTCTGCCAACGGCAGCGCCCAAGACAATGACGACGACCAAGCGCATGAAGAAGATTCCTCTGAGTAGGCATATTCATAATTTTGCTGCAGCTCTGAGCATCCTCTCGTATTCCAGATTCCTAAACCAAGGGAAATGCCAACGCGGCGACGTTTTCCATGTGTTGACAATAATTTTGCCTATGTTAGTTCTTATATTATTTTTTTTTTGTTGACTTTTCGGCTACCCATTGGGCAGGCACGCCTACACACTATTCCAGTAGATACTCTCTCCTTCTTTGTTAATTTTACAATATAATTGCTTCATTTCGGCACGGCACACACATGTTCAATATCGTGTGCGGAACGATCCTTTATTTTTATTTTTTTCTCTTTTTTCCATATTTATTACGAACAAATGACAGCCAAAAGTGCCTGTCCAAGTATCCACTTACAGTTCTTGCCTTGACAAAAACACTTGAAATTCACCCAGTCACAGAACATTTGGTCTCTGTTCTACGCGCGCGTGTGTGAGGTTGGGTGTACACACATATGCATAGGCGTGTGTTTGTATGCATCTGTGAGGAGCTAACAGTTAACAGGGGTCATCACTTAATGAAAGCTTCTATTATAATATATTGCCAAGTATGAACTGTGGACTGCGGTCTAATATTGAATCTCTGTAGAGGGTTTTATGGGTTTGCCATGAAGTGTCTAACGCATAGATGAAGGCATCTCCGAACCCCTGAGGTACATATATATCCCCCTGATCGGTATCAACAGCAAAGTTGATACCGTTAAGTCTGTCTGTCCGTCAGCTTGTTTCTGTGCAAACTCGCCTCTAACAGTTATCGCCATGAAACCTTTCGTAGGTCCGTCGTGTAGGTTGCACGTATGTCGGAACCGGCCGGATCACAACATTTTATAGCTGCCATTGGAATGATCGGAATATAAAGTTCTTGTATACACAACTTTTTTAAGGTATATCCTAATCAAAGATTGCATTTCGTTGGCACACCGGTAAATTAAATTTAAAGTACAAACTTATAGTAGTCATGATTTATAATGTTATTCATTAATATATTTTCTTCTTGGCTGCAACCTCTGATATTTTAGCGTTATCATAGATCTACAATTATATTTTGTTTTCCTTGCCCAGCCCAAGTTTTTTCCTTCAATTCTCGGACATTATTTTCTTTAACCGTTTCCCGCTCTTAAAAATTATTAATCTGCCTTTACCATCTTAAGCTCCTGCTCTCATGTTATAACTTAAATATCTATTTGAAATTGAGTTTGAAGTCCAGGGAACTTATAAAATATAAGTTTCTAGCGTTAAATCGTTACCGTCTGTGTATTGAACGCCGCTTGGTCTTTTTATGATCTTTCTTTTGCATATTAAATTGAAAAAACATTAAAAATTATATTCATCATTTATTTTTTATGATATTAAAGTTCTTTCCATCTCGCTTAAAGTTATTGGTGACGTTGGTAAGACAATCAATGCGTATAAACATTACAGAAACGACTTGAATGGATTATATAATAACGCTAGTCCTGATTTACCTATGCTACATATAATAGGTAACTACTGTTCTGAGGTAGACAAAGTAATTAAACTTTGTATTATGTATCTAGGCACATTTAGTTCAATATGCAATGTAAATTTGATTAGGAAAAACATATGTTCAAAGCCGTATAGACAAGATCGTTAACATTCGTGTAATCGTAATTTTAATATAATATTAGTCAGCATTTCGACTTGATCCCCAAGAAAAACAAAGCTTGAGCTAAAACCGCCCAAATTTACATGTAAACGACCGAAAACTGATCAATATACAAGTATACATACATGGGATAGAATTTTCCATGAGGAACGTGTGAACGGGAAAACCCACAAAGGTAAAGAAACAAAAACAAATACAGATTATAAAAAGAAAAACAGCAACTAGCTCCAGTAAGGCAACACAGGGTAACAAATAGCGAGACAGAGAGAGAGAGAGAGATAGAGAGTGGGAGAGGTAGCGGGGACAAATGGAAAATTGTCAATACATAAAATGCAACAACATAAAGATTATGAAACAGATTTTTTATTTGGTTTCGGTTCGATTTCGGTTTCGGTTTCGATTGGAGTTTCTGCTGTTAGTTAGAAGAGAACAAACAGACCTAAAGACTAAAAAATACAAGAGACAAGCCAGTGATAAGGTTAATCAAGGGGAGCGACAGCTCCGACGGCATTTTCATATTAACATAATCAATGAACTATTGAAACATTTCCATATGTGTGCGTGTGTGTGCCCGAGTGTTGGTGCCGTTCTTAAGGGGCTCAGCTACTATCTTCCTCAGCCAAGAGCAGGGGCAACTCACAAAAATGGGCATAGTTAATTCTTGAATGCACTTACGGAAAATTTTCAATCAGCAGCCAAAGCAACAGTTAGGCAATTGTCTGACCCCCTACCGATGAGAGCGCTCTGTTCGTCTGAGCAGCATGTGAGCCTATGTATACACACGCACACACTCACACGATCACCAAATGATATTTGAGTAAAATTGGTAGACACTGCAGCCAAGTGAAGTGACAAATTCGACAGACAAGCACTTTGGTTGCCTGAACGCACGTGAAGCGTTTTTCAAATATGTGTATCTACGACAAAGGATAACGCAACCAGAACTGCAGGAGTTCCTCAATCGCATATCAATTGCTGTGAGAAGGAAACGTTTAGCACTAAACACTTAAACGCCTTTCCAACAGAGCGATACAAAAAAAAAAAAACAAGTAAGACTCGACTGCCCGACTAGCAGATACCCTGATCTCGGCGACAAGCTGCCGTTACGAACATTCTTACACACATACACAGAAACACACGCACACATGTCGCTTGCTGCTAATTTTTGCAGCGGCTGTGGATGTGAAATGTATTCTTGATTAACTTCGGTTTTTATAGTTCGCCATTAATGAAAATATAAAATCAGAACCTAAAAACGGCCTACAAAAATATGTATTTACCAAAGCTCAATAATAAGATTATTTAAATTTTGAGGAGATTTAAGGGTTGTTTCAGAAGATCTACATTTTTTTAATCTGTATATACTGTACGGTATGCAGAAAACCTATGCCCATGTTTCTAAAGAAAAATATTATGAAAATATGAGGACATCTCCTTCTGTCTGTTACATACATTTACAGAAAACCAATATACCCTATTCAAACATTTTCAATGGGTTCAAGGTATTAAATTAAACAAAAATAAAAGAATAAAAAACGAAACGAAAACTGAAAACCCAAATACCCAAAAGTCAGGCATATTATTCTTATCTACTGGCACATAAAGTGCCAAAAATTATGGCAAAAGGAAATTGGAACCCGTCGACGCGACGTCAACAGCGCTGTCAGCGTCAATGTCAATGTGCGAGACGAGCAGAGATGAGAAGAAAAGAAGCGAGACGGGAAGAAACGAGACAGGCAACGGGGCTACGTTCCTTGCATACGAGCACTACAAAATCATTGTATACATCCGAGGATGATGCACTTCAAAATGTAGTTCATTGGTTGCACTAATCACATATCAGACATGAGGGTATCTATAATAATTCATTTAGTTCACGAGCTGAACGTGTTACAATCTCGCGTTGAAATCGGTTCAAACTGGGCACGCCAGTTTGTTGATCATGCAATCTATTTGGTTGTTTTTGCCAAGTACCGAAATATTGTGTTTTTTTGCCCAATCATCTTCATTAAAAGTGTTAAATTTACGCCACATCCATCTGCAGCCTACAAGTATGCTGCATAATTAAATATATTAGCCGCTCTCAAAAGTATGTAATTTGTACTATATATACTACTGTACCGCTATTACTTTTACTATTAGAATGATATTCTAATAAGAAAGTAACATTATATAATTTTTTTTTTTATTTAAGTGTAGAGCCTTTACAATCATAATTTAGTACCTTAACAACACATGGATGAAAAATGTAATTTAGAACCGAACCCCATAACGCGCAGTATGAGGATTTAAGTTATATAATAATAAATAAATTTTGTAAATATTTTAAATGATCGTCATCAAAAATTATGAGTGATTGATTGATTTTTTAAATAACGATATTGTGGACTTTAGAATTTAAATATAAATGACATTTACAAATTAAAATAGTAAATTCTTCGTTAACTCTGGCCAAGGTATAGCTCAAGCCGGCTTGTCCATTTACATGGAATTAGAAAGATTGCTAAATAATCAACATTAGCGTATGCAACTTTTAATTCCAAAAATGTTTAAAACATGTGCCTATGTTTTTAAACATTAGAGAATTCGATATTCGAAAACGGGTTTAAAGCACATCAAATAAAGAACCAAGTGTTGGTCTTGTCGTGAGCATCTTTAAGCCAAAAAGCCTTTCACCCGCAATTTCTATACAAGAGAGCTGGATTTTTCTTAAAAATATTCCAAATGCAATAATTCCACAGTTGCCGGTGGGGTTTCCAAAACCATTGTAACGGTTATCCAATATATTTTTATGGAGTGAAAAAGAGTTTAAGGTCTATCGGCTTAAAATATCGACCATGCAATCTTTGAACGTCATTTTTCATCTAAGAGACATGTTTTCGTTGACCTATGTAAGACTTTGTCGTTATAATGCGACATAGCTCCGAACGACAGATATCCGCATGGAGTTCTGATGTTTGTAAACAACATAATTCCGTGCGGAGATAGGACCATTGAAAACGACCGCGCAGAGACAAATTCTTTTGTTAATATTAATGCCTAACAAATTTTTAATTACATTTAATTTTGTAATTATAAATATAAATTAGTTAATTATAATTGTTATTATCATAACTTGTTTCATTGATGCATTACAAAGCAATAAATTGTTGACAGAACTGGTCTACATAAAGATAACGAGTGCACTAAGTAGAAACGTCGTAGTCGGGTAAAAACGACTCGACTGTAGTTAACGATTAAATCATTTTGATTCACCTCTACTATTAAGCTCCCGATAGTCTGTTACAATAGCTGTGACTGTTAAGAACTGCGCGAATGAAATCTGAAACATTTTCCCTAAATGGTTTGTTTCATCCTTTAAGAGGAGGCAATTGCATAATAATTATTAGATTTAGGAGTGCTCACCCACCACCAATTTGAGTTAAGTATATGCGTCTGCTTAAAGTAATCCACTAATATTTCATTAACATTTAGTGGAACATATTTCATAATTTTTTTGCAAAGCTTTTGAAATCAAGTGATTAAGATGTGAAAAATGCAAAACGGTCGACTATGGCAAAGTACGATAGTGGCCATCCCAATTTCCTCAACGATACTATCGATAGTGCCATCGATTTTCGTGCAGCACTTTTTCAAACTGTGATCTGTCCGAAACGCTGGCGTTTTTCGGGAGTGTTCTACCTTAAATTTGACTCAACATTTAATGGACGTCACAGAAAGTATCAAATTTGGGGAATGTAGGTCTAAAGCTACGAGAAATACAGATTTTTACAGCGAACTACGGCGGTTTTAAATCGGCTAACTCCAAAATTAAACAGATTCTAACTTTAATGTACAAACCACTTATATATTTTTGCGTAACTAATATTTTCTACCTGATGGCAACGAATATATAGCAAATAAAATATTATTACATTTTATAATATACATATAAAATGTACGGTGGCATCCATAAATTTATTTCGTAGCATGTGGCAACCCTAAGAAGGAAAGTCAGCTGTTCCACTAGAAACCGTACAGCAATTATTATCAGCTCTGAGTTTTAAGTTGGGGAATATTTATGTTCTTGACCTACACAGATCACACTTTCGATAGATTTAATGGAATACATGCAGTATGTGGAACCAACACGCGCAGAAATGTTGGAGCAGTTGAGAAGGGTAAGCGAATGTCGAGGTTATTGTTATTTATCAACCTGTTATTGTATTCTGCAGCGCGAATTGTATGTGCCGAATGTCGAAAGCTTATCAATTGATCAGCTGCAGCAAATCTACAACGGATTCATTGTGCCGCATCCGCGCAGGGAGCGACGCGAGCGACAGCGCACGCTGACCGAAATGGCACTGAAATGCGCCAATGAAATGCCCATGGAAATGGAACAGCTAACGAAACGCATTAAAGTGGTCTGCATGGCCGGTGAAAAGCGTCCCATCCAGGTTGAGCCGCGGTCGATGCTAAGCACCTCTCCTAAACGCATCAAAATCGACCTGCATCGATGATCTTTCTTAGGAATCAAGTCATGGATTGCCTCTGCAACCTGCAGTTATGGTCAGTAATATTCTGCAGTATTTTTCTTACTGCTGGAGACATAAGTTGCACGCTAGGTTGATGACAGCATCAAAATGGCCTATGTGCAGCAGATGGATTTCGTTTGCACTTTCTGGGCCCAGCGGGACACCAGTTAAACCTAGTTGGTCCAAGTCGTAGCTTATTGCTGCCAGTGTACCATCTAAAAAGAGTGAGATGGCATAACCCACTGACACACAATAATGAGCGAGACAGAACGATAATTGTATATGGCCGCTTCCACAGAAAGGTTAACAAACGTTTATATCAGATATTTAAGAAACACATTTACATCTCATTTATTTGAACAATTAGCATTTGAAATACCTTCAATAACTCATAAATGTATTTTCTTGTTTTTGGTCATTTTCTTTGTAATACTCTACTTCTTTACGAGATGCTATATGAAGACAGTCATTCCACAAATCTTTTTTTCTTAATCCGGCAAAAGAGACCAATCAAATTTAATGATCTTCAGTAAGAAATAAGGAAGATATGATTACACGTCAGAAATGGAAATAGTCGAGCGAAAAATCGAAGAAATTTCTCGATGTTTGGAGCAACAAATAGCAGAAATCAACAATATAGCAAACAATATAAGATAAGATAAAAATCAACAGTAATTTGAGCGTGGCTGTTTTCTGTTTCATGTTTTCATTCTTAAAATTGTTGATATCAGAAACTTAAATTGAAAATATACGAATCATTGCCTAAGTGAATCATAATGGAAAATATGTCACGTACCGAGTTAAATTTATACTCATTTATATTCAATAAAACGAAGTTTTTATAGAAAAAAGGTTTGTCCTGACTGTCTGATTGATAAAAGTTAAGATGCGTTTGACCATTCGAACAGCCTGTTATTTATTTTTTAAGATATTTGTGAGAATTCATTTCACATTTCACAAAATCCATCCCTCCTGGTTGAACAATTGTGGTCAAAGAATGTGTAACCAAATGTTTAATTTTTGGCTTCCATTTAGCTCGTTTTTTTTAGTCCTTGCCACTGGAGTAAAGCGATATCGTTTAAGTGAGCAGCACTTGCGCGACCTCCTTATGAAGAGGAGCAGAACTCTGAAGAAGCTCTGATAAGAGCTGAGGAGACAAGCTCTTTACTAAGATACATGCTCCTATTTCAAGTAATTGCTGGATCCAATGGGACGCTATCAACTTTACAATATGACCTTATTTAATTTTACCACTAAATATGGTACTCACAAAGAGCCTTGGGTTAAACAGAAGAAAACAAAATGTCCTTCAGTTTGGTTGTTTTCCAAAATTATGTATGCGACGGATATGGACGTTGGACACCATGGAAATACCCACAGATAAAATTCCTTCCGGTTACAAATATATTTTAATTCGCATACGGAAATTTAAATATATATTTGGATAATAACAATACCCTCATTAAATTAAAACATTTGCTTATGTTAAAATGTTTGCCTCTTATTATTTATTATAAGTAAAAGTTAAAATATATAATATGAATGCAAGTTTTTACAAATGAACAATATTAACGAACTGGTTTTTAGGGAAACTTATGTTAAGCTTGCAACTGAAATCAGAATTTTATTAATTAGGGAGTCGTATGGTATTCATTACTTCGCCATCGTCTGTTTTCGCGCTTGTAGTGTTGCAGTCTGTGCTGAGGCAAGTAACGTATTGACTGTTTGGGCTGAGGGCAGTGAAAAGTTGATTTATAGGACTTGATGCTTCCAAAATGTATAATTAATGTAATTAAAAATATCTATGTACACTCCACCCACAAACTATAATTCAAGTAGCATCAAACTACAAAAATAGTTCTAAAGGAAAATATATTTGTCTTCGACTAAGTAACTAAACTTCCTGAATTCTATAAACTATTAGGTCTTGTGTTTTAAAGTATGCCTAAATTTACTCCTGTTCATCGTCATCTTCTGTAGTTGCCGTTGTTGTAATTTCACTGTCAGACCTAAGGTTATAAACTAATGTAAAGTATTTTGCGAGGCAATCAATTTATATAATTTAAGTTAAGAAATAATAGTTAAAGGAAAATTTCTTTTGGCATCGGTTAGCTAACTGAACTTCCTTAATTTTATTAACTAGTTTTTTGTGTATTTAAGTCTGTTGTCGTGGTGATGTTTGCCTGTGCAGTGAGGGGTTGATTTATGTATTGACGTATCTTTGATATTCTCTAGGTGTATATGGTGTATAGGTAACTAAACGCCCTGAATTTTATAAACAATTGAGTCTTCTGTATTTAAGTGTGGCTTGATTAACTGCTGATTCATATATTCCTCATCATTGTCATCTTCATCACTGTCCTCGTCGTTGTCGTCGTCGTCATGGTTGTTGGTCCATGGTCTACTAGCAATAATTTAAATAACATCAAGCTAAAAAAAAGGGTTCTAAGGAAAAATGTTTTTTGGCCTCGACTAGGTAACTAAACTTCCTGAATTTTATAAACTATTGAGTCTTGTGTATTTAAGTCTGGCTTGATTTACTCCTGATCCATAAACTCGTCATCGTCATTATCATCTTCATCATTGTCCTCGTCGTCGTCATGGTTGTTGTTAAGCTGTCTGCCCTGTGGCAAGGGATGTACTGGGTATGAGGGCGGCATGGGTGCAGTGAGCTGTTGATTGGGGCGCCTTCCTGTGGGTCGGTAGTACATGTTGGAGTGTAGATAGTCACCAACCTCGTCTTCGTCAGCGCCTTCCAGCGAGTCCTCAATGGTCCGCGAGTAATCCTCGATTTCTTCATCATACAAATGAGGTGCACCATTTGCAAAGGATGCAAAGCGCATCGGATCGCGTAAGGAGCTTATAATATTCCATTGACGGCAGTGCGGACTATTGACATGGTCACGCAGTTCAGCCAAAGAGCGTGCCGTCTCATTGACAGCCTGTTCATAGTATTCTTCCTGTGTAAGTAGGCGACGTTTGGGTGGAAAGCGGCGTCTATAAATGCTGTGTGCGTATTTCTGCACCGACTCCGGACAATAATGAGCTATAAAGGTGACCACCAATAGCACCACGCAGGCACTAGTATGCCAGCTGCTAAAATAAGCGATTGCAGCGCCAACTGCCTGTAGCACCCACATGATAATGTTCTGCGAGCGCGGATTCTTGGGCGGTCCGATGCGATAGCATACCAGAAACGATACCAGCCCAGTAATCGCCAAATACCAGAGCACATACTCGCGATAGGTGACCAATATGACCCGAATGTTATCCGATAGCTGTTTGAGTATGTAAAGGCCGATAGTCCATCCACCGATTAAAACGCCGTACATCATGGGTCGGCGCGGAAAAAGCTTGGCTGTGATAGCAATGATTACTAGTAACGAGGCACAGATGCCTAGCACCATACCGGCCAAGTAGTAGAAGACGTTGTTCTTAGCCAACCGACCGGCGCTCCAGAAGAGTGCCATGCCAAGGGCCAGCTGAACCAAGCGCCACATATCTACATTTGCGTGCCTTAGGCTGATGTTGTATGGCTGATTAGAGGCAACGCCGATGCACTGCTGCTCAAATGGGGACATCTGAATATTTTGGCGCTTTTGTGAGAAGAGCGTGAGGCTAAATAGCGAACGCTTTTCATTGTAGTGGTTAAGTACTTCGTCGGGCGAGCGACCGCCATATTCAGAGTAGTCATCACTATCTATGGAGAGTATTAGCTCCACCGTCTCAAATAGGCTGAGTAGTGAACGTGATTTTCCCGGGTAGCAGAACGTACGCAGCACATTTTTCCCATAGCTGTTTGCGGTTATATCAATTGATGTGCCCACCGCAAGGTATACGGTGTCAGACAGTGGTCGACCGCCAATTGCCGGCATCGAAGATACCACAAGCAGACCTATTAGTAATTGTAAATACATTTCACTTTTCTCACTGGGCAGTTGTAATTTTACTATTTTTTAATGCTTTTCGATCGTTCTGAGTTTATAAGTCAATTTTTATACACTAAAACAAACAAGTAAACAACTTTATACAGACAGATTTTGCAAAGCTACGAATGAGTATTGTTTGTATCTGGCTGTACATTTTTTCTACTCGATACGCGATATTTCGATACCCTTAATTTTATCGTTCATTGTGAAGCTGTGTACCAGCCTCGAGGGTTATGGTCGATAGCCTATGGAGGGCTGTCGATGGACTGTTAAAAATATATATCGATATGATTTCAGAATTTGGGTAATCGATATTATTGTCGATGGTTTGACATCTCTAAAAAGCGGCACTGGTTACGAGCTGAACGACAGATTCCATAGTATTTTTTGTTTTCGCCACACTCCAACTTAATTAAAGGTAATTTAATAACTGTTAGGATGCGTTTTCAATTGTTAAACAGCACAATAGCTGCGCTCTGTGTCGGCCTTACAGTTCTTACCAATCTCAGTGTTTGACAATTGTTTCCTGTAGCATAACCTATAAAGTTACATAATTTGTATATCTTTTAATTTGAAAGCAGCTTAATATTATTAAAGGTGCAACAAATAAAAATTACATTAAGATTTACCACTAGCACCCATTTATCTTGTTGCAGAACAAAATGTCGTTCGTGAAAAATGCTCGCCTGGTGGCCATGCGTGGCGTTCGCCTGAGCCAGAAACGCTCCTACTCGGACGACATGAAGCTGACCTTCGCTGCTGCCAACAAGACCTTCTACGATGCCGCAGTGGTGCGCCAAATCGATGTGCCCTCTTTCAGCGGCTCTTTCGGCATCCTGGCCAAGCATGTGCCAACTTTGGGTAAGTGGATCGTCGGTTGCAACAAAATCACAAGCGCTAACCAATTGACCTTTCCGTTCCACAGCTGTGCTGAAGCCTGGTGTTGTGCAAGTCACCGACAATGATGGCAAACTCACAAAGTACTTTGTCTCGAGCGGCTCAGTGACTGTCAACGAGGACTCCTCCGTGCAGGTGCTCGCTGAGGAGGCACACAACATCGAGGACATCGACGTCAACGAGGCCAGACAGCTGCTTTCCAAATACCAGTCGGCGCTGAGCTCCGCTGGAAACGACAAGGTAATTTTGCATATGATGCACTTCAAATGAAGAAAAATGTACATTTCGTCTCTTGTTGCAGGCTAAGGCAGAAGCTGCCATTGCCGTGGAAGTTGCTGAAGCGCTTGTTAAAGCAGCCGAATAAATTTCAAAACTCGTAAACAACAAATATTTAACAACCGAAACCACAACAACAACAAACAGCTTACAATTGTGTTTAAAATAATTAAAACAAAACAAATTTGAATCCGTTTGCGTATGCAGACATAAATTTGTTATGAAACAATAAAATAGGCGAATATGTATAATATCGTAATATTACCGAGGCCCAACAGCAGCACCAACAACAACAGCACGGCCCAAGTATGATCGACTTGTTTTTTTTTTGTTTTTGTTATTGTTTTGAGTTTCTATCGCGTGTTTAAACATTTGTAAAGCCCCCGAAAGACAAAACAAAACATTGAAAGAAAATGTGAAATGTAATGGATTATTTATGCAAATGTGTTACAGCGTTGGCGTTCGCGCAGGCGCAGCAGCTGGCGGTGCATCGGCGCCAACGCGAAGGTCAAGTTTATGGTGGGCGCCAGTGATATAACATTCTTTCTCCCGCCCCTCCCCGTAGGAGTGCGCGTGAATCGACGCGAGGCAGTTTTCCCGTAAATATCCAAATATTTTCAGTCATAAATCTGCGATTATTAAATCCTGGTCGATAGAGTCCTATAGTAACAAGGAGGAAGATTGCCCGTAGCTTTTATATATTTAAATAGGTCATTTCTTAAGGGTATCCAAGCTCTGAGTAATTTAAAAAAGCGGGTGCCATAAAGAACATGATTTATTTTTGTAGCTAGCTCGTATTACGATATTCGTCGTTGCGAATAAAATCAGATTTCTGTGACCAGTGTTGCGAATTGCTGCTATAAAAAAGTGTCTGAATCCAAGACTAAATGTTGCAAAAGATAATTGAATTAGATTTCTAGCACAAATTGGAAATAAACTGGGTTTTCTTGAAGAAGGAAAAAAAGCAAATTCAGTTTAACATATTTATTTTTACCGGCTTATGACAGTTGAAAATAGCCAAATTTAACTATAAATATCTGGATTGTAAAAAAACGCAGTTTTCGTTTAACAGTCGGTTTATTTTCTATTTTTTTCAAACAAACAAAAAAAATGATCTATTATTAAAAAAAAAATTAAAATAACTTATGGAGTCGTAGAGTTTGGTGCACACAGGAATAGGCCAATAGGTCGATAGAGGTAGAAGTCATAGGTTTGGAGGTCTTCGATGTACAACCACATGTACATGTGCATGTGCTGGGTTGGTAATTGTGGACGCCTCCAGTGGTGCTGTGGTGTTTTGTGGTGTGGGTGCGGATGGTGCAGGTGCTGCTGTTGTGGATTTATACTTAAAAGTGAGGTGGGCCATAGGTCTGGGCAGGTGCATGACCGATGGGCAGAGCTTGCTCTTCGGCGGGCGCGGGCAAGCTTAAAACTGGGCTTTGGCTGAATGCTGGTGCAGGTGCAGATTCGGGAACACTGAGCACAGGCGATGGTGCTTGCAGGGGAGCGCTGTACTGAATTGGAGCTGGTGCGCTAAATTGAGCCTGAGCGGATGATTGAGCATGGGTGGTATACTGAATCGGGGCAGGTGCTGGGGCACTGTAAATGGGTTGTGGTGCACTGTAGACAGGACCACTGGCAATGGGTGTGTTGTAAACGGGCGCTGGTGCCGGAGCTGCATTGGGTGCACTGTAAATCGGAGCGGGTGCGCTATAAACTGGAGCCGGAGCTGGCGCACTGTAGATTGGAGCCGGGGCTGGTGCACTATAGATTGGTGCTGGGGCTGGTGCACTGTAGATCGGAGCTGGTGCACTGTAGATTGGAGCCGGCGCTGGTGCACTGTAGATAGGAGCTGGTGCTGGTGCACCGTAGACTGGAGCTGGGGCAGCAACTGAAGCATGCTCGTGAATGACACGCACCACCTTGGTGGGCGCATGCACAGAGGGACCGGCAATATGGTGACCAGCATCATGGTTTTCGTGTAAGACCTTGATAACCTGTGGGCCGCTCTCAACGGAATGACCACCGCCCAGATTTGCTGACTCTTGGTGCAAGACCTTGATTACTTTGACAGAGGCGGGTCCATTACTATGGTAGATGGGCGCTGGAGCAGCGGATCTACCAGAGATAACCTTCACCTTGTAGACCTGCGGTGCGGGTCCATAGCTGTAGCCGCCGGCATAGCCACCGCCGCCAGAGTGGCCACCGCCAGAGTAGCCACCGCCAGAGATGCCACCCTGTTGGTGGATAACTTTGACCACTTGCACAGATCCATGTCCATGCGAATGGCCGCCGCCATAACCGCCGCCATATCCGCCGCCATAACCACCGCTACCACCTCCCAGACTGAGGCCTGAATTGCCGCTTCCACCGCCACCACCACCGCTGCCGCCGATTAGTCCCAGAAAACCAGCGTTCGCCACAGCAAAAAGCGCACACAGACACACAAAAACCTAATCGCAAGGGAAGTTTATCAAATTGGATGCATAGGCAGTGCATTTGGTCGTGGATGGCGAATGCTTACCTTCATGTTGACTACTATTCCTGCTTGGGCTCGACGATGACTCTAATGCCAAATTCTACGTATTGTGTGCTCTTCAAACACGACTGATGTCAATCCACGGGCAGTGGCACGCTTTTATACCATCCCAATGCGTTGTAACCATCCACAGCAGCAGCAACAGCTGCTGTAACCAATGGTCATGATGGGCTTCACGATACGAAATTAGCAACGCAATTCCAAAACAACGCAACGCATCCCAAACTTTTTAACTAGCCCTGCCCAAAGCCCAACGTAGAGGCAGACGCAGACGCAGAGGCTGTCGTTAGGGCTGAGACTGAGACGGTGGAGCTAAACAAAAGCATTTCATTAACATTTGCAATGGCCAGGGCCAGTTCGTAATCATCATCATTGTGAACATCATGATAATCATGATCATCGAAGATGATGCAAAGTCTGCTTGTATAGAAGTTGCCGCCGTCGCTTTCATTTTCATATTCATTTTCATTTTCATTGGGCCGCACACCGCACCCAGTTAGTACTTCATTTCCATTTCCAGTTCAATTTCAATTTCCATTTTCATAACGTTGTTCAATTTCCAATTTCCAGTTATGCTACATTTCGTAAAGCCCCTTTTAACGTAACGTTGCAACGTCTTTTGGTGTCGTCTGCATTTCCGAAATTCCGAAATTCCTAATTAGCATGAAAATGAAGTGACCGTGGCCATTGACGCTGATGCTGACGTTGATGTTGATGTTGCTGTTGCTGTTGCTGATAAGACAACATCGATGCTGCCCCTCTAGCAGGTGTCTCTCACTCTCCCTTTCCCTCTCTGTCTTTCTCTGTGCGTGGTGTCATTTGCATATGGCTTGGGTTGGCTCACCCGGCGGCTTGCTGTCTAACGCTGCCCACGTGATCCGCCGCCGCCGCCAAGCCCAAAGCCGAAAACTCTCTTAAACTTCATCTCAATTTCGGGCAATAATTTCAAGGTGAATCGGAATTGTCTGTGTTCCGAAAAATATGTGTGTTTTGTCAACTAAGCCAACATCTCGGCTCAGCTAGCCAGCGTCTGGTTATGTAAAATTCAAAACCAACTGCCATTTAATACACACAAGTATTGTCTAATGGTCAAAAACCGGCAAGCATCAACATCAGTAATCGCTAATGCATTGTGTGTGTGTGCATGTGTGTGTGTGTATGTGCGTGCGCGTGGTAAATGTGTCCCAATTAGTGTGGGAAACACAGATTCCATCAAAATATTTGACCTATGCCAACAAATATCTGCCTGTCAATTGGCATCTTTCTCTTGGTCAGCTCGGGATTTTTTGCTTCATTGTTGAGTTTTATTTTTGATCGAAAGCTAAAAAGTAATTATTCTCCTTAAGGAATATCCTTAATGATTGATATGATGGACATGAGCAGTTGTTTCAAAACGGAGAAATCTGGCATTATTCGTTACCTTTTGATTGGCATTCGAGGTGGATGATCTTATTAAAAGAAAACATCACTATTTATGGTTCCTGAAGATTTGTGCATTTGTTAACCTTCCCTAGTCTGTTATTTATCAAATGCTGTCTGATAAGCCGTCCTCCAAAGTCTAAGCCCGACTCGTGGTGGACTAAACGCGGATCAGGGCCAAATTTGGAAATTTGTAATTTGCTTTTACGAGGCCACAACTAAGTAAAATCTCGAGACTTCGACGTATGCGACACACTCGACAAAGAGTTCTAGGAAAGCAGGCCAGCCTCTTAGGGGATCACAGAACCAGGGTAAATATTTTTAGCTATTAAGTCGTTTTAACCTTTGAAATCGCGTGCAACAGCAGGCATTACACCAGCTATGCTACAGGTAGCCTCGGCTTACCTGCTACTAAGGTCACAAGGGATATGTGCTTGATGATATATTACAAATATGCAGAATTCTTAGCTCAAAGCTCTGCACCTCAGTCTCGAGGAAGAATGTCGGCGGGGGGCATTTTACACGGAGAAGTCATGTGCCCTTCTCTGTGGAATCTAGTCCTCAACGGCTTAGTACTCTAGCAATAGAGCACTGCATGTAAGTTCAAATCCCATTCAAATTATTTTATTCTATTACCCGGCAAGACCATAGGTGGTCGCAGCAAATCGGTCTAGGGGTCAATTCCCAAAAGATTTAACAGGTGTTGCTCATCTGAAGATATGACTTATCTATCTCAGGCCTTAAAGATATTGGAGAAACGCTGCTCACGTTATCAAAATATGCTGAATATCTTGGCGTCATCTTTGACTCAAGACTTTGTGGAAATGAAACCCAGAGGAAATAATTAAAAATCTCATAGACTCCTTCTTTATACGACAAAGAATTTACAAACAAAGATGGAAGATGCATCCACATATGCATACAGATCTATAAAGTGTTACTACGTAGTAGCGAAAAAGTACGCAAAATTTGGACATGAACAGGCGGGTTACTTTGGGGCAACAGGTTTTTTGAGATCAACACAGGAGGGATTGCTTCCCACCATGCTGGTTCCGTAGTTCCAAATAGATGGATGGATGGCACGGAAGAATATATGTATGTATATACTCTGTCTGCACAAGAGCAGCATACCCTTTCTTACCCAATTTCAACTGTTACAGGGTACAAAACTGTCTAAATTTTATTTTAATAACCATTTCTCAAAGCAATGATAATGCAATAATTATGATGATCATTATCATTACACTTTAATGGTAATGAACAAATAATCATAAGACTTATAGACACCATTTTGGATAGTAACTATCGCTACAACTTAAGGAAATACGTGTGCCGCTAGGAATCAACTAAGAAATGAATACAAGTACAATGCTGACTGCAAATCCTACGCACCTGTGCCACACTTCTTAAAGGCTGTTACCGGCCTCTCGGCAACATTACTGCTTGATGCCCTGGCTAGGAATAAGTTCCGGGCGTGGTTCCTTCAAGCACCCTGATAAGGAATTGGCCTCTGAAAGAACTCGACTACTTGGGTCGAGATGATTGTTAAATCTAACCAATCTCAATATATCCCATTAGGATCAAATACGAGGGCAGTCTAATAAAAAATAAAGCACTTCATAATATAATATGATAATATCCTAATTGTCTACTCACAGCTGGTAACAAGTTCTCAGAGTTACCAAGGTGCAAAATAAAAGAGGAAACCTTCGTTAAACAGAATGTCTACATATGTAGTCATAGACAAACTGGCTGACGCAACATTCCATTGAAAGTGGATCAGCCAAGTAATGGGGCTGAATAAAAACAAAGCTTTTAATATAGAGTCAGAATTGAATAAATATGACAGCTATAAAATTCGAATTAGAGAGTGCGAAAAAATAGGGAACTTTGGTGAACGATAAATCTCAGCTCAGAGGCAATCAACAGTAAACGTTCCTGTAAGGATTTTTTAATCACCAACAAATCCAAGAAACGGATTTTTAATAACACTGCTTCCCAGCAAGGATGCAGTCTTACTTTTTGGCGGAATGGGGCCCCTAAATGAAAACAATATTTTGGTGCTTTAAATTTTAGTAATAGCTTTAACACTCAGTTCCCTTCCGTCCCTTCCATGGAAAATTTAAATCTGCCCGTGCTACCTTAAATTCCGCTTCTATTTAAAAAAAATGTTTTATGTCCATCGAAGAAGGAACCAAATCAACGGCATCAACGGTTTCCGCCCATGATAGTCGTGTGGTGAGAAGTTTGAAGCTTAAAAATAAACATTTGTTTGACTCACAGTTTCCATTTTGCGAAAAGCATATTTAATCAATTTTCCCAAAGATCTCTTCGAATAAGTTTCAAGCCGATCCGATAGTGAAAGAAAAAGTTGCAAATTTTTCGCCAATTGCCTACCATATCCGACTTACAGACTTGCACCTGACTTACAAGGACACATTTAAATAAGCTATTGCTCGTTGTTAAACTCCATCGATAAACTCTACGGACTTTCAACAACCGATTCTAGCTAACTAATTATATCAATGTGATTGTCCTGACTGACTGAGTCAGGAATCAGGACTGATCAAAGGTGCATTTAACAGGTAAATCTTGTACTAATAGCATATTTGTCAGAATGCGAAGGTGAGCAGCGCTAGCTAAGGACACACATTTGCTATTGACTTGTCGGAAAGAACACTCTCAAAGATATTTTAAGTTTTTTGCAGTGGACTATAGTACTTCCTGGCCCACGTTTCAGCGAAAATTCGATTTGTTTAGGCATGTACAGATTTGAATTTATTAAAGAATAAGGTTTTACATTAAACAAAAAAAAAGTAAAAAAAAAAGAGTATTGAAGCGTATCAAGGGTAGCGTTCCATGGGGACTGGAAAGCTTATTTCTTCTCCTTCAGCCAGCCGCCGTAGGCGAGGGGCGCATCGTAGGCATGTCCAACACGCAGCAGAGATGGGGATGAAATGTAGGCGGCACGGTGCAGTGGCACGACGGAGTGGACGACGGGAACGGCAACGGACTCCACGACGGGCACATGGCGCACAACGGGCACATGGCGGACGACGGGCACGCTGCGCACAATGGGAACTGTTGCGTAGCTGCTGCCATAGATGGCGCTGCTCTGGCCGAGGGCCAAGCAGGCGGCGAACAGGAGGCAAGCAAGGAAGAACTGCAAACGGTGTCAATAAGTAAGTAAGTGGTCCAAACAGCAGCTCAAGTGCGGATCGATGGAGGACTTACCTTCATGTTGATTTGATTACTGAATGATTTGTGTTGAATTGCTCGGTCAGTCGGCGCGTTTATATAGCAGCCGGAGAACCTTGTCAAAAGTAGATCAGCTAAACTGGCTGGAGACACAAATAGAACAGCATTTGAAAAACCCAATCGAAATAAAATGGCGTTATGTAAATTTTGCTTGTACAAAGGGAGGGATTTAAATGTTTGGCATTATTATTGAAATATTTAATTCACGTATACGCATATACGTATCTGAATGACGCTCGTCTGCCTCATCTTCTAGACGAACGCCCATTCAATCGGGCAGAACAATGAGAACTTGTTCCTTACAACAATCGCTGAAGCAGCGATCCGGCTGCTCCGTGTCAGAGTCTGAGTCTGACTCTGACTCTGACTCTGAGTCCGGCCACGGTCTTTCCGCTTGTCGCCATATCCAACTAAGCGCCTTGATTGATTCTTTTCATTGTATAAATTTATCGATCGTGGTTTATTTGGTTATATTTATGGTATATTGTTTGCCGGACTACTCAAATGCAAATCAATGCCCCCAACTTTAGTTAAGCTTCCCTATATGATTTTATGCTGTGTTTCCAAAATACAAACTCAAATGCTTGCAAATACAAAAAAAAAAAATAGTTTTCAAAAAAAATTGTTTGTTTGTCTTTTATTTTTGTTTCTCGTGCCTTTGTTTTGATTTTGTATGCCCTGTACCCAATAAAATGTCTTCAAATAAGTAGTCAGATATTAGTGAAGATATCCGACTGTAAGATACCCTATATCTATAACATACATTTATAAAGCTCTCTTTACATATACAAGTTATTTATCGCGGGTTCATTTCGTATTGTATAATCTCCGTCCGCATTGTGCAATCTTTATGAATGCAACAGTTGGTGCCTATATATCGGAAAAATAAATTGATATAATTAGTTCATTAAGTAACGTACTCTTCTTACCTTTAATTGTTTAAGTCGACGAATGTATACGATAGGATCTCGTTGATCAAGAACATATATTTTGAATAAAGTTTGAGGTGCCTTCTACTGCATATCCAATTCCTATTTCCAATAAGTAATAGGTAAAATAGGTAAATAAAAAAATATAGATGAACATAAATACGTGAATTATGTTAATTGGTTAATTAAATATTTGTTTTAATTACTATGCTTCAGTTAAACAATAATATACATCTCTTCATATGCAAGTGCTTGTCTTGACGGGCTGATGGTGGAAACGGAAGTCAAAGATTTGCTGGGTATAATTTCGTGCTTAATTCAACTTCCAAGGATCTTCATGAACTTTATTTCGAGACGTGTTTCCCACTTTTCGCAAAATGAGCCCCTATTGGTTATAAAATGCTGGCTAAAGTTTCTATAAACTAGAGCTTATTTTTAGGCTTTAAGCTTGACAGCACGAGACTAAAATGGAGTGAAATTCAATGGACTTCAAAACTCGTTTTCACATATTAATGGAAAATAAAACTTATGACTTCAAGATACGATGGGTAAAGTTTAATTTTCAATGAGTGTCAACCTGATATCTCAAACTTGAATTTAGACCAGGCGAGGCGGGAAATACCAGCTATATAGCAGAAACATTGTAGACATTTATCATATAGTGATTATGCTGTACGTTTGGCAGTAATTATTGCATAAGTCTAGATCAGACTCGCCTAAGATTTACCATGGCCAACATTAGTCACTTTCCCGTAATGTCCGTTCAGAAACCTAAGGCTGGTTACTCTTTTTCGGTAATGGGATAAACGAATGGAGTAAGACAAATCGAATATATATAAAGTATATATATTATTAATCACTACAACGAGCAGAGTCGATCCAGCTGTGTCCCTTTGAGTCTGTCTGATCGTCTGTGCAACGCCTAGAGACTTGAAATTAAAAACATACATATAATCTTCCATTGCTCTTTTTCACTATTTTATCCCGTTTTCATAATATCAAGGAATAACGATTTTAGAACTTGATTTTGTAAGCATATCTCGAAAACTATAAGAGTATGGTACGTAACTTCTCAAATTTAAATCATTTATAGATTAAAAATATTTCTCGCTCTCCAAAAATGTTTTTTAAAGGTAGGGTATTGCGCTATGTATATACACGCCTTGGATCGGACTACAAACACCGAAGTTAATTTGGAGTGCATTTCCCATTAAAAGTGTGGGACTAAGGTACCAAGAGGCATATCTTATGTGTTAATTGTGTTTCAATTGATTTATGTAGAGAAGGAAGATAAAATGTTTGTAATGAATCTTTAGCGCGATCCATTCAGCATACCTCATTGTCTGGCACTCCCGACTAGAGAACTCGTACTTGTTTCAAATTTAATTTTTATAATCGTTCTTTCCTTAGGCTCGAATGGGAGATTGTATCTGAACCGAGCTCCACTCGCCGCACTTATTTAAAATTATTAAAAATTATTTACATAAATAAAAATGTATAGCTTAAATTTCGGTATGCGAAATAAATGTAAAAACAAAAACAAGTTTGTTTTATGCTCTACACAAATGTGTCGTAAAAATTTTCTGAATGTATTAATTTGTCAGGCTTTAACAGCTGGCAAATTAAACATTTTTGAGCCAGTTTGAATGCATTTCATAAAATTCGCATTTCGTTAAATATTTAAAGAACCAATCTAAGTGTTATCTTTGGAATACCCACAATAAAATATCAATTGAAAAATAATTTGCAATGCTTTATTAAGATAATTTCCAAAACTGAGACCCTGATCAAGAATATGATACCCTATACATTAAGGTATGTCTGACTTGGCTACACACACATTTGCACAGGGTATTCAAACCTTTTTTATATTCTAACAAGTCAATTAAAATAATCAGAGAAATGTTCGAATGCATATTAGAATATATAATCTATGAGCACAATTAGAGATCTTCAAACATATTATTTGATTAGATAAATCTACCTATGAAAACAAGTTTTGACTACTAAGATGATATCTTATACGATTATATAACCGAGTTCGGGTCTCGATATTTAAGTACCACATCTATTAATTATTATTATCCAGGAATAAATTTAGCTAATAAGTTTGGCTATGCTTCCTTCAGCCCATTACATACATTTGCATGAAACCATAATACTCCCCTTTGCCCATTTTCAATGGGTAAACAACTTTAAAGTATGGTATAGAATAAAATATATTTTACATAATACTAATATTGAACTAATCGGCTCAAGGTCAACATTGTTGGTCTTTATATAAATAATAACTAACAAATACCGACAAAGTATCAGGTTTTATACAGATAGCTATTTTAAAGAACTTCCCGGTAATATCATGAGCAGACTCTGGCATCGCATTTAGGATTGCAAATGCCTTGTCCCCCTTTCGAGCCTGTAACTTGTTGAGAATTTCAAGCGTCGAACGTCAACGAACAAAGCAAAGCGCAGATATCATCTGCTATCTTAATTTTGTACCGTTCGGTTTGCCGGTTACATAAGAAATAGGTTTCACATGGGAAGCAGCGTCAACTGAGTTGGAGATCATCTAAGATTTGTATAAAATTTGTGTGTGCCGCACAGATCGACAAAGCGATGGCATCCGAAATCAATTTGGAGTTACGCCAGCTGCAGCGACCCGCAGATGCTGGGGCCGAGTTTCACCTTTGGCTTTGGCTCGGACCGACTCGGATCTACGCATTTGGCAACAAGAGCTCGACTCGAAATGAATTCAAGTGGCTGCAGACGCCTCTGCAGACTGCCCACTGCCAAGGGCATTCAATGAAAGTCGCGTCGCTCATTATGATATAACGTTTGGCCCACAACAAGTTACCAATTGGCTCTCTTTTGTCGTTGCTGTTGTTGTTTGTTTCTTTATGTTTTATGTATTTATATATTTATTAACAAATAATTTAACAATGACGAAGCGGGCGATGCTGGGGGGCCACTCGCTCACTTGTTGCCCCCGCATGCCCAATAGATATATGCAACTAATGGACTGTCTAATGACTGCGATGAGTTAACCTAGCGGAAAAAAAAACAAAAAAAAAACAATTCATTTGGTCTAACTAACTTGGCCGACGTGGTCTCTACCAGCCGGCGGGCTGAGCGCTGCTCCAACCGCCGCTGCTCCAGCCGCCGCCTGCGGAGCCACCGCTGCTCCAGCCACCGCCGCCGCCGCCGCCGCCGCCTAAGGCTCCGCCTTTGCTCCAACCAGCGTTTGAAGCGCCACCACCCACGTGCTGCTGCTGCTGCTGCTGGTTCTCCTGGACGCGCATCACTTTGAGCGTGCCGCGTTGCACGACATGGCCGCTCTTGAAGAAGGCACCCTGCGCTTTATCCGCGCGCATTATAATGGCCTTGCCCCGGTGGCCAAAGGTGTCAATCAGCTGTCTATTAATGGCATCCACATTGCCATAGCCGCCGCCGCCGCCGCCGCCACCGTACAGTGCATCCTCCTGCAGCACCAGCTGTATGATCTGCGGAAGAATTGCTTTCAACTGTTGGTTGTGGTAGGAGGCATCGCCTCCGCCATAGCCATGACCAGCGGCATAGGATTGGCCGTAGGAGTAGTCAGAGCCGCCGCTGTTCGCATGATAAGCCACTGGCGCAGCGGGTGCTGCGTGCTCGATCACCTTGTACACCTGCTCGCCATAGGAGCCGTGACTGTGACCACTGGCATAGCCATGTCCATAACTGTGTCCGCCTGCAGCTCCGCCGCCATTGCCGTATCCGTGTCCATCTTCCAGAATGACTTTGATAAGCTGCGCTGACCCACCGCCGCCGCCGCCGCCGCCACCATGTCCATAAGCATGTCCATGGCTGTAAGATCCACCGCCGCCGCCGCCTCCTCCATGTGCATAGGCATGCCCACTTCCGTGAGCACCTCCACCCCCACCAATACTAGTTGGTGTCGCTATCACATTATAGGTGGTGCCGCCAGCACCGCCGCCACCGCCGCCACCACCTCCTCCGCCCAGAAGCGACAAAAAGGTGGCATTACAGACGCCCAACGTGGCCAATAGACAAATGAAGACCTGAGTCGAGGTGCAGAGAAGTGCATCAGTCATGCATTTGCGTTGCTTATCCAAAGGAGCAGTTGGTAACTCACCTTCATTTCGGCTTTCTCTTAATCTCTCTCCCTCTCTTTAGGTAGTTTATGCTCGAGCACCTGTGCGCGTCGAGCTGTTCCCGGTCAGCGAATGATGCCACTTTCGCGTTGCCGATGAGCTTTTATACAGACGCACGGGCTTCACGGCATCACGGCATCACGGCATCATGGCATCACGGCATCATGGCTTCACGGCTGCGCTGCTGCGCGGTTCGGCAGCTCTACAGCTCCACAATTCCCGTTAAAGGGCCGTCGGGCGTCCGGAATCGGTTGCAACAACGCGCTGCTCGCTGCCAGCTCGTGACATACATATGTAAGCTTGAGCCGACGCCGAAGATGAAGAGCGAAGAGCCGGCGATGCGCATGCGAAGGGGAATGCGAATGGTAATTGGAAGACACGCGTAATGCGGCGCTGGCCCAAGTTGGCCGAAGTCAAATCATTTTGCTTTCGTGGGCTAGCTTTCTGCTCATCCCAACTCTCGTAATTCACTTAAGATATTTGAAAAGCTTCAACAAAGACAAAGAAAACAGATATCTAGTCGAATATGCCCGACTCAAAGATGCCCTGCAGCCAGCGCCGAGTAGCGCTCACCCTCTACCCCCAGCCCCACACAATGCAAATGGGCAATAAAGACATACTGGGTATATATAGCTTACTTTTGCGTGCTTAGAACCTCCACTGGAACGGAGAACCTGTCAACAAAAATCAAATCGATCTATTTCGCGAATATAGAAACCTAGATTTTACAGCTTTTAGAGCTACGGACTAGACTTTTTAAACTCTGTTTGGCGTTTAACAATTCCTTACTTCGAAGATTCTCGGTTCCTGACTGTTGTGACCTTATTATACCAATGTGAAAAGGGTACAGGGTATACAAACATAGAAAAGAGAAACATATCTTTTATTTGACCTTCCCCCTCCTACAACTTTCATCGTACAGGGTGCCTATTTGAGTATGTATTTTGAGTTGTAGCACACACGGCTTCATCAAATGATTACTTTATGATGATATCTTGCAATATAAAATACTGTCATACATTTAATTGGCTAAATGTATAATTGTCTTGTTTACTTGTAGAGGGTATTACAAGTTTATCATAAAATGTGTAACGCATAGAAGGAGCAGCATTCACTATTTTAACAGAGACACGAGGCTAGGGTAAGGGTATTGTATCTTCCGTGTGTCGAACAAAGCATTTTTGCTTGTTTTCTGTTAATTTAGTAAATAACTCAATTCGGTTTAACTCCGAGTAACTTGGACGTACCAGAAAATAGAATCAATGCATCGTTTATTTACTTCAGCTGTCTGGTTCGAGTCCCCAACTGGGTTAGAGATGGTGTCGAAGACCTTAGTTGCCAGTGTACGTTTTACGGCGTTTAAAAATCATTTAGTTAGCCTCTGGACTGCGACATTTGGTTTGATAATTATCCTATAATACGTAATAGGCATAGGCACCCTGTATTTTTGTTGTTGTTGTTTGTTTGTTTGTTTATTTGAATTCACAAAATATGCACCAATAACACGAGCATTAGCGCATCTCCGAACCAAACGGCCCATATCCCCCACGACTCCCCTCAACCCAACCCCTGCCCAGATTCCACGTGTATTCAAAATTGACCGGCTTTTTGCATATGATTATCGATCTAAGCGAACCTCTTGGCCTGCCCCGCGGCCGGCGCTGGGAACTGTTTCGGTTGTCGTCGTTGTTGTTGTTGTTGCTTTCGTGTTTTGTTGCAACAGAAAACAGCTCGGACGCTTGTCGATTGAGCCAATCTGTGTTTGAGTCCAAGCCATGGACGCAGTCGCAGTTGGCGTCGCAGCTGGCGTTGCAGCTGGCGTCGCAGTTCGCTTATATCATGCAAGAGATTTCAAATTTGTTAAGTTTTGTGTGCATTTTTATATAAATTATTTAATGCGCATCGTTGCGCATTTTAAAATCCAACCTACAACCAGCCTCCTACCATCCCGTCCCCCTTCCCACGTCGGCCGTTCCACTCAGTTCCCTTAAGACTTCAGTTTTAGTCAAATTAAAAGCGATTGGCATTTTATCACTTGGTTTTGCGGACAGTGTCAAAGCATCCACCGAGCTATTCATGGAAGCACAGCTGATTATGCATTTTGATGTCCATGCTAATGAAGATGATTCCAAGTGCCGAGTGTGCAAACAGTTTTGTCACTTCCATTATATGCTTGATCCATGACCAGCATTCCACTTGCTCACTCTCATTGGCCACTTTTCCGCTGTTGCCTGCTGGATGGATGGATGCGTGGGCAAAAAGCCAAATTGTTGACTCATTGCGACTTTATTGATTCATCACTTTATTTAACGTGCGATTAGTTATGCAATTACCAGTATTTAAACATAAATAAATTAAACAATTATTGTTTTTGATATTGCTATTCATATTATTATTGTTTTAAATATTATTTATGGTATTATTATTATTATCACAATTTGTATTATTATAATTGGTAATATATTCAGTTTTGCTATTATTTCATAGGTAGGTTTAGGTTTTAAATATGTAACTTTCAAAAAGGTATTTATCAATTTATGTTTATGCTGTTCAAATAATTTTAATAATTCATAAAAATCAAAATATTTCTATGTTCTACAGAAAGTTCTTCCTGATCTGAAATACGCACATAAATCATAGATTACAATTTTCTTTCTTCCAGGATAATTCTGACACCAAAATGATAGTTAATTCAAATTATCCAAAATGTTTTGCTCTTTAAGGAATCAAATACATTTATTTTCATTCACAGCAAACTATCTTTTATGTTGATTGTAGAATCATCGATTGTTTCATTCATTCGGATCATTTTTTTTTTTGAACATAATTATTATGTATTTTATTTAAAATCTGCCCGCTTTTTTGGCAATCATTAATTGGCAGTTATATATTGCGTGTATCTATGTGTCTGTTTTGTGTGTTTAGTGTAGGGAAAGCAGTGGAATGTGTGGAGTTAGACTCTTTGCGGGAGGTCAAGTGGGTGTTTTCTTTTGAGCCGTCTTCTTGTTGAGTTGTTGTTTAAAAGGCTGGTGGCAAGATTATTTGGGTGGTTGCCTAGTCTGGCTAAGTATCGATCACTCAGCTTGGCAATAACCTCCTTTACCCAAGGTATATTAAGCTGGCTTTTATGTTGATTGTAGAACCATCGATTGTTTCATTCATTCGGATCATGAACATTTTCCATTTGATTAGCATTTGGGATTCATCTCCGCATTCCCCTGTATTTAACTTTTTTTTCGGTTTTTTTTTTTTGACAAAAGTGCACACTTGAAGGACATCCTTACTTAAGTTTATGGTTGATGATCGACTTGGAGGTTGTGGTCTGGTAGGGGAGTGTGATTGGGTATTTGGTGTCCAATGCGATTTAGCGAAAAAAGCATGCCATATCCAATTGGGGTCTAAAGATATCAGTTACCCCAAGGAAAGAAAGCAGTGCTAATCCATTAAGCTTTATTACTTAGTTGACTGGCTGTGGCGTTTGCTCCAAGGGATGTCCCACAAAATGCCAAGCATGAATCTCCGCTTGAAACATGCTACAAAAGTCCAGTAAGATAGCTGTCAGCTCTTCTAAAAAGACGAGATGAAGAGCTTGTTCCACCTCAAGGAAGTTTAAGAAACGGAATTTAGCCCATGCATTTGGCTTGCGAAGTCGCGACTTACGGAGTCGGATTGCATCTATGGTTGATGTGTACTTTAGAAAAGATTTTACTGGCGCCAGATCTCAGATGGTGCCAAGAGCCGATTGGGGAGTTGACCGCAAAGATATTGCTGCACCCAAGAAAGTCGGCCTTAGGAACTTATAGAGATTGTATAGTTGGGATTTGGTGTCAGCCGTTTCTCTCCGATAGTAGGTCACTGACTCCGTTTCCTGAAGGGCTGGCGTTTGAGTACTAGACCTGGGGCTGATCCAGAGATGCTTGCTCTGGTTGCATGAGTGTCCTCTTAATATTCCACAGTCGCCAGTATCACGGTACCAGTATGATGTGGTCGCCCAGAAATGGGGAATCAATACATTTTGGTCGATCGCTCGTAAATCTGGTCTGCTCTGACGTTAATAATTTTTTCCTCAGGCGAGGTATTCTCAGCTTTGGAGCTCAGAGAGAATCTATTATTGCTGAAATCCCTCCCTTTTTCCCTATTGAAAGAGTTAAATAACCAAAATTGAGTTCGCATCGAAGATTATACAAGGTGGTTGGGTCAGGTCAATAACTGAAAGCAGCGTATAAGCAAAAGAATTAACCAACGTCTGACACCTAAAAATACATAAATGCCTATCTACTCCCTCTGAAATGGGTCATTCACATTGTAGAATTTAAAGCGTTGCGTTGGGCCCAAGTTATTAATGAATACTTAACCGATTTGTCATGGGAATTATCTTATAAAATGCACATATGTATACCAGTTCCTCTGTGCTTCGCACCGCACTTCTCCATCAGTTTGGCAACGAGCCCGCTTTGATACGCCCATTCCTAAATATGGGGAGTTGGTTCGCGCGCCAGATTTCCGCATTTCGACAGTTTTTGTGTTTAACATACTCGTATATCATCGCCACACGCATAATTAAGTAGATATCCACACACACACACACACACGTACACACATACAGCTGCCCAAAAATGGTTATATCATACCGTTGTATACGTTTAATAGACTTAAAATATACACATTTTTTTGGATTTACTAAGTTTCATTCATAATGTTGGCCAATCATTCAGCAAAGTGAGGCTGTGCGATGCGCTGCTCTCAGGTATTTCAGATTTACACGATTTTTGAAATTATTGCATCGAAAATATTAAGTAAGCAGCTTTATTAATAACAGATGATTAAATCTTAGGCCCACTTTAAGATGTTCCTGTTGACAACCACTAAACATGTTGTCCAAGCCAATTATATTTGTCTTGTATATATGTATATGTGTATATATGTGTGTTGATTATAGAGTTTGCGCTGAGTTAAGTGTTTACAATTACAATAAACATTTGTCTTTTGTTTTGTTTGTTTTGTATTCTTCTGTATTACGCCCAGCACACAGATTTGAATTAATACTTAAGCCCTGGTTATTTCAAGAAATAACGATACGATATAATATTGGAAATTTCTCCTTAAATTCATTTAATATTAGGTTTCAAATTCTCGATGTATAGGTAACAAAAGTATATCTGCTAGCATATCATTTCAGCCAGGAAATTATCAAATTGATATTCATCCGGCCTTCTTTTGATCATCTCCTCGTGAGGTTGAGATACCAATTAAGCTACCCGGTTTGAGGTGTGTCCATAGGTTGATTACAAAATGGTTAACTCGTTGGTGTATTCGTTTACGTTGGCCGGGTTTTTTGATGTGAATCAGCAAATCAGCAAATCAGACGAAAAAGTAACAGAGCCTTGGTGCAGAGCCGAGAGTGCTTTACCGAATTGTAAAGTTCTCTATCGGGAATTGTGAAACAGACATATAAAGATATATATTCTTTATATGTACCTATAGATTGGTTCGGTTTTCGGTTCAAACCTTCTTCCAACTTTGTAAGGTACTCGAATTTAAATAGTTGCTCGTTAAGAAAGAATTCTAGATTGCCCTGATAAGCTTACAACTATAATAAATAACATTAACTTTGATGCAAAACGAATTTGTATAGTAGTATTTATATATACATATATATATATATATTTTTTTTTTTTGAAAATATTTCGCATTTATTAATCATTTAAAATTGGCTTAGCATAATTTCGTAATTGTCTAAATTTGTAGATTAAAAAAAAAGTACACACACATTTTCCTTATTTTCTTTCATACATTGTATAAGAATAATAATAATAATAATTCAATAACATGCAAAAATATGCTCCAAATGTTGTCAGCGCCTACAAAAGGGATCGATATGACTAAACCGAGTTCTTTACATTTAATTCGTTGATCCGTATACTTCGCATAAAAAATAATGTACACTTGGTTGTGTTGTTTATTATCGCTTCCATTTTTGTATTCGTCCCCGTTGCTAACCCACAGCCCGCTTGGTAGTTTGTTATATTCTATGCCATACATAATTCGAATACCGTACTCAAATCCATCTCGTTCGATGAAAAAATTTATATTTTTTGTTTTGTATGCAAAAGCAGTTAAGGTACACACACTAAACACACGCACGCATACACACACATCAATTGCAGATTTTGCTAATAACAATAATGCTTATAACTAGGGACTGCACTGCTAAAAAATATAGTACGTAGATCTAGATCGAACTGTTGTTACATATTGTATATTCAAGTAGTTAGGAACACAGAAGTGTATCTTTGTGTATGACTGTCTATATGTGCGTGTGTGTGTGTGTGTGTGTGTGTTTATCTGTGTTTGGACATAACATGATTACCATCTAACAATATCTCTATATATATATCTTTACGTATGTATATATCATAGATAACTAGAAATTACAGCTTGTTTCGAAAGTACCGCAAGTACCCTAATTGGTAAGTTGAATTGGCCTGCTTTGGTTAAAGATTAGTTTTACTTTTCATTGAAGTTTTTTCTCTACTTTAAGACACAGCACAACATTTAACAATTATATAAGTACACTTTCAGTTTCTCAATGGTTCTGTTTAGCTTTTATCCTAAGATAAACACTCACGCACACTCGCAACAAACCCCCATTTACATACATACTTAAATCAATCACTCGTCTAAAGTAAGATCGAATGGAAGTGTGCCAGAAAGTGAGAAGAGAGAGCTATTTCTAGGGCCATGCATGCATGTTATTCATTCATTCATTCTTCTAAATGCAGCCCAACATGAAAAAAATTTGTCTATAAAGTGGGATAGAAAGCGTCATCAAATCAAAGTGAGCATCAATTACTATATAACTTTCTTATATTCACACTAATCTGTTAGGTATTTTGTCGTAGTTTGGAACAGAACTGCATGCTAATGGAAATGGATGCAAAACCTAAATACATACTTGATTCATATATTTTGGTATATTTGAGACTGTAGCTAAGCTTTAACAACTAGCCAACTAATTCAATAAACTAAAAATATAATAAATAAAAAAAAATGTCCTTGTTTTAAGCATTTATTGCTATTTGGAACTGACCTAAAGCTGAGAACTGATAAAATATACAAAATACTTTCAATGAATTTGAGAATAAAGATTCTATAAAAAGCTATTAAAAAAAAGGATAAGGAAAAACTTATATAATAAATCACAATGCTATATGCTAAATACTCAAGCAATTCGCATACTATATCATTAAAGAGAAATCGCCTTGATAGCGCTTAGCTTGACTGATCGGCTTAGATTCGGGAGATATGAGGTATTGGAACGATTTTGGGTAAGTTTTTGGTGGTTTAAATAAATAAAGAGAAATAAGTTTAAATAAAAAAAAAAGTATGTTTCAAGTATGAAACGGACAGACAGACATACATACATACACACACGCACACTCATTTGTAAACTATATAGTTGCTAAAGCTTATACATTTTTTGTTTCTGTTTGTTTTGCTTTGTTTTGTGTTTGCCTCCGCTTAAAATCGTTGAAGTCGCGATTATTTTTGGTGTTTTTGTTATTGTTGTTGTGATACTAGAGATTAATTGTATCCAGATCCTGACAGGGCGCACGCGGACTGAGCTCGTCCGTGCTGGCACTTCCTTGATTCATATCACTGCTGCTTTGCCCATCGTGCCTTATATCCGCCATTGATGAATGTATTTGATTGTTGTGATTGTGTCGCAGGTTTGTGTTGTTATTGTTTTTGCTGCTTATGTTGTTGTGGTTGTGGCCAATTGAGGACGTCTGCTTTTTAGTCACGCCATCGCCCAGGTTATTGTGCAGCGCCTGCGTCTTCTTGGTGCCCAAGCCCAGCGGAAAGGCA
Organism: Drosophila borealis; assembly: GCA_035045885.1. Taxonomy (NCBI): domain Eukaryota; kingdom Metazoa; phylum Arthropoda; class Insecta; order Diptera; family Drosophilidae; genus Drosophila; species Drosophila borealis. The sequence goes on from JAWNOR010000112.1 coordinate 2,921,566, forward strand.
AAGTCCTGTGGCATCTTGTGCATAATCTTGCCCGACGTGATCAGCCGGCCAAAGCCCTCCTGTGTAGTAAATAGACAACAGAGCGTGAGGCACTAACTATGTTAAAGCTCCAGCTGCACTCACCTGATGGGCAAAGGCGTAGCCTGAACGCACAGAGCGGCGTCCACGCCGCGAGGACGGAGTACGCCGCACATCGCTGGAGACGCGCGAGTGAACTTTCTTCAGCGACCTTTGGCGAATCTGTGAAGACATGGGAAATATACCGTTTAAAGCAGAATCCGATAAGAAACGCATTGTAGCAGTTTGTCACCTTGTCGGACAAGCTGGGATGCACATCCAGCAGATAGAACTTATAGGCTAGCACCGGTGCCATCAGCATGACGACAGTTATTAGCATGGTCACCCAAAAGGTCAAATCCATCATGGCCTGCGTCAGGGAGCCTACGTAGGGTCCGCCAATTACATAGTTGTAGAAATAGTCTAGCACAAAGTACCAAATGAGGCTGCCCCAGATGGTTATGTGATTGACTATGGTCCAGTAGGAGGTGTAGAGCGAAATCTGCAAGTTAACGCAAAATTCAAACAATTAATCAATTCCGCACTGTCTTCCTGGCTACTCACCTGGGCTGTGTTGTCCACGATCAGTATGGTGGCCACGACAGCGCCCAGGGTCATGTGGTCGCTCAATATGTAGCCATTGTGCGAGACACCATCCTTGTAGACGCCATACGGTATAAGGAACAGGATGAGCGAGGTGAAGGCGCCATGCAGAACACTGTAGATGAACTCGCGTATGTTGAAGAGTTCACTCTTCAGACCCGGCGCATAAAGACGCGGGTACTCCAAGCTATGCTTGTCCGAAACGTCCTGCTCAAAGACGCCCAGTGCCAGCACCGGCAGTGATGTGTAGAACAGATTGTACACCGATATGAACATGGGATCGAACACGGTCTAGAGATGCAAGAATAAACGATTAATCGATAAAGTTAAGCTACTGCTGCAGAGAGAAGGAGATAGCGTCCCATCTCTTCTGCACACGTTCGGCTCTGACTTTAACTTTTGTCTCTCTAGGCAAGGACCAATACGCATTTCAACTTTTATCAACACCTCGGGATTAAAATTAGTGCTTCTCAATCACTTGAGCCCAGGGGAGATCGAAAGGTGGGCCAGTTCATCAAGTGAGTCAAGGATAAACTGCCTTTGGCTACCGCGTTAGACTATCCTTACATACTCTATCAAATGAAAGACAGTCCTTGAATTATTTTTGTTTTGTACGCATTCTTTCTTCTAGTTTTCTATTCTTATTTCACTTTCATTCTTTTAAATTGCTATAACGATATCTGATTTTGCCGACCTTTCATCGAGACATTGAAATACTCTGTACAAAGTTTGTTAGATTTGCGTAATATCTGTCCTGTTGTCCAACGGTTTGCGAACACCCTTATTTCATATATTAAGTAGAGTCTAAAGATTAAGCCAAAACTATTCCGCTCCCACAATTTGAAAAATAGATATTCCCTGCAGTCACGTTTGACAGTCACTACTTTGCGGTTTCAGTCGCAGAGTAAAAAACAAAAAAAAAAACTCCATTGTCAAGAAGATTCTTCTCGAATGTCGTAAGCTGCGAACAGAGTATTGGGCACTGGGGTGCACCCGACGGCCGTGTTCTTACTCGATTTAACTGTTCTTACCTGTGCACTGAAGCCACAGAAGAGGGAATACCAGCAGTGGCACAGCGTAAATGCAAAGTTCTTGTAAAAAAAGTAGCGCAGAAACTTGCACATGCGATAATAGGACCAGCGTCCGTGCACCAGCAATAGACGCTCCAGATAGCAGAACTGGGCAATCGCGTAATCGCTGGATAGCACCGCTTGCAGGCCCTCCTGGCCCGAGATGCCCACGCCAATGTGCGCGGCTGTTGGCCAAAATGACAAATATGAAACAATTGTAGTCTTTCATTTGGAGTGTGTAGGACTCACCCTTGATCATGGAGACATCGTTGGCGCCATCCCCAATGGCCAGTGTGACGGCATTTTTGGCACGCTTGATTAGTTCGACGACCAGCGCCTTTTGCAGTGGCGTCACACGGCAACATATCACCGCCTTGCACTGTGAGGCAATGTCCAAGAACCTAGAGAAAGCAACGATAGGGTGCGAGAATGACTAAGTGAATAGGCAAGGTTCTTGGTAGTGCAATATGAGCTTTTTAATAGACTTGCTCTAACTCTTAGGAACCCTTGGGAAATCGCAAAGTCGCTCGGAATAGAAGCTGCCGTTTGGATAAGGCTAGATTACGACCTTTGTCTCGGCGCAGTTTCCCCACTGGTACATCAATATGGATTTACAAAATAAAAGGGCGCACCCAAGTAAAGGTCTCCACCAACTCAGAAGCTTAGGACTGTCAGACACAGGTGCTGTTAGCTGCATTCCGTCTTCAACTCGTCATTTCGGATTGAGGCACAGCTTGCGACGGATATGCCTGGCGCCCTATGGAAGGGGCACAGGAACTTTAAAGCTCTATGGACATGATAATAGAGTAGGCATTGTCACAAGCGGCACCTGCTCAATTCTAAAGAACTTAAAACCTAGCTTAAAAATACCAGGTGCTAGTTACTCACTTGGTCTCCAGCTCCGGCGACAGACAATGAACCAGTGAGTGGCCATTGACAACCAAGGCAAAGCCTGTGGACTCATCCACTACAACGGAGGGAGCAGTGCGTCTTCCGTCCTCGCTTTTCTCGGCATCGCCAAAGAGATCAGTGCACTCGGCACTGTATCGGCACGTAGGTTGTGAGAGAGACGGTATGCATTAGTGAAAAGTTTCCAAACGATTATCGGTTAGTTGATTGTTGTGTGTGTTGGGTGTGTGTGTGTGTGTGTGTGTGTATGAGAAACACAAAATCTTAATTATTGTATTGAATGAATATCGAATGACATTTTAAATTGATGGCTATGAGACAACAGTCAACAGTGAGAGCGAAAAGCAGTTACAGAAAGAGAGTTAGACAAAAAAGCGACATATATTCTTGGGTTATGTTAGCCAGAGAGAGAGGGAAAGAGCATACAACTCTCCCGCTCTCCCACACGATCTTAAGAGAGAGTATGTCGGAAATCCCTATAAACAAGCATTACTCTGAATGAAAATGAATACATAGGGTGTACGGTACTACGATGAACTACGGGTGTACGATGTACTACATAGATATTGCTAAGAATGAAATTTAATTAAATAAAACAAGCTATGAAAAGACCACAACGACAACAATAGCAAGAACAACTAAGGATTTAAACATGAGAAATGTATGTTTTTCTTTGGCTTAAGCGTTGAATTTGTTTTGTACTCAAGTTTAGTTTTTGATTTCGTATTTTCTTGTATAGAAATTATAATGACTGTGATGACAAAACTGACGGAACTTAAACAATGCACATTAATTGATTATATCCATGAAGATAACGAAAAACAATTTGTATTAAGTTTTAGTTTTTAAAGTTGTGTTTTTTTTTGTTTTTACTTGACGGGCGGAACAAGTACCAATAGAGGGTAACATCCTTGGGATTACTAAAAGATTCATTAAGTTATAATTGTTTTGATCTAATATTGTTTTGTTTCTTTTATTTCCTACGATCAACTAATAAAGCAATATGCCACTTCTAAACACACATATAGAAATTATATCTGAATAAAGGAAAAAAGAAATTTAGCTAATATATAATGCTTTGAGGAGTGTGTCAATCGATCTGCTAAGAAGAGAGATCTAATAGAGATCATGGAACAGGTAAGTTGGTAAGTCAAAAACAGAAAAGACAAAAAAATAATTGTAGATTACAAACAAACATGGTTAACAAACCGAAAAGAGAGAAAGAGAGATATATATAGAGAGATACACAGATTGATAGAGTTAGCAGAAAATACAGGGTGACTTTCTAGCTGCGCTTTGGTGTCGTATCTGTTTTAGCTTCACTGCGTCTAGAATCTTAATTATTTCGTTTAATTTATTTTTTTTTGCTTGGGTAGATTTTGGAAATTCTCTTTTGGAGTGCCCTCTACCTGTCCGGTCCGCCCTTATTATCCTTAATTTTCGCATCCCACCTAAAGGTAACCACTGATATGGCTGGCGGCGGCTGTGGTATGGTCGAACCGTTAGGATCCTGCATAAATGCGGATGTCTGCGTCATCGCAACGCCTATGGGATCCATACTGCTGTCGCTGTTATAATGATTAAGCGCCTCGGAACCTGCAAGAACGCCAATTTGATCCGTTGCTCGGTTCGATTTCATGCTATATATGTAGTATTTACCGCCCGGCCTAAAGCGATCGAATATCTTGATGGACTCTTTGAACTGACGCAGTTGCTTCTCCACCTCCTCCACAGAGCTGCCATCCACAATGAAGACATCCACGAGCTCATCCGTCAGCAGCTGGCAAGAGTAGCCAATGTTGATGGCCGTTTCTACCAAAAACAAATAGCAACATTGGATATATTTTCTACATTGAGCAGATGTCAGTAGACGATTACCTTGTTTGTCGCCTGTGAGAACCCAGATCTTGATGCCCGCGCTCTGCAGATTCGCTATCGACTTGGGCACCCCGTCCTGCAACTTATCCTCGATGGCTGTCACGCCTAGCAGCTGCATATCACTCTCGACCTCCTCGTACATCACGTTCAGCTTCTGTTCGCGCGAATCCATGGACAGAGCCGCCTCCTGCTGTCGCAATCGCCAGTCGTTGTAGTACTGTTCCGTCAGGCGACGCTCCGCTAGCACCAGAGTACGCAAACCCTCGCCGGCGAATTTCTGTTAATGTTGAAAATATCTTATTATGTCTGTTTATACGCATTGGAAAAATATTTGCGTACGGCAAATATATTAATATCATATTGTATGCTAGCATTTTTCGCGATTTGGTGAGGCCAGTAAAATGAAATACGCACTCGTCATACTTCCGTCTCCCACCCAATTTAAAATATACCAATCCATTGCAAACTAATTTGAAACATCAAAGCTGTCATGCCCACTGAGATGATACTCCGGTTCCTCACAACGGGCGGCCCTAAAACATTATACCACCCACTAAGCAAGCGCTCGAATAGAAACTCATTACAGCTTTCGATGCATAAATTGTCTCGAATCAATCGCACAAATTAGAACTTGTTTGATTGGATTTATTAAAAGTAACACACACATATTTTTTAATTTGAATAAGGAATAAATGTTTTCTCTTCCGTTTTGCGGCTTAACTTTTTACCTCGTGCTCATTGTACGGCGCTTCGAAAACAATTCTACTAATCGACTCCATACATATGACAGAATTTCAGTAAATAGAACACAGGAGATATGATCATTATTATTGTTAATTCTCTTATATTTTCCATATATTTTTTTTTTTAAATTTATTATTGTTTAATTTTTTCTTTGTGAATCATTAATTAATTAGTAAACAGTTTTTTTTTTTTTTTTTTTTTTTTTTAACGCGAATCCCGATGCAACGTACTGCATCCCACCTCCCGCCCAACCGACCGAGGGGCGCAGTCGTGTAACGTACGACACGAAATGCAAAATAAATATGAAGAAAAAAAATATTAAAAAAAAAACGTCGATACAAACTACAAGTATGTGTACAAATACAATTTCAAATAAAAATAGAACTATCTACTTGCTAAATAGTTTAGAATAGAAGACTTTATACGAGGAAGAGAAGCTTCCGAGCAGAATACTCTGTAATGCTTGTTATAGTCATCACAGAGGACCCTGAACGGTTCATGCAAGGCATAATTAGTGGAGCAAAATTGAAGCGATAAAGGTACAAAATTACGTGTTAGTCTAGTAGGGATAGAGAAATTTAATTGGCTAGTCAACACAGAAGAGTCGATTTCACCAGTAATTAATTTATGAATAAATATTACACCCAGCATGGTTCTACGATTTATTAAAGAAGGAAGGTTAATCATCAGAAGTCTACTGGAGTATGACGGTAACCGCACACGAGGATCCCAATTTAAACCCCTAAGGGCAAACAACAAGAATTGTTTCTGAACGGATTCAATTCTGTCCTGATGGGTAGCATATTGTGGTGACCAGATACATGAGGCATACTCAAGAATAGGTCGTACCAAAGATATATAAAGTGTTTTTGTCGTGTACGGATCGTCAAACTCCTTCGACCATCGCTTGATGAAACCCATAACTATTCTGGCCTTATTGACCACGGTATTAACATGAGAGTCGAATTTAAGTTTATGATCAAGGATGACACCTAGATCATTAACTTCATTAGAAGTACTATTAACACGCTCAAGCGGTATGCTATCAAGGATGTAAGAAACCAATTGAGGAGGACTTCTATAGAAGGTCATTACCTTACATTTAGAGCAGTTTAAGTTTAACAGGTTGGCTAGACACCAAGCCTGAAACGCATCAATGTCCGCTTGTAAGAGATAACATGATGCCATATCCTTATATGCAAGGCACAATTTTACATCATCAGCATACATTAATACTCGAGAGTGAGACAGTATCGAGGGAAGGTCATTGATGAAAAGAGTAAAGAGTAGCGGGCCAAGATGACTACCTTGAGGAACACCGGAAGTCACCAGAATACGTTTAGAAAATGAATTTCTGAAAAGAACCTTTTGGGTTCTGTCACGCAAATACTCTGAAATCCAGTTCAAAAGATTGACTGGGAAGCCGAGAGGGCTTAATTTATGAAGCAGCAAGGAATGGTTGACAGAGTCGAAAGCCTTACTGAAATCAGTATAGATGACGTCAGTCTGCTTTCTTTTCTTAAACCCATCAATTACAAACGAAGTAAACTCAAGAAGGTTAGTGGTTGTAGATCTGCGCTTCACGAACCCATGCTGGGAAGGTGAAATAATAGAACTACATAAATGCTGCAGTTGAGATGTTATAATTCTCTCAAAAGCTTTAGGTATAGCGGATAATTTGGAAATACCTCTATAGTTTTCGACATCGGACTTACTCCCTTTCTTATGGAGAGGTATAATGTATGATTCCTTCCAGATGGTCGGAAAAGATGAAGTGCTTACGGACAATTCAAAAAGTTTTAAAACAGGTTTACATAATGCTGCAGCGCAGTATCTAAGCACGCAAGCAGGAACACCATCAGGGCCCGGTGAGTAAACCGGCTTGATAGTATTAAGGTCGCTAAGAAGCGAACTTTCGGTAATAATGGGATTAAAGATGCAGTTTGACCTCTGTAACTGATAAGGATAAGGCTGATTTTTATTATACCTAGAGGAGGAGTAGGTAGTTTGAAAAAAGTTTGCGAACAGATCGGCTATGCCTGGATCAGTGTTCGCGCTCTCATCTGCAAACTTAACCGAAGAAGGCAAAGTAGATGTCTTTCGTTTAGAATTGACAAAGTTAAAAAATTGCTTAGGATTATGTGAAAATTGAAGGCGACAACGCCGAAGGTAATTCTTATAGCAGATGGAATTTTGGGTGGAAAAATTTGATCGGGCAACTGCATAGCGGGAGAAATCGGAGTGATTTCCCGATTTCTTAAACTTTTTATAACACCTCGACTTCACGTTTTTTAACCTCAAAAGTTCATTTGAGAACCAGGGAGGCCTATCAGGCCTCGCAGGGTGATCAAGAGGAACGCAGATATCAAAAATCGGGTACAAGGTGTCATAAAAAAGTTTCACGGCAACATCAATGTCTGCACAATTGTACAGTTGGGACCAGTCGACTTGCAGAATAAGATCATTTAGCTTATGAAAATCAGCTTTTCTGAAACAACGCATGCGTTCAGCTAATTCCGATTCCTTGATAGGGACTCGGGCTGGTAAATCAATGACCATTTCCAGAGTTAGATGAAAAGGGTCTTCAGGAAGTGTAAGCGGATTGATCCTGTGCACAACACTGTTGAACGAATCCAACACGAAAATTAGATCAAGAGATCTGTTTCTTGAATTGCGCACACGATTAACCTGCCGTAAGGACATTTCATGTAGACCATCAATAAATTCGTTTGACGATGACGGCAACAGAAAGTTTGAGTCTGATGGCGATGACCACTCGACAACAGGAAGATTAAAGTCCCCAAGAACTACTAATAGGTCTCTATCAGAAAGTAGGGAGGAGATAGATTTAATAGCGTTAAGATGGGTTTGATAGATAGACGAATTAGATAGAGGAGGTAAATATGAACATGTAATGAAGATAGAAAAAGTACCAAATACAACTCGTACAGCCACCAACTCAATCTCTGAGATGGGAAGATCAATGCGTTCCGACGAAAGAGCAGACTCGACAGCTATAAGTACTCCTCCTCCGATACGGGAAGCTCGATCGCATCTATAAGTGGTGTATTTGGAAGTAAAAATTGAAGAGTCTGAGATGTCCGGCTTCAGCCAGGTCTCAGTAAAAGCGATAATTTGAAAATAAAGAGCAAGCGAGTCTAAATACAGTTTAGCGAGTTTAGATTTAAGACCTCTAACATTCTGGTAGGCAAGCTCGAAAGATGGAATTAGTTTTTTGACGCAGCAACTAAAGTTGATGCGCCATTAGAAATAGGTGGTAATAAAATCGGAGTCCGATTTTTCTTTTTGGCTTTATATTTTTTTACTATTAAGTGTAAATATTTCTGGCGGAACACTTATTTTAAAGGACGCAATATCCCTTTCATAGGCGAACTTAAATTTCTCCACCAGTATACCTGGGGCTTGAATTTTTGCCTGTATAAAGGCTTTTACATCATCTGATGAAAAGTGAGGGGCAAGCCTAGAAACAAAAATAAGTCTCTTCGGTGGAACACCGACTAGAGGCTTAGGTGCCACAGTAAGGACAGTGGGAACACTATTAACTATGGTACCTATAACAGCCGGTAGTCCGGACGACGAGCCTTCTAGCGGCTGTTGTAAATTTAATTGTTGCTGTCGCCCTTTCGGAACACCCACGACAGCGGACGACACGGATAATTCAACTGATTTTTCTCGTGCCGATGTCACACATTTCGGGACAGAATCAGTGTCCGCAGCAGACCTCACAGCTACCGGAGTAACAAACGAGATGAGCTGCTGTGTAATCGGTGTAGTAGGCTGCTGAATAGCAGTCGGAGGCTGAAGGGTATTAGGCAACGGCAGATCACAAGGAGTGGGCTTTTTAGGCCCCGGAGACTCATCTAATAGTTTAAGGCTATTAAATTGGGTGTCCAGGGCTGTGAGCTGATCGTTAAGTTTACGAAATCCAACAATCAGGCCCCTAAAGCCACTCCTGGTCTGACGCATAAACGCCCGCATTTCACCATCAATCTCCCTACACGAGTCGCAACTATAGTGTAAACCATTTCGTTTGGCAACAGCATCCCCCACAAGACCAGTGTAACCCGCACATTTAGAATGCACGACATTGTCACACAGCCAACAAGGTATGCTGGATTGACTTGCCGTAATTGGCATTTGGCAAGTTTTTATAAAACAGACAATTTTATGGTCCATTATTATGTGTCTCTACTGTATTAACACAGCCAAATGTAAAAAGAGAGTTATTTAGATTAGATTAATAGCGTATGGAGCACCAACAAGCGGCAGAAAGTAGAAAAAGATCAAAGCGCAAGTTGAAAAGTTGAGAGAGCGCGAGAGTGCGAGAGTAGTCTATTTATAGATTGCTTGCTTGCCCACGAAATCTTGCACACCAGAGAGGCGATGTGCAGTTAAACATAAACAACAAACAACAACAAGAAGCTTACCCACAGAGCTAAATAGCGCAAGCGCACAAACAAAAATGCACAAGAACACAGGTTTAAAAGAAATAATATTTAAATAACAAAAATGCACAGACCACAAGCATGCACTCGCGATAAATAAAAAATAAACCGAGAAGGCGAACAGAATAGTAGAAATATATAAAATTTAAATAATTAAAACGCCGGTGTTTTATTAAATCAAAAACAAAACGGAGAGCACAAAAAAAACACGTCTGTTCGCTTCAAGTGGAGATGATCTCTTGAGTGGAGTTGAACCAGCGACTATTCGTTTGCTTCGCTCAGATACCTAAGCTATATAGGATTATGAAAGACCGTTATAAAAAGAAGCTTCAGTACAAATATTAGGTTTTAATCTTGGGCAGTGCTTTGTTCACCGTTTAGTCAGTCGGTCAATCAGGACAAACCTATTTTCTTCCTCGAAGCTGACACTAAGGAATTTTATTACAATTTTATTGTTTTTGTCATAGATTTAATATGAAAATTTTTACTTATTTTATTTCAAATTATGTATAAATAATAAAATTTTTTGTATTTTTGTTACCGGACTTTTATATATTTATATATATACATATATATATATATATATATATATATATATATATATATATATATATACATATTGTGGTTATTTTCACTATAGCGGAAAGGTATAACTGATTTTTAAGGACGTAAGTAATAATTTTAATTTTCGAAATTTACGATTTTAAATTTACGTTATTGGACACTTACATTCAGGTGATCCTGTGTACGTGCCTTTAGATCCTCCTGTCCGCCGTGCAAACGATCGTATATCACGTTATCTGCCCCCTTGCAGTAGAGAACCACGGAGTTGCCGCGCCGCAAGATGACGGACATGCGTTTGCGGACATTGTTAAAGTCGAGTATGTGCAGCAGCTCGTATTCCTGAAAGTAATCAAAGGACTTGGATAACATATATACAATTTGCCGTAGTACTAGCCCAAAACTCACCTCCAGGCGACCCATCACTTCGATGGTAATACTGTTTGGTGTGCGTGTGCGGAACACAAAGCCAAAGTTGCGAGCCGCTGAGACGAGCGCAGCTTCGTCTGGACTCTGCGCCTGGTACTCGAGGCGGCCATCGACGGTCTCCGCCATGACCGTATGGCAGAGGGCGAGCAGTCGGAAAAAGTTATGTGCGTGCGGCTCATCCGAGCGAACCGCATCCAATAATGTGCGATCGTACCAGCGAAAGTCGCTCTCGTGGTGCGGATTAGCCGAGAAGTCTACCGGTTCGAGTGCCTGAAAGAGTTGATCAAATGGGATTATTAGACTGGATTGCATGGGCTTGGGTTATATTTTAGTTTAACCATTATTAATTTTGTTTTTATAAGCTGTTAATATTTGTATATGTATGCTAGTATAAAGCAGAGGCAGGCACCAAATTTGGATACGATAAGAGTTTACGATATGTTATCATACTGTGTGGTTAGCTATTACAGGGTGTAAATACGATATTTCTTTAATAATGATGTACTCAACTCGCAATACGATATTGGCTTATGTACGATATACAAACGCTTTGGCATATTTGTCAATCTGTTGTACACTACACCAGACACTAGGCTCACGGCATTTATTAAATGCGATAATACCAATTATAATATTTAATTTACGGTTGGCGTTATCAAAATATGAGACACGGGTATATGGTATTTTAATTACGATGTAAAAATGCCCTAAACGAAATTTGAAATACGACATGCGACAAGCACAATTGGCAATACGATATTATCATACGGTAAACAGTAAACTCAATAAAAGAAATTTAAAGATATTCAAGCTATGGGTAACGGGATGTTTAGTTTTGATTACGAATTGAGCAACCGGTAAACAGGTATACAATAAATGTTATTATAAGGATTTGACTTTTTTACTACTTAGCCTAGGTTTATACTATGAACACGCCATCTAAAGCTTATGTGTGTGTATTTTAATATATACGCATGTGTATGTGTATTGGCATTATGTTCTTTTTAAAATATGATTAAGGCATACGCGAGCCAGCAAAGCAAATAATTATATGTATGTATATATCCAACTAATAGCCCAAAAACCAATCAATAAACTTAGATCAAGCCGGCCAGAGTGTATTTAATCACATACACACACAGACACACTGGGCGAGGCTAATTGGGGACACATTGAAAGCCAACACATCAAATATATGTACATATATAACCGAGCTCTATACGATATTCGGGTTGCGAGAACATGAGGACAACATGCATACGTGCACTTTTTGGTGGGACGAACTCCAATTTGTGGCAAAGCGGTGTGTGCTTAAATAACGGTGGTGTGCGGTGGTGGTGGTGGTGGTGTTGGTGGAGCTGCTGCTTCTATCTTTGTTGCCTCTGCAGTGGTGTTGATGGTGCTGTCGAAATGAAGCACAGCAACCGCTGTCGCTGTTGTCGGCTGAAGCCTCGAGTGCGGTTGCGGGTGAAGAAGAAGAAGATGGCTTTGACTTGAATTTGACCAGCTTGCGATTAGTTTGTTGCGGTTGTTCGTGATGTTGTTGTTGGTGTTGTTGCTGGTGTTGTTCGGGTTGTTGGTGCTCGTGTTCTGTTTGATTGTCATGCAAGATTATTACTTTGTCGCTGCCGCTGCTCGTCGACAGCCCGCCGGACAGCTGACGGCGCATGCGCTGGCCGCTGCGTGTAAAACAAGCGCCCAATCCGCTGCTGCCACTGGCACTGCCACTGGCAGAGTGCGTGCGCGTGTGCCCGCCAGGATCATCCACATCATCCTCGTTGCTGACACTTCTGCTAGGCGACAGGTAGTGCACCTGCTTCCGGGCCAACGGATTTTCCACTGTGCTCACCGTCGGCGACAATCGTTCGCTGGCAATGCAGCCGCGCAGCTGCTCCGCACTGTGGGCCAATTGGGTGCCACCGTCGGTGGTTACCAGCACTGCGCTCTTCTTCTCATGCACCTCCGCCTTGTGCACCAGTATTGTGGGCGGGGCAGCTGCCGTCGATGAGCTGCCGCTGCGTTTGTTTCCGCCGCCGCTGCCGCTGCTGCAGTTGCTGTTGATGTTGCTGTTGCAGTTGCTGCTGTTGCTAGTTTGGAAAAGTGTTTGCTGCTATAACGAGTAATGTGAGTTGTTTGCTGGGCGCACAATTAAACAAAGACATACAATATGTAGTATTATGGGATACGGCACTTGGGTTGTTCCCATTGCAATTTGTTGTCTGGTGCTGTTGCAGTTGCAGTTGCAGTTGCTGCTGCCATCGCCAATGCAGCAGTTTTTGGCATGTGCTTTACTTAATTTTTTACGTTCTAAACAAAAATGGCTAACATTATGTTCGATTTTAGGCGCTTGCTTACATATATAATTGCTTTGCTAAAATTAAAAAAAATTTAACTAATGAAATGTTTGTTCCTAAGCAACGTTCGGGCTGAGCAAAGTTAATCAATTAGACAAATAAGTTTTATCCCCTAAAGGTTTTTTTCATACAACTCAATTATCATCCCATTTTAACAAAAATATTAAACGCTTATGAGACTTAGTTATTTTCGACGTTTATCGAGATATCTCCAAAACTCAAAAATCTTATCATTTCTACCGAAGCTGTAAAAACAGTGATCCAGTCCGGACAACTTGACCTGCTTGAATGTGTTACAAAAAAGTAGAATTTAAAGATAGAATACCAGCACACACTAACTTGAAATTTTTGCAAATATAGAACTTCATTCTAGAACTGAGGGGTTTAGAATCTCAAGTCGTTGTAATAACATATTTTTAAGCTGATTACAAATATAATTAAAGAGATAACGTTTAAAATAACTACTGAGCATGGAGGATCCGGGCTCGAATCCAAGACTTAGTTTAGAATCTAATATTACCTAGACCGAAGGTCATGGTAGTCAGTTCTAAAAAAGTTATGTTGATAATAATAATAATAATAATATTAATGATAATGATTATGATTATGATTATGATTATGATTATGATAATGATAATGATAATGATAATGATAATGATAATGATAATGATAATGATAATGATAATGATAATGATAATGATAATGATAATGATAATGATAATGATAATGATAATGATAATGATAATGATAATGATAATGATAATGATAATGATAATGATAATGATAATGATAATGATAATGATAATGATAATGATAATGATAATGACAATGACAATGACAATGACAATGACAATGACAATGACAATGACAATGACAATGACAATGACAATGACAATGACAATGACAATGACAATGACAATGACAATGACAATGACAATGACAATGACAATGACAATGACAATGACAATGACAATGACAATGACAATGACAATGACAATGACAATGACAATGACAATGACAATGACAATGACAATGACAATGACAATGACAATGACAATGACAATGACAATGACAATGACAATGACAATGACAATGACAATGACAATGACAATGACAATGACAATGACAATGACAATGACAATGACAATGACAATGACAATGACAATGACAATGACAATGACAATGACAATGACAATGACAATGACAATGACAATGACAATGACAATGACAATGACAATGACAATGACAATGACAATGACAATGACAATGACAATGACAATGACAATGACAATGACAATGACAATAACAATAACAATGACAATAACAATAACAATGACAATGACAATGACAATGACAATGACAATGACAATGACAATGACAATGACAATGACAATGACAATGACAATGACAATGACAATGACAATGACAATGACAATGACAATGACAATGACAATGACAATGACAATGACAATGACAATGACAATGACAATGACAATGACAATGACAATGACAATGACAATGACAATGACAATGACAACGACAATGACAATGACAATGACAATGACAATGACAATGACAATGACAACGACAATGACAATGACAATGACAATGACAATGACAATGACAATGATACTGATACTGATACTGATACTGATACTGATAATGATAGTGACAATGATAATAATAATAATAATTATAGAAAAAATAGTCACACTATATAATTTGAATAATAATGATAATAATATTATAAAATAAAAGTGTTTTTTTATATAGAAAGCTGAAAGCCAAAAACTGTGCACTGAGCTTGGACACTGGTACAAGTTTCTGTTGCATACCCAACAGGCGCACAGTGCACACACAAAAAAGGCACACACACAGCTAGAATCAAGACCCAGTTAGAGTTAATTAGGTCCCTCCCCCACCTTCACAGAATAACCGGATGCCTGCGAATGGGCGTTTAGCTAAAAGCACCGAAATATCCGGACACAGAACATACGTACATATAGTGTATATTGTAGTGATAGAGTATAGGTCACAGAGACTTACTATAGAGGGCAAATACTCACCTCAGTTACTTCGATGAGCTCGCCGGTGCGCAGGTCATAGACATCGCCATAAGTACGACCATTAATGCTGCACTTGTTAAAGGTCATGATGTTCTGGGTGAGGGTGCCCGTCTTGTCCGAAAAGATGTACTGTATCTGACCCAGCTCCTCGTTGAGCGTGGTAGTGCGTGCTTTGGCATATGTTTGGGTGCGTGCATAATACATCTCCTCGTCCCAATTGATAAGAAACGACTGAGCAAAGCGTATGACCTGCAGAATAAAACACACATCTATTAGACACGCATACACCCTACACGCAACACGGCTTTACAACTGACCTCTACTGAAACATAGAGGGAAATTGGCACAACAGTGTTTAAGACTATGGCGTATGAGAAGAATACGAGCAGGCCAATGACCGTTGCACCGGACGCGATCATCTCTTGTGGTATGATGTGCTCCCACGGCAAATACAGCTGAAAATGCTGGCCAATCAGACCCTCCCAGATGGCGCAGGCGAGCGCAAAGAATGCGCATATGGAGATCAGAAAGAGCACAATCTGTAAGGGAAGCACATGAGCGAATGATTTGATTGCAAGCGACTTGACCTACCCCAATAATAATGAAGTTGAGCAAGCGATCCACGCCGGTGCTCTTGAACTGGGTTTTGCCCGAGTTCTGCATGAGCTTGGTGTCGACGCCGGCAAAGACGACCACGCCGTAGCACCATTGCGTATTGCGCAGGACACAGCCACGGAGCAGGATCTTATCATTGTCGAGTGCGAATCGCTGATTCCTCCATATGAGTGTGCCCTCGAATTTGTTTAACAGATTGTTGGGTCGCTCGCAAATGATCTCGCCATTAAAGCTCCACAGCAAATCGTGCTGCTCGCCCAGCTCTGTGGTCTCCATTAGGCACTGCTTGGCCTTCAGGTTCGTCTCCCCGTCCAGCTCCGCTGTCTCAATAAAGCACAGGCCACTTGGCTCCGACGTTGTCAACAGCATTATGTCGGCGGCCACAAACTGATTGTTGTCCAAGCGTATCACATCGCCCACCTGCACATCCGACCACTTCGCCTCCACCAGTTTCCCATTGCGCAGTGTCTTCGACTTGCGGTTGTTCACCTGCGAGTCGGACAGATGTCGTTGCTGTCATAAAAAAAAGGGTTATTCATTTAAGTTTCACTTTGGAGCTAAAGTTTTTCACTTACGATGTCGTCGTAGGCATCCTTTACGGCGGTCAGCGTCAGCACACCAATCAAGGGTATCGCCGTCGTCACTGGGGTCAGCGAGGATATCGCCGGGATGAGCTGGAGCACCAGCAGGCACAGAAAATAGAAGTTCGCCAATCGCTGAAATTGCTCAAGCAGATTGAACGGCAGGAAAGTTAACAGCGTATACTTTGACGTCTTAATATAGTTGTTCTGTATGGGCGAAAAGAAACGAATCCAAAATCATTGTTAAAATAAAGGTACTGATGAGTACTCACAACTTAGGCTTCAAATTTATGAATCACTTTAATTATGTGACTTGACGCTAATGTCTGGCCTTGGCCTGAGAAACTTTTGTGCTTAAAATTGTAGTTTTTTCACCAATTTCCGCCCGCAGATAATTGAAATGTACCCGAACTAAGTATCTTGAACTCCACGTCTACATATATCTTACATTGATATTTGAAAATAAGTTTAGGGTAAATCGAAAAGGGAACCAACATTTTGAATGAAATTATTCTGCCCATGTAAGTCTTGTGGAGAGAATCTAAAACCGAAAAGTAATCTTTTGTTCATAAAACCAAGAGCGGTGGATTTTGCGAAAGGTGGGAAATACGTCTCAGATGGATTTTTTACAAAGTTCTTTGAAAATGTTATTGAAGCCGATCGGATCATACATCCGTGTTTAGCCAATTAGCCACACGTTCCTAGGTATAGCTTTGAAAATAAGTTTAAAGCAGATCGGACAAAACTTTAAACTTTGCCCGAAAAATCTGTGAATCGCATTTTCCAAAGAGGAAGCTTGGATTCTGCGAAACATGTTGTACGACGTGTACAAATGATTTTTCATAAAGAACTTTGGAAATTTATTTTTAAGCGCGAAACTTCACCCACCAAATCTTTGACCTCCTTTTCAGACTTGTACGAATGGATTTTCCGATAAGTGTGAGCGCCTTTTAAATGAATTTGAACAAGAATCTTTGAAAATGAGTTTGACGCCGATCGAATGTTAACAAAAGGCTTGGATTGATCACCAGTCAGTCAGTCAGGACAAACAGAATTAAATACAGAGATGGAGAACTTTCGCCCATGGGAATAATTTTTCGAAAAGCGTGAAACACGTCTTAAATAATTTTTCCTAAGGATCTTTGGAAATAAGTTTAATGCGTATTAAATGGCAGGAAAAAGTATTTAATCTAACTGCTTTTAACCAATTTTTGAATAAAAGTTTCGAAAACCCCGTCTTAGCTTGTACTTCCAACATCAGTCAAAATTTCAGCTTCCTCGTACTTAGGGTTACGTATGCGTGTATATCAGTCATAACAAAGGGCTTTATAGACTATATAGATTTAATTGCCATGTGTATTAAAAAAAAAATCTCCGAACCGATCCCAAATGCAGGATTAATTTTGCTTCCTACATTTAACTTACAGGCCAAGTATGTCACATTCGCAACATATACCAATGTATGTGACAACAATAGAGTATAAATATTCTTGGTCAACATCTAGACATACTCAAAGACAATAAGAGCAAGGGGCTTCGAAATTGGAACTTAGGGTTCCCAATTAACCGTGAAGATCCAGTTGATTTCACTCTACTTCCACGAAATCAATAAAAATCGATTTTCAGATTAGACTTTTAGAGTCTATCTCGGAGCTAGAAGCAACAAAATTGGCATGTAGGCTCTCATGTGGAACAAACAGATTAAGATCATTCATAATTTTAGATATCTCCCCCGTTGCCCTCCAAAAAATATAAAAACATAAATTTTGTTAGAAATATAGTAAGACTAGCGGGTATAGCCCGGCCTTGCCGGTGGCACGTATGTTATAAAATAAATGTTTTCAAAAGGCTTTGAAAATGATTTTGAAACTTATCGGATGGTAAACAAACAACTTTCATACAAACGATTTCCGCCAATTTACCACTGTTGCGGGTGGAATTTCCCAAATCGCTTTAACACGTATTCATTATATTCTTATGTAGAGCGTTGAAAACAAGTTTCAAGAAAATCGGAAAAAAATAAAACTTCACCCAAACATTTTTTTAATCGCATTTCTACCAAAGAAGTTTGAATACTGCGAAAAGTGAGAAACACGTCTCAAATGAATTTTCATATAGATCTTTGGAAATGAATTTGAGCGCGAAACGTCACCCACCAAACCTTTGACCTTCATTTCCACCAAGGAGGAGCGGATTTTTCGAAAAGTGTGAAACACCCCTCAAATGAATTTGAACAAAGAACTTTGAAAATAAGTTTGGGGCCGGTCGGATAGTAAACAAATAACTTTCATACAACCGTTTTCCGCCAATTTACCAATGTTGCGGGTGGAATTTCCCGAGCGAATTTCTTAACGTGCATCTACATCACATAAGGTAACTAAAGTGAAAGTTGCAGCTTCCTAGCTCTTGCGGTTTGGGTTGTGCGTTGATCACCAATCAGTCAGTCAGTCAGTCAGGACAAACAGTTTTATATACAGAGATATAGCTATTCACTTCATATAAACAACAAACGGAGTTATTCAAAGTGAATATTTCATAGCATGAACTTGAGAGATAATCCGTTAAACTTACGTGATATTTAAACTGAGAATTAAATTCCTTGTCATTGGCGCGTATCCTGCGTTCATTATCTGTAATAGAAGAAGGCACAAATTAGTTGGCTACAAAACACGAGTTCTGAGTTAAGCCTAAGCCATTAAAGGCACTACAGGGAAATGTCCCGCCCAATTACCCGAGAAATAGTACGAGCTGCGTCGGCGTCGCAGTTGCGATAAGCGTCGCAAATTACGCGCCGATGCCGATGCCAGGAGTTGCGGCTGCTGCGGGTCCAGTTCATCGAGTGGACTGTGACTGCACCGACGGCTGGGCAGGCTTTCGGGCGCACTGCGCCGCCAGCTGGCGAAGCGCTGCAGCATGGACAAACGCGGCTTGGCCAGGGGCTGTTCCTTGTACTGCAGTTCCACATCGACGGCGGTTATGGGTGGTTCCGTTATGTCCGCATTGGCCAGGCTATAGAAGCTTTCGGCCAGGTCGCTCGACGTGGTTGTTGTTGTCGTTGTCACCGTTGCTTTCAAGTTTGCGGGCAAGGGCGAGGCTATTGTCAGCGTGGAATTGCCGATGTTCATGGTCTCCGGCTGGGCTAGGCGCACCTGCTGCAGCTCGTCTTGCTCCTGTTCCAGCGCCAGCTGCATCTGCTCCTCTTCGCATCGCTGACGTCGACGGCGTCGCGATTTACTTGCAAAATGAAACCAACGGGTGCGACGCATCACTGCTGCCGTCTGCTCCTGCACCTGACCCTGCTCCTCATCCCTTAGTTCGTATTTTGCGCTATTTTGGTCCCCGCTCAGTACATCCAGCTCCAGTGTATCCGGCCGCTGCCGCATGCTTTTCCCTATCTCACTGCATTTCCTAGCACCGGGCATGACTACGTCTCTAAGTTAATGGGTGCCTCTCCGTGCCTCGCTTTTACTGGCGCCCTGCTGCGATAAGCGGGCATTGCCCAACCGTCATCTTTCTGGTGGATACACATATATGTATGTATATCAAATGGCGAGGACCAGACACGTTGTCAACGTCGTCGTCGTCGTTATCTTCACTCAATGAGCTATTTACTTTCAAATAGTAATGGGCTATGATCAGTCTGGAGCATCCCTCACACAGACAAAAAAAAATCCGATTCTAGTTAGGAGTTGTCCTGATGCCTTCACAATCATTGCAACGTCCAAAAGCACACATTTCCTTGCTCCCGCACTCTTGGAAATGCATTTTGCATAATATCGGTGTTAACTATCCGATCCCCATGCCACCCAAATTTTGGGATATGCCAAACCGACTTTAGCTTTAGGAATAAAACTTTTTCAATTTTCCGGAGAACAGGAAGAGGTATCTGAACATGGAAATATTTTTGGCCATCACCATATCTCTTCATAATATCCAAGCTTTAAGAAAATCGATACTTATCGATATTATGGATATGGAAACTCGTCTTTTATATGATATACAAGAATATGTATTTTAACTTTTAAGCCTTTAGCTTAGTAGTAATTTCCAAGATCAACGCAATAATATAGGCGGTCAGATATGTATATAGATTAAGAACATATACACTTTATTTTTGCCTCTTTCTTTCTGTGACCCATTTACCCGATTATGAGTGAGAGTCACATATGAAAACATATCTTAAGAAAAAAAACACAAACTAACCGGCTCACTTTATAACCGAAAACGAAAGCCGCGGATATCCTACAGGTAAACAAATCTTATTCTCGTGGAGTTGGTTAGTGCCCGAGTTTAAGCCATCAGCTTCGACAAAATCTTAATTAGCGCAGCCCAAACCCCATATCCAGCGATCACGTCCGTAGCGCCTAAGCCGCTCATTTGCTGGGGTGACGAGGGATAAGGTCCAAATTGTGCCTCTGTATAGCGCGGCTATACGAACGACCAGATTCTCGGAACAAGTAGATGTGGGTGGAAAATGACGGCAGCTTCCTTGCATGTGGTTGGATGTTGGTTGGCATCAGGGCGAGCGGAATAGCCAAGTGTAGTTAGAAGAGCGTATCCAGGTATGCCACTCTCACTCGGCAAACGGCAAGCAGCCGCTGAAGAGCCTCGAAAATGACTAACCGTGGATCACCCAAAGTCCAGGAGTTGACTGTGGCTAACTATACCCTAGACAGGGGTATGTAGGACACCCCTCATCCCGCAAAGGATCTTCTCGGACTTTTTCGACGTCATCGTCGACGAGACAAGCTGTACAGTGGTGAAGGCTAACACTAAAGATGGGTAAATACTTCTTCAGATTAACCATACCCACTCCAAAACAGCAACCGCTACTCTTGTGGTCTAAATTCTTCAGGACGCCATCCTCCAGGAACTTCCTAATTTGAGCGATGGGAACAACACTGTTGCATGCCTAGAGCTAAAACCAAAGCCAATTATATTAAATGCGCATTGGCAAAAAGGTTTACGGCATGCAAAACGAACTGCTAGACGGTTCTTTTGTTCAAAGTTGTGAATCCTCCATGCCTTGGATATCTCAAGCAACCTGACGATTAATGGACAAATTCAAGCCAGGAACAACTAGATGTTCCATTATAAATGCTGATAACACACTCTTCGGAGTGTGACAAACTGCGTGACCTTCAGTTTCCTGCCCTGTCACACCCCTGAAGACAATGCAACGGCTTTTAGATCTCCATCTGAGAGGTAGAATTCCACTCTTCCACTTCTCAATCTCGCTGAAACAGCTGTGAATGCTGTCACTTCGTGTAAAGGGAAATCTCTTTTGCAAAAGGAATTTACCTTAGTAGCCTTTCTCGACTTAGAAAGCAACCTATAGGAATTTTCCTCTAACCTCTTTCTCTGTTACGACCTATGGAGGGTGAAGGAAATCGCAAGATTGCAACAATGCGGATAACGTGCTGTCGTATGCCCGGGAATATTCCGACAATTTCTGTTCGAGCGCATGACTGATGCTCTATACAGAGTATCCAAATGAACAGCAAGCGTTGGCCTGGGAAAATATTCCGCAAAACCCGAGTTAATCCTCTTCACCGGGAAATACAAAAAAGACTTCTTTAATTGATAACAACGTGCAGTATTCTCTGGCGCTGCCTATCACGGGAGCACTACCAATGGCACTTAGCGATGCCCTGTTGACTATCCTCCATGTCCTCCCCATCGACCTCATTGCTACATTGGCTACCCCTTCAGCGCATAAGACATACGAAACATCACTCAGTTGTGGTCACTTCAATATACTTAAACCCACCTTATCCCCATACTACCGACTACTGTAGCTCACATATAGGCGATAGCTGCGATAGGATCCTTACGGATGGATCTAGATAATCGTCATGAAGATGTCTGAGCAGTTTCATGTTCATCTTGAACGGGCTTAGGCCACGCCGAGATCGACGGCAACTTCCGAACAGACCAACTGCCAAGGCTGGCAAATAATGATTTGATCCTCTGCGATAAGAAAACGAGAGACACTTGAATGTTTTCAATTCGAAGACATTTTGAGTTTTGTCCGACAAACTTGGCCGACTCGGTGTTAAAACAGCTCCACAGAGCTGTACCAGCTGGATGGGTTCAGTCGGCTTATGCAGCTGCTTTTGTCATAGAGATCCGACCCTGTCCCACTCTATGCAAAACTAGACACCAATTCGTTGGAGCTTATTGCCTTTTAAACCTATTGGATCTCTATAAGCAAAGACGCAAACACATTTAAGATTCATCCGTACATAAGGGTGCAGCTTATTGCTCCCCCTGCCGTTATTTTGGTCTCTGGAAACGGAATGTACAAATTATTGTCTAAGTGAGTCGAGGGTTAAAGCAGCCTGTCGACACCGCACTAATGAAACCTCTGTTAAAATAAGTAAATTAAGGAATTGCTATGATTAAATCTAAACTCAAACAAGAATTTCGGAAAGGAAAATAAACTAACTTAAGTAAGGAACTTTGTACCGGATTCATTTAACGCAAATATACCCAAATATTGACAGCGTTAAAAAAATGTAAGCACGAATTTCCCTTGCCCTTTTCAATGCAGGCCATTATCATGCGCCGGGCTATACACCTATAATCGCAAGGCATTTGATGCCATCGCGTGCCATAGACAACACACAACACCTTCTAGCCTAACGATATAACAATACCAACAATAGCAACAACAATGCAACACAACAGCTGTGCAGCGCCAGAAATGGTTCTCATCAATTTGTTGGCCGGTTGGTCGCACGCGGCGTATGAGTAATAAATAAATACACACATTTCGCCTCTGATTCGGATTTAGCTTTGCCAATTTTAACAACTCGACAATTTCTCTACCCGCCCATAAGTACTATGAGCACCGGCTAAAAGAGGAATCCAATAGCATAACATATAAATAAGTTTAATAAAAAACTATTAATTATTGCAATATTTTTGACTAGATCTTCTTTCCATGTCATACATTCTTCTATTTTCTCACAAAAGCCTTTAGAAATATTTAAATTTTAAAAGATATTCGTCAAAGTAAACCGTTGCATTTAGTCAAATTCAACGGAGACCACCAAATAGTTCTCGCAACTGTTGACACTTCTTTAACTTTATCCGCCTGGTAAAATTAGCAGGAAGTTCAGACTGTTAAGCTGACAATTAAGCAGATCGGTGTCGTTGCCACCTGACAAAGGATTGAAAATGTGGCAGCACCATCGAATGTTTAAAACATTCCATGAGTGCGCGTTTTAAGATTAATCATGGGCGAAACCCTTGTAATGAGTGAACACTGTAGCTGCCCCTTTGAATGCCTGCTTGTTGTTTAGTTTCGAACACTATTTTGACTGCTAACAACAACAACAACAAGAAAGCGGAAATCTGTTCAAAATATTTAAAATTCTTGTTGTTACAACAATATTCGTGCTTGGCGAACAAAAGGAAAACAAACGTGAAATTTGACTTTGGTTTAATTATTTGTTTGGTTTGCGAGTAGACGATGATGCTCTCTGATTACAATTGCCTATAAGTATTACAATATGTTAATAATGCTTTATTGATTTTGCAAATAAGCAACAAATTAATGCAAATTAGACACACAAACTGAGAGCCAATTGCAAGTAATCCTGATATACAATATTGCATAGTCTATACTTTGTAAACTTTATTCAGTGAGTTAGAAGCCCATTCAGAACATTATTACACCCTTTTTATGGCTATAGGGTAACAAAAGCATGTACCAGGTAATAGTGTACAAAATTATTGCATGACATGGCAAACTAACGGAACCGGCAAATGAATATCTCACCGCAAACCAAAGCAGAATCTACTCCGCTTGGTGGAGAAGGTGAGAGGGTGGGAGCTACTTCTGCAGATGGCAGCAACTGAGAAACAATCTAACAGAGCAACAGGTAACACAAGCAATGCAAAAATGCTTTAGCACCTGACTATTAGTGTGTGTGCGTGTCCACGTGTGATTAAGTTAATGCGAATGCATTTGGGACAACTGTAAATGCGCTTTAAATGTAAACAAGTTCGGCTCTTAAGAGAATAATAAACGTGGACGCCAGAGTTAGTGACCTTGGAGAGATTATAATTATTAACAGCATCGTTGTTGCTTATGTTTTGAATTCTACGTGTTTCCTCTCTCACAAGTCTGACTTGGACAGTAAAGAGAGCCAGACAGGCCGGCCCCAGAACACATATACTTTGTCTCTCTCTTAACATTCACTTAATTCATAATAGCTTAGCGTAGAGATGAGCATGGACCGTGTTTTTCTCCGTGGCACGACGGGACAGTAGACAACTTTAACACGATATTTCTGAGTTTTCCAGCGGGAGTGGCCGAATAAGAGATATCCTGAATCATACGCACACACACACATGAACGCACGCCGCTTGCTGCGCAATTCACGCTGCGACTCCTCCCTTTGCTCTACACTATGGGATGTGTGTTCTTGAATACAGTCGGCGGGTATAGTGGGAGTGAGAAAGGTATCTAAAAAGCGAACTATTGAAAATCGGTATATGCTTTTTCAGAACCTTCATACCAAATTTGAATTATCTTGTCTCAAAATCAAGTATTAGAATATTAATAAAACGTTAAATGAACAAAAAAAATTCTAGAAAAACAATATATTATAGTTATTCTTTACCAGATTGGGCTGGGCTGAGCCTTGCCTTCGCCCATCTCTAGTTTGCAGTCTGGTGCGTAAGAGCCGCATTGAGAGAGGCGAGAGCGAAAAATGAACAGCCGGCAAGGCTCACCTACATATGTATGTATGGCTGTATAGCCCCTCTTTCCCTGTTTACATGACATGAGTCACGCGTGTGAATGGGGCTCCTTGCTCGTTTGCTTCGCTGCCTTGCTTACACTTGGGTGGGGGGTAATCGTGGTTTTTGTTTTCTTTTACATTACACCTTTTACGTTGTCGCATGCGTCACCATGGCAAAGCATTAGTCGTTGTGCGGTGGCCAGCTTAAAAAAATTTAACTAAGTACAGAAAAAGCGTGAAAATATGTGAGAAAAAACTAAAACAAGCCACAAGCCCAACGAGACAATGCACAAGCAGGCGAATCGATGAGGACTCAATAACAATTATGCTGAGGCAGCAGCTAAATAAAATTAGCAAACACTCAGCACAAAATTGTGGCGCGCGTTGAGTGAGCATCGATGGGTGGGTCAGTGACGAGCCGGGGCAGGTTGGGGAGGGCGGTTGGGTGTGCCAGGTGCCAAATGGCAGATGTCCGTGCATCATCCACAGCAGCGAGAGCGACAACGACGGCGACGGCGACGGTGGGAATGGGAAGAATATAACAAGAGAAAACAACAAACATTTGTTGTTGTTTTAATTTCGATATTTGCTATTTGCGTACATTTTTAGCACATTTCTTATTGCACTTGCACTTGTTTTCGTTGTTGTTGTTATTATTTCTGTGTTTGTTGTTGCTGCGTGTTTGACAAAACTTTTATTTATTTGTTGTTGTTGCTACATATGTGTTTTTTCTGTTCTTTGGCGTTCGGCTATCGGTTTTCGTTCGCACTTATGTATATCATAAATTGAACAGCGTTTGGTGCAATTAAAAACATTATTGGCAAAAAACAGCAACAACAAGAATATCGAGAATCGCGAGAATTAAAACGCGAAAAACGCGTGAAACGAGCGCTGACCAAACAAACGGTAAACAGCAAACGGGCAACTGCCAAACAGCAAACTGCAAAAATGAAACGACGACGCGGCAGCGCCAGCAGTGGCAGCAGCAGCGACGCTGACGCAATGGCTACCAAGCAACCGAACTTACACACCTACAGCCACAGCCTAGCAACGCCGCAAAAGAGTCGCGAGAGCCAACACACAACGACGACGTCGACGCCGACGTTGACGCTGACGCTGACATCGACGCCGTTGTCCTGGCAATGGCACCGTCGACGGACGGTGAGAAAATAACTAACGAAAAACAAAAAACAAGACGTTGCCGAAGATTAAGTGCCCTTACAGACGTGTAGAAGATGTTCGATATATTTCTTAACGTAACGTTGCTTTAACTTAGTTCTCGACCTCTTTTTTCTGACTGCCATTTAATAGGTAGCCCAATATTTACATATATTCTTGGTCAAATTTTAGGTACATACTAAACCTCACTATGAAGGTTGATCAAGTTACTCTAAAACAAAGTAGGTTTTCATAGAAAAACTCTGTGTTCGATCCATGCGGCAATGTACCGATCCGGTTGACTCTTAAAACAAGCATTCTTTTCGTACTGATAAAATATACATTTATTCTTATACCAACCATATACTAATAATGTATATAATTACATATTTACATTGTATATTCATCCTTTTATTCCTTTTTGACAAATTCATACTACCATTTATATATAAGGGCATACTAAATGACAGCTAGAGAGAAAGGTTGCTCTTAAGCAACATCATCAGAGCGGAGACTAGGACAAGGCGTAGGCACTTAAAGTAGGATAGAAGCCTCAACTATGTAATGAAGCTTGGGACGCCCATTGCGTTCAATAGTTCAATAATTGGAATCACATGCAATTACTAATTTCGACGGGGGAACTTAATTGCAATATCTGATTTACTATAAACGGATCAGAGTAATTTCATATAAATTTACAACGTTCCACTATACAATGTTTCCACTTCCACTAAATTAAAAAGGATTAAGTTTAACTCATTTCGGACTGTTAAAAAATGGTGTAACTTTTTGAATTTAATCTATAAGGCTTACAGCTTGGTTTAAGCTTGGTTTAAGTTTTCCATTTGTAAATCAAGAGATTCATATATATATAGTGTTTTGTTCCAGTTTAATATCTTTCGCTAACTCCAGTTGCCTTAATTCATGCTATTACAACATTCTTTAGATATTTGGACGACTGCTTATATGAAGCATTATTTTCTAGGTTCCTTAGGTTCTCTTCTCAAGATCTTCCAATCTCATGTTTTTCTTGATATTGTCACAAAAAAAAAAAAATTATCCATAACTTTGCGTACAGCTTACATTCAAATATTTTAACAAAACGAAAAATCTTCTGTTTCATAAATTGTAAATTCTTACAAGCGCGAGTATGTAAGCTTCTTTGAGGTATGTCCTGATTTAACTGTGAAATATTTTAAATGCTATACCCTTGTGGATTTTATAGATAGATGTGTACTCCAAATATTAACTTCTTAACAATTGATTGCAACTGATAATGACCAAAAATAGGTAGGTAATACATAAATAAATTCGGTAAATTGTGGCGATTTGTTTGTGTTTACTTAAAAGTTTACTGCTAATTGCTTTTGGTAAGGGTATTCAAAAGTTGAATTTGTTTTTAAAAAACATTGTAGAGCTTGTCAAGCGCAAAATGAGCAATATGTTGAGCGAATATTCAACGGCAGTTGGACGCCACGCTGTGAATTAGAGAGAGTAGGGAATAGAAATAGGGAGAAAAAGTAAACAAGAGAGACAGACATAGAAAGAGAAACTTGCGGCAAGAGAGTGTGCACGTGAAAAGAAAACATTCAAAAGCGAAAGGTCAAAAGAAAATTAAGTACGCGACTCTTAAGCAAATTGTGGAAAGGTTAGGGGCGGGGTGAAATGCCCAACCTATATTCCGTATACATGTACAAATGTACATGCATGCGTGTATGTATGTAGTGTGTGTGCATATATGTACATACATACATACATATGTATGTTTGTGATACAATTTCAAACGGGAATCGCCTTCTTTCTTGTCCATTGTTTTTGTAATTATAGCTCCCTTGGGGGTAGCAACAAAATTTCGAATTGAAATAAATAAATAATAAATAAATAACTACACATTGTGGTCTGGAAGCCCACTTTCTCTGTTTATCCATCAATCATTTCAGCAATTTGCAAGCAAACACACACACACACACACACCCACAAAACACACACTCACGCACACCAGCAAACATTGTCTTTCATTCAGTTTTGATTTGAATACAATCAACGTTTATTGAAGCGCAAAAAATGCGAATGCGACAAATTTCGAATTGCGAGCTAAGCTCAGGTATGCAATGTTGAATCGATTTGCTGTGACTCGATTAAATTGAAATTTGTGGTACCAAACTGCATTGCACTTAAGCTGCTGCTGCTGCTGCTGCTGCAGCTTCTTGGGAAGGAGAGTGAGTGCGGGGCCAACAGGTGCGCAGATTGCGCATACGTCGCGTGGGCCCCCAACGATATTACCAGCTCCATTAGGTCATAGATACGCATCTTAGCGGCCCATAATGATGCACAAATCTTGTACATTAGCTGTGCGGCAATAAACTCAGGTAAATGACTAACAAATTGCGCACATGCCTTCCGCCAAAAATATCAATTATTGTAAGAGCTTTGCACGAAAAAGTAAAATAACCAGTGTGCTCTAGTTGAGACTGACCGACTAGGAGATACCCTCAACACAGCGAGGAGCTGCCAATACTCTATATTCAAATATAAACACAAAAACGCACTCTATGCAGCTCTTCTGCTTCTTCTCCTCTTACCCATACGCTATGCGGAATGCATTCTTAAATAACTTCGGTGCTTTTTGTCCGATCATTATGATATTTTAAGAGCTAACTATGACACTAACATTTGTGCACATATCATTGGATAGCGTTTTAGTTTTAGAAATGGGACTCTTTATAAATATTTAGAAAAACCGGTGGAGGTATTTTAATTTAATTAATATGTACAGCCTACAAAAGAAATTTTGTGCCCTTAGCTCTTAAAATTTCCGTGCTATGTGTCAATATCGATATTTATCGATGGGAGATATTGTCTGACATACATATATATGTTAAATACTCCAAGTCTTTAACGTGAATATACATATATATAAATATTTATGCTTTGACCTTTTTTATGTAAGCTTATACACCCGATTTTGACTAATATCAAATGGGTCCAGGGTACACAAATAACTGAAAAGAACTACAACAAACAATAACAGCAGCAACTGCAACAACAACAAACACGTCACAAATCATGACCCAATAAAGTACACAAAACGGAAATGATTCCATTAGATTGAAACACTTTGTGTTGTTATGTTCTGTAATTGTTGTTGTTGTCACTATTGCTAGCATTCCATTGAGGCGCGCACATTTCATACATTCATTTAAAGAGACGGCAAATAGAGCGCGTAATATATTATATATTGACAAATTGTGAAGCTTTATTTAATATTTTTATTTTTGTTTTTTTTTTTTTTGGTATTTTTCGCTCTCCTGTTGAGGGTCAAGGTACGTCACAAGTAAGCAAGCACACAGACACACCTGGGATAATTGAAGCCACCGGCCAAAATCATGTCAGGGTCAACTCACCGCTGAGGCTTAACTGAGGGCTCCCAAACGCCAAGAACTGGGCCAATGCCAGGCAACAAACATAACTATTAATAATAGTGGGCACCTGTACACAATTTTCTTGTTGTCCCTGTCCACAAATCAGGACACAACTGATAGCCATTGGATATGTTGGCATAATTAAATCTAACTGTTGAAATCGGCTAAAAGCCAAAAGACGTCAGAAAAAATTAAGTTTTGACTTGACATTCAAATTGATTGGCTTTTTGCCAAAGGTCGCACCTTAACAAAATCAACGAGAATAATATTAATACCTTGTATGCACTTTAAAAGGGTTGACAGACTAACTGACCGATTAGTTATTAACGCACAGCGCAGACACTTAGTGCTAGGAATCTGATATTTTCTCTTTGGTTTTCTTATGTGATGGAGGTGGAAGGTGTTTGAAGAATTCCACCCGCAAGTGTGGAAAAATCGCGAAAAACGTTTATATGAAACTTTTTTGTTTACCATTCGATCGGCGTCAAACTTATTTTTCAAGATTTTTGTTCAAATTCATGTAAGGGGCGTTTCACACTTTTCGGAAAATCCATCCTTCTTGGTGGAAATGGCGGTCAAAGGTTTGGTGGGTCAAGTTTCGGGTGCAAATTCATTTCTAAAGATCTTTATTACAATTCATATGCGATGTGTTTCAAACTTTTCGCAGAACCCAAAGTTTTAATTTTTGCCTAATTTGCTTCAAACTTATTTTCAAAGCCCCATAGAACTTAGTGAATACGTGTTTTAGATTTTGAAAATTCCACCCGAAACTGTGGTAAATTGGCAATAAACGAAAAAGTAAGGTTGTTTGTTTGCCATCCATTGCCGTTGGCTTCAAAATCATTTTCATACATTTTCGTAAAAATTCATTTAAGACGTGTTTTACATTTTTCTCTAAGTCCATTCCCCGTTCTTGATTATTGCGATTAATAGGGCGAATGTGTTGCAAACTTTCCATATAAAACATAATTCTCGTGGAATATTTACATCTGACCTTGAATAGATACAAACATAACTAAAAGGTGGAATCTTTGACCTACATTTACCAAGTGCGGTAGATTTCTCGAAAAGCGTACTAAATAAATATTCGCAAAGATTGCATACAACAGTTTCCGCTTAACTGACTGACTGACTGATTGGTTATCAACGCACAGTCCAAACCGTAAGAGCTAGATAGTTGTTACCTTATGTTATGAAGGTGCAAGGTGTCCGAAGAATTCCACCCGCAAGTGTGGAAAAATCGCGAAAAACGTTTATATGAAACTTTTTTATTTACCATCCGATCGGCCTTAAACTCATTTTCAAACATCTTTGTTCAAACTCATTTGAGAAGTGTTTTACACTTTTTTGAAAATGCATCCCTTCTAGGTGGAAATCGGGGTCAAAGATTGGGTGAAGTTTCGGATGCAAAATCATTTCTAAAGATCTTTATTATTATTTTTTTCGGGGAAGTGTTTCACACTTTTCGCAGAATCTAAGCTTTCTCGGTGGTAAATGTAGATCAACGATTTTTTGAAGTTGTAAGTTTTATTCGATTTTCCACAAAGCTAATTGCAAAACCCTACATAAGAACTTTATGAACACGTGTTTCAGCGGATTGGCGGAAAGCGGTTGTATAAAAGTTTTTGTTTATTTTTCGGCTTCCATACTCTCACCACGAGACTAAAATGGGTGTAAAACGTTGCGACCAACTTTCGTTCTTAATTCGATAAACTTCAAACTAATTTCCAAACAAAATATAAAATAATAGCTTGTTTTTACAGGCCCGTGGCAAGTTTTGCGTTGCAAATTTTTCATATAAAACCTTATAATTCTCGTGGTATAGATTACAAGCCAAAAAGCAAAAAGTAAACTTTCATTCATTAAACGTTTATCCCGCATATTCCATCCAAAAGTTGTGGATTTCGCAAAAAACGTTCCAAGTAAATTTTCGCAAAGATTGCATACAACAGTTTCCGCTTAATTCCCACAGTTGCGGGTAGAATTTCCAAAATCCCTGAAACACGTATTCAATTAGTTTTTATGTAGTGCTTGGAAAATAAGTTTGAGCCCGACGGGATGAAACTTAAAACTCGCTTCTCCGTCCTTTAAACCATTATCCATCGAGGAGGCCAGCATTTTGCGACCCGCGGCTAGCATCCAAGAAGGTAGGATTTTGCGAAATGTGTAAAACACGTGTCAGATGAATTTTCATTGAAAATTATTTTGAGGCGGTTGGATGGCGAACAAAAAGCTTTCATACAATCTATTTTCGCAAAATAGCGTGCATTTTACATAAGGTAACTACACGGAAAATTTCAGCATAGAGATTAGCGGGCATACTACCCCGGCCTTGCCCGTGGCAAGTGTTGTGCTTATAATTTTACATATAACTTTTTCAGCCAGTTCCCGCAGTTAAAATCTACCCGTACTATCTTAAGCTCCTCCTCGATTTGAAAATATGTTTTAAGTCCATCCAAAAAAAGGAATTTAATTTGGAATCAACGGCTTCTGCCCATGTTAGTCTTGTGGCGAGAATCTTGAAACCGAAAAATAAACTTTTGTTTATTAAACCTTTGACCCACATTTCCATTCAAGAGCGGTACATTTTGCGAAAAACATATCAATTAGTTCTCAGAAAGATCTTTGAAAATAAGGTTGAAGTTTGAAGTTTGATCGGGCAGAACTAAAAACTTCGCCCTTATAAGTATACATATATCGTTTTCCACCAATCTACCGCAGTTTCGGATAGAACTTCCAAAATCGCCGAAACGAGTTAGTTTGAAACAAATCGGACAAAACTGAAAACTTTGCCCAAAAAATCTTTGAATCGCATTTGCCACCGAGAAAGCTTGGATCCTGCGAGAAGTATCAAAAACCTCTCAAATGATTTTTCATAAGGGTCTTTAAAAATGAATTTGAGCGCGAAACGTCACCGACCAAATCTTTGACATCCATTTCCATCAAAGAGGAATGGATTTTCCAAAAAGTGTGAAACACAAAAAGTTGCGTAAAAACGTTTTTCGATTTGACCAAAAGTGTGGGTGGAATTTCCTAAAACGTCAATTTAGTCAGCGAGTTTTGCAAAAAAGTTTTATATATAGAGATAACTTTGTACGTAGAGTTCGTTTAAATCTAAATTTGCCACCAGCAAAATATCTGCACCAAGCAAGACCGGAAAATGTCAAATAGGAAACACATATTCTTGACCATCGGAAAACATTTATTGCGCCCAGGCAACAAAGCGGTTTTTAATAATTTCGAAAGGTTTTCCTAAATCTATCTCGGATATTATGGAAACTAGAAGCTTCTAAATTTGGACTTCTCACAAAATCGAAAAGCCAAATGCGTTCCGACGAGGAAACGTGGTCCAACGCCATGGACGCTGCTGTCCTAAAGATACAAACAGAGCGTCCGCTGATTTCCAGGCACACAGACACATCCCGGAACTCCAAAGTCTGCTGGGCAAGGAATAAGTTAAAAATATTTTAAGTAAGAATAAAGGGAGGCATTGAAACTGCAACTGACCTTTTTCGAGAAAAAGCTCACCAGTGCTTTTCTCCGTATTATGCAAATTTTCGCGTCATATTAAAGGTGCAACACTTTTCGACTGAATGGAAGTTGGCTAGGATAATGAGGATACATAAGCCAGAAAAAAAACAAGATGTTCCTGAGTCACATAGGAAGAAGGCTGCTTTCAATAATTTCTTATGTTTGGGAGCGTCTTGTGATTGCGCCGCTTTTCGAACTGGGGATGAGCGAGTTTTGGATCAAAAGACTTCTTCCAGTCGCCTTCAACTCGGGATGAGGGTGAGGGCGGAAAAGTAATCTTCCCACTTTATTAGGCCCGGTCTCCTGCAGAATTATGTGATGGTGCTATTGCTATAATCCTTATACCTGAACCTTGTGGTAGACTCAGATATCACACACGGTCAGACGCAGAGGACAACTACATATTATTAGTAAGAAGCTGCTGATGGAATAAAGGAGCTGTGTTATTGAGTGTTAAGCCCTTAGAAAGCCACAACCGCTAGTAGACAGCCTTAATGGGTCTGCACTAAAACTGGATACCGGATACTGGATACTGGATACCGTAAAGGAGACATGTGCGAAATCCTATAGCGACAGGATCCAGATACCTTCCAATGGGGTTGCAGTGACATTGGAGAGCTCACAAGATACAAGCAAATTTCTTATAGCATAGCAGAGGGTATTCTAATTATGTCCGAAATGTCTAATCAAAGAAGAAAACATCCAACTCCAAAAAGTAAATTGAATCTTGATCAGCATCAAACGTGGATATATGTTAGCTATATCAATAGGGGGCCCATCTGTCCGTTTGTATGCAAACTAGACTCTTAGTTTTCAAGTACAGTACAGACCTGTCAGATCATAAAAGCTGAAATTGGAATAATCAGTTTTAAGCATTTCAGGACCAAACTCAGTATTTATTGGTTACAATTTGCATCCTATATATGATCCAAATTTAATCAATATTGGACAACTATATCATATGGCGATATAGGAAAAATCTGTCGACAAATGAGTTGTTGTGGGGATCAAGATATTCTCCTCACATATCTGCAAAACCGTAAGACATGTGTCTAAAAAGGTATTTAATCTTCAGCGTGCGAAATATTGCCATTCTTGTTTTTTCTTAAATTCGAAATACTCCAATATCCGGTTCACAGACTATCATACGTTCAATTAAGGCTCAGCTGAAAAAAAATTGATTAAAATAATACGAAAACTGTTTTCAGAAAAGGTCCTGTAAAATTTTATGTGTGCACTCCCGAATGCTATCATCATGACCTGAAGTTTTATAACGTGATACAACAAACTTTATAAAACTAAATCTAGATCAATACAAATCTATAAAAAATTTGTTTCAGTTCGTCTTCAAACTTATTTGCAAAGTTCTTTCCGCTATTGCAGTTTTGAAAAACCCTTTCAAGCTCGGAATTTGAGCGGAAACTGATGTGTAAGACATTATTGTTTTTGATATCAAATGCAATTTTTTCGATTATTTCAATATATGTACATGAGTTTTTACTATAACACTTAGCTTAATGTCAGGTTCCGTAGAATTCCCTTGTTGAGACATCCATGAAGTCTTTTTTTAAATCTCATTATATAACATTTTTATTCCACCCGCTCTGGTTGAAAAACGCGAAAAACGGTTGTACGAGACTTATTTGCTTACCATCCGATTGGCCTTAAACCCATTTTCAAAAATCTTTGTTAAAATTCGTTTAAGGAGTGTTTCACACTTTTCGGAAAATCCATCTTCTTTGGTGGAAATGGGGTGAAGTTTCGGGTTCAAATTCAATTCCAAGGATCAGTATTAAAAATCATTTGAGACGTGTTTCACATTTTTCGCAGACTACAAGCTTCCTAGGTATAAAATTCGATTCAAAGATTTTTCAGGCAAAGTTTTTTTTTTGTGTGTATTTACGAATTTTGGAAATTCCATCCGCAACATTGGAAATTTGGCGGAATATTGCCAACGTTTTTCCCAAAATCTAACGCTTTTAGATGGAATTGCCGGTTAATGGTTTAATGAAAAAAAGTTTGTTATTTTGGGCTTCAAAATTCTCACGAAAATACTAAAATATATTGGCGGAAACAGTTGATTCCAAATTTTGGTTCTATATACGATGGACTTCAAACTCATTTTCAAATATTAATGTTAAACTTTAGACTTGGAGCTCCAGATAGTATAGGCAGATTTTATTTTCCAGGATGAAGCTATTAAGCTATATATAACACATTCCTCCGGCAAGGCCGGGAAATACCTACTAGTTTAAGAATAGTTTAGAGAATAAACTTACCTTTGGCCAACTGAGGTTGCGTTTTTGTGCCCATTATGAGAGAGATGCACAAGGATATGTTGAATCCGTTGTCGATCGACTGATATTGGCTGTATAGAATCTATCGCCGTCTCTTTCTCCTTCCGTTTTCTGTCGCTCCCTCTAGGCTGCTGCGGCTGTGCAGCCCGGTGGCCGTGACTTTAATGGCGCCGCTGCAGCTCGACCGCTTGGCTGCCTGCTGTTTGTGGTCGAGGAGCTGGGCGTGTCTCTCGCTGCCGTTGCGATACTCGCTGGTGTTGTATTCGCTGGTTTTGTACTCGCTGTTGTTGTTCTCGCTGTTGTAATTAGACAGGCGTTAAACTCCATGTGTTGGCCTTGCCGTGCCGCCGTCAGCTGTGAAAAGAGTCAAAGGTTACCCAGATGAATCATGGTCAGGCCATAAAAGCCCGTGTATTTATTAATGATGAGTTGACTTTTTTTACTCAATAAATAATTGATTTGCAGTGTAAGTTAGTCGTTCGGGTTAAGGGAGCAGCTGTTGTCACACGCTATGCATTATGTAAATGATATGGCCAAATGATGTGGATGTGGTCGCATTGACATGAACTTGACATGTGAACAAATTTCCACAAACGAAAAACATTCGGTGTCCGTTGATTTTTTGAAAAAAAAAAAAAAAACTTGACCGGATAAACTGTTAAATGTTTTATGCCTCCACACGACAATTGTCACACAACTTTGATTGTTGCTTCATTTCCATTTCAAATCATGGTTGAGAATCAGTGCAATAGGTCAATAGTGGCTAGCCCTTTACCTTTACTATCCACAAACGCACTTGACCGACTGAATAACAAATCTTTCTAAGACTGCGTGGGAACCCAGCAGCTGTCCCGCTTCCCTTTCAATTTGCTTATGCACTTCTGCAAACTGTTTCGCAAGACATTCCACTTAGCCACGCCAAAACCGTTTCTGCTTGATAAGCGAACGTGCAACCGGCAACCCACGCAGCGCAAAATTGCAGAATTGCAGGCACAAACACCCAAACTCACACATTTACGTATTCACAAATTGCCGAGGCGCAGCCCACTTAGCTCCGTGCCGCAAAGAGTCTGGCAACGTCATATTTATTTAATAACTGTTTATGGTTCATAAGTATAAAAGAATCGCAAATGAAATGAAAACAAAGGACGGTTTCCTTTGGGCATAATTAATCTCGTTGATTATTCCGGATACCTTCAAAGGAAAACAGGCTAAATTATATAGTAATATAATGAACCGGACGTTTCCGGCATATATATCTGTTTGATATAGTTTGATAACTAGTATCTTGGGCATAGTTAAGCTCGTAGATAAGTCCGGATACCTTTAAAGGTAAACAAGTTTTGCATCAAAGAACTTACTGTTTGACTTATATTTCCAATGACTTATATATGAGATAGTGAGATATAATGAACCGGGTCGATTCTAGCATCATTTGCCATTATGATAACTCAAAGCTGAGGACCTACTTTCTGAGAATGAATTAACATAGTCTTAACTCTTAACATACATACATATATCTGTACTTTCCACTAATAGTTTATACGTTAGCTTAGTGAAACAATAGTTCGATCCGGCAAACTCCGAAGTACTTTCCATGGTTCATCATGATGAATATCAGGCAGAAAGACTTGTTGGCATGTAACAAAATACATACATAGACGGACAAGCCGACATGGCTTTGTGTACATATATACATACATACATAGATCTTCATATTTACTGTTTGCCCTGACTGAGTGACGCACACCCCAAGCTGTAGGAGCTAGGAGCTGAAATTTGTACTTACCTTACCTTATCTGATGAAGGAGCACGCTATGACGGGGTTTGGGAAATTACATCCGCAAGTGTGGAAATTTTGGGAATTACGGTTGTATTTAACTTTTTCTGCCATCTGATTGGCGACTAACAAACCTTTAAATTTCTTTGTGAAATTGTATTTTCGAAGTATTTCATAACATTTGCAAAATATTCCTCTCTTGGATAGAAAAGCGGCTCAAAAGTTTATGTTTTGGCTGCAAGCATCACACAACGGGACTAAAATGAGCGGAACATATTTATTTCAACTTTTGGAACTTTTTTCGACGGACTTCAAATTCATTTTCAGATATTAAGACGTGAAATTCAAGAAGGTACGGGTACATTTAAATTTGAAGATGAAATATGGACCAGATAAGGTTGGGTAAGACCAGGTAAGTAATATCATATTTTCCATCGCATTAAGATGTTTTCGTTAACCATTAACCCATTGATTATCGCTAGAGGCTTAGTTAGTATTTTTGTAAATTTGGTATATGTATGTATATGCAAATACATGATGTCGGTTATAGTCGGTAATTAACAGTGATCATTGCAACAGTTATAATAAGAGTACACAAAAGCGTGTCTTTCGCACGACCACAGTCAACGCTGACTACAAGGTCCAAGCGCGTCGCAACTAAACAACCATTGAAGTGCCGGCACCCAAGTGTAATTACTGTAACGTTAATCGAAGGCATTCAAACTTGACTAATGGGTGTGTATGTGTATACGCGTGTGTGTGTGTGTGTGTGTGAGCCGGATATGGTAACGAGTGCGTAGGCGAGGGGTTCGGGCTTGGGTTAGAGGACTGCGTTTTCTCTAAATGCTCGCGTAATATATCATAATTTATTTGCACAGCGTACACAATACCTGATGGAGAATTAATAATGGCAACAACAACAATAACAGAAAATAGAAAACAACGGCAACAATTCATATTTTGTGCGTATTGTACGTAAAACCGATTGAAACGATTAACCGATTAGCGGAAGCTCTCTGTGGCACGCAATGTGTCTATGGATGTGAGAACCAGCAGCAAAGCAAATGAATGACGAACGGCTAGATAAACAGAGACGAACACAGAGAGAACATAGAGAGAGCGCGCCACACACAAAGTAAATCAAAACAAACGATAAAACAATGGCTAAGCAATACAAAAGTACAAGCTTATTAGTGCGGGTTGTAGATCGTAGCCAGTGCAGGCGTACCTAAAAATCGGACTACATAAGACAGCGAAAGAGAGAGAGAGAGAGAAAGAGAGAGCGAATGACGTGTGCAAAACCTAACAACGTCGAACTGCTAATGCCCTTGTTGAGCATGAGAACAGAGATGAAATACTAAAGGAACAAGATACCCCAATTCGTATAAAAGAATGGTTCGGGATGTGCCCAAACATGTAGCCACCTTCAAGTAAGATTAACATTAAACTAAGATCTTAAATAAAAAACTTAAATAAAAAAAACACTTTTAGATTTAATTTATGTATGTTTACAGCCTGACGTTGTTAAAATTCTAATCTTAAGAGGAAATAATAAAGTGTGAAATATAATGTACAGCTTTTTTTTAGATATGTACATATATAAAAGGAATCACAAAAATTTCAATGGAATGCTGGTATTACTACGACCTAAAGATAATACTCTACAAAATTGTAGAACATAGCATACCTAGCAATGCGAATGTATATGATACATATAAAACAGATTCTTATTAGGGCTAAGTTTATTTGTTCCAATACAACTTGGAATTTTTACCTTCAGGCGGCATAATACATACATACATACATATATACATGTAAATGTAGGGTGAGTAAGCGCGGCGCGAAAAACCCATGTAAACTGGAAACAAAACAAAAGCCGCAACAGACATACAAATGAGACACTATGCAAATATACGTATGCATGTGTGTATGTATGTAGGCGTGTGTGTGTGTGTGCCGAGTACAAGCAGACCGACTGAGAGTCATGCTCCATTGTGGATCTGTCAGTAATGTTGGCGGTTAACGAAGCTAAAATACCCTGGAAATTACGAATTTTTACTGTATATTGAAGTCGTCTTAAACGATATTATCCAAAACACACATGAAAGTCAAAAGACTGAAAGTGTGAAAAATTAATAAGCTTATTTTTATAACCAGCACAAACACACTAAAAACGGTCGTAAAAAGATGGTCCCAAGTCGCAGATTACTAATTTATTAATTGCGATAATAATAAAAAAAATCCGCGATGCATTTACCATTGTGTAAGACATATTGCGTCCACTAAGTTCACCGAGGAGAGGACGAGCCATCGTCATCGGCAGGAGCCGGCCACGAGTTAACGCCGCGGGAAACGAGAGCAGAAGAGGTGCTTCCTTTAGGATTAAGGGTGCTTCGATATAAACTACGGGAATGAGAGGTTGAAGAGCAGGGAGAGATATGTCTAAATACGTTGGCATTGGGGATCTCCATCTTAGATGGAGAATGGGATCTGTTGCTCGCTTGCAAGGATTATTAACGTGTAGGCGTTATATCTGATTGAGGTTTGAAATCTCACCAGGGCTAGCTTAAAAAAAATGTCGTTAGTGTCGCTAACAGTTTAAACCAACGACAGGTTTCAGACATCCATTTAGCCAGATTTTTGTTGGAAACTTAATTTGATAGATATTTGCAACATTGCAATTGGCAATACAAATATTAAATTTTAAACTAGTAAAAGATTCAGATCCCAAAAAGGGCAGCTTTCAAATATGGTAAAAAAAATTAAAAAGGCAAGGAATTTATGCTTTGTCACTGGATCGCGCTCCAACTTTTTATTTTGAAAACAAGCCTATTTGAAGAAAATATGGTTTCAATTCGAATGGTTTTCGTTCGGATTAAGGTTCAACAGGTTCGGTTCAAACTGGTTTGCAACCTTGAATTTAACATATTTTTTGCAAAGAAAATTAAATATAAGATAAAATATGAAATCATAAGAGTCATCTTGCCAAATTCAAATCACTATCAAAAACAAATCTTTTTGATACTTTTCGATAATTTCTCTAAAACAAACTGAATTCTTGTTTAATTTTCTCATCCACACATTTGATCTTTTATAGCTTCCGCCCTCAATTATAGCGAGACAGACGTTAAGGCAATTCAACCGAGGACCAGGGTTTTTTACTATCGTAGGCCAATACCATAATGCTATCAATTAGTTTGGAGTTTTGGTAGTATTTTATGTTTATAAGAAAAAACTCCCTACATTACTTTTTCTATTATATCATCACATAACATATTTTCTATGACAAAGTGAACACAATTTGATTCTATATACTAGTGTTATCTAGAATAATCCAAAATGTCAAAGAAAGACAAATTTTCTGCCGGTTAGGTGTAGTTAGGTGAAAAGGCAATTTATATTATTATTTAGACTGCTAGCATTGATATCTTTTCACCCAATGCCCGCCTGTGGAAATTTAAATTTGTCTTGAACTTCACGTCTTAAGCTATATTTTTAGATATTTTTATAGTTTACGATATTTGAAAATAAATATCGAATAAAGAACCATAAATTGGTTAGCAGTGTGGTGTCAATCTTGAAGTCGAAAAGTAAATTTTTGTAAATTACGCTTTAGAAACATCAAACATACATTTATACAAAGATCTTTGAAAATGAGTTGGAAGCTCATCGAACAGTTAACTATGCTAGTTATAGCTGTAGTACTACCTTGAACCCATTGAAAATGGTTAAAATGATACCAGAACTTATCATTTATCCCATTTTCATAATATTGATAAGTTACGTAATTAGAGTCATAAGTTAGAATGCACCATATTTGGTAAGAAGGTTTTCGTATGAAGAGATGAAATTTTAAAATTGGAACGTAGAACCTTGCGATTTGGTATGTACATACATTTGAGTGCCACATTTATGGCCCGAAAATTTCAAAGGGTCGGACGTTAAGCACCAACGCTATTGAAGAGCACGTTTCTCATAGTGTAGAGCAGCAAGCGGCGTACAAACGTCTGTATTTTGGTGTATTTATATATAAAGGAAAGCTAGAAAACTTGTAAATGTTGCTTGGCACTGGGTTCAGGGTATTTCAAAGTAGGGCACTCCCAACTGAAGCACTCTTGTTATATCCTTGGGTAAAAACGGATTAAGGTTAGGAAGCATCTCCTACTCTGTAAACTATATACATATATTTTTAGCATCAATAGTTTAGTTGTCTCAGACATATCCGTCTGTCTGTCCTTTTGTCCGTATGTATGACCACGTTGTTGAAATTTTGAACGTAGGTCCTCCTAGTGCCCGCGCAGTACGGTCGCCGATAACAAGTCCCGTTTCAAAGCAATCGATAAAATATCAATCGAAATCTTGTTTTTTTTAGCAAATCTTTTAGCGGTTAAAAGCTAGAGTCACCAAATTTGACATTTAACTTCTAGAATAGTATTTACAGGTCAAGTATCTTTCTATTAAATTTACTTAAATTGTTGTATATTTTTTTTTATGCTAGTCTATTCCTTTTGAAGAAACGGGCTCAGGGTATACTCTAGTCGAGCACTCCCGACTAGAGCACCCTTGTTTATATTGGTGTTAGGTTGTTTGTCTCTATTTTGATTAGGTATTTACATAGTGTGTTGTTAATTGTTTCGATTTTATGACAAATGAGCTCTTTTATAAGGCATATTGTATTATATCTGTATGGTCTGGACAATACTTGGATTTGAATATCGTTATTGTATTGTAAAGTATTTTACGAATAGATTTTCTATTAAGTTAGCTAATTGCACCATATTTGATCTCTTTAGTAATTCAGCTATTGTTAATTGACATTAGTCAAGCTAACTTGTATATTTCATCACAAATGTATTACAATTTATAATCATAATGCAATACCTCCCCTAAAAGCTCTTTAGCCTGGACATAAAGTACTTATGGAGGGATATTTGGACGTCAATTCGCAATCGACAGTTGTTTTCGTGCAATTTATTACGAAGCAATTTTAGATGATGTAAGTTCCGTTGCACTTAGGTACAGGTGTATATGGAGTTGCGGACCTTTTACCTTGATCGCTTAGTGCCTGGGGACATTATGCGATTATAAGAAATACGTAATCCATTCCAAATATTTGGCGACTATTTGTGGCTACTATTTGCAGTCACTATTAACTCACACACAACGCACAATTCAGAGGTAAAAAAAAAAAAAAAAATATGATTAGCCTACCTTTATACATGCTCAAACAGCGCTGAACTAATTAACTTTTGCCTAGGCCCACGCAGAGTGTTTGGAATTATAATTATGACTCTCGATCTGAGATACTTATGGCTGTAGTAACTTTCTGTCGAAGCTAAAAAATCTATTATTAAACCCTTTATTTATGGCCTAGTTACCTTCGATATGACTAGCAGCAACGCTTTAGTTCCCCAATTTCGTATAATTTCTGTGTCATGTCACACGCGTCGTATGCGTAATTTGAGACTGAGAGGTACTCAAATTTGAAGTACATAGTTCGTTATGAATTTGTCCATAATAGTTTTAAGCATGAGTCCCAGTCGAAGGCCACAGTAGGTGTTGCTATTTAGGATTAGGGTTGATAGTTTGTATCGGGGAACGTAATGACCATAATTAAGAAATATAAACTTTTAAGCATAGGCACGCACATATGTATGTATGTACGTTATGTAAGTGCGCAGGTGGCAGAGCCGCAACGAGCCGAATTTAAATATTTGAATCCACTTCTCTCTCCAGCCGATTTCCACGCACAGACTGTCAGTCAATGCGGAGGAACATCCCATCAACAGGCACAAGTCAACATGCTCAACATTCATTCGCAGAGACACGTCGCCAGAAGGTTTCCTCTACGGTGAACTGTTATGTGGGCATCGCTAACTTTGAGTCTATTTTGAACGCAGGCTCCCATTGAATAATCTAAACACAAGTGTATATGATAGAATCTCAAAAGGATAGCGCGGCTTCAAAAGCCTGTCAGCTAGCTTTCTTTGTGAGCTAGGTTGATTGCTATACATACATATGTACATACATATGTATATGAATAAATATAAATAATAAACTATAAATAATCGCCTCTGCTCGTTATCCTGTACAAGAATATACATATGTACATACTTTATGTGGTCGGATATGCTTCCTTCTACCTGTCACATACACGTGCACATAACCATTATACCCTTTTTACGCATTTGCAATGACTTCAGGGTATGCAAATAACTGTTTGCTTAAGGCTTTAAATGAAATTTGAAATTCAATTATTATTCGTTGACAGAGCTGTTGACGATCAGACGTGCTTTCGGTGTTCGCTACGCGCAACTAACAAAAGATAACGGCACTTCTAGCAACGGTATCTTGTCTTCGTCTTTGAGCGCTTTATTGCCTTATTGCTTTACTGCGTTCTGCTTTGTTATTGGCGTTGCTGAGTGAGCATCAGACGTTCGTGTGAGTGTGTGTGAACCTGGAAAGTGTTCTATGCGTGCGTGTGTGTGCGTGCTAGACTATTTTAAATACATACATACATACATATGTACATATGTATGTATGTAGATAGTGGTGATGCCACCGCGCCAGGAAATGCCCTGACGAGATTCGTGGGAGGTCGTCCGATGGCGAGGTCTAGCAGCTAGGCAAAGCGGAGGAGCTAACAGCGAATGAAGAAGGAAAGTGCCGTTTGCCTCGTGGAGTCAAAAGGGGGGAATGCTGCTCCCACGGAAGGCGCAGGTGTCTCGCGTAGAGCCGCATTTGTGAATGTGCCTCAGACGCTCGGCTGGGTAAATGGATCTGTTCCCGTCGTGGAGGAGCCTGTTGCCCCGTCGACCAGTTCGACGGCTCTGTGGAAGCTTATGGGAACTGCGGTCGAGAAAACGAAGGCGATTTCGTCGGCATGCGGCCCTTAAAGGGGGTGCATCGAGGTCGCCGCTGTGTTATCTTCTGGATTACAGCGCACAGTACGAGCAGCTACTTTTCACACTTCAAATGAGCGGCTAAAGGTGCGCTTGGCGGCTGTTTACAGTAATGATAACATTTTAAATGCATCGCGCGTGCTTGCCGGCCAAGCGCGGGTTCCGTCGGTGGACGCCGCCAGAGGGGTTACCGTGTCGGCAGTGCCATCTACCCCGGAGATGCCTCAGCTAGTCGCGACTTAGATCTTGATTGTGTGCAGTGAGGCTGCTGGCAAGACCGCAACGAAGGTAAGGGCGTTAAGAGGTAGGGCCTATCCGCGGGGTGCTTGTTCATGACGAGAAACCTCTACGAGATGGTGGTGCGATTATTCAAACTCCATCCGTTGCGGAGCGGAAGCAAATTGAGGAGAACACGAAGCTCGACGAGGTGGGCTTAAGAGTGAATTGAAACTTGGGATGGAAAGTCGTGGTCCTGGGTGATCACT
Source organism: Drosophila borealis (assembly GCA_035045885.1). Lineage (NCBI taxonomy): Eukaryota > Metazoa > Arthropoda > Insecta > Diptera > Drosophilidae > Drosophila > Drosophila borealis. The sequence goes on from JAWNOR010000112.1 coordinate 2,966,227, forward strand.
AGCAGCTTACTCCTGATGACTCAAGGACAAGATGTCGGCTGAAGAGTAAGCCATGGGTTGTGGGACGTAGCAGAGCAGTCAGTGTTGTCCTTAAGGAGCCTGGCCATGCGAACCCTTTTGGAAGTTGGATGCAGCTACGTAACGTTATTCTCATTTATGGTGAGAAGTTTTGACCTGATAGAGGGATACTACCGCTGCTTTGGCTTTGACCATAAGGTAGCGGAGTGCATGGCCAAAAAGGATGTGGCTCAGTGCAGTATGGTAAGGTCTCTGGCCATATATAGTGCAATTCTCCATATATAGTGCAATTTTCGCGCTGGTGGATGCCAGACATTAAAATATCTAGCCATTTTCTTTAGCTTAATTATCAGAGATCGTATGCAGCTATATGTGATATAGGGACAATAGTGTGCACGAGGGCAGCTGGAGGAACCCTACATGACCGCAAGTCTGCGGCCCAGCTCTATTCTCATAGTGAATTATATCAGAACTGAATGCACTTTATTGACTTCAAGTCAATATGTGTTAGTGTCAATTAACAGTTATTGCTGTCATCGTGTACTGTAAGTTCGGGGATTCCCTTGAGCTGTACATTGCGTATTGGGATGGGGTGCTACTACTGGTTAGTTGCCTACCAGTCATCCTTGTAAAATATCCAGACAAGCGCCTGGGTATTTGAATCACACATGAGGTGAGATGCTAGCCGAATGGGGCAGGATGTTCGAGTCCAGTAAATGGTACACGTTTCCGGGTCCAGTGGGCCAGAGTGACATTGTTGTCCCTTTAGTAAATGCGAAAGCACTGAATGTATATGATTTTCATAGGTGCACACTTGGTGGGCTGGGTTTGAGTGACAACAATCCGATTGAGATTGTTATCACACACACTCCCAACTTGAATGAGCGTGTTGGGGCTAATCGTAGACGCACTTATAGTGTAAATTTGCCCCTTCTTGGGCTTATGTTTCAAGAAGCGGCAACGCATGTTCCGCTTAGTAGTGCACTTAACGAATTAAATTTTGACGAGCAGGTTGCGTGTGTGAATAGGTGGGTAAGCGCATGTTTGAGTGGCACGGTAAGTTCAACATGTGAAGTGGCAGACGCATGAGTGGAGAATTAAGCGGCTGGCTCGGTTTCTGCGGAACTGATTTCAACGAGCCAGAGTTGCTAATGCTGAGTGTGCAGCCCATCTCAGGTTTAAATTTAGTCGACATATGAGTGTGTGCAAGTAAATCCTTGCAAATGAGAAAGATGAGTGGCCCACTTTCTTGGGGCGCAATAATAACGAGCTAATGGCAAACTTATAAAACAATTAGAGGTAAAGAATGGGTAAGAGATGTGAGTAGCCTCCTTTTAGATAACTCTCATTTAAAGGCATTGTCGTAAGCATTGTGCAAGTAAATCCTTGCTAATGAGAAAGATGAGTGGCCCACTTTCTTGGGGCGCAATAATAACGAGCTAATGGCAAACTTATAAAACAATTAGAGGTAAAGAATGGGTAAGAGATGTGAGTAGCCTCCTTTTAGATAACTCTCATTTAACGGCATTATCGTATTGTATGAATGTTTTCTTCATCAAGGCTCGCCACCTAGTGTGGGGTATCCTGTTGATCCGCTCTTGGACACTGAACTGGAGGTGACTTTTTCGAGGTTAAAGTCGGGTAAGTTCTATGCTTTGGATGTATTCACTGGGGAAATATGCAATGGTGTCTGAAAGTAGATTGAAGGTTATTTGCTCAGTGCTGGTAAAGTCGGGCGACAGGATGAAGAACAATCCTCGACCTTCTTCCAATGCTCGAAAAAATTCTGGAATTGATTATGTAAGAAAGGCTTCTCGAGAGAGTGGGTGACAGGCAATTGGGTTTACACTGGACAGATGTGTTGAGGATGCCTGTAGGTATGCTAGTTACTCTGTTGAGTCTTTGCGTATGACCTAAGAGTTTTTGTAGAAGTGCTTACGTACAGTGTATGAGTATGGCGGGAGTTTAGCTATCCGTTGGACAACAACCAAGACATTGTCGATGTGAAAATAAGGTAAGCGACTGATTTGAAATACCTTGGCACAATCTTCGGCGGGAGGATGTGTTTTACTCCCCATATCGCTAGTCTGAAGGTTGGAAAGCGTGTCAAATTTTAAGGAGCGACTAAGGACTTTAGGAGCTCAGACGTCGAGCCTTGTTCTACAAGATAAAGAGGCGGCTGCCATTGCTGCAGAATGAATGGTAAGCTGATAGGGCTCAGTGTGTGCAAAAGACTCCCTACTACTTTTTGCATTCCAGAATGCAGAGTTCTGTGGCTAGACTTCAGTGAATTGGAGCAGAATATGCGTTCTGGGCGGGGTGTGTGTTTTAGAATTCAGTTGCGGGTATCCTATCCACAAGTGATAGGATTGCCGGGATTAATTGTTTGAATAAGTAAATGTGAAGGGTACGAATTGTCGTCCGGGGCTACCAGTATTCAGCTTCCTCGAGATATACTGGAAGTATTCCTTTAGAGTGCGACTTCTGGCCAGAGGACTGATCTGGTACCATGGGCGGTCTCATGTCTCTGCTCCCTGCGTCATTGTCTTTGAAGTTTATTGGAAAATATTAATCTATCATCAACTAGTCGTTCGTTTGTCGTCGTTTACAAAAGGGAAGAAATAGGCCTTACTCCTACATGTCCATGAACTTGACGTATACTGTTTCACCTGTCGGTTGGTATTGACATCCATTCGCACACGACTCCATGCAGCTAAGTTTAAAATCTAATCTGGTAGCATGGTAATCAGAGAACCGTGGAACGTTGCTTCGTTCTGCTGGCGGATGCTTAACGCTCAAATGTGGGTAGAGCAATTGTTAGCCCGTTGTCTTTTATACCCTTTCTTTTATTATTAGAGTTGTAATAATGTGAAACCAGATGCATCTTCAGCTTTCGAAGTTCCTGAACTCAAAATTTCGCACCATGTATTCAGTGAATTTAAAAATACATGTGAGCCTTCGAAGGATTGGTCAAAAAAGGATGGGGCAAAACGCCAACAAATCAAAACAAGAACACATTGTCTATGCCGTCGGCAGCTGTCTCTCAAAGCCGACTAAAATGCCTTAGCTTCTAAGTAAAAGAAAATGGCCGTGTATCAACAAATAATTTCTCCAAGTTGAACATACAGAGCCCAAGTGTAGGGAATTGCCACAAAGACCAAAATTATAAAGACCAAAGTGTTCCGAAACAAGACGCCCCACAGAAATTATAACAATTATTTTGTCCGTGAAAATTACCCCACCAAGCCAATGGGCTCAGGAAACCACACTTCGGCATTCCACGTAAGATGGCAAAGGGGGCAATTAGCTTGGTCACTATCCCTACCCCCACGATACAGGGACTGACAAGTGGACAACTGGGGTCAACAGTGAGAGGTACAGTTTTGTCGCGTCTTGCGACTCCATTTGCATGCAACTGGCGCGAATAGCCCTGGGAAAAGCCACAATGAATAGCAATTACGTAGGTTCTTATGCAAGCCCAACTATATACCACATGGGCGTCTCAAAGAGCTGCTATTCATGTATCCAAATGATTGGGGTCTGACACAGAGGTAACAGGAAAACCTTCTGTTTATTCTCATAGTAGCGTCTTTTGTATCGTTACATATAGAATGAATCAAATTGAATGCCGCTTGAATTTTATTTTCAATTTCAATTGATTTGACGCAATTAGCGCACCCGATACCCCTCCAAACCAAACCCCCTCTGCCCACCGACTAATCCAACAGGGCGCACGCTCACGTGTAAATTAATCGCAGACTGAGAGTATCCCCTATTGAAGCGTTTGGCGCCCAACGCCCCATAAAACCCGCATAAATAATTTTCACCTCAAATGCCAGGCCAAGAATGTTGTCGAATGAAATGGAAATGTGCAACAAAGGTCATTGTTTCCCACACGGGGAATATCGCTTGTAGTTCCAATTGCGGGATTTAATTGCCCTCGGAATGAATTAAGCGTTAAATAAAACACAATTGACTTGCAATCTTTCTTAAGTCAATCTGCATTAATTAAACCTTGATACGCCACCTACCCCCACTTCTAAGTTAACATTCAAACTGACTTATAGAGAAAGGTATTATCATACCGATAACTGGCGCTGTATGATAAGTCCCTTTGTCTGAAAGTCAGTAGGAGCTGGGGCACGAAAAGGTCCGAAATCATTTACCGACGGCCATATAAAGTTCCAAAATGATGGATTATAAAAATTGAGATAAATTGGTCGAATTGTGACGGCCAGACCTTAATAGTTAGCATCATGTTCGCGTCAAGCCACAAAAGTGGAGGTCCGTAACCACCTGTTACGTTGACTCAATCTCACGATTATAAATGAAGGATTAATTTAGCCATCAATATCAAGATATAACTTTCTGGCCGAAATATCCATCTTGGTTTGCAGCGAGGCCTATCCAAAACACCTTAATGGGCTGTGGACAACGACACGCCGAGCCAAGGTTTTATTTGTATTTGGGAGAAAGATGCGTGCCAGCCGAAATAACTTTAGGCTTTAATTGTTCATACAGCTTCTTCTTGAACGTAAAGACGCCGTCTTGCAAAAGCGACTCGAGCAAACCCACTCAAAATGCCAACCCTATTAGATGTGGGGAGCACTCCAGCATCTCACAAATCTTCCTTGAATGCAAAAAAGAATTGCTTGCATTGCACCTTCTTTCTTCCTATAATAGTCATAACAAGCTTATATCAAACAAACGATGCATAGTTAGACAAGCAATATGCATTGTATATGGTGCGGCCTGCTGAGAAGAACTAAGCAAACTCAAGATGATCAGGTCATCCGCAAAGGCACATCACTTCCAAGCCAGAGCTATATTGAGGTCTCAGGAGGCGGAGATCTGCGATCAACCCCGAACAAGTACTCGAAAGTGTTCTGCTTTTGAGTCTCAACAGATTTGTTGACATATCTTTACGCTTTCACAACTACCATGCCGCAATTCACTCGTGAGCTCGTCACGATGAATCTGCGAGTCCAACTCGATGTCCTCCAAAATCTTCTGCCGCTTGGCCTCTGATGTTGTGCGAATCAGCATGCAACCATCAAGCAGAGACGTCCGCCTCATTAACACGTACATCAAGGGTAGCTCCTTACCCGTCCACAAACTTACCGACAACGTCCTTTGTGGTCGTGCGGAGGACCAGGACCTCACAACTCGTGGCATCTCCCCAGTACATGACTCTGCTGACACGGCTTCCATTTGCAGCGTGTGTAGCCGGGACATGAATCGCATGCGTAACCTTCACATTGCAGCTGCTAATTGATTTTCATTCGTGGGTCATGTATCTTGATTATAATCCTCATTAGAGTTCTTGTCCATCAGTTTTCATCAATGGACTCACTTCTCTCGAACATACTATTGTTCAATTAGGCACTCGAACTGCAATGGCCCCAAGGCTATAAGGAAAGTAAAGGCTTCAGAGAAAGCAGACATTAGAAGCGAGACCAGCTGCATTTAGTGGTCGGAGGCACTGCGTATCACAAATTGCGAGACAATGGAGCTCATCACAGTTCGGTGTGGCATTATTGTTGAGTCGAAAGCAGCCATCAAGGCCTGGGCGTAATATTGCACAACAGGCTTGGCATCTGATTTCATCTATTTCCCGCCCCTGGACTTATCTGTGCGGCAGCCATATGGCGTCAGCGTTTCCTTGCTGATGAAGTACTTTGAAAAAAAGATGGCTATGGCTAACAATAGCTTATTTGCTGTTGATGTGGCGCACTATAAGACAGGTTCCAGATGAGTCTCAGATGACGCAGCCAAGGTAGCCATAGGGACGGATATGTATGCTATATGCGTGCTGCTGATAAAGAGTTGCTGAATAACTAATAAGTGGGAAGACTTACGATATTTTGGGCAGCTCATTCTAAGCATCGAGAAATATTTCAGAAAATATGTGAAAAGAAAAGGCTAATAGAATAGAATGCCTAAAATAGGCAACCCATTCCCGCAATGTAATATTGTACAGCCGCTGAAAAAGTGGGGAGTCCTTCAGGGAGATAAGACACCGACGTAGCCAGAGCTTCAATATCTTGAGAAGATTTTTCTCCCACAAAAACAAGTGGATAACATTGATTTCTAAAACACACTCGCAAAAATCTGGTCGCATCAACAGCGAACACAATATAAAATGTAATCGAGATTCCATTGCTTCAAAATAAAATTGCACAATGCATCAGAATATGGAAACCCTAATAAATGGATGTTAAAAGTCGCCTTGCACGCAAGGTTCCCTATTTGAAAACTATCCAAAACTATATATGCATAATCTTACCAATATCGGACTATAATATCATACCTGTTATAGGAACGATCGGCACAAAATTAACTTCATTTTGAAATCTCTCTCATCTTTTGCATGTTAGCTGGAAAGCCGATAACTCTTTCGTTTATTCTACTCCTATTATATATATCTTTATGAATTAAGTGAACTTTTCCTGGATTTTTTAAGTCAAACTTTAGTGAAAAGATGTTTGATATTTTGAATCTTTGCGTTAAAAGAGTTCAAATCTTTTCTAAACTATTTTGTATATGCCATGAAGTCAATTTTTTGCTACTCATTCCCATTGTCGTAAAGCTTTTATGCATTTTCTCTGACCCGAAATTTTTTAGAAGAAAAGACTTTGCTAATAATAAATTTTAATAAATGTTTTCATTGTGGCGCCAAATCTTAAAAAAATATGGTTTTCATCAAACGCTGTAACCAAAATAATAATAATAATAATAAAAAAATAAAACGAAATGTCGTTAAATTATGGTCCCTGCAAAGTTTATTAAAGATAAATGATAGGCAATATTAGAAATTATTATAAGGACTGCTTTCAATCTTTAGTTAATGTAATTGTGTCAAATAGTATTCAATATATTGTGCACAAGTTCTGTAGTTAAGGAAGCCTGTTTAGCTAAGCACTCTCACTAAATGGCAGGGTGTTCGAAATACTTAGTTAACTGTCTGTCTGTCTGTCTGTCTGTCTGTCTGTCTGTCTGTGGAATAGGAGCGGGTATTACTTTCCATTTCTGTCAATTACATGGCAATTAATATTTACTGAAATATACTGCGCCCTGGCCACATGGAGAACCACCCACATGAGGACTAGTAATTAAAATAAAAACATTCTGCTATACATATATATATATATATACTCTATATGCCCGATTTGTGGGTTTTCATGTGTTTGGCGCATTAAAAATTGATAACTATTGAAAAAATAAAGCACTGCGGCGCGTGGGTAAATGGTGAATGGTAAATGGTAAATGGTGGATGGCAAACGGCCCGAGTTGACCGTGCATCACGCACAGGTGCGTCCACCACTTAGCCTACGACTGGTGTCCAAGGAGCCGACAACTTGTTGAGTCCTTTTGAGTCCTCCTTCGCACGGCACTGGTGGAAGGGGCTGGCCAATGGAAAGTGGGCAGCAGCAGTGAAAAGTGGGACAATCGCCTCTCGAGTTCCAAAACGAGTAATAGCAGTCAGTCAAGTGATTGTCTGATGCTTCCGAATTGGGTTGCCCAGCTGCGTGATGCGTGTCAACGATTGCGTGCAGCCTGCTGTCCGCAATCTCCTCCATTTCCCCAAGGACAGCACGGCCAAACGATCCATAGCAGCTGATAACAGAAGGATGTTTCCATGGGGAAAGGCCGGCAACATACAAAAACGCCAAAAAAAAGCCAAACAAAAGCGCTGTTAAGAAAGCAATAAACCGAAATGTATGAAACCAACAAAGAAACAACAAAACACAGGAGTGCCAGTTAAGCATGCTCGACTAGTAGATATCCTGTACGCACAATGAAAAACAATTATTTTATTAGATTTTGTATTTTTTTTTGCTTTGTTCTATACATATATACATTTATATTTTTTAAAAAAGCTATAGGTGTATTTCTGCCTTTTACATATATCCGCCTCATGTCATATCCTTTTTAGCTTATTTTCATAAAGACAGCTATATTCTAAAAGACTATAGTGGAGTAGGGACGAAGAGATACTCTTAATGCGGCTGTTTGACTTTTCCCAATACTGTAGGAACTGTATTTAGCATCGGTGCTTATAGTCCGATCTATTTGAAATTTTCAGGACATAAATGTGGCATTTAAAATTGGTTTTTCGAATTTTGGGGGAATAGATGATACATCCAAAACTATTATATATATATATATAGTGTGCTATATACTATTATACAATATACTATACCAAATTTTGTGTATTTCGTTTTTTTACATTCGACTTCAAAACTTTTTTGTTAAAAACCAAATCTTCAAATCAGCAAGAATATCGATAAAAAAAAGAATAATCTCGCTTTTGTAGTTTCAGAGATCAGCTAGTTCGACTCACCTTTATCCAGAATATGGAGTCGGAAATGCTTCTTTTTGCCAATAACACAAACACTTGCGCAGAAACCCATATACCCGTTTAGGCAATTTCTGGGTTCAGGGTATAAAAACACCCACGCAAACAACCATCACCCTACCAAAGGCCCCAAAAAATAAGAACAGTGGTATGGAAGATGGAAAATTTAATGAATTCAAACAAGTCGGGTTAGTTAAATTACGTTCTGGAAACGAGAACGAAATTAACTGAAAGAATCAATATTTTTAATATCTGTTGTTATAAGTATGGGATATACAAGGGGAATTGAATGATTGGGTCAGTTTAACATATTTGCAGATTTGTGTTCTTTATAATATATACAAAGGTTTTACTGATGTGATCTGGCAGCCCTCTTATTTTGCATATTCCACAGCATTAATTATGATACTAAACTAAATCTACATAATATGCTAGTTTTGACGACCTTTCCATTTTGAAATCTTTATTTAGTAGATTCGAGCTGGGGATAAGTAAATTAAAATCAAAAATGAAAAACAATTTTATTTTTATTTCCACGTTATATTTCGGTTGCGCCTCGACATATTTAAATGTCTAGTATATGACTTTTTTGGCCTATATGAAATGTTCAGGTCCATGCTTTGATGTACCATAGATAATTACAGTAATATATGGAATATTGACTGCTTGGCGACCTTCGTGACTTTTAGTTTAGGGTCTAGCCGGTTCGAGGTGCAGATTTGGGACAAATAAGCAAAGAAATTGTTCCTTTTGTAGTAAATATATTTCGTCACACTTCTGCGCTGTTCGACGTGGAATTAGAAAACAGATTTTTCAAGTAATGAACAAAAAATATTAAAATGTAGGAAATTAGCAATGTCAAATTTGGACTTTTTATAATATATAAAAAAATGTATCTTTCATATAATTGAAAGAAATTTTTATGTTGATTTGAATTTTTTGGCCTATGCTAACTGGAATGCCTGCCAAAACAGTTAAATCTTAAATTTAAAGGTTTCTAAGTAATATATTATATTTTGTTAACTTTAACCGAGGTTAATAAGCACGTAAAATTGTTGGCAAATTACACGCTTGACTAGAATTCACATGGAAAACCCCAATTAAAACTAAGGGAATTCGAGTAATAAATGTATGTTTTTAATAACAAAAAAAAAAGCTGGCTTTTCACTATGATTCCCACCACTGTGCGCTGTCACGGCAATCCATTTGCGACATTGACAATGTCAACTTAGGTAATGTTTATTGTGAATGGCGGGCATCCATCCATCCGACTGTTTGCGCCCAGCACTCCACATAAAATACTGTACTTCGCCTGTCCCAGCCACTAGTTGACCGCCATCATATTAATGGACACCACAAATGTTTGTATGAAGTATGTGTGTTGTTAAATATGGGGCGTGCATACATATGTATGCATGTATCTATATATGTATGTGGGTGTATTCATATCAGCTGTGTCAGCGTGTGTGTTGAGCAACGCCAGTGCAATTGGAATTGCGGTAAATCAATTCGAACGTACCACTCTCCATCTCATTCACACTCTCATGCTCATTGACATTCGCATGGATACACATATCGACAACATTCTCCTGTTTTGCTTGTGGTTTTTATACCGTAAACCCATTGCAAATGGGTATAAAGGTTTAGTGCAAATGTATGTAACAGACAGGAGGATATGTCTCCGACCCTATAAAGTGTATGTATCCTTGCTTGGTATCAACAGCCTATTCGATCTAGCCATGTCTGTTTGTCTGCCCATCTGACCGTTCCACTATCCGTCAATCTGAAAGACTGTAAAAGCTAAGGAGTTGATAGATTTATATTAATCAATAAACATCGATATCGAAATGCTCTTTTTGGCATATTTCGGAGCTATTAAAAGCAAAAGACACAAAATATGTAACTTAGACTCTCGTATACTGTACAGAGATCCATAACATTTTACTTTCTTAATGTTTGCTATTTATTCACATTTCGATGCCAATCAAAAATGCTGGGCTCAGGGTATCTCCTAGTCTGGCAGTGCCAACAAGTGCACTCTTGTTATTTTAAAATTTTTGTTTATTATTGTTGTTATTTTTTAAAATGTATTGTAATAATTGTAGATAGGCCTATTTTATTAGGCCTATCTTTTATTATATTAGGCCTAATTTATATTAATATAGGTATTATTATTCCTAACTATGACCTACTCGTCGGCCACTAATTTTCATATTTCTTCACAAAGTGGAAAGAGTATATTGGTTTTGTGCAGTGTCCCCCTGGCTGCTCGTTCGTTTCTCACAACTTGTTTTGAACTTTTTCAAGTTCAAACTGGGAATACTTATCCGCTTCAGATAACATTTTAAGATTACATGACAACGCCAATTATAGGCGTGGCACTTTACGATAATCTTACCTACGGAATCAACTTAAGGTCAGTCCCGAAGTACTGCTGATACTGTTATGGGACTGCGAAAGAGTATAACGCGGTTGTACCCGACTGCAACATTCCAACTGGCCTGCTCTTGTGTGTGTGAGTTGAGTATTTCTTGAGTTATTTAAACAATGTTTTGGTATGGCGGTCGAACATTTCGCCATTGCATTCACTGCAAATTGCAATTAGGCAGTTCGTGCCGCACGTCAAAGCCCTGCGCCTCCTTTGATTAGGAGCGGATCAGGGCCAAGGTCAGGGTCAGCAGCAGTGTCGGGCGTCAGATTCGTAGGGCTTGTCCGTCCAGAAATGTCAACTAATGCGATTTAAAACAAGTAGGCGGTTGGGGTCTCTGGCCCACCGGCCACCACCAGTTACGAGCAGCATTTAGTTGCCTTGTTGGGCCAGTAGAGCTGTTGGTCATTCAATCAATTGGCCATTTGGTCAGTTGGCCAAACAGCAAAGCATTTAGTCGCGCATGAGCCATTAGGAAAACACATATTCAGAACGGCGGCCGACTGGCCCTACGACATGCTATGCTAGCCAGGACACGCCAGCACAACCTGTAATAATAACTGACCACTCGTCAACGGCTCAACGCGGAGCCCAGAGACGCACGCCCACTGGCCGGCCGCCAGCTCTTGCAGGCCTCTCGACAGTTGTTCGATTTTTTATACCCTTGCTGCAGGTGGGATTATAATATTGTAACGAGGTGTGATGCATATTAAAAGAGGTATCGCCGTTGCCATTATTTATGCCTGTGTATTATAAATATAGTCCTAGTCGCTAGCAAAAGGCGAGTCGATTAAGTCGATATGGCTAACATAGGAATAGTCTATTAAGCATTTAGTTATTATATACAAGATCATTATCCCATTAACTCAAGATATATCCTTATCGCTACTGCAGCGTAGAAAGATCGACCCTTCTTTGGGGTTATTGGGGCTGTGTTTTAGGCTAATGAGGTTTCATTAGCGAGCACTAATACACATATACTTATATCATCACCAATTGCAGGGTTTATTATCAGACTACGCAACATAGGCAGACACAAACGGTCGCTCGAGGAACATCGCCGTCGATCTGCCAGGGTATTTAACCGTCGGCACCTCGAAAACAGGCGCGTTTTATGTTTTCCTTTTTGCTCGCTGGCCCCGACATTGGCCCCCGTCTGGCTAAACAGCAACCCGCATTCGAGCCTGCATCGGTGCCTTTGACACTGACCGAAACGCGGCGGTCGCCCTCGCCCTCGTCCTCGTCCTCATCCACATCCTCGTCCTGGTTTTGGTGTGTGGCGTGCACTTAGCTCTGTCCTATGTCCACAGTCCGATTGTTCAATTGTCCGACTGTCTGATTGTCGTTGTCCGAGTCAGTTCTCTTACTTTCACTTTGAGGGCGGGTTGGACAATTTAAGCGCCAACATGTGGGCAGCTTGGGTGACTGCCCGGGCACCGCTACTGGTGTACCATGGGCAGGGATTGCTCCGATTCCTGACTGCCACCACTGTTCTGGCTGCTGTCAATCAATGCCTCCATTGTCTTTCTATCAGTCACCATACAGAACTGTAAACATAATTAGATGGGATATCAAATGGAGCTGTTTCATGGCGACCAGTCCAAGATAGTTCCACTTCTCAAAGCTAAAATTAATACAAATTTGCCTGGAGATATTCTGAGCTGTTTTTGTAACGCGAAAGTTAGCATACAAAATTAATTTAATCTTTTCAATAATGCATTCTTTTAACAATTCCAACTAACGTGAATTGTGATTAAAAGTTTTCAACGTTAAATTTAATAAGAAACCTCAATTTCTTCATTAGGTAGAAATTCTTTTTCCCATTTCGTAGCACAAAGACGCACATAGCAAAAACATGGGTTGTTGTTTTTTTAATAGTCACCTAAATTCGAATTTTAAATTTGCTAAAGCACTTAAAAAACATGTGGTACACTAAGAAATTTGTATTTGTCACACATGTTTGTAACCCTCCGTATTCGTCTCCTAATTGTAAAAGTTTATTTTCGCTGAGGTATTTGCGAATTGTGATGCCACTTTTGCAAAATAAAATTTATCATTTAATAATATCGTGACATACGTCAACAAAAAGAACCACATTGTGTTTTTTTGTTTATTAATTTGATTTGCAACATAAAAACTTGTATTCTCTGAAATACACATTCGTATCTGGAATCTAATTCCTACAATTTTATACTAAACTAAACTTAACATTTACAAACAACATGTAATACAACCCCCCCCCCTGCCCACCCCCCTTTACAAACAATTGCAAATGGAAAATGAAAAGTATTAATAATTATATATATTAGCTTGCGGGTATAACCCAGCTTTGCCCAGGCCAAGTTATTTTCTCAAATTTCAGACAATACTTTTCCAACCATAGATATTTGAAAGCAAGTAAGAGTGCTCTAGTTGGAAGTATCCGACTAGCAAATACCCAATACCCAGCGCCAAACAAGCTTCATAAATCTTCTAACATCCTTCATACACTAACAAAAAAACACTCATGCCGCTTGTTGCGTAGCTTATGTTACAGATGTGCGTTCGTGATTAGATTCGGTGTTAATTGTCCGATCTTTACAAAACTACAAGATCGGATCACGAATGCGGCCCTTATATGTGTGAGTATACCAAATATATCCAAAAAGTGAAATATTCTCAATTCATTTTCGATATTCCTTCCTACAGAGGCTATATGCCAAATGTTGCGGACCCAGCACTAATATTTTTTTAATTCTACTTAAAAAATCATGTCTCATAATCGATATTTAGCGAATTTGGGGAAATGGGACGAAATATCGAGAAGAAATTGTAAACTCTTTTTGCTGATGGTAAGGATTTATATATTTTGAAGTTCTTTAGCTTTTTTACTTTCCGAGATTAACACGCTCATGCTGCTGAATCGACTTGCTGAGTCGAGTTATCCTGATCAAAAATATACACACTTTTTGAAATTCTACCTTTTACATAAATTTGCACAAAATCAATAAAACCTTTTTACCCAATTCCAATGGGTGCTGGATATAGTGACTATGAAGGGTATCAACAGAAGAATAAAGTGCAGAATTTTCAGTTCAGTTCACTCTCGTGGGTCGTACTTATAAAATCGCAGAAATACGTAGTCATTCTTAAACTTCTACTCTAAAAATACTTTGAGAAACATCGCATCCAAGACAAACCCCATCTTCAATGACCAAAATGGAGATTTTTCTGCATCAAAGAATTTTCCAATGCTAATATAAATATAAAACTAAATATACAAAAACTATTACTATGTATGACAAAAGCTATCTATTACTAGGATCTCTCCGCCCCTCGTCAAGGAATGATGATTCAGTATCATATCAGATTTCACCTGAAAGCGTTCAATATTTGGGGCTTATGAACATTTCACGATATTTGCTTGATTATATTGAATTAAAATAATGAATAATGAATGAAGAATAATGAACAACAAAAAATTGGAGTCAACGTTTTCTACTCATTTTGAAGTGTGAAGCAGAAAAACAAACTTTTACATAGAAAGTTTGCAAATGAGTTTTGAGTCGAAAGGATGTTAAACAAAAATGTTGCTCATAGCCGTTTTTAGTCAATTTTCTACAGTAAAGGCTAAAGTTTCCCAATCGCCGAAGTACATATTTTACAAGTCTTTATATGGAGATTTGAAAATCAGCTTAATGCCATTATTGCCCCCACTTTCCACCCAAGCGGAGTGGATTTTTCTAAAATTGTGAAACACTTCCCAAATTAGTTTTTATATATGTAGATGGAAATGAGTTTGAACCCGAAACTGCGACCGTGCAACCTTTGACACGCAATTTCCATTCAGGAGGGAAATGTGAAACATCAATCGAATAATTAACAGAAAACTTCCATAGAACCGTTGACTCCAATTTTCCACAGTGGCGGATGGAATTTGCAAATCACTGAAACACATATTCCACATAGAGCTTTGTAAATAAGCTTGAAGCCGATCGGACGAGACTTAACTAACTGGACTCGAAAAGTTCGTGGCCAACATTTTTTTGTGGTGAATTTTCCGAAACTTTTGAAACACGTCTCAAATTAATTTTCAAAAGAATCTTTGGATGTGAAACAAAGCCCGAAACAAGCCAACCAACCAAATCTTTACATTTTTTCCACCAAGGTAAGGTAGATTTTCAACACAAATGAATTTGAACAAAGATTTTTAAGAATTAATGTTTTGAGACCTTGTCACCATGTACCTCTATTACATGAGGGATGAGCACACTGGTCAGTTGGAAGAGTTTTATGCAAATTAATATACGAAATGGGCATCAACCCAGAACGAGCTTATTATCTATCTATCGATAAATATCGATTTTTATCTGACTAGAGAGCTTTAACCTCTTAAGTTTTTTCTTTGAAAACATTAGAAACGAAATCTAGTATGAGCGCATGTTAAAAGTGCTGTTAAAGTTGACAGCATGTTAGAGGTGTTGTCAAGGCGAATGCATTTGGAAATACATTTAGCTCGGCTAGCTATGGGATGCATCTGCTTTCACGCGTTTCCAATTTTTTAGAAATCTCCACAATCGTGACCTTTTGTTAAGTTTTCTGTTTATTGGGTAATTTGGTTGAATGTAAAAACTGCGTTTTGTAATTTGTTTGACTTGCCGTGTTTGCACTTTGCGTGAGTTGTGCTTAAATATTTTTTAGGGTGTGTGTGTGTGCGTGTGTGTGTGCGTGTGTGTGTATGGCACTTATTGTTTGGTTGCAGAACAAGAAGATGTATCTCTGGGCTATCTTCTGAATGCGTTATCTTTGTTTTATGCGGTGGCTCATGCCCGACTGGGGCGAGCGACAGAAACCGTTAACAAAGATCGCAAACAGAACCCAAAGTACCCAAAGTAGAACGAACCTAATTACGTTCAGAGCATTAGTCATACATGTACCTACACGTATTCCATAATGATGGTGCATCGTGTACGATATGGATGTATGGCCTATAAGTAGTACATGAGCGATATGCATTTCAGCCCGAGATTCGAGTCTAGACAAATTCATTTGTAATAATTAACTGCGGGATATTTTGATCGAGTTACTTGAGTGATGTGCAATTAAATGAGAAAGTCTTAACTCTGGCCAGAGGGACTTGCATTCAAATCCGAAATCATATTGCTAACAGATACAAAGCAAAAAAAAAAAGGTACAACATTATAGATGGCAATTAAAGAGTCCTAAGAAAATACAAATTAGAAAACATAAGTAAGAGTTAATTAAACTCTATTCGATAAGTATACACAGATTAGGATTGTTTCACTCTTTGAATGCCCCCCCCCCCCTATTCCTCCCGAAATCTAAAAACAATCACTTAAAGAGACATAGACTTGCGCATTAGTAAATCTGCACAATTGGATGACATATTAAAACGCTGATCATTCTATAACCATCAAGCAATAAGCCCCAAAGTTACCCAATAAAGCATTTCCCAAAAGCTGCACCCGGGGGAGAGACCATCACTGTCGCCCCATCGGAATGCTGATAGCTCCGACAAGCCCGCGGCCAATATTGTTAAGACTTCTAGAACTTGTTACACTGATTCAGCGAAAGTAGCATCAAGTTAAGAGCTGTGTTGAGTCATACACATTGTGCATTAGCTAAAACCAGTTCTCTTTAGGGCTCAGCTGATGAACAATTGTGGTTTGCCTTTTTGTGGATGAAATAGTTGAGATTAGGCCGTAAGGAATAATATTTTATGTTGGTTGCATTTTAAAAATAACTAAACTGCACATCAAAATGATATTTTCTTTTTATTTCTCGGATCACTGACTTATCGTATGCTCCACTGATGTATACGCAATTATTTTAAGCCTGTTATTTACTATTTACTTAAAAATCGCGGGCATTACCCGGCTTTGCTCGGTCCAATTTTTTTGCTGAAACTCATATCAAATAAATTTGCAGAAAAATGTTTAGAAATGGATTTTTTGTCGATCGGATGGTAAAAGAAAAAGTTCCCATTGCAAAAGGTATCCTATATAAAACGTCATATAAGCCATAGCAACCTGTTAAACCTGTAAACATTTTCTATTAAAGGCACAACTATTAAAGAATAATTAACATATTCATTATATTACATATTTAATAATATAAATATTCTATTCTCATAATTATTTTTGTAGATTAATTTTACACAATTTCAGTATTATTTATTTCTTGCTATTTAAGCTAGAAACTCCTAACTAGGCATATCTATTAAAATATGTCTAACTTGTATTTCCACGACAGATATTTTTGGAGCTAGACTCATGAACCTGACTTTATGGAATCTGCTACAAAGATCAAGCCACAAATATATGTACTTGCTGTTCTAGTGGTAACAGGAGTACGCAGGATATTCCGGCGGCATCTTACGTATTATTCTTATTGCATCCCATTAACTAGCTTGTTCTAAAATAACTTGGGGAAAAATCACTTCAAATGCTTTACATAAACAAATCTTCAATTGTTGTTTCGACTATTTTGGAGAGTCCAGCCCAAGGGTTAAAGAATGAGTGGAAAACTAATTCAAAAAAAAACTCAAACTTGTGCCTTGCTGACCCTTTCGGCAAATTCAAGCAGGGTAAAGCTGGGTAACGCAAACCTGTTAATACGAATTCCAGCAATATACCCGATTTGAAGATTTGCCATATGCATGAGAAAAACACAGTTACACTCACAAGCACCCGAAAACGAAGCAAAGCGAAGCTGGGAAGGAAAAATAAAGTGTTCTCTTTGTGTGATATACAGAATCCGTTTTAACGAAATTGGTGTCACGCGCTCCAATTATCGCCGAGCTCAGCATTAATAAGGCAGATTTGATATCGATAATTATCGATTTTAATGGGAGTATGGTATAATAGTAACTGTCAGAAATAAAATGTAGACTGAATAGATTTAAACAAGATTAAGTAAGTTAATCTATTAAGCATCTATAATTGAGCGTATACTTATCTGACTAACTGGTTGAGATAACTGAATGTATAGATGTATATATGTATGCATATGTATATGCCTATGTGTATACTAGATACTAGATAGATGGATGCAATGTAGAATGGATTGTCTGCTTGACTATCGCGTTTTTATCTGCGTTACGGAAACGTTTGTCGACAACAAACAGTTTGTTAATATGTTTACAGGCATACATATATGTGTATATGTATTCTATTAACGTGTGCGAGCACATAAAATAATTACTAAACTTTAATTAGCTAAGTCTCTGGGGAGCAGTATAATAGTTATTTAAAGTCATAGGTTAACTGATAAAAATATTGCAAAAATAAAGAAATAATAATTAAAAAGCACAGGAAGTGCCAGCAAAGACTTGGCACGATACTTTATTTATTATATTTTTATTTTATGTTTTTATAACATAGAAAATGTTTAGGAAAGGGTATCATGTTTCGATGAAAATGTATGTTCGTTACAGGCAGAAGAAAGTATCCCAGACAATATCAAGTAAATAATTTCTTGATCAGGACTAAATGAACTAGCCATGCCCGTCTGTCTATATACATAGCTCTGTGAACGCGCCGATCTCAAAAACTACAAAAACGTGAGACTTGAGACGTGAGACTATACCATAAACAACACGAATTTATCGTTTTCATCGATAGCTTTTCTTACATTCATAATGTCGATAGCTTTAAGAGTTATAATAGATAGAAACTCGAATAGCCCCGTTACCCCAAATTGGATAAACAAATTTAAAGATGTAGACCCCTACGTTTCGCAATATACAGACGCTTGGATGCCGAATTTATGCCCTACACACACTAAATATATAAAAAACGCCGATTTTCAAGGAAGCTAGAACATTTGTAAAGGTTGCTCGGCACACGGTGTAGGGTACCTTGCAGTCAGGCAATCCCGACTAGAACACTCTTATTTGTTGTTATTATTTTTGTTTTATTCGTCAGATTTTCTTCGGTGCGAGCGAAATTCGTTTGCAGTGCCCCAAGACTCATGACATCATTTGGAGTCAGGCGGAAACTGGAACATGACTCCGGCTGTGGCTCTGGTCTCTTTATCTCAGCACTTACTGCTCCGTCTTCTTCTTCTTCCTCTTTCGTCTCTCGGTTTGCCAAAATCGCTGATAAAAACGGCGGCCACAAAAGCCAAAACCGAAACAGTGGATAAAAATAAAACGAAAATCATCCCAAGGCAAAAAGATAGCGAAACAGGCATGAAACACGTGGCTTCGACTGTCGCAGCTTCACATAAATGAGCGAGAAGAATGTGAGGTATAACATCAAATTTGTTATTATTATTTTACACATTTAAAGCTTAAATACCAGGAAAACTAAAAAGGAATTTCAGAATGAAAAATATATGCATAGATAATAGAGAAGAAAACAATACAGAGTGATTTAATCAAGAGTGCCAGACTAGGAGATTCCCTATAGTAGCTATACAGCTTAATATGGTGAATATATCTTTGGATAGTGTCGGTGCTTATTGTCCGATCTTTAACAAATTTTCAGGGCAATCGCATGATAAAATAGTCAAGAACTGTATAAACAATAGAAATACTTTTTGGTATATTCAAATCTTAAAGTATTCAAGTAATGCTTAATGAACTTGGTCCCAATCTGATTCTTATTGGTATTTTGGAAAGATTACTGACAAAAAAATATATTTTTTCAACTTCAAGTCTCTACCTTTTGTAGTTTCTTAGATCGATGCTTTCACATAGAAGGGGAAGACTATCGAGATTGATTTCCCGTGCCGGCTAAATAAATTTACATAAAAACATTATACCCCTTTGCCCGTTTTCAATGGGTTCAGAGCATAACAAATATGAACAGTACGGAATGGCACGCAGAAATTGAAATACCGCTAAACGACATATGGCTCGGAGGTGATTTTATACGAAAATATTGTTTCTAAGCGATTGTTCCTATGGGAGTCATATGATATTGTACTTAGTACGATTTGATATGTTAGGAAAATAGTGAAGCTTAACTTGGTCACTATATGACAAAACAAAAAAAGTTGTGCACACAGATTTTGATAATATTTTGGGATTATACAGAATCTGATAAGCACCACTTTTGGTTAAGACATCTTGAGTTTTTCATTTGAGATCCAATCGTTCCTATGGTCTCTCGCTACTCTCTAGAGCAAATGAACCTTTAAAATTGAGAGAACAGTTTGCTTAGAAACAGACAGACTGTCAGATGGATATGTCCATAATGGACATTGGGCTATTGATACTGATCGAGAATATATACATAAATACATATATATAGTTAATGGGGTCGAACACATTTCTTGACAAACTTATAATTCACAGAGTTGAAGAGGACAGCGTAATCGAGTCGCAGCTGTGTCCACAAATCGAAGCTGACTCATTCGTAGCCTTCAGCTGTGAGCTTAAAGATATGCAAATCTGGTAGAGCGATTGTTATTTCCCGAGACATATAAATGGTTTAGAGATCGAAGAGCAGGGCTTTGAGCTCTCGAGATGTCAATCACGCAAATCGAGTATGAATCATAGAAGCTATTCTTTTTCTGTTCGGGGGTCAAGTTTAATACGAAATAATCAGGTACTATTATAGATAATCTTGCCTGAAACATTTGCGGCTGCCACACACAAAGTTAACGACACAGATTATTCAAGATAAAACCCCACAAAAATCATGACTTTGCGCAATAGCCCAGACACTAGGTGCCACGGCCACAAGAATATATGCTACACATATAGTTTTTGGGATTCGTTGAATGTTGCCACACAAAAGTCTGTGCCCCTCCGTCCCTCTTCTGGGCTAAGCTCTTGCTTGCATTGCAACAGATTTTATGAGATTCAATGCATAAGCAGCATTTTCTGCAGCGTTTTCCAACGAAAAATCCCAGCGGGAAATGCAATACGTACATAGATGTACATACATACATATGTTATTATATGTACATATATGAATATGCATAATTTCATTTTTGCACACTGGCTAAATGTATTTAGCGCCAACTGCAAAAATCATGAACATAACAACGATTATGATGATAATGGTGCTGCATATTCGTAATAATGAAGCAAAGCAAAGCTCACAGCTTACCTGCTAGCACGGTAAAAGCCAATTGCGCTTAGATAATTTATGTATGTACATATGTATATATAAATGTGTGCAGCGGCGGCCTCTTGATGTTAAGGCAAAAGCTTGGAACGCCGACGCAGACGGCGTGTTGTCAGCGCCGGCTCAAAAGCTTCGGGGTTGGCTCTGTGTTGTTGCCGTTCTCGTTGCTGCTGTTGCTGTTGTTGTTATTGTTATGGCTGCAGCTGTTGCATGCATGTGCCGACGCTTCTAGTTGTTGCTCTTATTGTCTTATTGTTGTTGCCTCTAACGTTTGGTGATGCTGCTGCTCGGCGCACTTTGTGCACACTTTGTTGTTGCTGTTGCTGTTGTTGTTGTTGTTGTTATTTATGAATTACAAAATAATTTGGCAATTTGTTATTGTTGGGCTGCTACAATGTTGTTGCCGTCAAAACAACAACAAACTCTGCAGGCACATTTATGTTTAAGTATCAACAATATCAACAACCATAAAGCGAAACAAATAAATCTCACGCAAAAAAATGTATGAAACAAACGAAAAAAAAAATTCGACACACGCAACAATAACGATAAAAAAAAAGCGTCTTATAAATTTTTGGCTTTGCCAGTTACAACAAACTTTACGAATTGCACGGTTTTGGCAGCGGCAAACGGCGCAGCCAGGCGTAAAAAAAGCACGACCGCGCAGGTTCAAACTTCGATTACAACTGAAGCGGCGAATTGACGCTGGCAGGCGGTCGGTCGGCCACGAACAAACCGACTGGAGAGCGCGCCAAAACGAGGTGAACAGAGTTGCCATCAATTACGACGGAACTGTGTAATTTGTTTTTGTTGCTGGCCGTTGTTTTGGTTTAAACATTGTTGTTGCAGTCGGGAGCGTGAATCTGTGCAACTCTGCTGTCTGACGTGTCGGTTGGTGTTATCTCTTTTATTGCCGCAAACACAGGCGCGTGTGGAACCTTCAAAAATTTTAACTTTCATTGTGACGCCCTTGGTACAGCCCCAAGTAGGCTGTAATAGTTGCGTTGCGCCTGTGTGAACGCGTCCAGCTGCCTGGCAGCCCTGACCAAGGGGGTTCATTATTTAACACTAAGTTGGCAGGCTCAATTATATGCTGCTTAAATATTGAAAATCGGTTGTATTTTTATGAAATATGCATCGATCTAAATTCGCCAAAAGCCTAATGTGTCATCACCTGCGGTAAGTGAGAACAGCTGTCTCTTCACGTTACCTTTTTGCACTTTTAATGTGCTTAACTTAACGCTAACAACAAGAAATGCAAGCTCATTGCACAACCAACTGATATTAATTTATGCCCGGAATGCGATTTGCTGGCAAGCTGTGGGCGATACATGCTACTACTTGCTATCACATGCCTTGCAATTGCTAATGCACACACTTTGAACCCGCTCAGCATTCTGAGAAGATAACCAAGCGTCCGACCGACCAGTTGACCTTGAAACGGTCGCCAGAGGTAATTAAATAAGCGACTTATATTTGGTGGCGTTTTAAGCTAATAGCAAAAAAGACTATAAAACACACCCTGATTAATTGATTGACAAAAAGGTCGTAAAACGCAAACAATTAGCGAGCTCACAACAGTACATTAAATAATTGGCATCACCTTTCAGAGTCATAAAGGACACGCCTTTCAATTAACAGTACAACTTAAATCAGATTAAGTCAAACTTTGCTATTAAGTGTACATCCATTTTAATTACGCGCGCAAAGTGTACATTTACGCATCCTGTTAATGGATATTCGTGCGGCATTGCTGCAGATGCTGGCACATCAAACGGCCGCTATAAGGCAGAACTGCATCGAGGCGTACGTGGAGGCGTCCAAATTACGGTGCCTAATTGCTCTCCGCCATAAACTGTACAAGCGCTACGGCGCCAAGGACTAGTTCGCCAGATTACTGAGCTAATCAGCATTCAAGCCGAACCATTTAAATTACGCGCGTTCATCATTCAGAGGTGGCCAAAAATGCAGTGAGTTGGCAGCATTGCAAAAGTGGAAGCACTGTTGATCACAGTAACTCTGGCAAATATCGATAGGTCGACTATTTCTTATTTTGTATTCGAAGAACCGTGTCGGCTGCAGCACATGTTTTAATTCAAATTGTAAATAAAATCTTCTCATAAAATGGGTGGACATCACAAAAAGAATATACGTGCCGAAAAGGCCAAAGTGAAATTGAAAGGTGCCAAGCTACCCAAGGGTCTTAATGTGACCAAGACAGACTTTAAGGTGCGCAAAATTGAAATACGCGAACAGCTGAAGGAGTCCTACTTACCAACAAATAACGGCCAACGCCAATTAAATTTGAAAGAGGCTCTATCCCGACTAAAGCATCACAACCTCAAGTTTCGTACGGATGCACTGCGCAACGTACGCGACGCCATCAAAGCTGGTCAAGCCAGTCATCTCATCGGCCATCTTAATGAGCTGCTGCAGGGGATTGCCGCCGGCGCATTGGACATGGAGCGCGATGTGCGAAGCGAATCCTATAAAACACTAGATGTGCTACTCGAGGCTTTGCCCGTTGACGCCGTTGCGCCATTCTTTCACATCATTGCTGCCTATTTGCGCTGTGCCATGACGCATGTGCAGCCAACTATACAGGAGGACTCGCTGCTCTTGTTGGACGTGCTGCTGCAGCGCGTGCCATCCCGCCTGCTGGCCGAACGCAGTGCCAGCACCATTATCAGCAACTTTATTGACATGATATCCCGGCAGCGACACGATACCCAGCACACAAATCGCCTGCTCACTGTGCGCATAGGCCAGGGTCAGCGACAGCTGACGACGATCAAGTGGCGGACCAAGGTGCTGCTGCGCCTGCAGCAAATTCTCAGCACGCTACTGCAGCAAAGCAAGAGCGACAACAATGCCCGGCCACCAGCACGTGTCGTCCAATATGATGCCGCGACGCCCCAGTATTACAATGTGGTGCGTCCGCCGTTAATCGACAGACGGGATTTGCACACGATTCTAGGCGAAAAAGCACGCAAAGCCGAGGACGAGCAGCTTATGAGCTATGTGGAGCAGCTTATGCCATTATTGCAAGACAACTGGATGGAGGTGCGGCCACAACAGCAGCAGCAGACCCAGCTGCTCAATGCTGATGCCGCAGCCAGTTTGCACGTGCTGCTGAACATCATGACACAGCTGTGGCAACTTGTGCGCCAGTACGAGAGCACGCAGCAGGAAAGCACGCACGAACTGAGCGACTGGATGCGGCAGACATATGCAGGCAACTTTGTGCGCATATTCCTTAAGGAAAGCAATTATCCCTACCAGCAAACCCCCATGACCATGGTCAGCCAGAACCACAAGAAAGGCAAAAAGACGAAGTCACCAGCTGCTGGCGGGGAACTGTGCATTGCACAGAACCTGAGCCTGGTGCAGCTCGTTTGCTACTTCTGGCCGCATCCTGATAGTGAACAGGGGGACGACTACGGTCCCCTGCTGCACTATGTAAGCCAATGCTTGCGTCAGGTGCGCACATTGACAATTGATGAGCAGCTGTGTCTGGTGGCCGCATTGCGCGCCCTATTGCTGGATAATGGAGCGGCACTACTGCAGCTTCAGGCCCATCATATGGGCACTGTGATGCAGAACTGCATTGACGCGTACGTGGGGCAGCAGTATACGACACGCGAGGGCGTTGCTACAAAGGTGCTCAATCTGCTGTGCCTGATTGTGCAGCGCAATGAACTTTACAAGGGCTACGGCGGCAAGTATCAGTTTACGAAGTTTCTCGGCTATCTGCCCCAGCTGCTGCTCAAGCCCAGTGTTGCCGATGTTACTTTGACAGCCATGTCAACGCTCTGCCGCCAGCAGAACGTCGTCTTTATGACGGCGCTCATGGATAGTGCGTCCGAGGTGCTCGCGAACATTGAGCAGCTGCTGGTGACAGGCGACTTCAGCACGGAGGAGAGCCGTTTCGAGAACCAAAAGCGCATATTGAACTTATTTTACTATGCTCGCCATTTTGGCGATCTTGCCAAATTGCAGGCAACTCTCCAGGAAATGGAAAAGAACGCTTCCGAGCGCGTGGCCAACTACCTCAAATGCATTCTCAGCTACGACTGAAGCATGTCAGATACTGCTTAAAGCCAACTCTAAGTAAACTTTTAAATTGTAAGAGGCTAGTTTACCCTACTCGCAGACCATGCTGTAAACTATTCTAAATGACTTGATATCGAAAGATCTAGTTCGACTGCATTTTCTATACAGTGTATACAGTCAGGCTGTTTTCGTAAATATACTTTACAAACGCTTTTTACATACTTTATAGTTTTGGGCCAACCTAGCGTAATTTTTTTTTGTTTGTAAAGTAAAATCAATGCTGATATTTAGTATAAATATACATGTATATACGTTTTAACAATAAGTTATCTGCCGGTTGACAAAGATCAAATGCCCTATTGTAAAATTATGGCTTAATTTTGGGGTTTTTCCAGCTGTTTGATATAAAACTCGAAAGTCCATAGAATGTTGCCAAAGCATTAAAAATATAAATATTCAATATAAAAATCAATATTAATGAAATTCATGAGACTATCATTCATTTGATTAAAAATTAAATTGTTGTCCAATTGTTACTATGATAGCTGTATAATATAGCGCCCCAATCGTACCAAATATTCACACATAGCTCGAGTAACAAAGGTAGGGCCTTTTAAAGTTGCGTTTGTAAAGGTAGCTGCGCTCGAGAGTCAGAGTATCCTCTAGAGCACTCTTGTTCACATTAGGAATAGTGTTAACAATAATCTGCTCTTAATTATTTCTCTCGACAATACGATCCATAAATTTAGAAAAAGTACGTCTCAATGTCTACTTTCAATGTTTCTTTTGTAAACATCTGCTCAAATCGATTTAGAAATTATAACTAAACAATTTATTATATAAAAGCAACTATCGGATATTCAATTTGTGGGCTTCTGTTTTTTCTGGGGCTTGGGCTTGAACCGATCCAAGACGGAGCGCACGGGTTTTGGCGTTTTTGCCTTCCCAAATGACGCCTGCTGCACATTGTCGCCGTCATCACTATGCTTGTGGGTGGCAATGATGCCCTGCTTGGCCTTGCGCACCTCCGAAATAAACTCCTGTAGAGAAAATCATTTTATTTATGATCTGGAAAAGGGAATTCTTAATTTTACGCACCTTGCGCTGCAGATCCTTAACTATTTGCTTGTTGCGTGCCGCCTTAGCGCTGCCGCCACGTCCCTTCATTTTGTGGCGCGTTTTCATGTTGATGCGCGGCGGTTTCAGGTGGAAGAGCTGCCGCTTGGCATCGACCTTCTCCTGTAGGGTGGGCGCATCCACTCCAGTTATTTCATTCGGATCCAGTGTGATCAGCTCGGGTGGTATCTTCTCCAGCAGAGCGTGCACCTCGTGCTCACGACGCTGTTTACTCGTCTCGTATGGATTATCCTCGAGCGCATCGTAGTTGGGCTCACCGGAGCCCGGCACCAACAGCGACTGAAAACCATTTGCCGTGGAAACTCCCAGGACATCCTCATATGGACAGAAGCGCATGCCATGCACAAAGGCATCACAACGTTGGCGCAGATAGGGCAGCTTATCGCTATTTGCAGTGCCACCGCCATGAAGCACATCCGTGTAGGTCTCCAAATACGTGCCCTGCGAGAGCGCTAACATGCCGCGCTGCGATACTTCCACCTCGTTGGCAGGCAGACGGAGGCGGAAGATCGCCAGCGGCGTATCGTTTAGATTGCGAAGATCCCATACTTTTACCATTCGGTCCAAGCCAGCGGTGACCAGATGCACCCCCTTGGGATCGACCGTGAGCGCTGTCATTGCAGTGGAATGGCAGAGCAGCTTGGCCAACGGTTCTCGAACTTTGGGTGACCACATGGAGACAACACCCTTGCCGCCTCCGATGCAAAGCACGCCGTTGCTCGGATCGTGACGCATGTGGCGTATGTCGCCAAGGCCCGTGTTGAAATTGCCGACTAGCTCGCCAATTGAGACATCAAGCCAAGATGCATATCCTGCGCTGTTGCCAGCGGCTAGCAAAAAATGATAGGGCAGAAAGTCCAAGCGATTGACACGCGATAGCCGCTTAACGCAGTGCAGTTCAGTGCCCTTTTTGTCATAGAAATAGACCCATTCCTTTTGGGCTACCGCGTACATGGTGGGCACGTGCAGCCACTGCACATCAGATACGCTCTCCATCACATTAAATTCGCAGTGCAGCTTCTTGGTCACCCAGTCAAAGGCAGCCACATGACCGCGTCGCCCGCCCAGCAGCAAGTGCCTTCCATTCTTTGTATAGCGCATAGTGTACGGCCCAAAGTCGAGCTTGAGCCTGAAGTGTTTGGCCGCCGATTGCAGATCAACATTGGCCGCAATCTCCTCTTGACGGTAGCTAGCAGTAGTCTCCTCCTCATCAGCTTCCAGCTGGCCGGCCGTCTCTTGTAACAGCAGCTCTGTGCGCGCTGCCTGTTCTGTGGCATATTCCAAATAGATCTCCTTGCGCTGCTGCTTCTCTTTGAAGTGGCGCGTTTTGACACCCCGCGAGTCTACGGCATCGCCACGTGAATACTTGTCTAAAACTTCCTGAGGAATTTTTTGCTTTTTGGGATGTTCAGTAGCCGCCGGCCGCTTTTTGCTCTGTAGTTTTTTGTTTTTATCATGCGACTGCATCTTAAGAAAGTCACCTGTAAACTTCTGTTGATGCTTGCGTTTTAGTTTGGCTGGTTTCGCTTCGCCGTCTTCGGATTTAACTGCCGCGGCATCAAAGTAGCGAGTTGGGGGCTTTTTGCGCCCCTTTGGCGGTGTCTTCGTCATCTTGATTTATGCGTCAAATGGCCTTTAAACCAAAAACAATCTTTCAAAGTGCACAGAACCGCACAACACAACGTGCTCGTGTTCAGCTGGCCGTTGAATGTTATCGTTATCGCTATCGGTATTTCCGAATAGCACTAGTTTGCTCGTGAGGCTGCCAACCTGCCCAAATCCATATCAAACAATCGAAATTTAAATAACAGCCGCCAAAAGACTCGATAGTTTGTAAATTTAAATTTTATTACAATTGCACTGTTAAGCATACTAAGCCAAAAAAAAAAAATTGAATGTGCTTG
Source organism: Drosophila borealis (assembly GCA_035045885.1). Lineage (NCBI taxonomy): Eukaryota > Metazoa > Arthropoda > Insecta > Diptera > Drosophilidae > Drosophila > Drosophila borealis. Next base: position 2,994,205 of record JAWNOR010000112.1, read on the forward strand.
AGATTAATACTACTAAATTAATACAATGAAAGCGCATCAAAACGCATTTTAGCGTCGAGAACCAAAATGCTTTCAAGATGCTTTCAACTAATCATATTGTGCAGTTATAACTTATTTTGGTATTTTCGTTGAGTATTCGTTAAACGAATTTCATGTTTGAGATTGAAGCCACATCAGTCTATAGAAATTGTTGTACCAAAACATGCCCAAAATGGAAACAAAAGTTACAAATGAATTCCAAACTCCAAACTTAATAGACACGGCCATAGGGCAAAGTAGTTGGATAGTAAGGCAAGGGCATCAAAAACTTGCCGCCAAAACGTGGCGCAGATTGCGCAGACTCGCTGCTGGACGAGAACATGGATGTACAGATTTCGGCTCGGTGCAGGCGGCTGCTGCTATTCGACGTGCTGGTTGTGGTGCCCGCTCCTGCCAAGCCCAGGCCAGCACAACGCCCCTGCTGGCGACGACGTCTGCGTATCAGCGAAAAGATGGCCACAATCACAGCAACCAGAAAGATTGAGCCCAGTATGCAGAATGATATTGCCAGCTTTGAGATGGACAGACACAGCGTGCCCTCGCCCACCAGCGGACGCACATTCGGCACATAATCCTCCACTGCAACCAAACAAATATGTATGTTAAATCGGTATCGACAGCTGGATGCACAGGTCATGTAAACTCTACTTACCACTCATATTATAGCGCCGATCGTAGCGCAGACGATCCACTTCGATCTGTGGCGCGGTCACGGCCAATGAGTTGAACACTTCGATGCGCGCCAGGTGCTGGTCGGCGTTCAGCTGCAGTTGCTGCTCGGCGAGGCGACAATTGAGCTGCATGCGACCAAGTTAAAGATTTGGTTAGTTGACACAGCCACAAGCCGAGCGAAATCTAAGTACTACAATATATACATATATTGGGCAACTTGTGCTGCTGTTCCTGCTGCGTTGCAAGTGCGGGCTGCAGTTCAGTGCATTTTGGTGCAATAACCACATTAATTAGCGGCGCCTTCCACTCACTTACACACACACACACACACACACAAACACACAAGCACGCAAAATTGTATACGCTCCGTTGCACCCAGAAGCAAACAAACAAACAAAGAAACGAACAAAACGCAAGCAACAGCAAAAACACTTTCGTTTTCATTGCAATTAATTAATATGCATTCCAGGCCTTGTCTGTTACTTAGCTAATTTTGCATAAGCATACGTACACATATGTACATATGTATATCTATGTATTATATATTTACATAAGCATATCTGTATATATACACTACTCACGTTTGGACACTTCCCTTTGCAGAGCTGCACGCCACAGCTGACGTGCAGGCGCTCGCGATCAGGAAACTTGAAGGCGGGAAATGTTGCCATAAACGTCCGCTCGACCAGATCTTCCTCGTGCTGCTTGGACCAGCCCTCCTCGGCGGGCTTGAACCTCGTATGCAACGCCGGCATTACCTGTAAATGTTTTTAATTAAGTAATCGTGTTTAATTGTTACCTTCGGATGACATCGACAAATTTTAATCGCACTGCGAGAGAGAAACTCTTCGAGTTTTATTATTGGTGGCAAACAAATTAAGTACATTAAAAAACAATTATAAATTTTAAGAACAATTTTTGCAGACAGAGAATTAAAATAAAATTCTTTTTATACATTAAGTATCTATGATTGAATAAAAGAATATTATATTCAAAAAAAAAAACCTGTTTATTGTATTTTACAAATAATATTGATCTAGAGGTTTAGTTAAATACTAAAAATAAAGTCACACTAATATTTCATATTCTATGATATGTGATTTCCCTCATTTTATCTATATTCTGGATATTCTGTTCCCAATATTATGCAACAGTTTCTATGAAATTAGTCAATTATCATTTTTTCCCCAATACGTTTGTGTTATCCTTGTATTTGACCAAGTGCAGACATGACAGAATCATAATCGACACCTATTTTGAATACCCGAGCGTAGCGCTTAACATTAGGCCTAGTTCGTAATCAACCTTCGAGTCAATATAGCCATATCCGGCTGTCATTTTCTATGCAACCTAGTCTCTCATTGTCAAAGCTATCGTCATGAAATTTGCATAGGTCCGTCTTTTTGTGGCATAGGAATCATGCGGCAACAAAATTAAAAACTTGTTAAAAAATACCTTTTTTTTATAATGTCTGCGCCAAGCTCTGCGTTTATGTGATATCTATGCTCTTAACAAATCTTATAAACATCGAACTACTAAATTATATTTCCCCATTGGAAAATCGGTCGAAGAAAAAACTTCTGTTTTTTAAGATGTTTTGTCCAATCATTACATGTACGTGTTTTCGTTTATAGCCATAGTTACCAAAGTTGGCAGCTAGACGACTAATGAGTAATGACTAATGAGTTTCTCTAAATATCGAACCCAAAATATTGCGGCCACATCCACCCTCATTCCCTCCTAAAGTCACAGTTGAAAGCCTGCATTTTGGTTAGAGTTTTTGAGTGACCAGCAAGACAGCAAGAAAACTCGATTCGACTGATTTAATCGGTAATTGTACTGTGATCAGAGTATTCCACAGTCGGCTACACACCAATGTGTGGGCTACTCTTCTTGCTAGTGAAAATCATTCTAATAATCGATCACAGTTTGCATAAATTATTCAAATGTTTCAAGCATGCATTAGGGCTATTAGAATGTTTATATACTATATTCAAACCGTTGCCGACATTGAAAGTTCCTCCTAGCATTAGATAAGCAAGTGGCTTAATAAAATACAGAGTGTAACTGTCCGCAAAGTGAACCAGTTTCTGTTGACACTGGGCACTGTTTATTGCCGGTTATACAATTGTTGCTGACGACAGAAAACACTTCAGTGGCTGTGGCAGTGCCACCCCACACTCTACTCACACGTGCATTATTTGGCCACTTCCGTTGCGAGCAACGGTAACAAAAGCCATAAGCCAAGTTCACGGACAGTAACAACAACAACAACTCTGTGAGTGCCAAGCAGCGTTGCCAACTGGGCTATTTCTTTTTAGCTACATTTGGCTAGGTAGTCAGCAGAAAACTGCTGAAATTCTGGCTATTTTGAAACCGATTTAGCTATTCTGATAAATATTAGTTCATATCGCATCTCAATAGCAACAATGTTTATCGTCTTTTTCCCAGCAAGCGAATCTTCCTAACCTGCTTCAAGGGAAACAGCGCAAAAGTGGCAGCTTTTTGGCTATTTTTCTCCCTCAAATTAATTCAGCTGCTTTTAGCTATTTCAAACACTGAATAAAAGCTACTTTTTTAAATTAACAACACTGGCGCATAGACATATAAACGTATATTAGCCGTATATATGAATGAGTATGAAATTACAGCCTCATGTGATTTACGTCTTGCCATTGTTGCTGTCTGCCACTTGTACTTGCTACATGCCACCAGTTGTAGCGCCGCTACCTGGTTTCAATTTACATACCTCAAGAGCACGTGTGTTGCTACGTGCGCTGCATGAATGTGTTTGTGAGAAACTTGAAACAATTACAACAATAAACACCAGCAATACAAAATTTGCAACGGAAGTTCAAATAAGTTCAAAGACGTATCTATTAGGCTGTAGGACAGCTGACTGATTTCACAAAATCGAAAACTCACCTAGGTTTTTCTTTATATAGCCATATAAGCAATATATACTTATATTGACTTACGTTTGGAATTTTGATTACAAATAATTGAGCTGTGACGCAGTTCTCAGAAGACAAGGACCCGGTCGTTTGGGTAACTGAACAACGACGTTCCGGTCTCGAATCCCGGCTAGTGCATGGATTTTCTTAATAAAAAAACTGTGTTTTTCCCAAATTTAATTGCCGGGCTCTCAAAATCTCAGGTGCAAGGTCATCGAAAAGATTAAATTATGTCAATAAAATAAACTATATTTACTCTATTAGGAACAAGGCAAAACTCAACCCTATTTATTGATGAAATTCGAATTGAAACCAAAGGAAAAAAATCAAAAAAACTGCCATCAGGAGCGAAAAAAACCTCCTGATTATAAAACTAATTGAAATAGCTAACCAAAGAACCTGAAAACAAAAAAATGTCTTTCTTAAATACTCTTGTAGAACTTTCGCTTACAGGGTTACAGATATGTAAGGAGTATAGTTAGACTCGAATTGCTGAGTTTGGTAAAACACAGACAAAAACTAGCTGATTTTCAGCTGATTTTTTTAGAGATATAACATATAGTAGTCTAATGTACATTAGCTGAAAATCATATATATATATATAAATATAAATGTAGATATATATCTATATACTGAGCATAGGTAACGAATAGATCCCGAGTTTGGTCAAGAAGTCTTGGTAAACCAGACAATCTTTCTTACAAGACTTTTCGACAGATCATTCGTATGGCAGCTAAATTATATAGAGGTCCGATCCGGCCGGTTCCGACTTACATATGCTTTGCCTGCAACAGAAAGACGGACTTATGCAAGGCTTCAAGACGATAGATTTAAAACTGAAACATGTTTGCATAGAAACAGACAGACAGACATGCTTATATCAAATCGGCTGTTGATGCTGATCAAGAATATATAAATATATCAGATCACAGATGTCTCCTTCTAAGAGAAACATAATAAACAAGTAAAAGTGCTCTAATCTGGACATGCCTGACTACATATCAAATTTGGCGGATCTGGCTCTTATAGCTTTCGAGTTTAGAAAAACACATCTCAAAAATGATTTCAGTGATATTTTGAAAATAGTAGAAGTTACCGAAGCAAATAATTAAGTCGTATTGCTTTTTTATAGAAGAATATAAATCACATATTTCAGCTCTCTGTCTCTAGCTTTTGTAGCTGCTAAGATCAACGCGTTCACACATATGGGCATTGTAAGTTCGAGTCAGAATCGTCGTCGTCCTGATCAAGAATATATATATTTTGTAGGCTAGGAGATACTTCCTTCTGTCTAGTAGTATGTGTGTTTCGGCACTATTTAAGTTATAGATTTGAAGCTTGGAATATATTGTCATGCCCATGTCAGACAAGGTATTGAGCCTGCGCTCAAATAGGGGCCTGGCAACGAGCTAGACTGATCAAATTTGAAATAAAGACTACTCATGAGCTCCTTTAACGATCGGTGCGAAAATGTGTTACCTCGGCTTATTTGTCTGTCTTTATTTGCCTGGCCAGGCCTGGCCTCCGTTTTGGGGGTTTTGGGTCAGGTGCATTCGTGCTGTGTAGGTGTGTAGGTCACATTCTGATCAGAAACTGTTCTGCAGCCGCAGAATGTTTCACTTTTCAAAGCAAAGCTCTCTGACCTAGAAGCCATTTCTGAGCCAAATAAATAATCCAAGCTGGCAGCGGGTGCATAAATTATTTGCAAACACAATAAAACTAAACGTGAAAGAAAACGAAAATGTGCTGAAACGGAAGACAGCGCCGCAGCGTGGTTGGCGGGTGATGGGTGATATGGGACGTGGAACGGTGTATAGGGGACGGGGACGGGGACGGTTACGGGGAACTGATGGGCTGATGGGTTGGCATTGTGACGAACAATAAAACAAACATAAAATGCAAATGTTTTGTTGGCTTTGCCCGTGTCCGTTAAAATAAAAATAAAAATTAAGCCGTGTGATTTTTCTTGCCAGCACCTCACAATGGCCAACAGCAGCAGAAGATTTGTTTGACCCATTTTCTGTCATGACATGTGCACAAAGCTGCGACGGCGCCGACGACCAAATGCAAATGCTTTTAGCTTGGCATTGCTATTGCTATTGCCTTTGCGGGCAGCCATGTCAAAATGTTAAACGCTAAATATACATACATATCTATGTATTCCACTGTTGGCTAATTGTTGTGACCTCCTAATTTACTCAAGAAGAACTGAAGAACGGTTGCTGGTACTGCTGGTGAGCAGAGGCGCAGTAGCAGAGGCAGAAGCAGAAGCAGAAGCAGAATCAGTTGCTTTTAATGGCCACTAAGCTGGCTTGGCTGAGCAGGCGCAAACCCAAACGCAAACGCAAACTGTTCTAACGATGCGCGCGTAATTACGTCTAACCGTTTTCAGTTTTGACTCGCTGCTGACGTCAGTGCTGACTGAGTGTTGTAATAACCGTTATATTTAATGATGCGCACCAATTGCACAACACTGCGACAACAACAACAACAACAACACGAACACTGCTGCTCACAGGACTGGCGTTGCCAGCCGAATCAGAAATTGCACACATACTGAGCAGAGCTCACTTTCGCAGTGTTGGTAAAAATGAAAGTTTGCCAATCAATCGATAAGCAACAAAGATTTACCACTAAACACATTCAAATTATGATTAATTATTTATTTGTCTGGCCTGCGTCGACTCGCAGAATCGTTCGCAAGTTATGCAAAAATCGTTGAATTCGATTGACTCACCTGCTCGTCTATGGGACAGCCGCGGGCGTCGAGCAGCTGCTGCGTCGACTCACCCAAACCGTCGAGTGCGGCACAGTCCACCACGCGCACACCGATCGTTCCGGGCACTATGGCGCGCACAGTTAAAGTGGTTGCCACGCCCACTTCCACAGAACCGGAACCATTGGGGCCGCCCAGCTCCAGCCAAATGCGTACACGCGGCGTATCCATATGATGGGTTTGCGAAGCTGCAGACGCGACAACGGCTAAAGCACGCATTCGTGCATTTCTGCAAGAGATAAGGGGACAATTTGAAGTTTCATTTGGCTATTTTCAATGGCCGCATTTCCACATACCGATCTCGTCCGTGCAGCGGCAAGTGCATGCCCATGGCCTTGGCAGGCAGCTGGCAGCGCACAGTGCGCAGAATGTCGGTACTCTGGCGCAGTTTCTGTTCCATTTGCAGCATGATGCGCACTGTGTACTCCATGCCGCCATCGGGCAGCGGCTCGGCGCGGACACCACAGCCAGAGGTGGGCACACGCAGCGCTATCTGCGTGGCATCCTGGCCGCGTGCCCGGCACTCCAGTGGAAAGTCCTTGGCATAGAGAAGGCCTCGAAATGTGCGACTCAATGTGAGCTGCATGTCCAGCAACTCACGCGTGCAGTTCACCTGCATCGTCTGTATTTGCATGGAGCCGGTAGCTGGAGCAGCGGCAGCGGCGACACCAGGTGTGCCCAAAGCTGTTGCAGATGCGGCTGCTAGAAACACGCCCAGCGCAATTGCCGTTCTGGTTGCCCAACCAGCATGACACACAAATTGCTGCTGCTGCTGCTGCCGCTGCACTTGCCGATGCATCAGGCCGATAAGAGCGGAAAGTGGCAGTGGCAGGCGACTATGCGACTTGCCGCGACGCCGCAAGAACATGTTTCCGATTTTCCAATTTCCCGTTGCGCCCGACGCGGGCAACTGCCAACTGCAACCGCAAATGATGCCACTTGGTCGCGTTGCCGTTGCCAACACCTGTTGCTGCCACTTCTTGTGGTTGTTTTTCTGCCAAGCTCTTCGGGGGCGGTGCGACGGCGACGACGACGACGACGGCGAAGTTGGTCTTAATTGGTCTGGTCTTGAGAATCTGGTCGCGTCTGCAAAATGAGCGACGTCTTTGGCCAGCCGCCCAGGCCTAAGCAACTGAAATGAAAATTTATATGTTACAAACGCAAAGCAAATTAAGGCCAATTTGCCGCTGGTCACCGTGTGGCAGCTAAGACGGGAGATGTGCAACTGGCCACTGGCTGCCACACATTTGTGTTCCAATGAAATATCAAAGTGGGCAAAAGCGGGTCAAGTTTGCATTTGTCAGTCAAATCAAATAAGCCAGATATTGCAGCAGCAGCAGTAACAAAAAAAATATGATAAAGGCAAATAAAAGCAAACTAAAGCTTAAATCAACATCAACATAATGCGTTTGCAACTTTGCGTAATCCTATTTGATTTTAGCTGTATTGGCGTCGTTGTTGTTGTTGGCGTCGCTTTATTGTTGCTTTTTTGTTTGTTTGTTTGTTTGTTTATTTGCTTATTTATTTGCTTTGCCATCGTCTTACAGCTGAAGACGGTCACTATATTAGCCATATTATGTTGTTGCTGTTATTGTAATCACCACAATTAGCCGTTCAAGTTCGAAAGTAAAAACATTTTATTGAAAGGGCACAGTCAAAAACCCGCAGAGACATTCGCTTTACCTTGACCAAAACAAGTGAAAATACAAAAGGCTCTGTGCACATCCTTTTGTTTACATTTATGTATCTTTAAGCCTCTAAGCTTCTAAGTTTGTTTCTTATTTACTAATTTCATTCTTTTATTTAGAATATCACTTTGGCAATTGAAATTTTTCTTATGCTTACAAATTGCAATATTAACCTTCACCGCACAGAAACACAGAACAAAAAAAAATTAAAGATAATGTAAGTTGAAATGCTTACACAATATCGCGTCAATTACAAAATTTTCTATTAGTGCTGCAGAAAACCGCAAATTTAAAATATTTAACTAACGGCAGCTACGCATGCGCGCGCTTCACACGAAAATGCAAGAGTAACACACAACAACAATCAGAAAAATAACAGCTAACGTATCCACACGGGCGGCGGCAATGCTCCGGCACAAACGCACGCTACCAAGTGTGCAAATCAAATAAGCCGCAAGCGCCAACGAAATGCACTGTGTGGAATCGGATGGCCAAGAAGTTGGCTAACCGCTAGCCCCAACCATGAAGATGATAAAACGATGAAAGAAGAAGACGCAACCGTTGTTGGTACTCATGCTCTGTGATTTAGGCGCCAAAACGGATTTGGATTGAAAGCTTACAGAGCTGCCAACTTGGGGCAGTTTAAGATCTATAATTTCCGATAACATTTGAAAATAAATCGATGAATCGTTAAGAATTAAACGCGCTGAAACAAAATATTTAACCAGATCAAAGTACTTGATTGGCTCACTATAAAAAGATAATGGAAAGAGTGCTATATATTTTAGCAATCACTTTTTTTTTTAATTTTTACCTTAATCTAAGTAAAGCTGTTTCATACAATATTAATTTTTAAAAATGTTAGCTTGAAATAAATCAGTGATTGCTGTTATGCGATAGGAGCGTTAAAATATCGCTTGACAGGTATTAAAATCGGTCGTCTGTCCTCCACAGCCTATCGACAGATGTCACACCAGCATTTTTTCATCACTAATCACTAATGCCACACGATAAATACAAGCGAAGCGGCTAAATAAATTAATACAGGCAGCAACAATTGCAAACACAGTCCGATGAGCTTGAACATCGACATGTCAGAAATTATTGAATTCGTATTGCCCTCGAAATCAGAATACTCCGAGCAGAACAACGATGGTGGCGGCGACGACGACGATACGGATGGCAACAATCACTATGTAGTCCTAGATGCTGTGGATGTGGGAAGAGATTTTAAAAATGAAGAGTTCCTGTTAATAAACGATGACGGGACCGAAGGACAGTTGCTCATCGACAATGATCAGTTGCATCAACAACTGGTCAATTATCCCGAACTTCAGCAGGCCATGATGCGCGTCCCAAAAGACGAGCCACTCGAGAATGTGCAGTATATGGAGGCGGAACAGTTTCCAGATGATCTAGATGATCTAGTCGAGGAGGAGGAAGAAGAGGAAGAAGATGGTACGCAGGTTGAGGAACAGTACGAGCAATATGAACAATATGAAGAAGGTGTGGAACAAGACCAGCAGAATTTTGAATGGAACTACGTACAGACACCCTCACCACAATCGGAATCTGTGGCAGTCGAGCTTGAATCGACGGCAACTACGACGACGATGTCAACAGCCCCCAGGACTTCAGTACAGGTCACCCGCAATAAGTCAAAGTCCAATCCACAAAGTCTGGTGCGGAACTATGTAACGCATTCGCTGATAGATGACAGCGATGCCTATGAGGAAATGGATGCGTCAGACGTGCAGGAAAGCGAGGAGCCGGCACAATTGGCCAAACCCAGTGAAAAGATGTTGGACCTGTTCAAGGGACCCCGTCGATACTTGCTATTCGACGAACTGATTGCCACAATTGTGGACTTTGATGAAGATGGTACGCCTATTGTAGAGTTCTCTATGATGAGTGTACATGATGAAAAGCTGCCGGTTGAGTGCGGCATCTGCCCCGATGTCATGCACAAATCCAAACTGTCCAAGCATCAAAAGACGCACATGGTACCTGGCACAAACCGCTACGCGTGTATCTACTGTACCGAAACGTATCGGGATTGTAAATACTTGGCCGGCCATGCCCGACGTCACATGGGCATCCGGCCATATGTGTGCGAGCCCTGCAAGCTGTACTTCTCCACCAAGCAGGATTTGCGCGTACACAACCAGCGTCGGCATTTGGAAAAGGAGCACATATGCGAAATGTGCGGCAAAACCTTTGCACAGAACACACAACTCAAGCGGCACCGCGAAGCGACTCACGAGAAAAAGCGCCGATTCCAATGCCAATACTGCCAGAAAGCCTATTACAAGAACTTCTCACTGCAGGAGCACATACGCAACGTACATATGGGCAAGCGGCGAATGTTGAAGTGCCCGTTCTGTGGCATGCAATGCCGGGATGCACACAAAATGGCACGACACCGAAAAGAGATGCATCTGAATCAGGACACGTATGTGTGTCATCTCTGCCAGGAGGAATTCACAGACATCAACTACTTCGATGCGCACAAGCGGTCAATCCAATGCCGAAGTAATACACGCCGCCTGGTCAATGAAGATGAAAGCCGTACACCCAACGAGGATGGTGACATCATGGGCGAATGCAATGAGCTGCCGGGCATGCTAGAAGAAGACTATGACGAGGATGCCGGTCTGCTTGTTGAATCAGCGGACACCAATGGCGTCGAAGGCATCGATGGCGTTGGCGGCGATGCTGATGAAGAGCAAGCCCGCAACGAAGCCATCTACGATACAGTCAATGGCAACTTTTTACACGAGGAGGTAGAGGATGAGCAGCCATATGTGCAGCAGTTCGATGAAGGCAATTACGAGGACGAGGGCTTGCTCGTCGAACAGGTGGCCGAAGATGAGCACTCCGAGGAGGTACTGGAAGATGATGAACAGTATCTGGAGCCTGCTCTTGACCAGCAAACACAACAGAGGCAGTACCAACCGGTTGGCCAGGAGTATAATGACGACGAATTGATTTATGAAATCACATTGGAGACTGAGGATAACTGAGCAATTGAGCCAGCCAGCCATCCCCCCTCCCCATCAACCCATGGCAAACATTTTGTAAATAGAAATGAGGAAATATATATATAAATGTATGTACATACATAGATATATGTATGTGCACTTTAAACAATTCCACAAAATTGTGTATTACGGTTCAATAAAGCGCATTTGCTTGCTGGTTTTTAAAATTTTAAAACAGATTTGCAATGGTCTGAAAGAAAAATAAAATACGAATGCAACCCAGGAGCGCAGAGCTGTATTTGGCTCTGACATCAGAGTCAAATGCAACTCAATCGGGCTGGGCGCTGTAATGCAATTTGCAATGCGCAGCGCCGTCAAGCAGTAAATACTTAAATTCTTAATGTAATTCTAATTTAAGTTTAAATGAAATTGAATACATATGTTACACATAAAGATGACATCAACATTCATTGAAATGTGTTTTGGGCGTGTTTGAGTGAGCAGGATGGCGCTCATGTGAACTGTTCCCATTCTAATTGGTATCGAATGAACGGCCACCCTAAAAACAGCTGGTATCGAGCACACAGCGACTGGCGACCATGTAAACAAAATTTATGTGCAATACTTTTTTAATAAAGAATCTCTAATACGATGTGGGCATATATTAAAATGCTCAGTTTTACAAAACATCCCCAACGGAATAAAACTAGCACTGGCGTAGCATGGCAACGATATCGATCTAACTCCAATCCAAGTAGCCGGCCAAGCTCAAGCGACAATCTGAGTAATTACATACATGAAATTCAATTGAAATCTTGTTTGTAGTATTTGGCTGCTGAAATTCTTATTCCAAGTACACATACAATCATATAGATTTATATATAATATATTCGTGTTGAATTCAACAGATATACAATATGGATAACGATAACAAGGACGACGAAGACGTTGAGGCAGAAAACGCCAACACGGAGATTGAATCCGACGCGGATGTGGAGGACGAGACTGAATCGGAGCACGACGGGGTTGAGGCCCCTGATGCAGATAGCTGGGAGTCCTTTCAGGCGCACATTGATTCGCTTTTGGTCAACGAAAAATGCGAAGAGCCTGTCCGCTTACTGGATGAGCGCCGGCAAACCATTGTGCAGCGAATGCGCCAAATACAGCGAGATACACCCAAGGGATTTGCGGAACGTTCAATGGCTCAAATGAGTAAAATTGATCAGCAGCTGGAGCTGACCAGCACCCGGTTGGGTCAGCTAGTGCGCTTCGGCAACGAGCTGGTTACTAACATACGCGTGGCAAATGAGCGGCGCGAGCTGAACCGGCGGGTGTTTGAGGCCACACAACAAAAAGATATGAAGAGGATTCTGGAGGGCGAGAACATTGAGGCAATGGCCAAGTTTGATGATATTAAAGCGCGATGGACAGAGCTAAATGAGATCAATGAGCCGATGCTGCTCTGGGATCAGATCGAGGAACAAAAAAAGCGCATCGCCGAGATAATGGCACGCAAGGATGAGATGGTAGCTGCCTGCCAGCAGGAAATCGATCGCATGAATGCTAAATACGAATTTGATCGCCAGCGCCAGGCAGCCGATCTGTGCTGTCTGGTCGAGCGCATCGACAATCAAGTGGAGACCCTAAAGGAATCCTACAAACACCATCTTGAATTGTTGCGCAACACCGTCGAGGACGAACGCCAGACGTTCTCGTTGACTGCTGACGAAAAGTGGCGCAGTTTCTTTAACGCCCTCAATACCAACTTCGAGGAGAAGTCCAAGCTTGTGCGCGTACGCGAACAGTTTTATTCGCTGCAGCTGCAACTGCTGCAGGACTCACAGGATGAGCTGACGAAGCAGACGCGTGTGCGCCTGGAGAAGGAGTGCGAGCGCCTAGAGCTGGAGTTGCGACGCACACGTGACAACGTGCTGATGAACTCCGAGAAGCTTGACTACAACTACCAGGTGCTGCAGCGGCGCAACGATGAGAACACAATTATAACAAATCAACAAAAGCGTCGTGTTGCTCGCCTCCATGAAACGGTCGCGCGCTCCAGGCGGAACTACAAGCAAGTTTTCCACAGTGGCCGTCGCACCATACTTAAGCTGACCAGTGAGATCCAGCAACTGCACGGAAGCATCAGCGAAATGGAGGCCAAAGCCATGCACACACGTAATATTAACCGCGAGAAGTTTAATCGCGTATGGAACATTAACTACGAGGAGATCACAGACTTGCTCACACGCATCTTCGAGATCGATCGCATACTACACGAGCAGCAGCTGGTGATGCCGTGGAAGAAGCCCAACATACACATCGAGAACATAAACAAGCCAGTGGAGAAGCGACCCAACAACGCCATGGATCGCATCGAGCGTCGCTTTGGCAAGTTGCCTAAGCAATACGGCGGATCTGGATACACGGCTACCGAAGACGAGGAGAAACCACGCGGGCCCATGCTGGAGTTGCCGCCAGAATCTGCACGCCTTATGCGCAACATATTGCGTAAGCTAGCTGATCGCGGTGGCTTTTTGATCGAGGAGCGACTGCTGAAGATCCTCAAGCCGTACACGGAAAAGGAGCAGACAATGGTGCGCATCGATAATATATTTGCGGCGTTGCGTATACGCAATTTGGACCATGTAATGGAGCTGACCAAGGTGTTTGAACCATATACATACTGTCCCACCTGCCAGCCGGCGGGGCTTAGCCCAATGAAGTGTGCAGAGGTGTTTCTTAAGGACCAAAAGGAGATGCGTTCACTTAAGCTGGGCGATGTCAATAACCTGGATCAGGCTTTATTGAAGGGCAAAAACGACGGCAAGACATTTCTGGTGAAGAGCCATGCAACTAAAGATACCTGCTCTAATCACTATCTGGTGATGGAGCCGGCACTCGTGCTACACGCCATGAACCTCTTTACAAACCAAAAGCACAAGCAAATCTATGGCAGCTCCTCAGAGAGCAGCTTGGAGGCCGAACTAATTCAATTCAATGATAAGGAAATCCAAGCGTTCTGGCGCCAATTCACCAACATCTTTCCAGACTCAAAGACCCATCTGTGGAAGACGCTGGAGCATGGTCTTAACCACTATGTCGAGGTCCTTAAGATGCGGGTGCAATACGATGCCGAGGTAGTCTTTCTGCGTCGCCAGAACAGGGAACTTCGCCACCTCCTGCAAAAGTTCAAAGTGTAGCCACAATCTCTCGATATCAAATTAATATATTTTATTAGTTTACCTTTTGCCATAGCGACCATAAAATTCAGTTGTATGAAATTGTTTTAGTCGTTTGCATTCGCTCCGGACCCAAGTAATACTACGAAAAGCTGTTCCTTAATTATATATGTACATGATGTATATGCATGTTTCGTATTGTATATGCATGACGTATTGCTAGCTCGCTTTAGATCGTGCCGGAGTTCGCATTAGCCAGTTGCACAGCTTGCAGGCCTAATTGAATGCTTGAGCGAGCCCATTCAATGTCACCTTTACTCTGATAATTACACTGGACAACATGCATTTGTACGCCTAATTCTGATTTCTGGTCAAGCATTATCGGCTCCATTTTGGCATTTCGAGGAGGAAATTAATACAATTTTGAATAGCTTTATAATTGTCAATATAAAAAATATACGTTGTAGTCTTCTCTATAAAAATGTTTTTTTTCTTCTACAAACAGGTCATTTTAATTCGAAATACTCTTTAGGCAAAAATAAAATATGGCTTAATTACCAAATATTATCTTGAGTAAATTTTGGAAAAAAAATAGGAAAAGTTGTATATTAAGGCTTGTATAAGAAGAAACTAAATTTAAATCAACAATTAAATGATTTTCTAATTTAAAGAATACAATGGGACACTTGAAATATTCGGCAGATTCTGTGGTCATGTTGCAATCCCGCACTATATTCTTGACCAGGACACAAATCAAGAATCATTTACGCAGGGATCTTAAGCTTTTAACCGATATATTTATATATTAATAAGAAAGAACTATCAGGTCAAATTGAAATGGTTGCATTTCATATTAAAACTAGTTTTTTTTTTTATTATATTATATAAAATGAAAATATACAATCATACAAAAACTTGCTACGCCTAATTAAACTCTAATGCTTGGAAAGACTATAGTGAAGACAATTTTACACGGACTTTTTAACCACTTAGGTAATTCATTATCGACATTGAAGGTAACAGATGATAAAAAATATCAGTTTAATATTTGCTTTGGAGCTGCCTTGTTTTCGGTATGTTCATATATGTATATTTATGTTTTATCCAGAGTTCCGAAATGGGCCGACTCTGCGTCTATTCAAGTTTCTTACAATATCTATCTTACGCTAAGCCAACTAACATGTATGAATATTAAAGAAAAATCGATGTTATGATACTGTGGAAGAAGGGTATTAAAACTACGACATTTGATCAAACTTTTTTCTCTGCAACACGATTTGCAAGATAAGCTCCAAGCTCAATTTGATGATACATTTTTCGTTTTCAATTGATTATGTTAAATCAATAAGGCTGCGTTGTACGATATGAAGCCCTCAGGCACACATGTTATATTTCATTTATTCGATTTTTTTAAAATACACATTAGTTTCACTTAAACTTAAATACCACGGTCCGCTACAAAGTTAAATGATTGTCCTATGAAATAGATACATTTAAAATAAAGAAGAAACTTTGAAAAAAAATAAATGTTATGTATGTCTGCGAGCTCAATAAATGTATCAATTTCGACTTGCTAAGTTTAGATCGTGTAGAGTGGATCGGGCGAAGGTTAGATAATTGATATGATACCGTTAGAGCATGACTAATTCACCTACTACATATGTTAATACAAACATACATATGTATGTATGTATGTATGTATGTGCATATGCCGATATTATCCATGTTCAAAGTTCTGTTGCATAGTGTTATCTACGACCGTGGTGCTGTGCACATGTCGATAAAGTACTGTTTAGTTGGGACCGTAAACTGAAGACGTGTATTACCAATATACATATGCATGTATGTATGTATGTACAGATATTTATATGCGTATGTGTATATAAGTGGGCATGTCGTCTATTCTGGCTGTTGGTTAGCCCAAGTCCGGAGTGGTTCAAAGTGCGAGCGTTGCAAACGAATTGGAATCGAATAAATGTTTAAAGTGCAAATAGAATTACAACAGCAGAAGCAACAACAATTGCATCTACCGTCTCATTTTATTAGTGGGCAATACGATAAAATAATAAATTAAAAGAAGCGGCGACCGGAGCCGACACACCGCTTATGCCCAAGTACAAGCGGGCAACAAGTTTTATTCGTGTTTTTTTTTTTATAGGCGAAACAGTTAAACGGCGTAATCTTATCGGTGCTGAAGAAATAACATAATATACTACGGAGTGACGCTGGATCGCTGGCAGGTCGGTGGGCGACCACTTGATAAACATGCACCAGCCGTGTCAGCCGAAGCAGCAATTCATGACCGAGCAGGAGCAGCTGGAGCCGAGCGACAGCTATGCCTTCTGTCTGACAGAGGATGTACAGCTATTTGGGCAGTTGGGCGATCTGGAGGCCGACAGCGATGTGCTGCTTTTTCCGGCAGCAGCTGGCTTGGGTCTCGTGAAGCAGGTGAGTGGTTAGACACTTTTGTTGTGCCCCATACTCTCATACCGCAGCTCTTAGCAGGCGCAGAAACAGACGAATCTGACAATCGGCAAGCCCAAGACGCAGCCCAAGGCGAAGCGAGCACCGCCCACAAAACGGCAGGCGGCAATCATTTGCGATCTGTGTGGACGCAGCTTCAGCGATGCCTACGGCCTGCGCATACACAAGATGACGCACACGAATGAGCGGCCCCATGTGTGCGATGTATGCGGCAAGGGATTTCGCCAACTGAACAAGCTACGCATCCACTCGGTCACCCACACCGACAAGCGGCCATACGATTGCGACATCTGCGGAAAGGGATTTCGATTTGCCAACTATTTGGCGGTGCACAGGCGGCTGCACACAGGCGAGAAACCCTATAGATGCACTCTGGCAAGCTGCAGCATGTCCTTCCATTCCATACACGCGCGGCGAATGCACGCGAAGCTGCAGCATGCCAGCGGCAGCAGTAAGCACACTGCCACAGACATCGAAGAGGAGCAGGATCAGAAGGAACAGGATGAGCAGGAAGAAATGCGAACGGGCTCCGCGGACACTGTCACACACACATCCTCGCTGAGCTATACCTGCCCCATCTGCGGACGTATTCTAACGGATCAGTGCTATCTAAATACGCATTTGAAACGACACTATAATCAGCGGGACTTCGCCTGCCGGCATCCGGACTGCGGCAAGCGCTTTTTCAGCTCCTCTGAGCTGAACCACCATCAGATTGCGCACACGCGATTGCGTCCCTTTCGCTGCTCGCTGTGTGGATCATGCTTTTTGCGCAAATCGAATTATAAACAACATTTGAAGGTGCACAAAGCCAAAGTTTGCGATTGAATTAGGCGTTTGTTCTAAAATATAAGGTTTATTTAAATATACGATTTATACATATAGAATTGTTTGTTGGTTTTTGTTTTGAATGGTTTCTTTCTGTTTGCTTTTTTCTTTTTTTTTTTTTTAAATTTATATTTTTATCTTTAGGCCTGATCGCCTGTTGCATGCATGTATGTATATAAGATATATGTATGTATATTATATTAATATGTATTGGTAATTGGTTGTTTGCCTTTTTCATTTGCGCATATTGGTTTCTCAGTTTTACAGTTACAATTTCAGCGTCAGTTTAATTTCGTTCGCAGATACGTTGAATGTGTTTTTGAGTTTGGTTCTGTTTTTCTTCTATTTTCCATATGTTTGTCCCAGTTATTTTTAAATATAACATTACGTTAGTTTTAGCAAAAATATGCATATACATATGCCTGTATGTATATACATACGTGCATATGTATTTATGCAAGCAAAATTTGGGACTTGTGTGTTAGCTCAACTGCCGAATTCTTGTCTGGCCACACTCGACTCCTCGCCCCTACTCCTTCTATCTATCTATTTCTCTTACGCATACAAACATACGGCAGCTGAACTGTCAAAGTGCAGTTTAAACAAATAAAAATACAAATGTAACCAGCTTACCGGCAACAAAACAGCATATAAATCAGCATCACGTGCTGTACTGCAGTCTGCAGGGCCACACTGATTCAATTGGGATTTGTATTTTTAGTTGTAACAAATTGCATTTTACAAGTAAACAAACAAAATTTGCAGTTA
The DNA here is from genome assembly GCA_035045885.1 of Drosophila borealis. Classification (NCBI taxonomy): domain Eukaryota; kingdom Metazoa; phylum Arthropoda; class Insecta; order Diptera; family Drosophilidae; genus Drosophila; species Drosophila borealis. The sequence goes on from JAWNOR010000112.1 coordinate 3,012,574, forward strand.
TGCAAAAAGAAAAAGAGTTAAACGTTAACTTAAAAATATTTAGCTTTCTATGACATGTGCAACATGCAGACAAAGCGTGGGAAAGCTAAACACTTAAACTGTGCATATGTAGGTAAAAAAAAAAAAAAAAAAAAAACAAGTCACCTGCCAGGCAAAAAATGCAGATACAATTTTTAATGCAAACAACATTTTTTTTTTTAAGAAAACATCAAATGCAGACTTTGTTCTGCAAGTGCTGTTTTACTTTTTGTTTGTTTTGTTTTTACTAATAAGACGACAAACGCCTTCATTTGCGATTTGCTTGATTTATGTTATTTTAAGATTTAAACACACACATACATATGAAGCAAAAAATTGAAACGTTAGAACAACATTCATATGACATATTTTAATTTGTTAACATTTATATTTAAATGTGGTAAGATAGGTCATATGTATTTACGTGTGTAAGCTTCAAGCTTGAAAAATCCCAGTTACTGCTGTATTTTTTTGTTGTATCATTTCATGTTTTTTGTTCCTTGCTATGATCAATCTTAGAAAAACGTTTCCCAAATCACCGTTTGTTTTGTTTCTTTCACAAAGAATTTTGAATCTCTCGCTCTTTTGGCGGTGCGCGATTGCAAACACTGTTAAACAGGATCTATTTCTTTTTTAGCTGTCTTCATATTTTTACTTTCTCCTATGTCTACAAACTGTGTATAAAATGTTAATTTTTGTTTTAAAATGTGGAGCCGCCCATTCTTATCAAAAATGTCTGTCTCATCGTTCCAACCCATCTGCCTATTCCTAAGCACTAAAACCCTAAGCATGTAACACAAAATACATGATCTCGTATTTGTGTATATGTAGATAGAATATAGAAGTTCTCTTTTTCTGTAGCGCTGTGCAAACTGCATGAGCTACATCTAATTTTATGTGCTCTCAAAATTTGAATTTTGATTTTGTACTCTGTTCCCAAAGGAAAAAAAATGTGAATAATGGTTAGTACAATGTCCGTGAGTCTGTTGACACTATTATATGTTTGGTTAAGGTACAAGTATTTAGATTTTTACGACACCCACATCTACCCTCCGCCATTCAGGAAAAAAAACGCTTTATATCCAAACAGTTTGAAAGCTGGTGACCAAATTTAATTTAAGGACTATTGATGATCTCTATATAAGATGAGATACATACGTATATATTTTTCCCATGTCCCTTTCCAACTCGTCGTATAAACACACTGGGAACAGAGTATCCGGCAGTCGGTATCTTCCGACTGCAACTTTTTTACCTTTCTTTTCACTTTATGTTTGTTTTTTGTTCTCACTTCTTGTGTTTTAATTGCTCCGCTTTGTGGAATAGATTAAAAAAAAAAAATATATATATATATATATTCCAAATATATATATATGCACATGTACATATGTCGAAGAGTTTTGTTTTGTTGCCACACTTAGGACATGGAGCTGCAGGGCAAACGAGGCGAGCCCATCTGGGTGAGTACACGATCGAGCCACTGAAGTGGTCCATTTAAATGGAGTTCGATCCAGCAGGGCGTTGAGGTAACCGTCTGTCGGCGATATTCGGCGCCCCAGCCCTTAACGAAGGACATGCGGATGGTGCACATACGCGTTAGCTGATAAACTGCCTCGAATCCCTGGGATACCGATTGGGAGAGCAAGGCGGCAAACTCCTGATTATTGAAGATCTTCAAATTGCATCCAGGCGGTATTTTACAAACGGTTGCCGGATGCCAGCCATAGCGCTGATTACAATTGGGACTCTGCACGAAGATTGACGAATCACTCAGGCATTCGGCAAAGACCTCGCCGCCAATGTAGTAGAGGCGAACGCCTTTGCCAATATGGCGACGGGTTTGCTCAACGACCTCGTTGCGATTCACGTTGGAGAGGAGGCCCAGGCAGAAGCGCTCCGAATTGGATGGATCGGTAAAGCCGTCCACCGTTATCGATGGCTGTGAGGCGTGAAAGGTTTCGCCCACTCGGGTATTTAGCTCATAGTAGGATATGGAGCACCAGAAGGCCGGCTCATGGTACATCACTGGTGCGGCATCGGCGGGCGGTGTTAGCCGCGACATATTCATATTATCATTTGGATCAATTGGATCGCCATCCTCGCTCATATAGCCCGGCGGCGGGGTGCCCGTGTTGGGTATGCTGCTGCCCACGCTGAGCACGCTGGATTGCGAGTCCATGTTGCAGCTGCCTGGTGGCAAGTTCTGGCCCACGCCTACCACGCTGCCAAAGGATATCGGCGAGTTTTGTTGTTGTTGCTGCTGCTGTTGCTGGTAGCCGCCTGTTCCAGTTGTTGTTGTGTTGTTGCTGCTGCTGTTGCTGCTGCTGCCACCCAATTCCATATACTGTGGCGGACTGAGCGAGGCGCTGCGTATTATTGCAGCATTGTATTCCGTATTATTTGGTATCTGATGTGTATGATTGTCCAAAGGATAATCGACAATGGAGTCAGGGGGCGTTGGTAGCGACTTTGGAACCAATATTGATAGCTCAATCTTTTTATAGTGATACGGATTAATGCAGATGTCGTCCTTGCGCAAATGGAACGCGTACTCGCAGTGCTCGAGTGGTTTCAATTCATTCTGTGACTGCAGATCGGGCCAGCGCCACAGTCGGCAATAGATGACGTGCGGTAAGCCCTTCCGTAGGCTTTCGCCAGTGGCAGCGGGCTTGCTGCGCGGCACAGTCACACACCGAGTATTGCAGTTCTGTGTGGAGATGGCGCGCTCTAGTTCCTCAATCTGTGAATTCTTTTTGATCTTCTTCACCAGATTCCTGACGGCCTTCTCGGACCACTTGCCCTCGACACTGTTGTCCTCGTTGCCCTTTTTGAGTGCTAACAAACGTTTAACCACTTGCGGAGTGAATGGCAACATCTCACGAATAGTGGACACTCAACCGCGCCCCCCTCCCCCGCACACGCGTACAACACACAAAGCCGGCTTAACGCTTAACACGCGTGCCTGCCACCACCTCTGCTCCAGCAACTCCTTTAGCTCTTATATTCCAGTCTTGAAGGTCTGCTTCGTTATTTTTCGCCGGAGTGTTTACAGTTTGCAATTGATAAGGGCTACAGCGATTAAAGCTGCTCAACACTGTGGTTCTGCTTAGGTCTTACGTTTTGTTTTGCTCTTCTGGATTCTTTGCAGCGTCCTTTGTTGTTGTCAGCGTTTCTAAAAATTTGTATAACAGTTAGTTTTCTCTCTCTTTAACTCTGCGAATGTATATGTGCGTTTGCGTGCTGCTAAAATAATTAAAACTTGATAATTTGCATGCAAGTGTATTTGTGTGCCTACGATGATTTCCCCCTAGTACGTGCGACCCGACTGTCTGCTTGATAAAAAAGCGTGAGACCATATGATGGTGATGTTTGTGATAATTACGAGTCTGTCCATGTGTGTGTGTGTGTGTCTGTGCACAAGCAGTAGCTATAGGCCAGGAAAGGGTAGAGTCGTGTATTATCAATCCAACGATTTCTGTTTGCTCTTTGACAATAACAACTGCAGCAGCTGACGATGTAGCTGTGCGAGGTAGGTGTGAAGGTGTGTGCAAAGCATTTGTCGGGGGCGTTTTATGCCAAGGTCACTTGTCTGCATAGGCGAACACACGTATGAACACCAAGCCGGAAAATATCCTTGTGATAAGTGACATGTTAAATATCGGAAAATTATAACAAGCGTCAATTAGGAAGCTTTTTCTCATATACATATGTACATGTATGTATTGGAGCCCTTTCCTCGTTTTATATTGCAAATCCCTCCAAGTTGATGTGGTATTTGTGTTGATTTAATTAGTATTAGAAGGTTAAATGAATTTCGTCGTATTGAACAGACTTTTTCTGAACAGAAAAGTACGAACGCAAAAACGATTAGTTAGGGCGATAAATTAACTGCACCCTGGTCACACATCACAGAAATTCTATGGCAATCGAGAAGCAAAGCTCATTATTTAGGTGTGCCCAGTCACTGGCATCTGGAACATATTGGTAGCAGCCCATTAGCTGCTAATGGCAAACATGAAATGAAGTTGCAAAAAAAAAAAAAAAAACACATACAGCAGAAACGTAACTATGCATATATACACGAACTTTACCTGTACAACAACTTCCACATGTAAACAGCAGCACGACGGCAACGTTGGCACCGGCACCTGCGCTAAATGCCTGGAGCTGAATGTGGATTATAATCTTATATAGCAACAAAACCAAAAAGGAAATGCAACCACAGCAACGCGCACTTCCACTTTTTTATATGTATGCGATTGCAACCGAGTGTTGCGCTGTTGATGGGTCTAGAGACGGGTAACTGACCAACGGCGGTGGCTCGATGGCACCGGAACCGGGCGCGTATGTCAAGTTTTGTCTTTGATGGGTTGTGGGGGAGGGGTTGTCGCTGATTTCAATTTGTGTATGTCTTGTGCGCGCGCAAGAAAGTGACAGCTAGACACACATACACATATACACACAAACACACAGTTTGATATACAGCGAAATGTTCCTGCTGCTGACCTTTCGCACTTTATGATTACTTTTTTGGTGCCCTTTCCACTTCCACAGCTGTTTGATCACAATTTATGCCAGCGGCTTGTTTGTCGATGGTTTTCGATCAGATTGTGCGTTTTAATTGCGTTGATTTAATGCGTCTGAGGCTTGAGATCTATGCCGAAAAAGCACACTGTTCGTTGTGTCTGCTGTTTTGTATTTCCACATACATATACGCAGTTCTTATTCGCATTCTCCTCTACTGCTTGTTCTTCTTTCGTCTGTGTCTATGCCTACTGCTGTGTTCATATGTGTGTGCGCGAATGTGTATGTTCTTTTGTCTGAAATTGTGTATTCAGCGAGAGCGATGTATTTCTGCTTATCGATACTTACTAAATATCGATACAGAAAACGTCTGCCAAATAAATTAATGAATCGCTGTCGGTGTGAATTCATCGCTAAAAATATATTAAATAATTTTTAATGTCAACTTGTACACTTAGGCATAAAGCATAGCTAATACTTAGACTATGTGCGCGATATGCGCCAGGATTTCTGCAGCGCCTCCTTAACAATCTCATCGGGCGATGCAGTATCGAAGCGAAACCGTTTAATATTTGTACCGTAATCCTCCCGTTTATACATCTTTAGATTCTGCAGTTCTAGAGGCGAGGCAGCGTACCTAAGCTGTGGCTGCCGTGGTCTTGGATAGCCAACTGTTGCATCAAGCATACTGCCAACATCGCTGGATTTCTCTATAATTCTCGTAACAGTCGCCTCAAAGTCGCTTGATGTACTGCTCTGACGTTTTTTGAACAGCATACCAACAGAGACACGGCTGAGGCTATCGCAGCCAATAAATGGAATATCAAAGTGCTCCATAACTGCTGCCTGCTTGTGTCGCACTTTACTCGCCGCTTCGCGTGGTGGTGCATCTTTTTGGATAGCAATTACAGTTGAGGTCAGATCGATCAGTGGGGTCGGTGCTTGTTGCATTTCCTGAATACTCTTTAGCTTGGTACTATCGCCACCATCGTCAGCAGTAAGTTTCAATTTGCTCACGCCCTTCTCCAGCTGGGTCAGCTCCAACGAATTGTTCTGGCTGCGCAACTTGTTGAGTAAAGGTATGTTGAATTGGGGCTCATCGAGTGGTTCACCCGAAGCCGTTCGCAGCTTGGGTATGGTCAACCGGCAACTGATACCATTTAACAAGGGCAGTTTGGCCAGTAGGCTATCGGTGGATTCTTTGGAGGATGCAGATGAATCTCTAGCTGAATGACTCGCTTCACTCTGCTCTCGACGGCGTTTGATTGCATTGAGCAGCCGCTCATTATGGGCATCAGCGGCGCGACGGTGTTCTTCCGCAGAAAGTACCTCGGCACTGGTTGGCGTGCTGGCGTTAATTTGCGGTATCTTTAGCTGTGGTATAACAAGTTTTGGCCCAATCGAAATGTGAGATTTTGTTGGTTCACTGGCATTTTGAGTGCCGAAGCTCAGATGAATGGCTTGCTGCAGTGTTTGTGTATTCTCCTTGTCCAGTTCTAGGTCAGCATTAGCCATCATCTACAGTGGCAACGTTACAGAAAAAATATATATTTTAAGAACAAAAACAAAACTAAAAGCCTGAGTTTCGATATTTCTTTTGTTTGCGTTTTTATTGTGATGACTTGTTCGATTGCTAGCCAGTAACGTTACTTCTCCGAATATCGGTGTTGCAAAACAGTGTTGGTTTATTGTTTACAAACGCGCGAACTTGTTACTGTTCAAATATGAATTTTAAAAATTATGATTTAAATAGCAAATGCAACACTACACGTGATCCAATCGGCAAATGGGCCCTTCTTCAACCATTTTGAGGTCAACCTTGGGTCCAACCAGATCCCGAATATTGTTGATGCCATACTTAATCATCGTAGGTCGTTCCAGTGACAAACCCCATGCGATAACATTCACATTTTCAGGCAGTCCCATTGGCAGCAGCATTTCCGGCCGGAAGACGCCAGAGTTGCCCACTTCAATCCACTTGGCCAGGCCAGGATGATAGCAGAAAATCTCCATGCTGGGCTCCGTGTACGGATTGTATGCCGGCTTGAACTCCAGCTGAGTAATGCCCAATTTTCGGAAGAACTCATATAGTGTCCCAATCAGATCACCGAGTGTTAAGCCAACATCAGCAATAACACCCTCAACTTGATGGAATTCGGCCAAATGGGTCGCATCCAGCGTCTCGTTGCGGAACACCTTGTCTATGCTAAAGTACTTTGCTGGCTTGAAACCACCCTCCTGGTTCGCCAGTTTGAATAGCATGCGTGCGCTCACAGCAGTTGTGTGGGTGCGCAGCAGATTCTTTTGCGCTTCGGAGAGCTTCCAATCATAGCCGTAGCCCAACGAGCCGTAGCCACCTTTTGAGTGTACGCTCTTCACCCGCTGCAAGTACTCCTGGGGAAACTTGTGGCTCTGCGCCGGATGGTTGATAAAGAATGTATCGTGCGCGTCACGTGCTGGATGCTGTTGTGGCTGAAACAGTGCATCGAAGTTCCAGAACGATGATTCCACGTAGTTGTTGGTAGGCATTTCTGAGAAGCCCATCTCAAGGAAGATCTGGCGGAACTCAGTGCGCACCTTGAGCAGCGGATGCAAATGACCCCGCGTCGGTGTCGCGCCCAGTGCATCAAAGTTGTATGCCTTGAATTTCAGCTGCTGCCACAAGCCGCTGGTCAGCATATCCATGGTCAGGTCCGTTTCCAGTTTAGTGAGCGTTGTGGAGAACTCTGGCCCCTTGCTCAGTACAAAGCTCTTTGTGGTTGTCTCCTGCAATAGCTTGCGTTTCTTGTAATCAGTCACGTCCTTGGCAGATAGTTGCGACCTGCCACTGTCCACCAGCAACAGCTGCTCTTTTACATTGTCGACAATGTGGTCCACCTTGCGCCGAATCAGCGGCGGATTCACACTCTTGTCCAACAGAATCCAGCCCTGCGACATAGCCTTGCTAAAGCCCACTTTGGCATTGGCTCCGCCGGCGGTCATCAGCGCTGCTTGAGGAATGCCCTCCGCCGGCACCAAACCATAGACGATAGCTTCGTGGCTGCCATTCTCGACCACGGATCGGCCCTCGTCGGTTAGTCCCAGACTCTTCTGCGTGGCTGTCTCTGCGTTAACCAAATCGCCATGTGCCTGTATGCTCTTTAAAGCACCGACAACTTTCTGGTGGTCAACACTGAATTGCGTGGCAAGTTCTACTGTATCAACTTTTTCGACGGACTCCAAATGCTGTAGGATGCGCTCGGTAAGATCGGGATGCATGTTCTGTGTCGTTTCAGCGCTAGCTGTTAACTCAATTATATTTGGTTTAACAATAATGAAGACGTACACGAATTTGCAAATGCAGTCTAACAATTACAAATCGCGTGTTGCTATTGTCGATAAAAACAAGTATCGGAAGGCCGGTGGAAATTTCAATTCGATATATTGCACGAGGGAGATTAGTGTTGGTAACTACAATTTGGTGATGGTCGAAGAAATAAACAATAACAGGAAATGTGCCGAAATACATTGCGACGAATCGGTAGAGTCAAAATTCCTAATTATATGCATTTGTGGCATATCTATCGTGGACTACGATACATTCCGGCGGCACTTCTGCAATGAGCATTTGCAGGCACAGATCCGTGCCGGAAAAGGTGATTTGCTAAAAGATGAACTTACTCATGAAGCTAGCCACTCCACGAGTGCTTCTGATTGCCTAGATGAGCCCGTGCTTCTGATGCCATCGATCTCAGTGTCAGTGACAACAATAACAGAAAGTCCATCAGACGCACTTACCATAGCCACTGACAATGTCGACTACAACTATAGCGCAGCTTATGATGCCCCACATCTGGAGACGCAACCGGAGCACTGTCAATATAAGCTGCACAAAAAGTCTAACATATGCACATATTGTGGACGCACCTTTCGACGGCGCTATCTGCTTGACACTCATTTAAATATCCACACTGGCAGCAAGCCCCATCAGTGCGAGAGGTGTGGCAAACAGTTTCGCGCGATCTCCACGCTCACGCGCCATTTGCGCACCCATGATCAACGCCAGGCGCTGCAATGCCAGCATTGCGAGAAGCTATTCACCCACCGCAGTGCACTACTTAGCCACGAGTTGCGTCACACCCAAGTGCGTCGCTGGGCCTGCACCATCTGCAACAAGTGCTTCTACACCCGCAACCAAATGGATACCCATAGACGCAAGCTACATGCGAATCTCAGTGTAGAGATGGCCGATTCCACGGATAATGCTGTCATCAGCTCGGCGCATTTGCCTTTTGCCTGCGAGCTGTGCAGCAACACTTACCGCAGTGCCTCCACGCTGAGCACCCACAAGTTGAAGAAACACTACCGCTTGGCCAAATACAGCTGCGAGCAGTGTGATAAAAAGTTCATAAATGATAATCATTTGCGGCAGCACCAGCAAATACATGTTAAGCCCGAAGTTCTAATAAACTAATGTATGTATACTTTGCATTGGCAAGTGGCTGAGAGAGCTGTTATTTTCCACTTCGTTTTATTTTTTTTCACTTTGGATATGTTTTTGGATTTTATTGTCTCGTTTCATATTTTCCTGTTCTTCGATTTATATTTGATGCATATTTTTTCTCAATTTCGACAGCATGACCATGGTTTTCGATTCAGGTATAATAATTTAATAATAATTAAAAAGTGTTCTGGAAATCGGTAGTTAATAGACCTTTGACTTTATTCTTAAGGTTTAATAGACACGCTGTTAAAACCCTAAACCTAACTTATCAAAAAATCTCTAAACTTAAGTTAGAATATATATTCTAATTCTATTATAAGAAAACCGCATATCGTATAAATAAAATCAAACTGATCAGGTCATATCAAAAGCTATAATTTTTGTAGATACATTCAGATAATTGACACTGGGTTGCAATCCAATTGGCGCCAGTCAATTGGTTTTCTTTTAGTGTGACCTGCTGCGTCCGATAGGAATACAGTGCTGCAAAATGCCAAAACTAATCATATGTTTACCCAGTCAGTGAGAATTGAATAGCAAACACGATTTGTTTGCGTTGCTTTGCGCAGCTTGTTGCAGCCAAAAACGATTTTAAAACATACAAATGTGTAGTAGTTAGCAAAGATATAAATAACATTATTAAAATGCTGAAGGCACTTAAGCCGGACACATTTGCCGGAATTGCCAATGCCAAATGCGGCGAGGTATACTTCCAAAGTTTGAACAGCTATCGCATTGACTGTGCGTTTTGTGACATGAAGAGCTTTGTGTTTGCCGACTTTCTGCTTCACATACAGAACGAGCACTTCGAGAACGGTCTGCTTAAAACGGAGGCGCTACTGCCAAAACAGGAGGAGATCGATGGATGCTCCCCACACTTGCACTCGCAGGCGACAATCCAAGTAAATCCGTTTTCCTGGTATGAACTAGCCAATGATGATGATTTGAACGGCAGCAGTGGGAAAGATTTTCTAGACGAAACTAAACAACCGCTGGACGACGACGAAGATGATGATGACGTGGAAGATCCCGTTGGCTTAACCAGCAGCATCATGAAGTGGGACAGTAACCCCATCAGCAGAACAGAGCAATTGCGGCAAATACGTGACCACAAAGTGGACTACGATGAGGACGTTGCATCCGACGTCGAAAACACGGATGCCATTAGTCAGAAAGGCACACTCAGAGCCAAAAAAGAGCAGCTGGCCTGCACACATTGCAATAAGACGTATCAAAGCAAAAAGTCGCTGGAGCGCCACATTGAGCGACAGCACAATTATTTGGATTCCGATATTGTTAACTCGGATGTCGATGATGATGACGTCGACGTGGATTATGCGCCGCCAAAGGTGCATGCGTCTAAGCCGTCCACCAAATACAAATGCGAGCACTGCGACAAAGTCTACCATGGCAAATATACATTACGCCAGCACGTGAAGCGGGATCATGATATTAATCTAACCGAGGCGTTTGTCTGCCTGGAGTGCAATGCGCAGTTGCCGCGACTTCGCCTGCTGGACGAGCATGTGGTAAAGGTGCATGGCGGAGCGCCCTGTGTGATTTGCAGCCGACGCTACAAGACACGCCACGAGCTAAAACGCCATCAGTTGAAGCATACGAATGAGCGCAATGTGCCATGTAGCCATCCGGGCTGTGATAAACGCTTTTTCACAACGCGCCACATGCGCAACCACAGCAAGGTGCATTCGGAGCAGAAGAACTTTGTCTGCGAGAGCTGTGGCTACAGCTGCCGCAACAAGGAGACGCTGCGCGTCCATTTACGCAGTCACACGGGTGAGCGTCCGTTTGGCTGTAAGGTGTGCGACAAGCGTTTCCCATCTCACTCGGGTCTGCGCGAGCACATGGCCATGCACTCGACGGAACGGCCACACGTATGCAAAGTGTGCGGCGCCACGTTTTCCCGACAGAAAGGGCTTTATCATCACAAGTTCCTGCACACAGCGACAAAGCAGTTTGTGTGCAAGCTGTGCGGCAATGCCTATGCACAGGCAGCGGGACTGGCCGGGCACATGCGAAAGCATCGCAATGACGAGCTTAATGGCTAATATCGGTAATCTGTTTAGTACGCTGCAATTATGTGCTGATTCATATCTTCCACTTTTGTTCTATTTAATGTGTAATTTGTTGTTTTTATATTTAAGAACTCAGGCATAGGTTAGGCAGAATCATCTTTTTGTATATGTATGTATGCATCACATACAGAATACATAAATAGTCTAAGCTATTAAATTCTTATCAGCTCGTTTTTCATAAATTCCGTTCTACTTTTTTAATGGCCGAAATTCAAATTTACCAATCGATAAAAATCAATCGGTTTTACAATCGATCGGGTTTCTGTTGCAGTCAGAGTATCGAAATATTTCAATTGTGTTGATGGTATGCTAAGTGACAGGGGAAGGGAGCGGTTAGATGTCTTGTAATTTAATTTTAGCTGCTTTTGACAACAATTAATCGAGCCACAAATGCCAAATCGCGCGTTTAACCTAATGCCAACGATTAAATTTAGCATACACTGCGTGAGAATGGCCGGCGAGGCTTTGGTAAGTGCATCGTAGATACCAAATATTTTTTTACTTCACTATTTCGAATTTATATCAAAGGAAAATTTCAAGTCAAGTTCAAAACAGAAGCATAGCTCAAATGTGTCTGCAAATCCACAACAGAAACAGTGGAATCAGACCAAGAACATTGGCACCGAAAAGGACGTACTGCCTCATATGTGTGAGCATTGCGGTTATAGAACTCGCATACGCGGAAATTTGAAAGTGCACAAACGTCGTCATACTGGGGAGAAGCCCTTCCGATGTAACCTATGCGATGCTTCCTTCGTGGCGCGATACCAATTGACCATACACAACGAACGCCATATGGACGCACATGAGCGGCGCAGTCGATACATGTGCAAGGATTGCAATGTAGGATTTCTCAGTGCGCGCGCTCTTTATCATCACAAACCGCTCCATGCTGAAAATAAGCAGTATAAGTGTGCATTGTGTGACAAGTCCTTTGCACAGGCAGCTGGTTATGCGCAGCACAAACGTTGGCATCGCCAGCGTTACGAGCGAGCAACTGCCACAACCAACTTAAAAATACCAGTTGCAATCAAAACAAATTATTCAAATTAGCGCGCTAACATGTTTGCCAACACTGGCGTTGTTTCGATAATATTGTTATTGTTATCAAAATTGTGCTATCGAGACATTGTTTTGGTATTCGCCTGCCACTTATAACTTGTTTATATCTATTTGTATGGCAATTATTGAAATAAAACCAACCGCAGCATGTTAAAGCAGTGTCTTATCAATGTGGACTTCTCGCGACTGCATGCAAATCAGCAGCTGCGCCCAAAATGCGGCGAGATATTTTACGAAAGCGACAACGAGTACTGCAGCTTCCAGTTGGTTTGCTCCTTGTGCGAAATGAAACACTTTGCCTTTGACGATTTCTCAATGCACATACGCAATGTGCATTTCGACAGCCATGGAAAGCCGCGTACACATGCGGCCACCGCGATGGCGAATGCAGACACCATTGATGTCCAGCAGCACCTCCAGCTGATAAATTCAACACCAAGGCCAATGCCAAAATTACGCGCCAGCGAATGCAGCGAAGTTCTATCAGATAATGGATCAGATGATGATGACGACGTCGCTAAAGCAGTGACCATTAAACCATTGCGTGTCTGTGCCTTCAATGAGGTCAAATTGGAGCCAGCGTCGATTGAAGCCAACGAAACTGCTGAATGCGAAGACAGTTCCCATAGTACAGACGAACTGGACACAGCCACAGAAGATGCTCATGGCTTTAGCGATGGCGATGACGATGCTGATAGCGAAATGGAAATGCAGTCTGTTTTTAAGGTGAGCTCTGTTCAAATTGTCTAGTCCTGCTTATATTATGTATTTGGCTTTTACGTCGCAGAAAGAACGGCAACCCAAGGAGTACAAATGCAAATACTGTGCTGGCAAATACACAACGCTGAAATACCTAAACATACACCTTAAAATGAGCCATCCGCATCCGAAGGGCTTTAAGTGCAATGATTGTGATGCCGCCTTTGACGTGGATCGAGCCTTGGAAACGCATCGTCGCAAGGTGCATACAGAGTTTACATGCAACCTGTGCAACAAGGTCTACAAAAGTTCGCGCACGCTTTTACGCCATGTCCAAGGCCACTCGGGTCTGCGAAAGTACAAATGCGAGCACGAGAGCTGCGGCAAATCTTTTGTCAGCCAGCACAATCTCACCTCTCATCGGCGCGTGCACAGCACGGAACGGAATTATATCTGCGAGCTGTGCGGCTATCGTTCGCGCTACCGCGATGCACTAATTGTTCATCGACGCACGCATACCGGCGAGAAACCATTCAAGTGCCAGACATGCGAGCGGTGTTTTGCTTCTAAGTCGCTGCTCAATGAGCACCAAGCTATGCACTCAACGGAGCGGCCATACAAGTGCGATAAATGCGAGGCCGCATTTTCGCGTCCCAAAGCACTCTACCACCACAAGCATCTGCATTTGGGCATTAAAAAGTTTAAGTGCAAAATATGCGGCAATGCTTATGCCCAGGCAGCTGGTCTCTCGGCGCATATGCGCGGCCACAAAGCTCAGGCCGTCAGTGGCATTGTCGATGGTGGATCAGCGATGTTGTGTCCTCCCTATTAGTATCCGAAGCAGCCTGGGCTAGCTGTACAGCATTTTGGAATGTTACCGACCAGCACAAACTGTTTAGAGCATAAAACTTAGTTATCATGTTAATTATCATTAGTTTTAGTCCAACAGCAAGCAGTTGGGCGATAATTAAAACAAAATCAAGTCTGGAAATATCTCTCGGTAGGTAAACCCTGCAGGGGCTATTACAATTTAGAAAGGTATCTTTGACCTTATAAAGTATTATTTTTTATAAGTAACAATAGATAATAGCCATGTCCATTTGTCATTTCTGTGCGAACTGGTTGAGGAAGTCTAAAAGACATCATCAAGCACTCCAACGTTTACCATTCATTCTTTTTCTGTTAAACTGAAGTTTTTTATTGAACCCTAATAGTTAATAAACAAATTTGGATTTGCTTTAACATTTATTTCGAACAGGAACTTAGAACTAGGCGCATAATATGTTTACATAGAAATACACGAGCTTTTTCTTTGGTTTGGTTGCGCGCATTTGCCTTTCATAATACTTAAAGTATATAGTATTTAGCGTAACACTTGTAATATTACACAAAAAAAAAACACGAAATGTTTCACATACATTTTGAAAGCAGCGGGAGCAGTCCTAGGAGCGTGCTCAACAGGTTCAATTTACATATACATATGTACATACATATAATATACTATGCATGTCTGAGAGTTTAGGCCCACACACGTATAGTGTAGTCCCAGCTGCCTGTCGATAGCGCAGTGCCATCGGGCGAGACTTGAACGCAGGAGACCTTATTCTCATGGCCATACAGAAGGCAAACGCGCTCCGATTTCAGCGTGTCCCACAGGTTGACAGTATAGTCATTGTAGCCTGCAAAGAGCAGACGCCCGCTGACCGAAAAGTCCACCGAGTTGACGCCAAAAATAATGCTCTCCTTGGCAAAGACCGCCACCTCGCGATCCGCGCGCATATCGTACAGGCGGCAGCTGCTGTCGTCGGAGCCGGTTGCAATGGCATCGCCGCATGGATGGAATTTAACACTATTCACATCCGATTGGTGGCCCTCAAAGGACTGCACCACATGACCGGAGCGCATGTCCCAAATGAACGCCATGCGATCGCAGCTACCAGACACAAAGGTATTACCCGTCTCATTTGGCGCCAAATCGATAGCCATAACATCGCCGGAGTGACCATGAAAACTTTGCAACAATTGCCCAGATTCCACATCCCACAGTGCGCATGTTGAATCCCCGCTACCGGTGAGTATTTGCTGATCAGAGTTAGGATAGATGCAGCATGACATATAGCTGGTATGTGTGCCAACGGTCCGTTTCTTAGCGGCCATTTCCTCATCCGAGGTAATCGGATATACGGTTACTTTATTGTCCAGTCCACCGCAGGCTACGTAATTACCAGATGGTGCATAGGCGCATGCCATTATCCAAGTTGTGGGCATTGTAACAGCGTGCTCTTTGTTTGTGGTAAACGCATCCCAAATGATAAGGCGCCCATCCTGAGATGATGAGATAATATGTCGTTTATCTGGACTCCAGTCGGTGCAAAGCACCTTGGCCTGGTGACCTTTTAGCACCTTGCGGGGCTTTATGTTCACGAAAGCAATCTGCTCCAGCCTTTCCGCAATGTTCGAGAGATTGACATCGTTCAGCTTTTGGCGCTCCTCTTCCAACTTTGTTTTCAAATTTTCCGCCTCCTTCAGCAAGCTTGCCATCTTCTCATTTGCATTGGCATTGCTGGCTGAAGCGGCGCTGTCCGACATTTTGACAATTGATTTTTATGTTTATGTCCTGCTTGTGCCGTAAAGTTCAATGTGAACGCGGGGGCGAAAAATCAATACAGTGGCTGCAGTTAGAAAAAAAGTGTATACCCGAATACGCAACGGGCGGTTGCTGCCAGTGTGTGAAATGCATGTTGTTTTAAACGTTGTAAACAACACTGAACGCAAACTATCGATTAAAATGGAATAAGCCAACTATTGTATTAAGGTAATAAATGTTAATATAGTTGATATAAAATTATAAGATATGGGAGACATTAATGAAGGCTGGAGCATTAATGTTTTAAAAGTACAAAAAACATACATCGATAGCTAAGTAGAATATAATAATCGAAAGTGTCATCGATTTACAGCTGTGAGGTGTTTGGTGCGACGGCGGCTTCAATTTGGAGCTTTATGCGACTCCAAAGTTAAATGGGCCCAATTTTAAAGCAACTCTACTGCAATCAGTGTGCCACAGGATGATTAAATTGCAGCCTGATTTTGCTCGGCCGTATTTTAATTTTCGTTGCGGTGAGGTGCTTTGCGTTAGCCCCACAAACTACGATGTGTGCTGTGCGCTGTGTGGCCAGCGGGTGCCATATGCAGGATTTCCTCAGCACTTTCGCCGGATTCATCTGACGGAGATAGAAAAGGAGACTGAACACTGCAAGTTGTTCACTGAACAGGCAGAAGAACAGCATCTGGATGCGCCGGTGGAGTTCGAGCCGTTAATCATTAAGTCCGAGGATGATCCAATTGCACATGACGAGCTTCATGAGTCTAATGAGCATATACATGTTGATTTGGCACAGATAGCTCTACTTGACCGGGAGCACGAGACTGACAAAGATGCAGATGTTACTGCTGCATTTGAAGATTTGGATGACACTAGCACAATTGGAGCCCGGCGCTGGCGACGGGAAGCAGCACTAAAGAATATAGTAGAGCTGCAAACGCAGACCTCAGAAAATGAAACAGTTATGAACGGACATCTAGATGCCCGCCTTGACGTCAGTGAGGAGTCTGCTTCTGATAACAATGATGAGAAGGACAACACAAGGGACATGCTCTTTCAGTGTGATCAATGTGACCGCGCCTACAACACCAAGCGAAGTCTTCAGAGCCACAAGCGCGGCAAACACAATGTTCGCAAGCCAGCAAAACTTCACAGGATTGCAGGAGAGCCAATAAAAATAGCACCAGCTACAGCGGACAACGTTCGCAGGGCAACACGCAAGGGTCCCGCCAAGGTCTACAAATGCGATGAGAATGAGTGCAATCAGACTTTTCGTACGGAGCGCGATTTGCGTGGTCATCGATGGAAGCACACGGGCATATTCTGCGACATCTGTGGCAAGCCCTTCACTCAGTCCGGCAACATGATGCGCCATCGACAGCGACACAGCGGCATCAAACCGTACAAATGTCAGGAGCCAGACTGCGGGGCAACCTTCTATACGCAAAAGGAGCTGACGTCGCACAACATTTGCCATACCGGTCGCATGCCCTGTATATGTGAGGTGTGCGGCCGTCCCTGTCGGGATCGCGGCGTACTCACTGCCCATATGCGGCGTCATACCGGCGAGCGACCCGCTAAGTGTGAGGTATGTGGCAAGGCCTTCTATAGCTTTCACGACCTCAACGTACACGCAGTCTCCCACACGAATCTGCGACCTTTCGTTTGTGATGTCTGCGGCTCTACGTTTCAGCGTAAAAAAGCGCTTCGCGTTCACAAGATGCTGCACTCCGAGCAGCGAAAATATTCATGTCAGCTATGCGACAAAACGTTCGCTCAATCAGGCGGTCTTAATGCTCACATACGTACCCACGAGTCCGCCCGGGCCAGGGCGAGAGCAAATGCCAAAGCAACTCCGAAGTCGACCGTGGAGCCAGCAACGCCAATCGAAGTCGAGGGCGTAAATACGAAGAAACTGCTTGAGGAGTCTGTCACAATTGAGCTGATCCAGGAGCAGCATGTAAAAGTTGTTGCCGTTGCGGCTGCGGGCAGCTGGCATGCAACATAGTTTTCCGCTATGTACAGCATAATCACATTAACCTCAAGTGGGGCTTGCAATGTAAATATCAAATCGGAAATGCAAATGTATCATATAAACCAACCTCAAATATTTTTCTTAATTGCTTATATAAAGAGAGGGAGAGTGAGAGAGATAGAGAGATCCAGGATATGTAATATATCAATAGCAGCAAGTGATGCATGAAAGTACAAGATAGCCAAGTAGGTTCCACCCAAATAATCATGGCAGCGTTTGCCAAAGAGAAAGCTCAAAAAGCCCGTATAGCATGAATGTAAACATGAATGTGAATACCAAAGCGCAAATAATTTTTTTTTCAATTTTGGTAAAGAGATGAGAGGTATTAAAGAACTAAAGTACTTTTAATCTTTATATACTTTACTAGCGGATATAACCCGCCCTTGTCCGTGGCACGTGTAAAATAAATGTTCTCAAAAAGCTTTGAAAATTATTTTGAAACTGAACGGACGGTAAACAAAAAACTTGCATGCAAACGTTTTTCGCTAATTAATCACTGTGGAATTTCCCAAATCGTTGAAACACGTATACATCAAGTCCCTATGTAGAGCTTTGAAAATAAGTTGAAAGCAAATCGGAAGAAACTTAAAACTTAATCAAAAAATCTTTGAATCGCACTTTTCACCGAAGAAGCTTTGATTTTGCGATAAATGTGAAACACGCCTCAAATGATTTTTCATATAGACTCTTGGATATAAATTTGAGCGCGAAACGTCACCCACCAAATCTTTGACCACCATTTCCACCAAGGAGGAATGGATTTTCGAAAATTGTGAAACACCTCTCAAATGAATCAGGACAAACAGTTTTATATATAGAGATGAGAACCTATACAAGTAGCCTTAAGAATAGTAATTCTTTTATTTAAACAATGCTAAATAATCATGTCTCCAATTTGACTGCCTATTGATATTATCTAAATGGTGCGAGATATTGACAAACAAATGATAAACAATTTCTGCGTATAGTATAGAAGAATATATATTTCAAATTTTAAGTCTCCAGTTTGTCTAAAAAAATATTTATACAAAAATGTTACATTCTTCTTGACTGTATATATTTTTTTGTTTAATTTCTAGAACAACTTTTTTTTAAATGCCAACCGTGCTGTACATTATACTCTGAAAAAGCATTGCTGTTTTTCAACAGCTCTACCTATTTTCCAAAAATCGCATATATTTCCGATTACTAGAACCAGGATACCAAATTTGAAGTCTCTATTTCGTATAGTCTTCTGGTTAGAGGCGTTCATACAGATGGTGAGATCAACCGATCTGTATTTGTATTTTTAATGGGAACATGGTATCAAAATGAAGCGCTTTTACGTGAAGGTCTTTATATAAATAATCAATCCGTGTCGATACAAAAGTTTCCTTTATTATTTGTGTAGCCATCACTATTTAAGTACTACATAATTATTTGCTTGTCTAAATGTATGCAATATATTGCCGTGTGTGTATCTATTATGTATATAAATATATTACATATTTGTAGTATCTATGCTGCCATGAATATTACTCGTTAGATGCCAAGATTAAAAGAGTCACCTATGCTAAAATATAAATAATTAAACAGCTTATAACATAATGGACGTTTTTGTGTTTGCAATTGATAAAATCAATGAGAATGACTGGAAGTGTTTTATAAACAGCATATGAAAATAACAAACTAAATTTAAAAAAAATCATTAAACTAGTTAATTAAAAGTATAAACCACAATCAAAATAACTAAAAAGACTGACTTAATAAAATATATAGACGGGTATTAGGGTAGGTGTAGCATGACTGGATACTGTTATTGATTACCATCTGAGGTCTTCTGCCAACATCTTCGATATTTCGTTGGTGTTAACTGGAATGTGGATACAAAATATGCAACTTGGGCAGGGTATTCTCGAGTTGCATGGAAGGTAACAGTTGTCCTCAATTGTTTAACAATAAAATGCGTGTAAATTTATACAAAAATTGGCTTGTTCAAATTGCTATTATATATGCATTGTACATACATATATCAGTTGAGATAAAGTCGCTTCTAAACTACGGTATAAAAATTGCTTTGCTGTGATGTTTTGCCTTCCGTGTGACTAATATACGTACAGGGTATAAGGTCTATATAAAATATATATATTGCGTCTATTGTGTATCTATGCATTTCTGTGCGTATTTTTGTATATTGAGCACATGGAATGTGGTTACTTGAGTTCAGGTTGAGATTCAGACAATGTTGATCTCAATCTTGATTAGCAGCCGATTGTCGGCACAAAAGCCCAATTGCATAATATTGGATATGTTGGCATACTCGAGAAATCCAAAACCGCGAGTGCTGATGGCCTCGCGCGGTTGATGGAAGGCGAGAATCTCTGGCTTTGTCATGATGGTGTCATGCTGGGAGAGGCTCGCATCGCCCGGATGCACCATGCACAGCTTGATGCGACCCTTGAATGGCCAATCCAAATGAAAATCGTTCTCCGACTGCATCAGATGCACGTGTAGACTCAGCACATGCGGCTTCCGCGGCTGTATGTTGAGACGAGCGCAGAACTTGTATCCATATGGTGATGTATAGCAATCGTGTGAATAAACTTGGTTATTCGCATTGGATCGCAGACGTTCGACCAGTGCGCTCAGCTGCTCTATGTGCCAGACGATGGTGCCGTTGCTATAGCGGGCGTCGATAGGCTGCTGGCGCCGCAACTGCTTGTTGAGATTCTCGATGCGTGTCTCCTGCTCGCGTGTACGTTGCTCAAGCACAACGATGCGCTGGTACATGGACTGAACGATTTGCTCGTCAACTCCATTCGCATACTGTGGTGGTGGTGGCAGCTGGCCAGTCTTGTGGCCGTTCTCTAGGGAGCTAGAGCTGGGCTTCTGCGGCTGCCAAGTAGCAATGGCAGTTTGTTGAAATGCCTGCAACATGAGTTGCATGTGATGCGGCATATCTGTTTTGATATGCTCCTCCAGTTGATTGGTCTCCGGGCGACCAACGAAATCGCACTTAATGCTAGCAAAAGGGCACTTCTCCTCGAGCTGCTGCTGTTGCAGCTGCCGGCGATACGGGCAGCTGGGCAAATGCCGATGCAGCTCAATAGGCGAGGCTACAACGGCGCAGCCGTGCGGCGAGTTAGGGCACTTATGCTTGATTTGCTCAATTTCACGACGCGTATAGTTGTCAGGAAAGATATCCTGTTCCGCGGAGAGCTGCTTATTGTCAAGTGGGCAGCACTGGTTGTGATTTTCCAGCCAATCGCTGAGGCAGCTCTTGCAAAAGCGATGGCCGCATGACGTCAGCACGGGCTCATTCAGCCAGTCTATGCAAATGGCGCATTCATACCGCGAGTCCGGATAGTCTGTGTCGCCATCGTGTTCCCCCGATGTGTCAGAGGCAGCATAGTTCCGATTAAGCGCCAAGGTCCGGGGCGGTGTCATTGCTGTTGCGCCACCAGCTGCATTCGTTGCCGTTGTGGGCGTGGTATTACTGCTACCAGCAATGCGCGTCCCATTGCTGTTACTGTTACTGTTATGTTGGTGGTGATGATGATGATAGTGCTGCTGCTGTTGTTGCTGCTGGTCCAGTTCTGTGTGCTGCTGCTGCTGCTGGTGCAGCTTCAATTGTTTTTGATCCTGTTGAGTTCGCTGCATTTCATTTAAACGTACATGCATGCGCCGTACTCAAGCTAGCCCCAAATTGTTTCCAAATTGAATTTAGTTGACTACCACAAAAATATTGATGCTGCTGGCCAGTGTTGTAAACTGGTAAACACTATAACAGCTGAGTAATGAGTTGTTTCCATTTGGTAATGCATACATATATTCGCATTTACAGGGCGAAAAGCGCAAAGTTCCACTTCCGCCGCAATTTTACAGCGCATTTTTATTAAATAGACAGTGAATGCGAGTTTAGCGGGCTGTGCACAATAAATACTTAAATTCGCATTCTCGAAAATGCGAGACTTTTGCTTTATAGTACTAGCAGCGAGCTTTTGCGCAAGTTTCGCTACACTGGATGCTAAACACCTGTTCCATTGCACAGCACTGTTCGGAGAAAGATAAGCTATTCACCTGCGCGTACCCTTAATACGTATCGTAATCGCCAGTCGAGCTGCAACGTGCGAGCACATAAAACGCCAGCGTCTCGCAATCGAAACGACACTTGAGTAGGAAGCGTGCCGCAGCGCGAAACCTTAAAAGAGAATACGTTATAGCATTGAATGAAAACCAATTGACTGACAGACAAATTGACAGAATGGCTCAAAAATTTGCACTAAAATGCAATTACATTTATTTGCTGTGTCTAATTGTGTTCGCCTGGCAGCTGTGCGCGGCTAAGCAGCTGCCGTTGCCTGCCAATGTCGCTGCCGCTGCAAGTGCAGCAACAACAACAGCAAAAACAACACCAACACGAACAAGCAGCAGCAGCAGCGCCCAGCAACTACGTCACGAATCGTACGATATTGATGACGACAATATTGCAGACGCACACATGGCCCCCTCGCGCAGACGTCGCCAAGTGTCTGATTGGTTCATAGCGCCCAATACGCGCTGGTGCGGGCGCGGTAACTTGGCCAATGGCACATATAATCATTTGGGAGGTGCATCGCTGGCTGACAAATGCTGTCGGAAGCATGACCACTGCAAGATTTACATACCGGCCATGTCTAATCGTTACGAACTCTTCAATTATCGCCCGTATACGCTGTCGCACTGCAGCTGCGATCGACGTTTCCGCACCTGCCTCAAAATGGCCAGTGACGAGGATGCCAATACCATTGGCAAGCTTTTCTTCAATATGGTGCAAACTCAGTGCTTTGTCCTTAAAACGGAAAAAGTGTGCCAGCAGCGAGGCAAAGGCATCGACTCGGACAAATGCCTCAGAGAGGTGGTCAGCCACAAGGCCTACCTCAAAAATAATAAGAAGTTTTAAATGCCGCATCAGGTAAATTCTCAAATATTGCTTTGTGTCTATTGAAAGCAACAATCTTTGTTATTTCCTTACAGTTAAGGCGAAAGTAAATAGCATGTATGTATGTAGGTAAAACGCAGTCAAAAACCCAAAGCCTGTTTTTTGCGTTGCATTTCGAATTATCTGCCAAATGCACCCTGTTCGCATTGAAGTTGCGCACTTTTCAGCTTAAACAAGAAACAGCAAAATATATCTAATTTGCCATTAAGTTTGAAACCTATTGGTTAATTAATCTGAAAGCACAGATGGGCGAAACAACTAAGCATTGCTAAACTTTAATCTCGTACTTACAGACAACTTATTACTAAACTATACTCTACTATACCAATACACAGTTTTATGTATCAAGTCGTCTACTTCATATACATATATACTACATACTTACATATACATATATTTCGAGTGCTATTATAGTGCGTAATAGCCAATACACATGCATACATATATAAGTTTTACGTATTCGTAGTTTAAGCATACGAACATAGGCTGCCTGTAAAACAAAGTTTTAAATAGTTTGTAGCTAACATAGTTGATCTAGCAGTTAGTATGCATATGCCTAGTTCAAAAATATAACAAAATTGTTCCCCCAACGTCCCTAAGTTATTAAGCGTTGTGGCATATACTATGTAACAACTCAGTTGCCTTGATTTTAATTATGCTTTACGTTTAGTCTAGTATTTTTTAGTGTTTAAAATTTTACAAAAACAATAAAAACGAAAGTGATTATTAAATTCAACAAAAATGTTTCTTTAATCAAAAAAAGTAAATCTTTGGAATTTTGTACTTTACTCTCGACCATGTTATCAGGTCTCGAAGGTACTAGTATGTGCATGCAAATGTATGTACACATACATATGTATGTGTGTATGTATGAGCACATAGGCGAGGATGACATATTAATTGATGTGTCTTGTCTCTGTGTTCCGTCACATTGACGTAGTTATTGCTGATGACCCTTTGACAGCGACCCATAATGACACAACGCATTTCTCTGTTTGTTTTGTTAAATTCGTTTTTATGTTATTGCTTAGACGACGAAGATGCGTCATGGGGAAAACTTTCCAGTTTTGCAAAACATCCTCAACCGTCATGGCAACCTTTGAGCCTGGTCTCTGGTTAAATCGACCGATCGATAACTCAGTCGGTCCTGCGCCAGAGATATTTGCACAGTTACAAATTCAAATTCAAGTTAAGTGCAAGCATTTACCGTAGGGTGTGAGTGTGTGTGTGCAAAAGTGGGCGTATCTGTTGTTGCTTACATTCCAGATAGTTGCTGTTATTGCAGTGACCCGCCCTATACGAGTGTGCCCAGTTGTAAATACACGTTTTGATGATAACCAACACTTGTTATATGTAATCTGAGAGATTGGTGACGTTAAATTTTGTTATTGCTAATTTTAATTTCTATTAATGAATATGCTTGCTGTAACAAGTCAATTTTACTACTAATATTATTTATTACATTTGGGTGGTTAAAAGTAAACAAAGCAGCCTTTTATTATGCTAATTTTGATTGGTCTTTAATTTATGTTCATATATTGTTCGAACAAAGTCCTGTAAGAACAAAATTGCAATTGTGATAGATTATGGAACTGCAACATGAGGGGCGCAATAGCGCTGCCGTTCTCGTTGGCCACGGTACTCCGAGATAATGATGATGATAGTGATACCGATAGTATTCTAGTCAAGGATGGAGCGCAAACAAAGGTGGATCTAGGGAACTTTATGCCAGATTTAAGTTGCCCTTAGCCATATAAGCTAACCGTTGACCCAATTAGGCTTGCCACGAGCAGTTTAACGCTGCGCGCGGACAATAAGCTTGTGCTCAAAGGCCATTCAAAGTATGGTCACGCTGAGGCTCATGGATGATTTGACGGGTGTCCTGGAGCGCCAGGCCTGTGTAAGTACGTCGCCTTGCTTCTACCTGGCCCAGCTGCAGCCAAATGCTGGAAAGGTTGAGTTGCACCGAACGGTTCAAACGATACAGGCCGATACAGGCGCCGGCTACATACACCTGCTGTACTGGGTTCTCGTTTGGCTGGCATATCTGGATCTGCGACAGGTCTGCGGTCAACGTCTGCGCCGGCTATTCAGAAAACTGCATTTGCCACGACCGTGGCGTTTTCCCTCACTGGTGCTGAGGGTTAGCTATAAGAACGAGCCGAGCTATGTAAAGCTCAGCAATCGTCATGCCTATCTCGGATGTCCGCTGCACATGCTCTATCGACTGCTAATAATGCGACACTTGCCCAGTCCGATGCGGCTCTACGAACAGCCAGAGGCAGCGCTGGCAGAGTGCATAGTCACGCCAAGCGCCATGGTTGGACGCATTCACGCGTTGGCCGGGCGCCACGCTGTCTTGTAATCTGTAGGTTATTGGAGCATGAGCAGACACAATTGGAGGACGAGACGCCGGCCGAGTTTGTTGTTCTCGACCCGTCCTGTTTGCGTGTGCGCTTTTTAGTGCTATTTACTGAAAACAAATCAATCAAACTGAATCGGTACTTTCCCAATCTAGCCAGCTGCACAGAAAGCAGCGGCAGCGTCAGCGCTAGCTCCGGCAATGGAGCAGGAACTGGGAGCAGCCGTGGGCTTATGAAGCGCGCCTAGCAGTTGTTTCAGTGTAAGCCTCCAGTGTACTATTAATTCAAACTCCACTTTGGTATCATAGTCAAACTTTGGTTTTGTGATTTAAATTAAAAATTGAAAACAATAACGCTCGTCTTGGCCAAACGCTCGCTAGTTGTCAATTGATTGGATTGGAGAGGATAGAAAAAGAGGAGCACTCTGGAGAACTCTGTTCCGTTGAAATTACAAATTTTATTTGAAACATATCAAACTCAACATCAAATGCGAAGGTTTCCCAGCGCAACTAGATGGATCTGCCGCTGCGATTCACATTTTCCGGTGTATAGTCGAGTACACTACGGTAACGTCGGCGGTAGTACTGGCATTGCCGTAAATAGACACAGATCAGTCCCTTGATGGCCTCAAAGGTGACGGCGCCCATCACTATGCCCAGCAATTTGCTGTTTATATTGCCATATAGGGTTTGTCCAATGAGCACGGCAAAGGTGGGTAGACTAAGGGCGGTGCAGAAGCGGCAGGTGGCCCGCTCAATATTCTCGGCGTTTAGGGCACCACCTTGCAGCATATCGTCGGCATCTACCGGTTCCTGCCTATCAAAATAGTCATCACTTAGTGGGGCGCCGGGTAGTGGCTCGCCGTACTCATCAAAGTGTTCCGGCGGCAGAGATTGCCGTTGACGACGGCGCAGCCAGCGGACCATCCAATTATCCCAATCGAAGCGGCGCAGCAGCAGCAGTGCGGCTGGAACCGAAGGCAGCACAATCATTAGCAATGTGGGATCTTCCTTCATCAGTTGAATGCTTGTCTCGTAGCCAGCTACTTGGTGCAGTGTGAGCGCTCCGTAGGAGAGTGTCGCTATGTACACAACGGTCGCCAGCATGCCCATCAATATGCTTGGACAAAGGAGTCCATAGGTCTTCTCCACCCGCTCCAGCAGTGCATCAAAACGACAGACCGGTGGCATAACAATTATGTATTCGGTGTGGCACTGGGGACAGGTGACCGGAACGTCCGGATTGATCTGCTGCTTTTCGTCAATCCAGCGACTTAGGCAAGCCTCATGCACCCACTTATTGGTTCCATGACAGCGGCACGGTTGCAGCCAGTCGTGTCGCAGGCTCTCCTCATCTGTGTTCAAGCAGATCCAACACATGCGCTCATCATGGGCACTGTCCTGGTCGCCGATCACGCGGCCCGCCCGCAACATGACTTATCTGGGTGATTGGGATTGTTTTTGAGGCTAACCAATAATTTTGAAACGCAACACAAACTAAATTTGGTTGTCACTCTGAGCAGCGCTGAAAAGTCAGAGTTTTTCTCGAGCGATTTGCCTTTAATTTTTACAAAGTATACAAGGTATTGTATTTACTAGACTTCAAAAATCGTTCGAAGTTACGGTCATAGCAAAGCAACTACAGATGTTCCAGTATAGCGAGATAAGCCAGGACTCGCCCTGTACAAGCTTAAAGACTTTAACCAATGCAACCGCAATAAATAGGCACTGGACCCTTCATTGGGTTTCCAATAAAATAACTCGCAGCTATACACCCTTACAAATCGGTATTGAACACCGCCTAGGCAAGTTCTTGGTAAAGTATTTAACACTAGGGACCCTATGGAATGCCAATCCGAGCTTATCAACTCCCAAAACTTTTTGGCTGTATCGTTTTGCCTGAAGTAATTTGAGGCCCAAAATCAGTCCGGACTAACTTAACTGACTAACGTAGAACGGTTGTATGAATCGATGTTGCTTACTATCCCATCGAACTCAAACTTAATAATTTTTGTTTCAATTCACTTTTTCGCTAAATTTAGCCCTGCTGGAACGTCAAAGATTGAATTTGAGAAGTTTTTTTTTGAGGATTCCACTCGCAATTGCGGAATATTGGTGGAAACGGTTGAATGCAATTTTGTTGCTTTCCATCCGATCGGCTTCTAGCTCGTTTTCGAAGATGATGACAACCCGTTAACGACTTGTTTTACACTTTTCGCAAAATCCACCCTTATGGGATGAGAAAAGGACTTTATCCTTCTCAAATCAAAAAGCTGTCTATAATTGAAATCAAGAAAATTGAACCGGGCAAGGCAGGGAAGTACCAGTTGGTTAAGTATATGTGCGCATTGCCAACATTACGTCAATAGCCCCAGACAAACAAGCGGAAGATCTGCGGCTCCCGCGTCAATCAATTGATTAATTTGTTTGTGAGTATACAAGGAAAAGAAACCCATAACAAATTGTGTGACCCTGGTGACAAATTTCTTTAAAACCCAATGGTTAATGCTCTAAAATATTTCTCTGCGAGATCAACAATGATTCCAATTTGTACTTAGTTTGTTAATTGCGCTGCAACGGTGACAATAGGGCTGTTCCATGTGCTGGTACCAATATATGTTAACATACATATAATATACATATATATTTACAGATATCTACACATTTATACACATCTAGGCCGGAGAGCCAAGTCGCTGTACCGCAACATCGAGATTGAGAGCAACTATATCAAATGGCTAAAAAGGGTATATTGGTCTTGTACAAATATGTATGTATAAAAGGCAGAAGGAATTATCAGATATGTCTATCTGTGTCTGTATAACGCGTCGATCAAGAAAACTACTTATTAGAGGTAGAGACTATAAATTTGGAACATTGGCCGTCATTTCCCATCGACGTCTTGTTTTTTGAGCCTCTCTCTGAGCTGTTTTGTGATTTTAAGTATATGCTCCAATAGGGATTTGTAAGTTGGGGTTGGAGATTTGATTCCATTGGGTCAACTTCCAGTTGTCGGCTTGCTTGCGTGTGTTTTTGTGTGTACATGCATATATGCCCGATCAAGATTATTTTCTTTTCAATTTTAAACATGAATTTTGTATTGCAAAATAATCTGTTTTCCAAGATATTTTGCACCAATTTGAGCATTTTCGACATTCGCTTAATATCTTCAAAGCCGTGAGCAAAAAGTGTATTTAATCGTCGGCGTGCCTTTTTTTCTCGTTTGATAATGGAATGCACGATGAAAGTATCAAAAATCGTTGTTTTTCTTTAAAAGTTTTTAGCTTTTCACCTTTACTTAGACTAGACAAATTTATAAAGCCAACTGGCTCCTACGAATGATCTATCGAGACTCTGGTAACAATGTGAGCTTCAAATATGGGACAATTTTAGCTTAGTAGAGGGTATTACTACTTTGTTATGAAAATCGAAACACGTATAAAGCTGACATCTCGGACCCCCTTAAGAATATATATATTCTTAATCAGTGTCAACAGCCGAGCCAATAGGGCCAAGTCCGTCTGGTAGTCAGCCTGTTTCAATGCAAGCTATTCTCTCAGTTTTATAACTATCTTCTGAAAAGCTTGCTTGGGTATATAGAAGGGTATTTAGTATTCATTGTGCCGAAGATTGTCATTCTTTCCTCTTGTAAATATTCTTGATATTCAATACTGAAAATCAGAAACGAGAAATGAGCACTTGCCTCGTATCTATATTCATTATGTTTATCGTAACTCAAATAATATTCCAAATTCAGACAGAAGAAACGCGACTCCTATCCATTTACAGTGGTTGGCATAATTATTTTGACAAGACAAATTAATTTTTATTTTTTGTATATTTTTCAATACATTTTTTAAACAAGATTGATTACACAGTTAATTGATATTCACTTTGCTTCAAGCTATCTAAGATAATCCTATGCAGATGCACTAAGCAATCGCCGACAGCCAAAAGTAAAGTCCGTCAAAATAAATATTCTGACCACTCTAAGTTAATATAAAAATGTGTTGAATTTATTTGTCATCTAAACCAGCGAAGGAGTATCCCGTTTTATTTTCAAATAAACCCTTGTGGGGTATTATCATTTTGCCATGAAAAGTGTAACGCGTTCGAGGAGACACCGCCGACCCCATAAAGTATATATTTGTATTCTTGATCAGTGTCAGCAGCCGAGTTGAACTTACCATTCCCCTCCTCACTCGTAAGCCAAAATAATACCAGTGTATTTAATCTTCGGTGCACAGTTCTTTGCTTTAATGAAGCAGCAGATGATTTTGTTAAAAGAAAACAAGTAAAGCTGCTCGTGTGGAGATTAAGCTTAACTAGAATATACCCTGTAACCTGCTCTACATACGGACTTAATGATTTGGCTTTTTTGAAAATTCCACTCGCAACTGTGGTTATTTGCAGGAAAACGGCTATATATAAGTTGTTTACCATTTGAAGATCTTTGTGAACATTCATTCATTGATATTCACCCCTCTGGAATAGAAAATGCCGGTCAAAGATTTTATGAACGAAAGTTTATTTTACAGCCTTAAGATTCTTACCATGTGATAACTTTTGATTCCGACTTTTGGTTCTTAATTCGATGGATTTCCAACTCATTTTCAAATATCCCTCTAAAAAATGACTAAAGACCTGGAGTTTAAGATAGGTCGGGTAGATTTAAAATTCCACGATTTTCAAGAAATACCTAGGGCCTACAAATGTTTTTCAAATTTGTGTGTATACCAAAGCACAAGGCTCCTTTAGTTACACTTGAATAAAATAATATTGATCGGAGTATACACACAAAACTTCAAAGCTTCCAGAGATGCTTAAAGAACAATATATCGATGTAGATTTTGTGGAATCGGTACGAGCTATTGATCTTTTAAATAAATGTGATGGCTGCCTGCCAAATGTTGGCCTAAGTTCCAAATGAATAATCTCTAGGTGTAATAGTTTTATTGATCGGCGCGCTCAAACAGACATACAGACACAGATAAACATGGTTAAAAAGAATCGGCATTCTGCCCCTTACACACACATATTTGTACAAAACCAATATAACCAATATATTTTAACCAATTGCAATGGGTAAAGCGTATACAAAATTAATATGATCCTCTCTCTCTGCCTCTGCCCCTCTCTTTCAATCATGATGTTTCGGCACAGCGTCTTGGCTCTCCAGCCTAGATTCCCGAGAGACTTGTGTTCTGATTTTAGTGGCTTACTTTTTGCACTGGCTATGTGGCACACGCCAACAGGTTTTTGGCGGCAACTGCAGCTGGAAAATAGGCGAAGGCCAATTTTAAGTGAGGCGGAAATCGCAACAAAAACTGGATCTACTGTGTTCGGACAAAATGCAAATGTGCCCCAAGCGCTACTTAGGTTTTATTTGGTAGTAAAAGACCTTGACTTACCAGATGCAATTACCATGTCCAAGTCAAAGTCTAGTTTAAGTATTCCCGCAACGCGCACACACAAATACACACACACACACACACTGTTGTACAGTTTAAGGCCGATGAGCACCAAAGAAAAACAAAGCATACGAATTATGCACTTATAGTTATAGTTCACGTTAGATTCTCGATTGTGCACCTGAACTGACGGCCGGCAGTGAACTTGTCAGCTCAAGAGCAGAGGAACATTTGGCGGCCCGAAATGCGAAAGATTCAAGCCAGAACAGGCCAACAGTGGCCGCCAGGTGAGCCGAAGACAAGAACGCAGCACCGACGGCCGAGCGGCTGCCGACCACCAGATGCCAGTTGCCAGATGCCAGGCGAACAGATGCCTTTCCATTCCACTTTTTCCACTTTGGCAACTTGCTAAAACGGCAACGGTAAAAACAAAGCCTGTATCAATTGGGGCACCTGGCCAGCAATTGGGCGCTAGCCAGATAGAAATGGAGATGCTGCTGTGGGGTCCGTCGGATGGGGAAGCAGTAGCTGCCAGAGAAAGGGAATGCCAATGGATTCTGCAATATATCTCAGTGAAAACTGTAGCTAATTGCCAGCTGTAAACAAGATTTGGCTTTAAAGTAATCTATGTCATTATGCATTATGCACATAAAAAGTGTTTGTCCTGACTGATGAAATGAGCTACGATACTGAAATTCGTTCTAAAGCTACGGCGGTTGTTACTGATCAATAATAAATATATTTATTGGCTTCGGAGTTGCCTCCTTTTATTATATAAAAATTGTTTAACACCTTCCAGAAGGGTATAAAAATCGCGGAATGCTTTTCTTTTCATCCGGCACGGATTCACATATGAAAATGCGTTAGAAACCAAGTTGAGTTTATGAGGAAACCTGACATTTAGTACAGGGTCAGAAATTGTTGGGTTCAACTATTGAAAGCATGTCCAACATAACTATATAAATCACAATATTGGAATATTTTAAAAAGAACCTATCAAACTGATATCCAACTATGTATGTATATAGCTCCAATAGGAACAAGATATCGGAATCACTTTAAAATTGGAGTTGTTTTACAAAAAAGAAACAGATATAGATGACGCTCGACGCCCCGATGATTATCATTGTTTCTTAACATTCTCTTGTTCCGATTTCCAATATAAATATATGTATATTTAACATTTAAATAAAAACATTTGTAAAGTCCTTAAGTCTAAGCCAGCTTGCTTTTAAATGATCGATTAAATGTTGTGGTTTGGGTATATAGTATTTGGTTTAAGGGAAATCCCTTTCTTTAATCTCGGCTTATCATTTCTCTAGCGGTTGTCCGGATTGGGCGCAATCTTTTGTGTGAGAAGCTTACCGTAACCGCCTCGGGCTGCATCGTAGTCTGTTCTATATTCATCGCGCACCTGTCCGCCGGTTTTGCCGCGTCCGTATTGACGGCCCTCAATGAAGCCGGCGTCCCAATCGACACGGATTAGTCGATCGTCCAGTCGCGTGCCATTTACAAATCTCATGGCGGCTTCTGCTTCTGCTCGCTTGTAATATTCCACAAAGCAAAAGCCGCAGGGCGTCTTCTTGTACTTGTCCAGGCCCATCACAATCATGCGTACATCGCCGCAGCGTGAGAAGAGTTCATGTATTTGCTCCTCGGCTGTGTAAAATGATAAATTCCCAACATAGAGTGTGGTCGAGTCTCGCAAGGAGCGCTCCTGCTCGAAGCGGGAGCCTTTGAAGTGCTGGTCACGATACGAGCTCAATTCAATAGACGTCGTCATGTTCTTGATTTTTGACAAATGCGAGAATCAACAGCAAAAAAAGTCAAATATTTTTCTATTTTGGCTCAGTAGTTATGTCAATATTGCTTTATATGTATGTGACATTTGAAGATGTGCATACTAGTTCGAAGGCTGCGAGCTCTGAAAAGTTAAATATGGCTCGATATATTAATATGCTCAGCCCTATCTCGAGCTATCGATACGAATAACACATATCCATTCGCCCGAACCCAATAAAAGTAAGGACAGAGTTAAATAACAATAAAGTGATAATGGTGATGCTCGTAAATGCTGAGTTTGATGAAAATCTATTGAAAAACAGAATATTTTGCCCCACAAGAGCCTACTTTTCGTTTTGTTCCCAAGGCAACTATTTGATATGGTGGTCGGAATGTTGATAAGATTTTGCATGTATGTAGGGAGCAAAGTGAAACTTATAAGTTCTGAGTTTAGTCTAGATATCTTGAAAAACAAAAAAGTTCTCCATCCAAGAATCTACTTTTCGACCGATCGTACCTATCGCAAATATATATTATTATATATTATACTATCGCAAGATATATTAATAAACAAACAAAAGTTGTTCATACAAGAACCCTCTTTTCAACCCATCGTTTCTATGGCAGCTTTATGATAAAGTGTTTCGATGTTGATAGGATTTTGCATATATGTAGGGCGCATAGTGAAACTTTTAAATGTCGGTTTTGGTCTAGATATCTTGAAAATCAAATAAGTTTTCCACACGAAAAATTCAAGAAGCTGTTCTATGAACCCAGGTTTTGGTTTCAATCATTGTTGAAATTTATGAGGTAGAACTATCCATTTTTTGCATATAATATATTATATAAAATATAATAAGGAAGTCGTATCTTGTAGCAAATGGGAACATACACAATTTGTTATATTTGTATATATTTTTATTTTTTGAAATTATTTCAATCATGTTCGCTAACTATCGTTAGCGCAAATCAAAAAATTAAACATTTTTACCATATTATTTTCCCAAAGAATTTTTAAAGGCAAAAAATTAAAGCCAGCTAATCCAGGTTCGGCTTATGGTAAACCAGAAATTGGAATTCGGGGCTCAAAAAAATTTTTTTTTTAAACTGAGGACTTTAAGCTAGAATCGAAAAACTGTATTCAAGGTGTTTAATTTTAATTTTTTGTAATTATTAAAAATGTTTCCCGAAATTTTAAAAATTGTTAAATGTTTTTAAGGCAAAAAAGTAAAAATCAATGTTAGTGCGTTTGGTAACTTTTTTACTTCCGAAACCTTTCGAAACATAACTGACAGTCTGACACTTTGGTCTAAATTACATGCAGATTTCCAATTGCTAATATCGTTGAGCCTCGTTTTTTCAATGTCCGTTTAAGGCGGCATTCAATTATAATTCGCAAGTTTTGGTTTATTGGCCGAACCCTGGCTGGGTTCAAGGCAATATTTTTATTTGATACTTGGAAATAATATTGTTCTCTGAATACGAAACATTTTTATATTTTTAAATGGATGTGCATATCATAAATATATTTGATCGATTGAAAAATATAAAACATATGTCGCACCAAGGTTCGAACCCATACCTGGGTTCCCAGATGCGGAAAATCAGGATCACGAACCTAACCTTGAGGTAAGGCGTTGGTTCGAACCGTGAAGCGAAACCCTAAAGATTATTGTTTGATTCGCAGACTTGGAGGACACAGGGTTAATAAACTGTATTCGACGTTATTTCCTGTATAAAATTACATAAAAAAGTAAATGGAAAATGTTTTGTATAAAAATAGTTTTGTTTATTCATAATGTTTCGCTTCGTCTTTTGTTTTGGTTTTGGTCTCTGAATGATCGAAATAAATTGTTAATTATTAATCGCTAGTTTGTACATAAAAATAAGTCGCAAGTAGCATTTATTATTGCATATTTAAAGGCGCGCGCGTGCGACTTGCTGCCCTCGCACCTACCGCGAACTACAGAACCGAACTTAGGTGCAACTCAAACACACAGAAGCCAAAAACTTGCAATAATCAATGAATCGTGCAACAAAAGGCAATTACGCTACGAGTTTAATATTGGTTAACTGGTTTCTGTTATCTTGATTTTGTGTTTGTTTCACATTTTGTTTTTAGGCAAATTGAATAAATAGCACACACTTCGTTCGAAAGTTGTGTGAGTTCAAGATTTGCTTAACATATTGTTTTGGGTTTCAAATTCCCTTATTTGTGAGCATGAACAACAATTTGTCTAAATAATAGTATTAACTGTCATAAGGTTTAAGCTTTTATCGCAAGCTAGAGGCTATGGATGCAAACAATTCATTTAACAAACAAAATTAGAACAGGCATTGAAAAATAAGTTCATATTTTCGATTAGCATGACAACGCCATCTAGTGACGCGTGTTTGCAATGCAAGTGTCGTCTACAGGCTGCTTTTTGTCGCCAGAGGGCGCTGCGGCTGCTTGCTAATCGAATCGATTATATATAATAAGCGGGACACAATGAATTAGTATATAAGAGTGTCTATATATATATATGTATATATAAGTAGTTTACATATCTGTAGATATACACATGCGTATATCGCATATCAATCGGGATTTAGTAGTCAAATTTCATGTGATTATATATGTATGTTTCGATTTGTGGAAAATAGCACAGAATTACAATTTGTTATGCTACATACATACATACATACATATATTATGTGTATGCAACTCGTTATTTTATCCTATTTTATATTACGCTTATACATATACATATGTATATATCATTTGGGATTATAAATCGGTAAAGTATTTTGAAACTACGGCTTATGATTTAGCAACGCTTTTATATCGGGCTACATATCATTTACATATATATATTTATATTATTTATATATGTGTGTGTATATATATCTATATGTATGTGTAAACATTTTCTTCAGACTTAAAAATGGAGTTGTTATTGGTGTAGTTAGTTTAGAATTACATGTTGTATTATTGTTAAAGGTTTTTGTTTTTATTTTGTTTTGCTTTTGTTTGGGCGTGGCATAAGGCTGGCATCTAATCAAAAAACGCAATTGGGGACAGTCGACTATATACTTGCATACATAGGTTAATATTTATATATTATATATATCGCGTTATTCATTAGCTTTAACATTGGGCCAATCGTACAAGAATGCATGAGATTAACTTCTCACGGAGTTTCAACTTCTATTCACGCTATATTTAAGGCAAATCGCACAAGTCAGGGGTAGTATATAACTCTGGTATATAATGTTCTTACAAATACATATTTATATATATATATATATGCATATATATATATATGTATATATATATAATAAAATTTACGGGTGAACAACTTGAAGACTAAATACCATATAGTATATGCACATATATATATTTGAGATACGTGTAGAAATAAACTGAACCTTTCTCATATGCTATATATACATACATATGTGCCTTTAAGTTAATTGCAAATCTCTGTGGCGCTCTTATTCCATGACAATATGGAATTCAGTCGGGTAATATTTAAAGCTGATATTGCAGATTTCGATTTTTGGATTTGGTGAGTACAACACATCGACACAGGCGGACAGGAAAATAAATGTCAAGCACCAATCGGTTGATTTTTAAAAACTTATCCACATTCAGATGGACATAGGGTGCCAATTTGGTAAGATCATCATGTTATAAAGCAGATCTGTCAAGTGTGTGTTAACCGTCGGCTCCTTTTCCTGGATTAGCTGTACTATCAATTCTAAATCGTGTGTGTGTGTGTGTGTGGGTCTGCGCTCTTGCTCTAATCCACGCATGCTTGAGGTATCAATGTACTTAAAAACTGTCTGCCATCCCACTCGCATCCCCTATTGCCGTCTCGTTTCTTTCAGAGCCGGTACTCGTAGTGCGCGGATCGTGAACGCCGCGCCCCCGAGTACCAGCGATATGGCACCCGCTGCTGATGCAACGCTAGGCCCAGAGCCAGGCCGGAGGCACCACCGGCGCTGCCGATGTCCGCCCCGGGACTGCGCGCCAACTGCAGCGTCAGCGCCAGACGCGCCTGCTAGGAGGATGACGAGGCGGATGGCGATGGTGTGCTGGCGCTAGATGTGTGTCGATGCCGTCGTTGATGCTGCTGCTGCTGTTGGGGCAACTGTGTCATCCCCGGCGATGTCATACGTCTGGCCAACGTGCCAACGGGCAGTGTATTGGCATCCAAATAGGCCTCCGGGCTGAATCGCACGCGACTATGCTGCGACCCTATGGACCCCTCCTTGGCACTCAAATACGAGCTGTCGTCGCTGGTGAGCGAATCGGGCGGCGTTGGATTTGTGGGCGTGCCCTGCTGCGACGAGATGCTGCCATTAAGCGTGCTGCTGTTGTACTTCTTGAGCGAGCTGCGCAGCTTGCCCTGGCTGATCGCCACTGGCTGCGGCGCCAGCGTCGGGTGCTGTTGTTGTTGCTGCTGCTGCTGCGTATGCTGCAGCTGATAGCTGAGCGTGTGCTGCTCGAAGGGCAAGCTGGCGGGACGTGTGACAGGCGCATATTTGCTGCTGGCCAGCGGGCTGTGCAGCATTCGATTGATTAGCTTGGGCGAACCGGCGTAGAACTCCTGTTTGGTGGGCGTCACCGTTGGGATTTGTGTCGCTGGCGCCGGCGGTTCGCAATCATATTCCACATTGAGATTAACATTAAGATTGAGATTGTTGTAATCGTAGAGCAGCTCCTCGTGCTCCAGCAGCACATTCGAGTTGTTTGACACAGTTGACGGCGTTCGGCGATGGCCTCCAGCACTGACGCCCATTTGGGGAACGCGCGGCGGCGGCGTGCGCGTTTGGAGCGGCGGCAACGCTGCCACCGCCGGCACCTGCACCGGCGCCACTGGCGCCTCATACTGATAGTCATAGTAATCGGGCAGCCGATGATTGTAGTCGTATGAATAGTCAGGATACGATTTACAATCGCGCTCATATGCGAAATTTAGCTCTGGTCGATACGGAAAATAATTGGAACCTGCAACCAAAACGAGCAAAGCGAATCAATTGTGTGTGCCCCAAAATTGAGAGAGTGCCTCCTACCAAAGTAGCCATTACGATAGGCGCCGCCATCGTTGGAGTAGCTGGGCCCGTTGCGCAGATAATCGGCCGGGGCATATAGTGGCGGTGGCCCAATGCCTCCGCCCACGCGAAACTCTTCAAAGACGTCGGCATTGTTGCAGCTGCTGCTGCTGAGCTTGCGGCGGGGCGACGGCGTCGGCGGCTGTGAGCCTGCATAGAGCATCGCAACGGCCTGTGGCTGAGGTTGTGCCACAGTTGTTGGCACCACCGACGCCTGGTGCAGCTGGTGCTGCGGCGTGCGCTGCACGGGCGTGTAATAAGTTTGACTGCCACCCACGCGCCGCTGTGCCACTGACTGCGGCTTGGGCGTGCTCATGGACGTGTCTAGCGGCGAATAGCTGCAGTGGCAAATAGATGCATAAGATGAGAGATGATACATTATAAGAGTAACTGTTAATATTGACAGGCACGTAGAAAATGCTGCCTAACATGCAGATCAGCAGATGAAAACATTAAAAACGAGAAAGAAAGGCTATCTTCGGCACGCCGAAGATTTAATACCCTTGCAGACCCAACCATTTCATAATGCTCATAGTGCTTTGCACGTATCTAAGAAGCACAGGGAAAATAGTCAATCACAGTTAATTAACCGAGTATGGTTAAGATGTCTTGAAAAACAAAAGAGTTTTCCATACAACTTAATTTCGACCGATCGTTCCTATGGCAGCTATATGATATAGTTGTCCGATATTAATAGGATTTTGCATATATATGGAGAGCGTAGTAAAACTAATAAATACCGAGTTTAGTCAAGAAATCTTTATAAACAAAAATGTTTTTCATACAAGAACCTACTCTTCGACCGATCGTTCCTATGGCAGCTATATGATATAGTGGTCCGATCCAGCTGGTTTTGACATATGAACTGCGTGCAACAGAAAGAGAGAATTCTGCAAAGTTTCATTAAGATAGCTTTAAAACTGAGAGACTAGTTCGCATAGAAACAGACAGAGGGACAGACGGACATGGCTATATCAACTCGGCTGTTGATACTGATCAAGAATATATATACTTTATGGGGTCGGAGATGTCTCCTTCTATGCGTTACACATTTCACGACAAAATTGTAATACCCTCTGCAAGGGTATAAAAACCAAAATGGTTTGATTGGTTAAAGTAGATGCTAACATATAAACATGATGTCAACTTTGACAACAAAGCAAATATATCTTATTGTCAATTATTTAACGGCAAGCTAAACATTACGATCAATTAATAGAAACTTGAAAAAGGTTTGCATAAAGTGCCTGTTAACTTTTTCGAAACTAAGAAACGAAAGTATGTAATATATTCTTATAATTCACTTACCGAACAGCATTATGCTTGTTGGCCAGCTGATGGGCCGCATCCAGCTGCTGTTCGCTTTGGTCGGTCTGGTCCGGCTCCTGCTCCTCGATGGTGGCCTTGGGTGCTGCCTTCAGAGCGGGCAGTTCACTGAGCAGCGTGGGATGCACCGGCGACACATTCGACATGCGGACATCATAGCCGGCGGCGACGCCTGCGAGTACCGATGCCATATTGTACAGAAGCAGCTCGATCACGGAGAGCTTTGGCTTGCGAGCCGAGTCGCCGGCGTAGAGCGTCGGCAGCGGCACGTTGCTGGTAAAGCGGCTCAGCAGATACGGCGATGGCGACATGATGGGCATATTGGCTGGTCCTGGGCGCCAGTCCTCCTTGCTGTTGCCCTGATAGCCTGTGTTGTGGCGGCGGGTTCCCGAGTGCAGGCAGCGGCGTGAACAGTTGACGAAACAGTGTTGAGAAACGTGTGGCTAAACTGTTACTTGGAGTTTGGTGTTGGTAAGTAGTCGAGTAGCTTAGGCCAACGGGCAAGGGGGGGGGGGGCACCGCAGGCAAAAACCAACCTACACCGCATTAAGGATTCAAGAGCTTGGGACTGGGATCAGGCATTTTCAGCAAAATTAAAAGTGGTATATTTTCTCATTTTAATTGTTTTATTATCAGTTTCGGTTTCAGTGTATTGTTGGAGCTGTTCTTGATTTTTTTATTATTATTATTATTATATCTTCTTTTTTGTTTGGTTTGTCCAATGAAAATACATAAGTATACAAAGTACATTAAAGTAAAACGTAAGAAAACAAACAAATAAACTAAGAAAAAAAAAACAAGAATACTCTAGCCGCAAAAGCTCGCTAGCAGATACCCTGTATTCAGGACAAAAAAAAGTCATACATCTGCCTCATCAGGTAAAAAAGTTTGTCAAACTAATATGCTTTAAAGACATGAATTGTTGGAAATAATCTGGATTTGCATATGGTAAACGTAAATGCAATCTGAGATTGGCAGGTTTATACAGACAGACGCACTACTTGGAATAAGCACACATATACGTTTATTTTATTGACATATATACGACGTTATCCATAACTTGATACAATATGACACCTTTTAAATGGATACAGGGTATAAATCAAAACTGAACTCTATAATTAAAAGCTTGCATACAATAATACATAAGACGTTTTCTTGATGTTGCGTTTCTCATCATTTTCATCACAGTTTTTTTTTTCTGTTTTCGTTTTGTTTTCTTTCAAATCAAATACTAAAAGTTGACAAAAGCCAATTGCAATTCAATTAAAATCAATGTAAATAAAACTGCACAAAATACCAAATGACAATCTACAAACTTTAAAGATTGGAAATGAACAGAGAAAAGAAGCTGAAATGGACTAATTCTGGCTAACTTCTTACTGAACTCAAATGTAAATGTAAAAAAATGCCATATGACTAAAGCTAAGCTCAACTAAGATGTTTGTAATGTTTCTCGTAAGTATATAAATATTTTATATATATTATATTAGATATGTATAGTCATACAAAAAAATTGTTCACTTAAATGTCAAAAGTGTTTTATAAATACATAATTTTGTAGTGCTGCAAACAATTCTTCAAATTTTCACTCCATTGTGTAAGCAGAGAACGCGCAAGCAATCCGTTTATATATCAAGCTATATCATTTACATGGACCTGAGCATATTCGTATACACATTAAATAACTTGACAAGCCATTTTTGTTTTCATCCAACAATGCTACTGCTGCCAACAATATATAGATCTTGTTAAGTTTCGATTCTCTCTCTTTCACTGGTCTGTCCTATCTCCGAATTTTGCATCGCTTATGGTCTTGGGGCTATTGTACCTGAGGTAATGCTTTAAAAATAGTTCTTTTCACTTACGCAGTGGTTATTTATTCGCTAAACTCTTTAAGACACAGTTCATATTTAGTTTCCCAGAAGTCGTATTATATTCTAGTCTAGATCTATTCTTTTGGCATTTTTTTTTTTGCCAGTCTGGAGAGTTGCCCATATCATTAACATAGCTCTGTCTTCTGGTATATTTTATTAGCTGTTCGCTTCATATCTCTACTCAATCGCTTTCCTTTGCAGTTGGCAATAAACTCTTGAGAACAAATCGGAATGTACTTTGGTTTATTGCGCGAAATTTTCGAAATCAACTGCATTTTGGCAGTTTTTAGTTATCTGCGCTATTTAGAGCGCGTATTAGATTCTTCGTAAAAACCAACTCATAACCCAATAACCCTTTGAACTTCTTTAACTGGGATGAATATAAAGAAAAGCGAATTCTGACAATTTTTCCATCAAGCTAGTTTTTCTAGCCGATTTTTGGTCAAAGCTTTTTCCACTATTCAAAGCTGAAGTTAACAGTTCTGATAACTGTCAAATAAAGTTCAGATCCAGCTTTTTCAAAGTATTCACGTCGATTCCTCTCTGACCATATAGTTATACTCATTCCGAGTCGAATAGGTAATTTGCGGAGTTGCTTTGAGCTGTGGCCGAAATCTTTGCTTACACATGGAGCAGTTAAAAGATCAAATGAACAAACGAAAGTTCCACGTAATTTGTTATTGTAATATGTATGCAAGTAGTTAGGAGCTAGTGCTTGTATGTGTGTGTAGTTGTGTGTGCATGATATACCTTAATCTATGGTTTTAATATAAAACAATGGGCTTGTTGCTAGCAGTATACACATATATATACATAAATATATATATACACATGTGTTTGATTATTGATGCAGGACTGCGACGATGCACGGCGTTGACCACAACAACCACCACAACAAGTAGAACTGGCAGATAGAGCCGATATACACGCACGCACACACACACACACACGCACAGAGACACAGTCGTGCCACATGCCACACGACACACGCACATTCAGACGCGCTCCAATTGCTCACAGGATTGCGTTTGGGGCTTTTTGCTTTTGCGCTTCGTGGAGCGTCCTGTTGTTGACTTGCCCGTTGCCAATTCCGTATCATATGGATCAATGGCACAAAAATCGGCAGTGCTTCCGCTGCCAGCTCGGGCCATTTGATTATCGGACAGTTTAGTGTATTTCTTTTTGGACCCGCGCGTGAAAAGATTCATTAGGGATCTGATTTTAATGCCACTCGTCGAGTGCTGCTGCGCCGGCTGTAGTTGCTGCGGCGGTTGTTGCAACTGCTGGCTGCTCGACACCACAGTGGCTGGCGCTTCCACGGACTTGGATTTGGTGATGTACCTGAGTTTTTGCTTTTTCTTCGTGTGCTTACTGTCCTGTCGCTGCTGCTCGGCCAGCAGATGCTTCTTCATCTTGATCACATCCGGATGCGGCTGGACGTCGAGCATGCGCCGTGTGTGCAGTATGGAGTTCTCATGGATGTGGGTACCATTCTGTGCGGTTGTAGCTGCTGCAACATCTTTGTCCGCATTGTGATCGTCGTTATCGTTTTCGTTATCGCTGCGATTCAAATGATCGTTCCAGTCGTCATCGTTATCGTTGTCGCTGGAGCTGTAGTTTGTGCCAAAGCTAATGGATGCAATAGACGCCTGATGCTGGCTCTGGGCATCGCCTGTCGCTGTGGGTGTGGCATGCGGCGGCGATTCAAATGTGGGCGAGTTCATTTGAAAGGTAACCGAACTTTTGCGCGACGTCGAGCAGTTGGGGCGCGTCTGGCTAACTGACGCTGAGGTGTCTACCGTTGAGGACGAATGCTCCGAGGAGCAATGTGAGTAAATATTGCGCTGCTCATCTTCCATCTCACGTTCCTGCTCCGCCTCCTCTTCATCCTTGTCACGGTCGGAGCTATTTGGTTGTTGTCGGAAAAAGCAGTGGCGCGGAAATTGCGAACCAGACGCATTCCGCTGAAAGCGACTCTCCAGTACATCCTCCGAATCATCATGGTTATAGTCAGCCCTCGGCTCGGTGAGACGCGTGGCGGAGCTGTACATGGTCAGGTCACCACTCGATTTGGAATTCACACGATCAGTGCTGGCCAATATCTTCTTGGCCACATCCCGATAGAAGGCACGATCGTACGTATTATTATCGCCTCTCTCGAGCGAGGAGGGCACCAACGGCGACATTATCATCGTTGGCGTTGTGGCCGTCATCTGCGCTACGGGCTGCACAAATTGACTATCCAGTGAGAGTTTTTTGCGCCCTACAGCCGGACTGTTGCCCAGGCTGCCGCCATAGGAAGAGCCTCCAACAACGGGTGCCATTGCGACAGCGGAGGCGCTTGATTTTAAGAAATGAAAACAGCCCGTTGTCGGCGTTAGGGTATCCGTCTCGGAGCTATCGTCCGAGAGCAGATGCACAACATTTTTTGCACTATAGGGCAGATCCAGACCATAATCCTGGCTACGGGCGCGACCATAAATGCTATTGGCAGGCGTTCGGTTTGCTACGTTGTGGTTGTTGTTGCTGTGATTGCCGTTTAATCGAGGCGATGCATTGGATGAAATGATGCTGTTGGTATTAGTTTTGTGGTTGTTGTTGTTGTTGTTGTTGTTAAAAATGTGATTACTATTGTTGTTGTTGTTGTTGTTGTTGTTGTTGTTGGTATGCAGTATTAAATATGGCATACCTGTGGCCACACCAGCGCCCACCGCACCCATGGCCGCCACACTGCCGCCCAAATACATGGGCGATGTGGGCGTTGAGCCGCCAGCAATGCTGCCCACGTTGGAGCTGCCCAGCAGCTGAGAAGACTTTGTTGTTGCAGCTAACGCTGTCGCCCCTGTTCCAGCTGTCCCTGCGGCAGCCGCATTTAGCTGCTTCTTGTCCAGATTCGGCGCACTCTTACTGAATGATGAGTGCGTGGAGCTTTGCGCCGGCCACTCGGGCTGGCCGCCCAGCTGCGGTGGCAGCAGCGAGCGCTCGCGCTGGTGCATCGTCGATGGTCCCCAGGTTTTGTTTTTTGTGCCCATCGGTGACTGTCCCATGCACCCAAACAAAAACAAAGTAAACCAAAGTGGAAAGATCAAAGAATAGAAAAAAAGAACAGAAAAATATACAAATCAATAAATAATAATATAATCAAAACTAAGATTCATTAAACAAACTCTACAAATTTTCAATTTCAATGTGGAACGTTCGGAATTGAAACATTGAACATGTTTTATGTTTCTTTTGTATTAGTTAGCAAACAGATTTAATCTCTGTGATGTTGTTTTTCCGACCGTGCTTGGTAATAAAATTCTATGTTCAATTTCCCTCCATTGCGGTAATAAAAACTGATTAAACTGCTCATTTGTTGCTTCATTCCAGTTCGTTTCAGTAACCTTCTAAATTTCTTTTGACACACAGTTTTATCGTAATATCAATTATATTGTTCTAAGACATGCAGATCAACTGATTCAGTTGAATGATCTGATTTCATTTTATTTAAAAAACAACATTCTTTTAGCTGAAACTGGAATTGCAAATATACTGAAGTGGAGAAGCCTTTTGGGACGCGGAATTGGATCAATTTTGCTCTAAAATGTGTTCTACTCACGTGTCACAATACGCAATCTGGATAGGGAGGGCGAGCCAGGTGGCTCCACTTTGTCGCAGACGGCCGTAATTGTGTGCCGGAACTCCGTTGGCAGTGATATCTGCAGCGCTTTCTGTGAAAAATAGAAGAATTATAAAGTATATAAAGATTCCAAGGGGGCT
The DNA here is from genome assembly GCA_035045885.1 of Drosophila borealis. NCBI lineage: Eukaryota > Metazoa > Arthropoda > Insecta > Diptera > Drosophilidae > Drosophila > Drosophila borealis. The sequence continues at coordinate 3,056,673 of JAWNOR010000112.1, forward strand.
AACAAAATAGAAAACGTAAATTGTAATTTATTTGGTTTACCTTTTTACTCTTTTTGGGCTTCCGCTTTGATGGCACTGGCACAGGGACTGAAACTGGCTGCATCATTAGCTCGCGTCCGAGTATATTAATTTCGCGCTGACGTAACTGCTCCTCGAGCTCATGTAGCTTATTGGCCTTTTCCAGCTGCTTCTTTTGCATGAGTACCAGCTGCTCCTCCTTGTTGCGCAGTTCCTATTGGATGAGAAAACGGAAAAACTGACAATGGGGATCTTTAGTGCAGGGGCGCTCAGTACCCAACTGACTGTCTGGCAAATGGCAAGTCATGCAATTATTGTGGCGGTTGTTGGCATACGGAGAGGGGTGCCGAGTGCCGGGTGCGGTTGGTGGGGGAAAATAACTTAAAGCACACAAAACTCGAATAGCAATGACCAAAATAACATTAACAGAAACGAAGCAAATTTAATTCAAACGGAACAAAATCGAGCGGCAAAAATGTTTTTCCCTTTTTTGGAACATGGCGCGCTTACCTCTTCGATGGTTTGAAAACGCTAAACATGGTTTGAAGTTGGGTAACAAATATTGACGGAAAAGTTGATAGAAAAAAAGCGGTAAATCAAATGATTAGACAATTTTGTTTATGTGAGAGCTAAAGAGATATTAACATGTAGAGATACAAAACTAAAGATAGAGGGAGAGAGCGAGAGTTTCCTATCGAGGCACTAACAGAGAATAGACGACGATATTGTTGCATTGGGAATATTTAAAATTGGGAGTGCATTGTGGGTTTTTGGACGGATACCTTCTCTTTTTCGCGCAGATCGTGCAGCACCTCAGCGATCTCTTTTTTCCACAGTTCCTGCAGATGGTGAAAGGATTCCTGCGGCGTTAGCGTAAACTTTGAGCACGCGCTACTCTCCAGCTGTTCAATAATCTTCTTAAAGTCAGGCCTTCTATGCGGATCGCTTTCCCAGCAACCTGCAATGGGTTAGCAACGTTAATATTTGGATTTAAATTTGTTATACGTAGACACTAATATTTCACTCACTTTTCATTAGGGCACCCCAAGTTTCGGGGCAGGTTTTTGGTATCGGCAACGTTAGTGTATTTACAGCGACGCCATACGCAACGGAGAGCGGATCGAAACCTTTGTAGGGCGTCTCGCCTGTGATCAGTTCCCAGAGGAGCACGCCATAGCTCCACACATCCGATGATCTGTAGACACATTTATTTGCAATCAACTTAATTTTGTTAATATTGTGTCCACTTACTTGGAGTACATGCTCCGACTAATGACCTCGGGCGGCATCCAGGCATAGGTGCCAGCAGCGCTCATGCACTGTGTGTTGTACATTTCTCGGGCGAGGCCAAAGTCGGTTATTTTGAGCGTTTTATGATGCAACTGGCTCCCCTCGATGGCCTCAAAGATGAGCACATTGGAGGACTTAAGGTCGCGATGTATAATAGACATGGGCGCCTCGCTGTGTAAATAATTCATGCCGCGAGCAATTTGTATGGCCCAATCGACGAGAACATCAGGCGGAATTTTGCCAGCGAGTATGCGATTCAGGCTGCCGCCTCGTGCATATTCCATGACAAGACACAGTTTGGTCTTCAAACAGACACCGCGCAGTGCCGCGATATTACGATGTTTAAGTGGCCAGAATAGTTTGGCCTCCTGCAGAACATTGTCACGCATGCGTTGCATATCATCTTCGCCAGTTTGATGGGCTATCTTAATGGCAACCTCCTCGTTATCATAAAAGCCACGATGCACTTTGCAAAAGCCACCAGATCCAATCACCTCCTTAATATCCAGCTCTGAGTAGTCAATTTCATGCGGCAACTCCAACGGATCCGCGTCTGTTACAAAGTTGCGGGGGAAAACACCCACCTGCCAATGGTTAAAGACTTAGAGACTGGCTTATTATCTTTTACTGATTCCCAATAACTGTACCTTATCACCGATCTTGCCTGTCCACCAGCCCACATCGCCAGACACTTCACTGTCCGTGGAGAGGACAACAACGATTTGTCCCCGTCGCAGTGTCAGCTCATCCTCGCCCTGTGCATCGTAGTCGTACAGTGCCGTCCACAAGCTAGCATCAGCGCCCAGTGCCGACTCTTCAACACCAAGACCGTTCGCTGCCGTTGCGGCAGCTTCATCTGAGGTGTCGGCATGTTGCTGATTGTTGCTGTTGTCAACGTGCTGCTCCTCGCTAATAGGGAGCATGGCCAGTGCTGCTGCTCCTTTTTGTGTTGCTGCTAAACGATTTGCAGTCGCCTGATCTCGGCCAGCATCAAAAGCTTAAACATGGACGCGCGTTTCTTTATAGAAACTCGAGCCCGTTCAACTGCAATGACGCAAAATCTTGATAAGCAACAGAAAAAAAAAAACAATAACACGAAGGCAGGCAATGTCGCGCTGCACTTGCCCCCACCCACCGTCGCAAACGACCATCACCACACCCACTTGGCAGCATGCGCGCGTTTTGTTACTTACACAGGTCTGTTTTGCCGATTTGGCTGCACAGATTTCACTCCTTTAGCTGCTGCTAGTTGCACTTGTCCCACCCGCCCCCTCAGCCAAAAGCACGCACGCACTGCGCACACAATAGAAAACAATCAGAGACAACACACATACACGCACAAAAGTACACGGGATGCTACTGAACTGGAAGAGGCAATGGCGCAGCTTGATGTATTATTGCTTTGCTCGAGCTGGAATCAGCTCTGTGATGACTTTAAAATATTTGGATAACTTCGAACTTATTTCAAATAATTTGCGTTTCTTTTTTTGTTTTTTTTTTTCGTTTTTATCGTTTGCGTGCGTGAGTGTATGTGAGTCTTTATGTCTGCTGTTTGCTGCTCGTTGGCTGTTTCGTTAAGTTATATCGTTCTGGAGTTGCAAGGCTCTTGTCTCAATATCTTCTGCTTAGCTTTAGCACTTTAGCAATGTATCGATTTCTGCTTTCGTATATGTTTCTTAAACATAAAAAAACTTATGTTGAGAAAAAGTTGCAGATAGAATTATATCGACGGGCGATAGACGGCCGACACACAACGAGCAATTATGGTGGTTGGCCGATATATTGGCAATGAGACATTAACTGTAGAAAATACTAAAAATACTAGGGCTGCTTTGCATTAACAGACTTTTGGGTCATTTTTGCGTTTACTGTTAACGCAACAACATGAGAATACAGTGCTACCGTACATTTTTGGAACAATAACATATGTGGTAGCTTGGATTCACAGCCTTATAAAAGTAAATATACGCGTTTATATATTGTTATATATATTTTCGATTCGCATCAAACTTATTGATGTACTATCTGTTTATCAGTATGAAAACCCTGCGAATTTAGGTAATAGTTGGTCGCATTAGGATATGTATAATTCATATACCAATCAAGTTTATTGTAAGACTTTATTTTGATTTGTAAATTATATTATATATATTTGTAAATTGGATGAAAACTAAAGTAAACGAGTTTTGTAACAAGCTATTTTGATAGTTTAATATTTTCTGGATGTTTAATATTATTAGGTCAAATTTCTTCCCTTATTCTGTGGCCTGCCGCAATTGTTAAAGTCTGGCAACTCTTCTCTTAACAGATTGTCTGGCAACAGCACTAAAAACGCAACATTGCTCAACGGTCGCGTTTAATAAAAATGCGGCACTGCGAATTTTGTTTAAAATTAATAGAAAAAGGAAATCAAAAATGTTACTCATTGGCCCACGCATTGGTACTTAGCCAGGTGAAGTCGGGCAGCTGCTGTTTGCTGTGTATCCCGGCAATACCGCACGCGCGCTCGTTCTCTCTTGCCTCTCGTTCTCTCGCGAGCCATCGCTGTAGTTGTCTTGCCACTGGCTCGGCTGGTCCAGCAGCCCGCTACGTCGGCATTAGCATTAGCATCCTCGGCTGCTGCTGCCGCATTGGCAGCTGAGCCAAAGTCCGTTAACCAGAAAACAGAAACAGAAACAGAAACGGAGCCAGCGCCAGTGCACGGGCCACGGCAACGGCTGCTGTACACAATTCGCAACGCTCAGTTCAGTTACGCGCAAGATTTCAACATAAATTGTAGCATACTTTAGAGCCACGGACGGCGGTAAAAGCGGGCGTGCGCAGCAAAAACTGCACGGCAAGAATCCCAATCAGTAACAGAAACGGAAACTTCTTGTCTGAGTTGGCTCTGCTATTTAAATAATTGTCAGCCGCTTAAAATTTTTTTACTGCCGCAGCTGCTCACATATTTTATGCGTCTTTTGTACATTTTCTGCGGCCGTTTTTGTTCGCTCACTTGCCAAGGCATTCCAAAATAAATTGTACAAAATTTTGCTAAATTTGCCACGCTTTTTTCCTTTTTTTTTTGTGTTAAACGCGTTGCCGTCGCAGCCGCCGCCACTCAATTTTTTTTTCTCACTGCGTGCGTGCGTGTGTGTGTGTGTGTGTACGCGTATACGACAGCGTGTTAAATTTTTTTTTTGGTTCATGGTATGCCAAACAATCCTCGTATGCTAAACAAAAGCCATGTCCATGAAAATATAAAGTTAAATAAGCTATAAAATCGCCACAGATAAATTATAATAATGTAAATTAAGAAGAAATAAAACGCACAACTCGCAAGAGAATACGAATAGCGCTTAAAGCTCAATCTGCAGCCAACCAGCCTTAGTCTAAGTCGATGGAGAAGACGAAGAAGCCAAATATCAAAACGAAACGCACAAATCTAACGAAACGAAACGTAACGTTTAATTTGAAAAAACAAAACAACCTACTTGCCTAGCGAAAGCAGCACAAAATTGTAGCGTAACCCAATTTATTCACACGTATATAAATATATCTGTTTATTGTAGTTTACTTTAAGTTAACCATGCAACATTTTGATTTTGTTTTATGATTTTTCTATGTATTTTTGTTTTGCATACAAGAAGGTGTTTTTTTTTTTTTTTGGCGATCGTGCTGCATTCTTTAATCTTGTTTTTTTTATTATGTTTTATATTTTAGTGTGTTTTCCTGCTCTTAATAAATTTACAAAATGAGAACAGCAGCAGCGTCCAATATATTAAAAGCATACGCATGTGTGTGTGTATGTACGTGCGTGTGCACATACATAAATCCACACAAATAGCTGTTGCCTGGCCCATAAAATGGCTGCCGTAATAGCAGCGACGTCGACGCTGGCAGCGTGGTAAGCAGCGCGCAAGAAGTTGAGGTTATGTCTGCGCCACAAAACGTGCTTGGGCTTGCCGCTGCCCTTGGCATAAAATTCTGCTGCTGCTGCTGCTGCTGCGACTGCTTAGCCCTTCTTAGTCGGGTATGCCAGCAGATGACAGTACTGAAAGCAAGCAAAATGCGCTGCCATCGCCGTCGCTGCAGCAGCATCCTTTAACAGAACGGCGCTGCTGTCTCCGTAAGGGTGCCAGTGCCTTTGTGTGTGTGTGAGTGAGTAAGTGTGTGCTGGGTGGCATGTCCTTGTTAGCAGCCCCACACTTGCACAGTTTTGGGCTCCGTAAATGACCTAGCCCTATTTCTGGGCTTGAGGCCGTTTCCGCTGAGAGTCAACTGCTTGCCCCTCAGTTGCTGCGCAGTAGCTGCGCTAGCGACGGCAGCGACTGTGACATTTTCTTTTGATTTGTGCTTCAAAGATGCGGTCGCTGAACGTTTCTAGCCCATTTTTTGTGTGTTTTTTATTGCTTCCACTGCACATTTCACGAACGTTTTTCGTTTCCTCCGCATTGCCGAAAAAAAGTGTTGCATACCCTGCAGGCTGACAGGTTGACAGGCACTCGAGACCCGGACAAGCGGAACACTAGACAATCGAGACAATTATGGGGCACACTTTTTTAGCCGATAGACAGCCCCAAATTAAGATTTCATCTACTATTAAAAACTACATCCTAAACGTACAATCGCAGTTACGAGTCGAGTTGCACAACTTAAATCTTCCAAAGCAGGATATAAAACCTGTAGAAAAATATGTTTAGTGATTAAAGAGAAGACGTTTTTTAGGCGAGTTTTGGTTTTATATCTTATTAGACATGCAATTATTAGTTTATGTTCGCAATATTTTTTGGCTTAAAATTGATTTTTTACCGTTTTTATTATTATGCCCAGATCAAGCCAAATACTTTTTGTGTAAATCAACAAAAATCAACATATTTTTTTTAAAGAATTATGTGTTTTTTTTAAAGAAATGTTGGTGATTTTTATTTGTATTCTGTCAAAAGTAAGTTTTACACGTTTGTTGATGCAGATATATGTATGTATAAAAGGTCATATCCTACCTTAACCTATCCAAAACATTTCAGTTAATTTATTTAATATGATTTAATTATGTTTACTTCGGTTTTGAAATTTTGTTATGAAAAATAACTAACTTGTTACCCTTTCACAGACAACAAATTCAACAAAATGACAAAAATTATGTTTTTTTTTTTTGGTTTTTACTCCATCATTATATATATGTTGGCTTTGCTTATTTTAGGGGTTTTAGAGATTTCATCAAAATGAATAAATAAGAAAAACACTTGCATTCATTAATTTTCATTCATATTAAAAGTATTTAAATATTACTTAGAAATCACAAATTGGTCGCCATTTAATTTGTAAGCTAGAATTTTGTATGAAAGGTCCCTTTGTCCGTTCCAGGAATAACCAATAAAAGAGTGTTTGCGTCTGTTCAGGTTCCAAAAAGTTAAATATTATTTACTAAATCTGCTCCAATTATCTCTCAGAGATCGACTTTTTTTTAAAGAAATAGACAGACAGATGGACTCGGCTGCTAATCAAGAATTTGTACATATATGTACATACATGCACAAAATCAATATACCCTTTCTTTACACATTTTCAATGCGTTCTGGTTATAATTAGGGAGTACAAATTTGGCCTGCTGCCTTTTAGTTTAACAGGAATTTTCATAACTGGCAAAATGCAAAGTTATACAAAAGACAAAGTTTACAAAATTATATTTAGCTCTGTCATATGGCTGCTAGTTTGTAGATTCAAAAATAGACCACTGCTCCTGCTCCTGGATAACAATTCTATTATTAAACGGATTTGCCAACTTATTTTGCTGCACTCCGAACCCATTGCAAATGGGTAAAAGGGTATACGCTTTTTGTGCAAATGTGCAAATTACAGGCGGAAAGAAGCATCTCCCTCCCCATTAAGTATATATATTCCTGATCAGCATCAGCATGGGTTTGTCCGTATAAATGTATGCGTAGATGTGAAAGACTACAAGAGCTAGAAAATGTAGCTCATTCTATTGCCCTCATAACTCGTTGATAACTTGCCCTGATTCCATGTAATCGATAAGAATGTATATTGAAGATTTGTTTTATAAGCAAAGCTTGAAGCCCTTAAATCGCGTAGATTACACGCATAACCAGCGTATATCAGTTTTTGAAAAACTTACAGCATTCCCTCCAGAAAATATCATAAAGATTAAGGATATAAACAACAAAGTTAATCAAGCACAAAATAACCATAGTTTCTTGTATATATTTATTAAAGAAGGGGACGGTGGATTCAGGGTATCTCCTAGTCGTGCACTCGCGACTAAAGCACTTTTATTTGTTTTAATTTTAGCAAATATTTATATTTTAAGCTTTTGGAATTTTTAAACGCTTTTCAAGTTTGAAATTTGCTCAAAGTTGCTCAACATTTGTTTTATACTTTCAGCAACGCTCCGCCCCAAAACAAAGAGAAGAATAAAAGCGGAAGGAGCCGCTACAACTAATTCACATAAGAGAAAAAGTAGAATTTATAAAAAATAAATAATGCAAACACACAAAAAAGAAAATTAGCCGAATAATGATATAGCTGAGTAGCATTTGTAGTGGAAAAATGTTTACAACAATAGCAACAGTCGGAGCTAAAACTAGTTGATTGCGCCTGTTGGTGGTCAGCAAAGGATTCGAGGGACGTCGTCGCGCTGCGCAATGCAAGCGAACAGCAGCCGATCCACGTTAAGCGCACAATCCTCGGGCACTCCGTCGGCCTCCACCATATCCTCGTCGCAGGGCAAGGTAAGTAAGACACATTGATAGACTGAATAGCGAGATGGACTGTTAGCAACTGTGATGGAGCAGACCCCTTGCACAGCTGCACAGTGGCCATTACGACAATGGACCACAAAGAGCACACACACACACACACATTCACACATTGACACGAAAACGGCAACTGGGCGCCTCATTATGTGCGCCATATTGGCAGGCCGGCAAATGGCAAGGCAGCAACAATGGCGCTCATGTACTCCAATTCCAATAACCTCCCCCGCCTGCACACACACACACACACACACACACACACACACACACAAACTGTCCAAGGAGCTGGCCCAAAAGGACGAACACCGAATCAAAACGAGGAGGTGCGATTCAAGGCGAGGCGAGGCGAGGCGAGATTTGGTTTTGGTATTTTGCTCCAGGGCCCTAAGTGCCTCCTCCGTACGGGTTGCCAGTCCCCAACACACGCAGCTCCATGTGTGCGCGCATCCCATTCAAGTGTCCTTTGTGTATGCGTACGCTTCGTGGGGGCCTCAAGTATGCAGGCGTTGGCAACAGTCCCAAAAGCACCTTGACCGGCCAAGTACTTCACGCATATCGTCGTTTACCAAATAGCCAATTCATAAACTAACCATCTTGTAAACGAAACAAAAATAGTCAAAAAGAAAATTAATTATCCTTTCGAAAACTATGCCACATACTCGATACAAAATAATTCTGATCCTTCCAATTATGATATGCGTGTGCATACAATTTGTACGCAATTGGATAAGTTTTTTACGAGCAGCATAAACTCGTATTTTGTTTGGAAATCTCGAAAAAAAAACAGTACAAATTTAACTTTATGAACCATATACGACATGTGTATGTGTATGGACATGTGTCTGTTTATCGAAGATGTTTTCTTACATGTTTTTTTTTTGCTTGATTACCCTCTGCAAGGTCTCAAATTTCTTGTATCTTTTGCAGAGGGTAGTATGATTTTGTCGTGAATTGTGTAACGCTTAGAAGGAGACGAGCCGAGTCTATATGGCCATGCCCGTCCGTCTATTTGTTTGCAAACTAATCTCAGCCTAAAACTAAGCAATGATGAGCTTTACTACTGTGCATACCCTGATCAGATGTTATATAGCTCCTATATGAACAATTAGTCGCAAATCAAGTTTTCGTTTAACAGCATTTGTAGGGCACGTTTGGATAAGGGTCTTGCAGCTTCGGTGTGCCGAATATACCCGTTTCTTCTTGTTTTATTTTAATTTTAATACCGTCTAGACAATCTTGTTTATCGACCCAATCTACCCATATTCTGTTGTCTATCCGTCTGTATTGTAAAAGGCCGAGCTTGGGTTTCACATGCCGCACTTTGACTTTTTTGTTTGTCCTTTTTTTTATTTTTTGTTTTTGGCAATAAAAGATTCTTTTCATACGCTGAACCCATTGCAAATGGTACTATGAAGGTATAATGTTTTTGTGCAAATGTGTTTAACAGGCAGAAGAAAGCATTTCCATAGATAGATTCATGGTCAGGACGCTGCACTGAATCGATCTCTTGAATTGATCTTTGATCTAGCCGTAGCCCGAACAAGCTTATCACTTTTTATGGAATCCCGTAGGACTCGATTTAATGATTTGATTTTGTACAAATTATAAGAGCTGGCGGCAGCAAACTTTGTATCCAGGTTCTCGTTTAGTCTGTGATGTTTACAAATATATCAGGGAAATTAATTTGAAAGCGGCAGCCTTGGTATTTACACACTTTTCGCTGCCAGTAGATACTTCAAACAGCAGAGAAACGCAAGATACATATTCCACAGTGTGGAGCAGGGCGAGCGACTGTGCTTATGGATTTTCTTGTGTATGTTCGCATAGATAGAAACTAGATTGTTTTTAAAGTTGGCTTAGCTAAGGTTGTCCTTATTTGTATTCAGATGCAAATAGCTGGCATGCGAATGCTAGAATAGATTATATTTTTGGCATTATTTCCATTTAATTCATCAGTTGTTTTATTTATTTATAAATATGCTGGAAATAACACCTTATTGGACTACTTGACAGTTGAAAGGGCGCCATTTAACAGACAGAAATTCTGCTTCGATGTAGCCAGCAATCAGTAGAACAACAAAAGTTATTTATCGTTTTGAATGCTTCTTTTGAGCTCTTTTGTCTTGTGTCTGAGTTTCCCATTTGCATTTGGCTTCAATATAGTTTTACTGTTGCCCCCAAAAATGATATTCCGATGAAACGTACAAATTTAATAATACGCCAAAGAACTGAGAATTCAATATTTGTGTTTGGCTTAGCTGGTAAATTACCTAAAAAGGGGGAAATGTTCGTTGGCTGATAATAAAATTACCTTTGCATTGGTTTCGTACACGTGCGGACGGGTCGGACGTGGCCGAACCTTCATCATTCGAGAAAGTACATGCCAAATTAAAAGACTGGCTCCCTGTGCGAGATATAGATTTCCTTGGCATGTCTGCCCGCACGTGGGTGTGGCTACACACATATTCCACACTCGAACAACGAGTGAAAGCTCTGAGTCAAGTGCAGATGATGATTAAAGAAGCTTGGCAAAGAATCTTATATACGTTAATATCCAGTTGTCTAATATATTGTGTATTTTCTCAAGCCTCCGGCTGATGGCACATCAGCTCAGTGTATTAATTAGATGAATCTGCTATTATTTGAGTTTTCAATGCGCTTTAATTATTTGCCTGTCGGCTGTTAAAACTATCCCGAAGTTTGTCTGCAAGCACACACACACACACACATATACAGTTTTCTTTGTGCTGTCGCTTTTAACTTAATCACAGCCTAAGAACACAAAATGCAATCGAAATCTGATCAGATTCAGTGCTGCAGTTCAGCTTTTGCTAATTGGAATATTTTGTTAGTTGTGCAACCGCCTTCGGTTATGCTATAATAATAATTTACCCCACACCACCCCTCCTCCTCCCTTGCCATCTGACGAAATTCGGTTAATGAACAGCGCATTGTTTTCAATTTCGTGAAATGGTGAAACTCTAAGCCCTAATGCAGCAGTGGTTGGTTTGGGGTGGGGTGGGGTGGGGTAGGTTTTGGCTTGTGAGAGGTTGTGTTTGGTTCAAGGGTGGAGAGTTTCTTGTGCTGGCATCTTATGCGTTGTTACAAAAATCTCTCGATTTTCTGTCGCTTGCAACGCAGCGATTTTTACGCGTTGCGTTCTGTTGCTATCGCTTTTAATTAAACATTGCCGTTTTTGTGAGACATGCACTTAATATAAACGCACACACACGCACACACCAGCGAGCACACATACGCACACACACACACACACACACAGCTGTTCCCTTTCGGCTGTAAGCTGAACAACAACAAGAACATTTCAACACAGTCAGCTGCCTACAATGCCTGTGTAGAGAGCGAGCCAGCAAGCGAGAGGTGAAAGTGAGAGAGGGGCGGAGAGTGAGAGCGTGGGAGTGGCATGGAGAACTGAAGGGCACTGCCAAGTGCTAAGCAGGCATATTTTGGGTAAGAGGGCGCGGGGCGGGCAGTGGGTGGTTGGCAAGCTTTGGTTGGCAGCTGCTGCTTTTGGCCTTGCCCGTCACAATTTGAAGTCGAGTTGACGACGTCGTTGTCGCTGCTCGTGTGCGTGTGTGGGTGTGTGTTTTGCAGGCTCCATGTGCGTGTGCGTGTTTGTGTTTGAGAGCGTAGGGTGTTGGGTGTTGGGTGTGCGTGAGCGAGCGTGTGAATAAGTCATAAAAAGCCAGTAAAAATCTCCGTTTGTCATTACATATTGTCATCATCAGCAGCGCCTACAAACACACGCGCGCACCCACACAGACACACGTCCGCATCACTTGATGCTGCAGCATCAAAAAAGTAGGCAACACTTTTTTGTTTCTTTTGCTTGCCAGCTGCAATGCGTTTTTCAGCTGTCGGAGAGAGACAAGAGCAGAGTGTGGCGGCTGAGTAGAGTGGGCGGGGGAGACGTTGGGTAAGGGTGAAGCAGCAGCTCGGCTTATAACTGTACTGTGAACGTTTTTGCCTGGCGTATGCAAATGCGCTTAGTTGTTATTGTTTGCTACTTAAATGCAAATTGCATTCCGATGGCAAATGCTGCGTTTGTCCTTTTTTCCGTTTTGTTTTCTCGTTCGTTTCTTTTTTGTGTCCTGGCAGAGACCTTCATAATTATGCGAAGAAATGTGCAACAGCAGCAGCAGCAGCAGGAGCAGCAGCAAAAGCGAGTTGCTTGCGCTCAAAAATAAACTGCTTACTTTACACAACGAGCAGAGGTTGCATTTTCGTCCGTTTTCAATCGAACCAGCTCTCAATTCCTACACAGCCGCATCAGATGCTCGTGCCCCCAATGCATATATGGACATTCTTCTTCATTTTTTTTGAGTTACATTTGTAATGTTTATTTAATTTATATTCAAAATGATTCAAGTGATGAACCTTTAACGATTTTTTCGTTACAAAATAATTTTTAATAAATCACATGTCATAAAAATTACATAAAAAAATTGTCATACGACACATACCGATGCACATTCAAGTAAATATTGTAATTTATCAGCACATGAAAAAAGTTTATTGAACTGCAATTTCATTTGTGTTTATTTCCGAATGAATTTGTATTTTAAATATCGATTTTTTGCTGTGCAGCCTTTCTAATTAATTGATATTGGCAAACACATAATCGAATCTGTTCAAAATATTACGAGTTATTGGAACATCAAATTTTCAAATTCGCAAATAATTATTGAGTTTCCACAAGAGAAACTGACTTGCGCCACTTTGGCAACCACATAAATTCCAATTAAGTCTCAGCTTATTGTGTTAATTTACACATTTCTTACAGGAATATTCAATAAGACATCTCGGAACTCATATAATAAATATATACAGACAAGTCCGCCTCCTTTCAGTGGCTCCCACAACCGGACGAATTTCGTTTGTCGCAAGCTTTTCAGCAGTTTTTCCATAAAAAATGCATTCTCAAAACCGCACACTCGACGCGGACAATAAAATATATTTTAAACAAGTAAGAGGTTCTAGTCGGGACCCCCCGACTAGGGGATACCCTGAACCCTCCAACACCAAATGCAGCTCGCGCAACGCGCTCGTTTGCTTTAGTAGTAATGAAGAAAAATTAAAAAAAAAATTTTGTTCCCTTAGCAGTGTTCGAACTCGCAACTAACCGCACCACTTGCCGCCGCCTCTAATCAAGAGCCACACCAATAATTGAGTTTTAATGAGAAAAAAACCAATTAAAATAGCAGCACCGAAAACATGTATGCAGATATTCTTGGAATTTGCGCTAGCTGCTGCTAACACGTGCGCACATAAATTTTGTGTTTCTTAGCCGATTTTAATGAAATTTTCGGAAGTACATCTTATTGTAGAGTAGAATATAGAATATTTGTGTATTCTTAAAAATTCAATTGCATATAAATTGTGGCTTAAATTAATGGTCGGAGATGCTTCCTTTTCCCTGTTACATATACTTGCACAAAAACATTATAACCTTTTTACCCATTTTTAATGGGTTCAGGGTATAAAAATGCTGTTCAAAACATTTCCTAAACGTTGAAACACACAAATAAAAATTGTATTAAATCGTTGGTGCGTAAAATTGCAAAGGGCGAAGTTTCTTGTTCATACAAAAAATGCAACTGTTTATAAGTTTTTACTTTTAAAAGCAATTGGCATATCACAAGCTGCAGAAATGAGTACAAGTCGTTTGTTTCAATTGGGGGCTAAACGTTCAGCAGAAGCTGCTCTGATACAGACTAAGGCTACATATTAAAATATTTCTATTCCTTGTCCGATTGTAAGCAATGCAATCGAAATACAGTCCAGTGGGGCGCATTGGATTTTTGTGTGTTACAAATGGAAAACAGTTTTAGATGTAAAGCAGCTGAAACGAAAATATTCAGTGGCGCCTCCAAAGGTTACATCCTGCGACGTACCTACGAGGTGAATCATTTAAATAGCCTACAGTATTAACCCTTTCCCATCAATTCCCTTTCTTAATCCCCTTCATTCTAAATACTTTTCAATGTAGATTCCATTTAAGCTAAAAATTGTAATAATACCCTTAATTTGTAGACCCTTAATAAGTAGACACCAATTCCGTGAAAAAAGCTGATTTTGTAGCATTCCAATACAATAACGTGTAAGAGGTTCTAGTCGGGAGCTCCCGACTAGGGGATACCCTGAACCCTCTTCTTCCGATAGGCGATAGGTATAAAATGAAAAATACTTTATATATATATACTATTCTAGAAGCTACATGTCAAGTTTGGTGAATCTAGCTAATATTATTTGCCGAAATTGATCAAAAAAGATGATTTCGATATCGATTTTTATCGATTACTTGGAAACGGCGCAAGTCTTCTTTTCCTACATCTACTTTAATGTTGTTTCTATCTTCTATGCTTATAACTTTATCAGGGCCTAAATATTTACTTTCTAACTTATGCGCTGTGTCGTTCGTTATTAGAACTAAATTTCTTATCTCTAGTTCTATGTTATTTAGTTTTTTATCGTATTCTATCTTTCGTGTTTCTTTTTCTATATCTACTAGAGTTTTTACTCATTTATAAGCAATTTCTAACCTAAACTTAATTTTTTTTGCGTAGTCGTCTATGTTATATATAGGATCTATTTTAGTTTGGTTATTAAATTCTATGAACTGTCTTGGTAATCTACCATAAACAAGTTCGTATGGGCAGTATTCATGCACTGTCGATGGTGTAGTGTTGAAGCAATATGTGAAATAATTCAACCATATGTTCCAATCGTCTTTGTCAATCGAAATATATGAACGAATAAATTCGTCAAATGTTCGATGACTTCTTTCTACTGTTCCTAATGTCTGGTGATGATGTGCTGTTGATTGTATATTACATACTTATATTCATATACTTGCACAGGTAATTTATTATGGAATTTTTGTATTCAGTGTCCGTAATGGACGTCTTCATAGGAGCGTACTTTAGTACAAAAGATTCAAATATTTCTTTGCCTACTGTTTTTGCACTTTTATCTATTACTGGTATTGTAACTAGATATTTAGTGAGATCGCATATTATAGTAATTGCGTACTCGTTGTCATTCTTTGTTCGAGGTAATGGACCGATTTTGTCTATTAAAACAGCTTCAAATGCAGTATTTGGAGTATTCTTTGATATCTTTGGGGCTTTAGTATGTGTTGTGGTTTTTGCTAATGGTCTTAGTCATTTGGGGCCAGTAATAGTATTTCTTAATTTTTAACAAGCTACGCGTAATCCCTGTATGGCCTCTTTTTTATTTGACTTTCGTCATTTTTGTCTATTTGTGTCACTTTTGTTAGTAGCGCTACTTTTAATGTATTTAAATATTTATTGCCCGTATTTTTTAATTCATTTAATGATACAAATTCGAAAATTTGTTCATTTGGTGACAACTGTAAGTTAGCAATTTTATGAATTCTGCTTTCTGAATTAATCCTTCGAAAAAAAGGACCTAAGTCGACTTTTCCATTGGAGTACAAATCATTAACTGAAAATTTGGAAATGATTCGTTTTCCTCTTTTAAGTAAACAATTTTATTTACCGAATTTTAGTTTTACAAATTTCCTTACGTCGTTATTCCTAACGACTTCATAGACATTGGGCTCTTTTAGATCTTTTTGATCTTAATGCAATTTTATTTTGTCATCTGCGCAGATGTTTTCCTGTCTTTTTGATGATCTTGTTTGAACAATTAATATTTTCCTATTCACATATCTTCTGCACTATCGTTAAAGACTTACTAAATTAATTATTTAAAAAAAGTTTGTTTTTTTTAACATTTTTATTCACAACATTTTGACCTTCATCTTGGTGTGGAATATGTGTGGGTGCGTGGTTAATGTTTTGATATTGATGGGGTGGATTTGTTTGCCAATTGTTGGTCATTTCGTTGGTTACAAGAATACAAGCGAAAATTCCAAGGATGGGCAAAGGTAACGTCATTTAACAAATTGCTGCGGGAACAACAACATTAATTGCACCAAAACCCAAACTAGAGACAGGAATAGCTCAACTGTTTACTTTCATTTATTATTATATTTTCCCTTTTTTTATTTTTACAGTTATTATGGGAACAACTTAAATTAAACATATATGAATATTAACAAATACAACTTTTTCTACTTAAAGTCTAACATTAAAACTTACAAAGATATGGTGATTATATAAGCCGATCTGAGTGATCGATTGGATGAGCCCTTTTTATTTCCTCCGCATTCGGACTCCTCTAGAATGTGCCTAGCCAGATGATTTGGATGATTTCCAAGCAGCGCAAAATAGTTCGCAGCTTGTATGATTATACCGTCCCCCGACTTTGGGCACGCCTAAGTCTCTTTCCAAATCGGAATACCTGTTTACAGAACATATATATATATATATATATATATATATATATATATATATATATATATATATATATATATATATATATATATATATATATATATATATATATTGAACACTTTCGATCTTCAGGCCACAAAGATTTTAATTGTATGTTTACAGTTTTTTGTTCTTGTGTATTTGCCTTGAAGAATAGAAGCGTATTTGAAGTATATCTCTATATATATAACTGCTTGTCCTGACTGACTGACTGATTGGTGATCAACGCACAGCCCAAACCGTAATAGCTAGAAAGCTGAAATTTCACTGTAGCTACCTTATGTGATGTGGGTGCACGTTAAGACGGGGTTTCGGGAAATTCCACCCGCAAGTGTGGAAAAATCGCGAAAAACGTTTGTATGTAACTTTTTTGTTTACCATCCGATCGGCCCCAAACTTATTTTCAAAGATCTTTGTTCAAATTCATTTAAGGGGTGTTTCACACTTTTCGAAAAATCCGTTCCTCCTTGGTGGAAATGGAGGTCAAAGATTTGGTGGGTGACGTTTCGCGCTCAAATTCATTTCCAGATATCTATAAGAAAAATCATTTGATGCGTGTTTCACACTTTTCGCAGAATTCAAACTTCTTCGGGGGAATGCGATTTAAAGATTTTTTGGGAGAAGTTTTAAGTTGTGTCCGATTTGCTTCAAACTTATTTTCAAAGCTCTACATAAGAACTTAATAAATACGTATTTCAGCGATTTGGGAAATTCCACCCGCAACAGTGGTAAATTGGCGGAAAACGGTTGTATGAAAGTTGTTTGTTTACCATCCGATCGGCCCCAAACTCATTTTCAAAGATCTATGTTCAAATTCATTTGAGGGGTGTTGCACACTTTTTGAAAAATCCATCCCTCCTTGGTGCAAATGGGGGTCGAAGATTTGGTGGACGACGTTTTGTGTTCAAATCTATTTCCAAAGATCTATAAGAAAAATCATTTGAGACGTGTTTCACACTTTTCGCAGAATCCAAACTTCTTCGGGGGGAATTCGATTTAAAGATTTTTTGTGCGAAGTTTTAAGTTGTGTCCGATTTGCTTCAAACTTATTTTCAAAGCTCTACATAAGAATGTAATGAATACGTGTTTCAGCGATTTGGGAAATTCCACTCGCAACAGTGGTAAATTGGCGGAAAACGTTTGTATGAAAGTTATTTGTTTACCATCCGATCAGTTTCAAAATCATTTCAAATTTTTTTGAGAACATTGATTTTATAACATACGTGCCACGGGCAAGGCCGGGTTATACCCGCTAGTAATAAATAAAATGCCTTCTGAAAGGGTCTACGGACATACGAAAATAATTGTTCTATTTTTTTAATGAGAGCTTACATTTTTCCTAGATTTCCCACTGTGTTTTATCCAATAAATATGCCAAAAAAAAAAGAATTTTTGTTAGGTTACAGTTAACGAAAATCAGAAACTGTAAAGCTGCAATTCGATGGTCAATTAATGTTTAATTTTTATGATGAAAACATTGCTGTTTTTAAGCATTTTTGTTAACCGCAAGCGCTGTGCAAAATGAATGTTTTATTACCATTCAAGTTGCGAATGTTGTTCGAGGTTTTCGAGTTAATTTTGGATCAAATTATTTCCAGCTGCGCTGAAAAGTATGCAGGAAAATTTCTGCTGCAGCAGTTGCGCGAGTTGAGTGTCTTTTGTAGGCGTGTGAGGGTGGCGCATGTGTGTTCGCATGTGTGTGTGTGCTAGCGCGGGTGTCAAACTGTAAATTACGCTTGAGGCGCCCTTTGACACCGTGCGCACTTTTCGCAAGCATCCCCGCACCCCTCGCTCACACTTCGCTCACCAAGTTGTCAAAACTTTGCAACTATTGCCATGAAATAAGAAAAGTTTTTGCTGCTGATGTTGTTGTTGCTTTTTTTGTTGTAGCTTGCAGAACGCAGTGAACAACAACAAAAAAAATAGGCGAGTAACGGAACATTTGCTTCATTAAGTGTAACTGTGTAAGCGTGTATGTGTGTGCGGGTATGTGTGCGTTTAATTCACAAAAGACAGCCGCATCACGAAGGAAGCGATGACGTCGACGCTGGCAGCGACGCACATGTGTTCGTTTCTGAGTGTATGTGCATGTCAGGCTGCGCCAGGCGCATGCGCTAGCAGGCAGACATCGCGCGTGAATCGAACCAAACTGAACTAACAGAAAGTCTACAACAAAAAAAAAAAACGCAGCAAGAAATTATGTGCAAGCAGCTGGCTGGGTGTTTGCAGCCGCAACAGCAGCAATAACAACAACTTGCAGCAATATTTGGGCAGTTTTTCGCCTGTTTATGCGAATACATGCGTAAAAGTCTACACAGCATCAGGCAGCTGGCAGCAAGTCTACAAACATCAGCCGTAAACCGGCTAAGCGCTTTGTCTTGCTCTCTTGCTCGCCCCCCCCCAAAACGTCGCGCACTCTTTTGCCTAGCCGTTTGACTGATTAGCCAGCGCCGCGGTCACCGACGCCGTCTCTGTCGCTGCCGTCGTCGCAGTCGCTGTTTTGTGTGCGTGTGTGTGTGCTCGCATAATTTAAAACAATATCCAGAGATTTGTTTTGCCATTTATATGTTAAATATGACAAGTCAAGTCGTTGTTGTTGTCGTTGTTGTTCGCTTTGTACTTGTTCTACTTGTTGTTGGCTGTTTGATTAGCAGCTGAGTTTCAGCAACATTTCGCTTGCTCGAAGAACAGATGCTCTGCATATTTATGTCTCCAAAGTATTCAATTTAAGTGTTTGGCAACTTGAAAAGCAATTAAGTCCCAATGGATATGATGTGGCTTCTCTCGCTTGGGCCATGCATTCAAATTAATACACTTTTTAGTTTATTTTTAACTAGCGCACACAATAATAGCTGAAACTGTGCTTCTTTCTTTAACACCACTTTTTTTCACGCAATAACGGACACACTCTGTAAAATTGTCGGGATAAATTTGCTGTTCTTCCTCTGCGACACGCCACGCTAAATTTCTGCTGATGAATTAAAGAAAATGTTCACTTATTTCGTATTTTATTTGTATAAGAAGAAGAGCTACATTTAAAACATTTTTACGATTCTTTAATATGCTTCATAATTTCATTTGCTTTGCCAAATTATTGCATTTGTATTTTTGTATAATTGTATCTGAATTTTAATTATATTTTATGTTGCATCACAAGTTATATTCAAACATGTGTACATGTACTTTTAGGAAACTTTCTTAAACGTATTAAGTAGTAAAAGAATAGATTAAATTTGATTTCTGATCTGCAGCTCCATGTCAAATTAAGTGCCTTTGTATTTTTTCCTCCTGGGCACACACACACGCAGAGCATGCCCATTAATTTTTAAGGCTAGGGAAATTTTGAATGTTGGCATTTGCGTTGCTCCTCTCTTGCTCTCCATCTCGTTTTTGCCTCATGGCGCTATGTCTATCCCATGTCTGTCTATGTGTCAATGTGTGAAATGAGCTTCAAGTACAGCAAAAAAAAAAAAACAACTGACAAGGACGCTCATATGAAAACAAACGCATAATTTAAACGTAATTGCTGTCATTTTTCATTCAAGTGCGACAGTGGGTGGGGGGTGAGGTTAGCGGTTGGGGGTGCTGTTGGTGGAGTCCTGCTGGGACGACTGCGACTGCGATTGCGATTGCGACTGGCAATTGCGGATGAGACTGCGACCGTGGCTGCTCCAGTTTTGTGTCCATGTTGCCGGCTCGTCCTCCACATGCCCCCGCATTACATATGTACATATTTACGCTCTCTGCCTCTGGCCCATCATGCTCCCTCTCTACACACTCGTGTGTGTGTGTGTGTGTGTGTGTGCTGAGTGCCCGCATCCGGCGCTGAAACGCCAATAATTATGCCGCCGCTTTTTTTTGTCGCTGTTGTGCTGTTTTTTTTTTCTTCCTGTCGTTGACTTTGGAGCCCCCTGGTGACCAGCCTTTGCAGCAATTGGCCGACTTTTGTTGCAGCTTCTGTTGTTGTTGTTGTTGTCGGTTATTGCGCCCTGCCTAATCACATTAAGCGCCAGCAAAAAGAGAAAAAATGCTAAAATAAAACTTTTTCGCGGAGACTATCAAATGTCAGGCTGTCATCATTGTATTTGTTGTTATTGTTGTATGTTGCACCTGCACCTGCACCTGCACCCTTGGCGGCCATTTGTTTGTGGAATTGTCCAGCGTCCTGCGTTCAGCGTCCAGTGTCTCCTCTGCCTTTTGGTTGGCCGTTTGCCAACTCAACTCGACTCGAGTTCAGTTCGCTTGGGTTTTGCGTAGTTGAATATTTCGTTTGTTTGTTGCTTTGGTGTGGCAGTAGTTGTTGTTGCTGTCGCATTCCGCAGCCTTGCAACAATCGCACTTTCACCACGGCCAATCGCCGCCCCGTTCTTTTGTGCATTGTGTGCGTTTGGCCGCACTTGCCGCAGAATTTGCTTTGAACGCGCCCTCTGCCCCCTGTCCTCTGACCTGTGCCAGATCATTTGCCATTTGACTTGCCCATATCTCGTTCGCCCCCTCTCTCTCTCTCTCTCTCTCTCGCTCTCTCTCTTCCTCTCCACTCCGTGGTTTTCGCTACTGTTGCCCCAATTTCAGGCTGTAATATAACAGAATATAAAACACTTAAAAACCCTGCGATTGTGCGATTTGTAGATTCTGGACATTTTTAATCGAACATGTATATATCGCTGAAGATGGAATTCAAGAAACGGGCAGAAATTTAGTTTGCAAAGAGGGTTTGTACATTTGGCAAAATAAAATCGGAGTTTATTTTGATTTAAGTTGTTAAAAATAATTAACTAATAAATAGTTAATCCATCAGCCATGCATATTTATGATGAATATATCATTAGCAGGAATAACCCGGCTTTACTCGAGCCATCAACTGGCGCATTTCCACTCATTTTCCGCCCGCAATTCATTTTTCAAATCGAACAAATGAAAAAAAAAAGATTGCACTTAACGATTTTCAGTCTAACAATAAGTCAAGCGAGTCATTCGTACGGTTTCAAAAGGCTACAAATTAAAGTAAAGCATTTCTCCGAATAGCTCGAAACCTAGTTTCAAAGCTATACGTAACATAAAACGAGAAAGTTCGGTTATCTTCTGCACGCAATAGATTTATAATCCTTGTAGGCATTGCCTTTCGGTTCCATGAAGATAGTGAAGCTCGTAGCGGAAAACAATCGGTCCTCTCTATAAAGTTATATAATATAATAGTGCGATCTTTATTAGACTTGCTCATATATGAGCGGCATAATTAATCCAGCAGATGCCAGGTTGGGTTAAGATATATAAGCGAAAAGCTTTCCTTTTAGTTCAAAGTCTTTTTCAAACATCGAAGTTTGTGGTCAACTTCGGTGCTTATTGTCCGATCTTAATATAATCGTCGGGGCATAAATAAGTCACTCAAGCATGTGTAAATACCAAAGCGACGAGTCTAGCTTAAGATATGAGTTTTATTAAGTTTGAGGAGATTAGAAGCAGATATGCCTTCTGATATCCTACATCCTAAAAAAAACAGGATATGGTAGCTCGAAGAGTTGTCGATGATTTGCAATATACTCGATCTTTTCGTGCACTAAAAGGACCTTCGTTCAAGATTTCAGGTTTCGTGTAGTCTCTGAGGTCGAATCGTTCATATAAACATCTTGTAAAGTATATAATGTCTATCTTGTAGTCAAGCACTCTTGCTTGTAAGTTTTAAAAATTTTACTTAGCTAGGGCTTTTGAGTGTTACATTATTTCCATCAATGTAGGACCTCCTGTTTTAGAGGTTATATTAAAAAAGAGAGATTTGCTTGACTTTCAGTACCCTAGGTGATGCCCCAATGCATGTCAAATGCAATGCTGCTGAAACTGTAACATGGCAGTAGTTGTCAAACTGCGCCTGTTGATCCATAAGTGGCGTAAATGCCACCTAAGAACTACAAATTGCTACCAAAATGTTTGCCCGAACTACAAACCCAAACTTGAGCTGGAGATGCACAGTTATTAGCCATTATCAAATCGTTGTTGGGCCAGAGTCCGGGACAGAGAGAGAAAAGTCGTACTAAAACAAAGTTAAAATGATCTAGAACTAAGTATATGAGCTTCTTTAAGATCCATACTTCCTATATTGAATTACTGAAAATGAGAAAATGAAAATTTTAAACCAAGAACAAGAAATCTAAATACAAGAGAAAAGAATCTTGAAACAAATTAAGCTCGAGAAATAAGTGATTGAGTACGAAACGGTCACCCAAGAATTAAAAAATATAATATTAAATATTAAATAAGAAAAAAAGTGTTTCTTAAATATATTTTGTTTATTTTTTTTTAATCAAATTTTGTGTTTGTTTTATATTCTCAAGTTAATTTTTGCATTCATATTTCAAAACGGATATTTCCAACCAAAACTCATAGACCAAAGTCCTGATAGCTTAAACAAAGATTTGCAAAAAAAGAAAAAATCCTAAATGAAGATTTGTAAAATCTTGATATGCAATTTTTAAAGGCTTAAATCAAAATATTCAAATTTGAAACTGCTCGTTCACTGATTTTGCACATACATACATTAATGTATGTACACAAGTCGCCAGCAAAGGGTATGAACACCCACATACAAACATACATACATATGTATGTATGCACAGACAACAATATATGTACATATGTATGTAAGCAAATGTGTGGCAGGTAGCGCTTGTTTACATAGACGCACACATATACATACATGTTTGGAATGCGCATGCTGAAATAATTCGAGATTTCGATTGGGGCTGGCGCCAGCAACGGTAAATTCCTTCGTAGAGCCTACACGGAAAGCCGAAAAGTATGAAAGTTAGAGAAGTAATTGTTCCTGCTTTAGAATCTTTTCCGCGAAAAGTTTAATTCGCTCACCAACAATGAATTTTATCGCATCGTTGGGCAATATTCGTTTATTCGCAGTTTCGAGTTGAGAGCGTGAAAAAAAAATACAAAATATTTAAAAAGAAAATATCAGCGAAAGTTTTATTCCAGAGCTTACAACTTTCAGCCAAAAGCGGACTTAGACGGAACAGTTTCTCGAGTAAAAGTTTCTTACTTTTGTTACTTTTGCCTATATCAATGTTTTACAAAAAGTTTTATTTTGCTTAGTTTAGAATCGAGGAGGAAATTTTGTCTATGGACTCGAGAGTCGACTCCTGGCTAGAAAGCCCATCTCAGAAATTGGTTTTCATTAGATACTATTAAACATATTAATATTAAAATGATATCAATTTATTACATCGATAATTAAACATTATATCATTGTTTTTATTTAAAATATTATCCCTTTGTTCAAGATGAAGATACTTGAGTTACGCATTGATATACCTCTTTTAAGTGCACTTTGTACTTCCTTTTTAGGTATACACAAACTTAAATTGTGTTCAATAAAACTTGAATCAAGATCAGCTACAGAGTTTAAGGAACTTGGTTAGAGCTAAAGTTGTAATTTTAATTCCTTTTAGGACTATTTTCAATTAAGAAAATACTTTGATTTGCGTACTAAGCAAATCGCACTTTAAATAAAAAGATTCTCCTTGACTTCGGTAAATTGAACGTTAGTAAGAAATTAAGTTGTGGGGGCTGGGGCACATTTCGCTCTGTGTAGTCCCACGCGTTGCCCCACAAGCATAATTTGTTGTAATTAACATAACGAGCCAGCCCAAGCAATAATGGGCCAAGTCACCCACTCGCATCCACACACGGACAAATTGAATGCCTACACCAGGAAAATGGAAGCAGAAATTGCGACTCCTGCTGCGGCTGGCGGGGGCTAAGGAGCTGTGGGTTGGTGTGTTGGTGGGTTGCGTTGGGTTGGTTTAGTCAATGTTGCCCGCATTTGTGTGTAATTAATTTGGTTTTGGACAGCGCACCTTCCGCACCTGGCCCCCGCCGCATTTATGCAAATTACTTTATGAGACAACATTGAAAACTTGAGGACAATTTTCCAGACATACGATAACAAGCATAATAAAATTATGCTCTCAGAATAAGAGACATTCACAACACTTTCTATCTATTTCTCTCTCTGTCACGCTCTCTCCCTCTCTCTTTGCAGCAACAAGTTGTCGAACTATCTGGTTATGTTATCATTCTCGTTGAGAATGCGGAGGGTAAAATTAAATTATACGGCTCACCGTCCGATCGCGATAATTTGGAAGTGGGCGATGAGATACTCGAGGTCAATGGACTCACCCTGGACAATATATCGCGCACCGAGGCCATACGCCACATACACGATGTAAGTAGCCAATCCCTGGGATCTAAAAAGAAAACTCTTCAATTTCTCTATATTTTACAGTGCATTAAATCTTGTACAATTTGCTTGCGTGTACGAAAGAAAAATGATTCCAGATTGGGTAAGTTCCATTTAATATTCTTTTTAGCAATAAGTTATTTTTACTGCATTTGAAACGTCACTCTTTGATTAAAAACCCAAAATGCTCTTCTTGAATTTTTTGTATAAATATAAATATTTTTATTGAGTCGTATTAAGCATCAACCGGTACTTTTGTATATCCCATCCATTTGTTTTATTCGTTTCTCAATGATTAATGCAAACAAGGATCAACATTTCAATGAGTTGTCAAAAATTTGAGGTTAATTTTTACTGCGAACCAATCAATGATCAAACTGACATAATTGACCAATATGTCGGGTTAGGTGCAGCCTACTTTATTGTGTAGCATACTTTGCCTCAAGAACAAGTAGGCGGATATTTTGTTGATCAAATTTTTAAATGCTGCATAAGAGAAGGCATTCTTGAATTCCCAAAATGAACTAGTTATGAATTCTGTTAAATAAACGCGGTAAATGTGAACAATTTAAATGTTGATAACATTTCGTTGACATTCTGTTAGCGCAATGGCTTTCAAAACGCACAGTCAGCTGATTTCATTTACAAGCTTCAGTGGCTGCTCAACTGTACTCTCCCCAGCCAGACGAACTTATTTCGTTCTCTCTTACTCCCTTTCTCTTTCCCTCCTTCTCTGTCGCTCTCTCCGGCTCACCACGTTCTCTTGCGCTTAGCGCTAGTTCGGGCATCGCGCGCAGCTTTTTGACGCTTTTGTTTTTGCAATCGTTTTGTGGTCAGCTTCAAACGCTTTACGCTTACGCTCCGGCTGTCGCTGTCGCTCTCGCTGCTCGATGCTCTGTAGTGGGGCTAACTGCGGCTTTGGCGCTGCGCAGCGTCAACTAATCGCATCAGTTGTGTGGCAACAGTCGCCGTTTGTCGTACCGTTCACAGCGTTGCTCTTTTCGTTGTGCTGCACTTTGTTTCGTTTAGTTCGCGTCGTGCCGGCTTTCATGTCCGTCCCCCACCCATCGTCCAATATTATATTTAGTGTCTACGTCTGTGCGCGCGCGTTGTGGTCTTAGGGCGTTTGTTTGGCTGCTGCGTCTGCGCCAGCGCCAGCGTTTCATTGCCATTTCGTTTCGTTCTAACGCGCATTTTGTTTTTTCTTTCCTTGTGCTGTTATGTGCTTGTGATTCTTCTTTCTTTTTTTTTTTTTGTTGATTAACAAATTTGATTTGTTTATACACACATTCAAACGTATCTATGCATGTATGTATGTATGTACGTGCAGTTGACGCCTACAACGACGCCGCTTAACTAAAGTAAGTGTAGACCAATGCTTGGCAAACTGCATAAGCTTGCTGTCCCCTGCCCGCACGCTTGCCTGTCAGCCATCAGTCGGCCACAGCTGCCAGCTGAGCTAAACGCGATCCATGAATCAGCAGCAGAGACGGCGACTGCGACGGCGACGTCAACGTTGCGTTTTCGTACTCTTTTTGGTGCTTTTGTTTTTGTTTTGTGGGGCGAAGGGCAGGCGGCAACATTCATGCAATACACGCAGCGCTGAGATACATTTGTAGAACAGCAACATTTTCATTTTCAGCTGTATTTTTTTTCTTTTTGCCGGCATTGTTGACATTTCTTCACTCGGAAACTCAAAAAGTTTTACCTGCAAAACGGCAATTGTGGTAGTGTCTGTGTGCGTGTGTGTGTGTTTTTGTGTGTGTTGACTCAGACTTTAGACATCGGTTATGAGCCGTTAACACAGCTGTCAATTTTTACGTTTTTATGCATCAATTTTTTTTATTTTTATTATTCATGAACTGTGCGAAAGTGCAAAAGTCACAGCCAACAGTTAAAAAAGGAAAACTAAAGCATATAGAAAACGGCAGCAACAAAAGTAACAGCAACAATAACAACTGCAAACTGGGCAGCAAATGTGGATGGAATGGAATGGAAAATAGGAAGTGGGCAGTGGGCAGTGGGCAGTGGGCGTCGAGTGCAGCCAAAGAGAGTCACCCGACTGGAAATTGTTGTTATTGTTGTTGTTGTTGCAGTTGCTGTACAAAAAATGGAAGATTTAAGAAAACAGTAATATTAACACTAAACGATAGCCGCATTTAATTAGTACATAGTACTACAATTAAAATGAAAATATAGTAAGAAAAGCTGCTTATGGTTTGAGCTGCGCTGCAAGCGCTTTGATTGTAACGGGAACTCAGAAACTAACCTGAAAACGAAACGAGTTTTATTGTGTGGAGTGTGGAAACCAACAAAAAAAAAATACAAAAATTCACAATTCATAAAATACCACAAACACATGAGTTGGGCTTATTTTTTAAAACCATTTTGCTTTTCCGATTGCAATTAACAGAATGTTAGGGGGCGTTTCCCCCCCAAAAAAAGGGGGGCGTAAGTCCAAAAAGTAGAGACAGTTCGAATTTCGAATTATTTAATAGAAACATAAATATGTTTGATATTCGATTTGAATGTACAACTGGCATGCAACAAAATGGAATTGGCACACGCATTGATGATACGTGAATCTATGAAATAAATTTAAATTTGAGATAAATATAAGGCCATTCAATACTTATGGTCTTCAAGTCATTATAACTAACGTTCGCAATATGCGATTCGTTTCCATTTAATTTAGCACTAGAAAGCCGCTGTACTCTGTAAACTATGTTTACCAACTATAAATGCAGCTATTATTAGATTTTCTGTGAAATGCACCAGAGGGTTGTCAGCCCCTCCAGTATGAAAGCCGAGCTCGGACCGAGTCGGAGCAGCACAAATATGTTTTCCTAATACAGCTGTCCTGGCGTACAGGTCTCGAGATTCCACGAACTAGACTGTTTTGCTTAATTGATTGAAACTAACACTTTTCCCCCGAGTGGAAGCTGGAGGGTATCTATTATGCAATATTTATAGCCACATACATATGTATGTATGTATGTATATAATCTACGCTTTGGCGAGACATGCCAATAATTATGGAAGGGGGCATTGGCTGGCTGTTCTACTTTTTGTTTTTGTTCCTAATGGCTTGGAAATGACTTTAAAGGTTCCATATAATTATACCAGCTGGCCATACTCAGCCTTGTCGATTTATTTAGAATTCCACGCATTTTCCGCTCGGGGAAACATTTTAAGGCACATATCTAATATATGTATATCTGGTGTGTTGAGCCCTACGAATAAGATAACCAACTAACCTTTTTTTTTTAACAACTAAGATCTTTAAGAATATATGTACCTAAAATTGATTGCATAGAAAAGTCCATGCCACACTTTCCACACGTTTTACATCTTGTGTCGTACGTTTAAGAGGAAATCTAACTTCCTTTTAAGCCATTTACTTAGACAAACAAAAACAGTCCATACAGTATATGTATGAATATAAAGAGTAAATGAGGCTTAACAAGTCTATAACTTATTTTTAGGTGCACTTTTCTTGCTTTTCCTTCTGCTCGTTCGTTTAGAGGCTTCGCCACAAACGTTTCTAATGTTTCTCTTGCTTTCTTTGTTTTCTTCTTGAAAACATAATGCCACATCGACATTGACACATTATGTTCATGTTATTTTTATCTCCATATCCGTCTGTATATATGAATGTATGTGTTTTGTGTGTGTGTATATGCCATATATTGATACATTCTCCTCAGTCCCCTTTGATTTTCTCTTTTTTGGGTCACAGAATCCAGCAAAATGGGCGCCAGAATTTCCAGTTTTCTTCTTTAAGCCGAAAAAGAAGTTACTTATTACTTACTTGTTTGCTAACACACACACGCACACTCACACACTCACTCACTCACACAGACAGACAAGCACACACAGACACAAACGCTAACATTCCAAAGTCATGAATTTGTTGTATAAAACGAAATCAATACAAAGACGAAGACGATGAGAGCACAAGGGAAGAGCACAGCGCGAGGAGAAGAGAGACTGACAGAGAGAGAGAGAGCAGAACTTCTTGTCTATTGCCCACGGTCCGTTCAGGTGTGAGCGTAGGCGTGTGAGGGGGGGTAGGTGTGCTGGACGGGGCTTGCTGCTAGCTGGGTCAGCATCCAAAATCCGGTAAGGCAAGTTTCTTGGCGTCTCTGCTCGATGCTGGCAGCGAGTCAATTGTGTGAGTTGCTTTACGAAATTTACACGCGCTCGCTGATGTCGGATACAATTGAGCGCTTACACACACACACACACACACACACACATGCGAGTGTGTGGTGTAGCTGGGCAGCCGTGTGCTGCGATGTGTAAAAGTCATTGCCTCAGTTGGCCATAAAATTGCATGGCACACACCAACAGATACGCTGCAGAGGGGCGAGCAGGGGGAGCAGGGGAGCAGGGCTGCGGGCGAAGAACCTTAGAAGCTAGCTAAGACACAAGCTTGACCTCAACGTCCGGGCACAAAGCCGCAGCAGCTGCAGCGGCAGCAGCAGCAGCAGCAGCAACTGCAGTAGCTGATAAGCTTTGAATGCGAATGCGTGCAACAAAATGTTGGAACTTATAAAAACCAGCGCAAATTCCACAAAGTAACTAGATCAAAATGACAAATGCTTGACGTTTGACAAATGAAAATCGGACTGGCGTGCGGCTTTATCACAAATTGACTTTGCAGAAAAATTATCGATTTCTATATAGAAATAATAGAAACAAAGATTGAGCAGAGGGTTTTTTTTTTGCACATTTGGTTAGTCGAACTGACGTTTCAGCTCAATGCAAAAACGCCCGCCTTTGTAAACATGGCTTTAAATACTTTGCCCTTATAAAAAACACATTTTAAACAACGAGCTTATATTTACTAGCTAGCATTGTTCGTCGTGAATTTTTCGGCCCCCATTTTGGTTAGGCAGATAAAATGTTCACTACTTACCTTTGCAATTCTTATACACTGTACCCATAGAAACAAGGGTATATTGTTTTTGTGCATACGCATGTAACAGGCAAAAAGAGAGTATACATACATATGTATTCATATATTCTTGCTCAGCATCAATAGTCGATTCGATCTTCTCATGTTGGGTAGAGTCACCAAAGTTGACATATACATACATAGCTTCTCGTAAAGCATATACCAATCAAGAATATTTCATTTTTTGGACGTCCTATTGGATTCCAATTAGAATCATACAACCATTTGGAGTCTCTTGTCTTTTTTGCGCATATACGAATAATCTATGGCACATTTGATCTACCCCAGAACAATAAAAGATGGGTTGAGAAACACGGAAGTTATTTAAGAAAACGTATTGGCAAGCCACGTGGCAGCTAGAGCACGCTTACGTGTTTCATGCCTCAAAGCCACATTGAAACACAAGAAATCGGCCCATTTTCGTTGTTTTATGTATTACATATGTATGTATATGGAAGATTTTACCCGTCGTTGTTTGGGGTCAAAGGTTGTTTGGTTTGTTGTTGTTTGGTTTGTTTCGAAAATACCCAAAAAACACGTTTTTTTCCATTTTCTATAAACTGATGTCTTACCCGGGTTTTTCATATTAGACAGTCCTAACACATTCAATGGACCCTTTGTGCCTCTTGCGGGTCAATCAACAATCTAAATAAAAGCTGGATAGGAAACTCATTACTGCTCTAGCTATTCATAATAATTTTTCTGCAAATAAATTGTCGCTTCTCAATTGCACTAAAACAAAAGAAAACGAGAAAGACGGGATATCTTCGGCACGCTGAAGATTTAATACCCTTGCAGACCTTATATTTTCATAATGCTCATATGATATAGTAGACCTATGTTGTTAGGATTTTGCATATTTATGAGGAGCATAGTAAAACTAATAAATGCCGAGTTCGACCGATCGTTCCTATGGCAGCTATCTGATATTGTGGTCCGATCCAGCTAGTTTTGACATATGTGCTGCGTGCAAAAGAAAGAGGCACCTCTGCAAAGTTTAATAAAGATAGCTGTAAAACTGAGAGACTAGTTCGCATAGAAACAGACAGACGGACAGCCGGACAGACGAACATGGCTATGTATATCGACTCGGCTGTTAATACTGATCATGAATATATATACTTTATGTTGATACTGATCATGAATATATATACTTTATGGGGTCGGAGATGTCTTTTTCTTTGCGTTACACATTTCACGACAAAATTATAATACCCTCTGCAAAGGTATACAAATTATTCCTTTTTGTATTAAAAGAAACACATATTTTCTAATTTATTGTAAGAAGAAATTAAGTATATGAAAATTGTAAATTGCTGCTGGAATTGAACCGACAACTTCTCGCTTGTTAGTTGGATACTCAGGCACCTAAGCTAAACAGGCTAAAAGCATCTCGTTCGCAAAACACGACTGTAAAGCTGCCTTGGTTGTGTTCTTCCCCGTCTTAGTGCACACTTTAGACCCAAACGGAAGACTTAGTAACATTTCAACTTTGTAGCTCTTTCAGTCACCGTAAACTCATTCAGTATGTCTATCAGGCCAAACTCTTTTATATAACAGTTATCATTTAATAACTACACAGCTAAAACACTCTGATCTAATATTAATCGAACTGGATATGGAAACGGAGGTTTAAAGCCTTGGAAGGTATTGGGCCACATATCTGTCAAGGTTAAAGATATCCAAGGTCAAATGTGATTAAAATTAAACTGAACAATCCGAGCATGTTAACAATAGAACACGAGGAAACATCTATTGATGCTTATTTAGCTATTAAGAAGAGATTGAAATGCTGTTAAAGCATTATATTTTTCACTTTCTACTCTCACTATCTTTTGCTTTCCCCAACGTTGACTTTTCAACATCAATGTAAACGCATTTCAGCTAAAATAATACTCTTATCTGCTCGTATTTTTAATTTAATTGTCTATGAAAATAAAAACACAACAACAGACTTTCCCTTTAACGGACTTTTATTATTTTGAACAGTTTTCATTCTTGGAGTGACACCGTACTCTCCGTACTCTCTGGGGTACTACCCCTGCTGGCCACGCCTCTGGCTATGTTTGCCCACATTGCTTAAAACAGTGTTTGATTCCACGTATTAGCGCCTCGCACGAATCACGCGTTCAAATGCATTTCATGTGAATATTGCATCATCTATTCATGTTTCGACTCGACTTCCATTTCGATTTGCTTTCTGCTTATAATTTTTATAGCTTTATATTTGCGATTTTCTCTGGAAAGGCTGATCTATTGTGTCATACGGCCAAATGTGGCTTAACGTATGTACATATTGTCAACTTCATGTTGACGTTCGTAAATTAATCTGAATTAATTAATATCACTGTAACTTTGATGATATTATCTTACAAAATAGTCATAATTGCGTAAACTGATTCCGAAACTCTACCAAATCCAATATTCTTAAGCGAGTCGTCTGATATTGTTAAAGTTTTTCCAATATGCGCAAATCTTAACAAACTCGTAATTGAGTTTTGATTCCACCTCACGTAAGGGTGGAAAATGGGCGGAAATACTGGTAAATAAAACATGTTGTTTTTATATATTCTAAGCTCTTGAAAGCTTCGAGTGGATTTTTGCAACGTATTCATTGATATTTTGTGTGCCCCCTTTTCGACACAGTAAAATGTAAATGTCATAACAATATACGTCTCGGAAGGTGTTCTAGAATGCGTTTAGTTTAAATGGGGATTTACATGTGTACATGGCAGAACATCCGATTCATATGAGTTATTCCAAAATGCATGACTATTGTTATATCAGGGGCAATGTCAGCGGAGGATTCCAACAAGAATTCTCACGATTTCATTAAAGCGCTGTAGCAACATTTCAGATCAGTTCAAGTATTCATTTGAATGAGAGCATTTTAGAAGATGAACGCGATATCGATGTGGGGCGCATTAGCCCTTAAGCCCTTAAGGATTACAGAGAGGATTAAGAGAGTCCCAGGTATTTGTGACAAGTCATTACAGAAATAATTGTGCCACCCACAACAACAAAGGGACTTACTCTTCTTCTTCTTGTAAAGTTGTTTACGTGGGATGATTTAACTGGCGAAAGTTATGAATCCCACTCTCATAGCTATATAAGAATCGTATAAGAAAGGTGTCTACATATGATTGTGCTAGACGTGTGTCTTCCAGGCGACTTGATATACACAGAGCGATTGTCACCTGTGTATGTAGATAGAAGTGAGAGGCTTATAATTGGAACACGTAAATCTCTATTGTGTAAGCTTTACAGTGTAGGACTTTTGATCCAAGCCTTTATGGATCTGCTAAGATTCGGTCAGTCAAGCAAGCTTATCAGGTAAATTGTACTATCACGGTAATTGGTGTGGAGATGATATATTCCACACTTGTTGGGGGAATTTTACAAAGCTCCGTGTTAGTAACTACGATTTGATTTGACGTGTTATTCAGATAGAGATAGTTGGGACAAACTCTCTCGTATATAAAGAAGACTGCATATTATAGACCAACTCTAGACTGAAAGAAGCTCTTAAGAACCATTTATTTGATCATTGATACAGCCTATTATATAGTGTGATCGGCTAGCAAAAACAAAGAATTTCCTTAAGAAACTGTGGTCTAGAGCGAACTTGAAGGAGTTGCAGGAAAGGTGGGTGCATTTTAAATATGTTTATACATACTATGTACATACATACATACATGTGTACAATTTATTTTTTGGTGCTCCAGTTCCAAAGTTCTGAATTTTCTTCTTGAAGTTTGATAATAAATTGGTTCTTGTTTGTGAGCGTTTCTTTTGGGCTAAATAGCTCCGTTATCTATTCGGATTCAGTCGGACCCCTCTCCTCCCCTTCCCTCCCCTCTACAAACCTTATTTAGCAACCCGAGCACAATGCTGTTTCTTTTGGTGCTTCCGCAACTGCTTCGGCTTGATGTTGCTATGTTTTTGTATTTTATTTAATTTTTTTTTGTTCTTTGTTTTGCTTTATGATTCTGCTGCCACAGTTGTTGCTGATGTTATTGTTGTTGCTGTTGTTGTTGCCGTTCTACCTGCACGCTTTGCTGCCACAGCTGCCTTTTTCGAACAACAGTTGGGCCGCTGCAGTTGCCGTTGCATTCTCGGCTCTCTCGCATTTTCTCTTTGCTCACTCTCTATATGGCTGTGTTTCTCTCTCCCGTTTTGGCTTAATACCGTTCCCTGCACGCAAAGCGCCATTTGTAACACCCTGTAAATAAAAGAAGCCCTTGAAGGGCATCAAACAGCTTTGCTTTATATGCATTTTCTTGCAATTATTTGTTAAAAAATAGATTTAAGGATATGAGAACAATATTTTAAGAGAATGCATCTAGAAATATGACTAAAGTTGGCAAGAAGTAAATAAATTCCATATAACAGTTATTGTTTATATTGAAAATTCAATCAATGCGCCAACATTTTTCATTTGATTGTATTTTCCTTAATGAGAAATAGACGTGTTTTAATTGCTGGATATAAAAGACATAGAAAGGTCAGACTGGGAATACTGGAATAGTTCGGCACTCAAATAAAAAAAGATTTTAATCTTTTTCATTAAATATATTCTCTCTAAGGCAATCGGGAAAATGATAACATTTGTTGATTATAATCGATTAATAATGATCGAATATTTTGTATAGTGCCTTTTATACCTTTGGGTGTAACTCGCTGTCCGGTTTTTTTTTGCCTTAAGTTACTAACTGTTATTGTAGCTGTTTTTAATTTTACACTGAACGCATTGAAAATGCATTATAGTTTTGTGCAAATGTATGTAACAGGCAGAAGAACGCTTCTCCGACTCCATAGAGTAAAAACTTTCCTGATCAGCATCAACAGGCGAGTCGATCTAGTCCGTTCGTCTGTCTATACATATATGTATGTACTAAAGTGTTGCAAATTAAGCAAAAGTTCTCCTTGTGCACAGGAAGAACAAGTTTTAAATTACACACAATTGGATGCCATATTTATGCCCTAGAAGTTTCATAAGGATCGGACAATAAGCACCGATGAATATCACGAAAGATAGTGAGTGAGAATAAGGGAAGAAGCAGCGCAGCCGCAGCGGCGTGTGTGTGTTTTTTTTTGTATATGTTTGTAATGTCAGCTCGGCACTGGGTTGAGGGGTATCTCCTAGTCAGGCATTCCCGACTAGAGTACTCTTGTTTTTTGTTCACATTTAATTCTCTATTCTCTTCATTCCATTAATTTGACTTTATGGCTAGTATTATTTTTTTGCTGGTCTTTTTTTTTGTTTTTGTTATTTTTAATTTTACCGCTACAAATCCGCCGCTCTTGTAATTGGATATGGGCAGATCATTTTTAAAGCCAATTTATTGGCTTTACGGTGCTCGTGGTGTTGTTGTAGTTGTTGCAGCCACTTGTTGCCAGCCTAGCACAAGTGGAGACGTGTCCAGAGCCAGATTCTGGAAAACGGAATAAAATGAGCGGGAACCTGAAGCTGATATTGAAATTGGAACAGGCATGGTGCGTGGGCAGAGGCCAGGGGCGGATGGAGAAGGGATGGGGAAGCGCGGTGTCAAGACGCGATTGCAGTTAAAAGACATCATAGTAATAACTAAAGAGCAGTAAAGCAAACCAAGTGAGGGGCAATCAAGCTAGCAAATAAATAAACAAACGTGAGACAATGCACACCTGAGCAATAACAGCAGCTATACCAGCAATGAGAACAACGACGACAATGACAAGTATAAAAAAAGAGAATGAAGAAGAAAAGAATACGAGAACGTGCGGTGGGGCGGGCGGAAAGGGGAGGCGGGAAAGGGGAAGCAAACTGAAACTGAAAATGCCAACAACGCTGACAATCATCAGGGTCGTCATCATCAACTCGAAATGAATTCAATTTAAAGTTGAAAGTGCTTAAAAGGTAAACACACACACAGCGACACACCGACACACACACACACACACACACACACACACACACAGAAAGACTGACAACACTCTGCCCTTTTCCGCCCCCTTTGCCCACATCTATGTCACTCGCTCTCATTCTGTCATATCCTCTGGCTGCTCTGGCTGCTGTGGCTTCTCTGGCTGCTCTGCTGCCATATTGAAGGCATTTAAAACTGTGACCGTCCATCAGCTAACAGCTGCCATGTTATCCATTTCCCTCATTGCCCCCATTACCTGTACCCCGCTCCCTATTGTCATGCCCCAGACCGAATGGCAATGCTAACAATTAAACAATTTCTTGTTTACGTTGTGCTGCTGCCTGATAAGCGACTGATAAGAGACACTCGCCACGGCAGTCTGGCCAGCGTATGAGTAATATGTATATGTGTGCACACGTTTGAGTGTGTGTTTGGGCAACTGCCCTATATGTTGCGATAGGGCGGGTTGGCTGGCAGAGGGAAGTCATCCAATCAAATCTGTTAACACACATTGCTATTGATATGGCTTAAAGTTAAGGAGCTGGGGTAGCAATGGGGAAGTCAACATGTTTTTTGCTCAAAGGTCTGTCAATTAGTCAAGTTGAATAAACAAAACAACAACGCAAATGATTGCCGCTAGGATGCGCTTTTGACAAATGAATAAATTAAGGCCAACACGAAAGTAGGTTAAGGAAATCCCCGAGGCAGAAAAATGAACATTTATAGCAATAATACTATTCATAACAATGACAAAAATAATAATCTTAATAATCATAATCAATTATATTGAGATTCATAATCATAATCAAATAATAACAAGAATAAGAATAATAATATGAATTTTTGTAATGACAATAAACATAAAAACAATCATTATAATTATAATGTTAATAATAATAATAATATTAATAATAATAATAATAATAATAATAATAATAATAATAATAATAATAATAATAATCGTTAAACACGATCTCACGATAATCTTAATTAATTAGTGTAATATAAAGGGTATTAGAGTTTGATCAAGAACTATGCCACAGGAACAATCCGTCGAAATTTAAGTTGTGGTATGAAATACTTTTTGCTCTACATGAAGAATCGGCCGAATAACTAGGTTTTGCATTTAAAAACTTTTCTTTTCTTTAAGGTTTTTAGTTCACACTCGAACATGATTACAAGCTGACAAATTTTCTCGTTGGTTTGGTGCTGTTCCTAATAGAGATGGGATATGGTTCTAGCTGTAAAACTCTTTTTCGTGCGTGCTTCGTGCGGGTTTGTGCTGGTTCGTGCAAGCCTTACCACCACGAAGAGTACGATCTCTAAAGTCGGACTTCAATAATATCAATGTTGTCAGACATAACTTTCGACTTAAACCCAGTCAAAATATATGTAATAAAAGCAGCTAAGGACAGATCCCGACATTCCCACTATATAATTTTGGAAACAAACTTCTACATTTGATTTTTAATTTTTCCGGCTTCCAGTTCCTGACAGTGTCAGTCTCTGCTTGACTACGCAATGTGGCTGTAAAAATAAGACTGTATTTATATTCATTTTATTTATTTTTTTGTCTTCATTAAGATTGACATCATGCTTAAATGTCAATTAATTAACCCATTAGACACTTAAATTATTAATAGATTTAAAATCACAATCTTTTGACACTTTGCCGCCAATTTTATCAACTCTGCTTTTTGTCGACAACGATTTTACGATTTTAGATCAAAAATATGGTAAATGCGGGGTAGATAAAAAAAGGTTCATTGATTCTGTTTTTGACCTTTTATTTGAAACAAAATAAACAACCTTTTTCTTTTGGCTGCTGACGTTCAATTGTAACATTTGAATAGGAATTTTGCGAGTAAGCTATTAAAATTCTTAAAAGAATTGAAAGCAGTTTAATCGGAAAACATTATCACAAGTAAAACATGTTTAGGCTGGCCAAAAGGCCAGGATTTCAATTATCGATATACATACATATCATTTTAATTCCCATCTGTTACCTTCGATAGTCGATTTTTGGCAATTCGAACGTTTTAAGCCTTTTGAAGATTTTAAGCCTTTAAGTATGTGCTTCAAAACATAAATCATATGTGTATCAATTTAAATAATTCAAATTGCACTTAAAGTAGTTATTAAAAAAAACGATAAATCGATGCTTAAAACCTGTTTTAACGATTTAAATCGATGTTTCGATAATGGTAAACTACATTTGTGGAAGGGTGTTTAATATTCGTCGTATTGCTTTTAGCAATTTGAAAATTTGAAGCATTCATCGATGTATCGATGTTGAAGACTCCGATTAATTGAGTCATCGATTGTTTTCATATCGTTTTTTCATCCGATGTTAATAAATGGATGTTCAATTCGGACTTACCTCACTCAATTGAAGTAAGGTGTAAACATTAAGAAATAAAATGAGTAAAATGTAAATGACAAATCTAAGCCAACGTAGCCAATATTTTCAAGTTTTTGTTTTTACGTGAGGAAAATTTAAACTCTGAAATAAGTTCGATCAAGCTGTCATCCTAATACACAGTTTATGCCGATGTAGATTTCGGGCATGCTGTATGTATGTATGTACATACCTTAAAGGGACAGCTAAGTTTCCTACCCCTTTCCATTAGTTCATATATCGCATAGGGCCAAATCATAAATAGAGAGATAGAGAGAGAGAGAGAGAGAGGGAAGCCCAGATTTATATGTTTGCCATTTCTTATCTACGCGTACACAGTAAAAACAAATAAATCTGTCAAAAAATGAGATAGACAAAAAAAACACGAGCATTTAATGTGGATTACGTGAGACATAAAACGAAACTAATTTTTCGACTTTCTTATGATAAACGAAAGTCAATGCATAACATTCAAAATTTCCATGTTACTTTCCATTTTGGCCGCACATAAAATTCACAAATATTTTGTGCACAGCTCAAAGAGACTTAAATATGTAAATATTTTAATTAACTGTTAACAAAAAGCAAGCGTGAACAGTTAGGAACAGAAATGCAGGCGTGATTAAACTGTAGTGCAACTGTTTCCAGTCGAGTGCAGGTGCCCAGAAACAGACGGCAGCAAAAGTTCATGGCCCATCGGTGGTCATGGACAGGGCTCAGCGCCCAGCGCCCACCTCACCCCGCCCCGCACCGACAGATTCCAGCCAGCAGCTAGCGGCAGCCTCGGAAATGCGATACATCATTTTGCGGTTACATAACCCGCGCACATGCTACGTAGATAAAATATAGAAGAAGAAACCAAAAAAAAAAAAAAAAAAAAAGAGAAAAAACAAAGCGAAATAAGAAGAAAAAAATTGGAAGAGCCGCAGATAAAGCAAAGTACGAGTATAAAAACGAAATCTTGTGCACCAAACGAGTTTCACAAATAGCAACAAAAGCGATGCTGAAAAATGGCTAACAAACAACAACAACAACAACAACAGCAGCAGCAGCAGCAGCAGAAACAACAACAACACAAGAAACAGAACAGCAACGGCTATAAAGCTGAGAAAAGAATGTTAAAATAATGACACATACATACATACACAGCTACTATAGTATAAACATATGCATGTACACATTATGTAATAAAGTATATTATAGTATACGCAAGCATATACTACTTAGTTGCGGGCTGGCAAGAGAGTCGTTTAAAGGTTAAGAGTGAGATAGTTAACTTACATCAAAGCCAAAAACAGCTGGCTTCGTAAAGCGAAGACTAAATGCCCTATCAGAGAAACTATATATTTATTCCATGTTTTTCTTTTGTGAACTGCTTCCATCTTAACTGATCCACAAAAGAAGCTCACAAGACTTAACCAAAACGAATTCTTTTTACACATGCACACACACGTATTTTTGACCGATCGCCATAAACAATAAGCTCTTTTGCTAGTCGGCAGCGTCCGACTAGGAGATACCCTGAACCCCGCGCCGATCTACCTTCACCAACATTCTAGCTTCCATCTATGTATATATGTACACACACACGCACAGTTTGCGCTGTGAGAAATGCGTTTGTGATAAGCTTCGGTATTTATTGTTCGATCTTAATGAAATTTTCAGGACATAATATCAAAGAGCAGAGCTCGCCGTTTTTATTCAATTTTATAGTATAGTTTTTGAGTTATGCGCAAAATCTTAAGTGTCAAAATCGATTCTTATCGGTTTTATCGAAATAATAAAATAGTATCGACAATAAATGATAACTCCTTTACGGATTTTCAAACCTTTGTAGTTCCCGCCGAACAGACGGACATGATAAGATGGACTCAGTCGTCGCTCCGACCAATAATATAAATACTTTATAGGGTCGGAGATGCTTTATTTTACCGTGTAGATAGATGGAAGCCATTATACCTAGTTTAACCAATTTTATATGGGTTGAAACTTTAAATTGCACGAACATTGGTCTCTCAGAGATACGACTGAGTTAAAGTTGGAAGAATGCGAATACGATTCGATATCGAATCACATTTTAGAAGTTGGTATGAGAATAATATTCGTTGGCACGGTGATGTTAATTATTTAATGGCCAATTAGTGAGTGAGCGCCAGCCAAACGGGCTGTTGCAGAGCAAGGGGCTGAGACGCGCAGACACATGGCTCAAATGTCACGTATACGACATGCGGGCCAAGCAGGTGCAGGCGAACTAGGAACTGGGAACTGGGAACTGAGGACTGGGAAGTGTTGAGCAAGTCTGAGCGAGTCTGGCCAGTGCTGTCCAGGTGGGGAATAAAGTTAA
Organism: Drosophila borealis; assembly: GCA_035045885.1. Lineage (NCBI taxonomy): Eukaryota > Metazoa > Arthropoda > Insecta > Diptera > Drosophilidae > Drosophila > Drosophila borealis. The sequence continues at coordinate 3,096,961 of JAWNOR010000112.1, forward strand.
ATAAACACAAGTAATTATATACAGAGTACACACACTGAGCCACATGTTTACAATGAGCACACGACACATCATTATTTAATTACAATTAAATTTTAATTGCAAGCGACAATCGAAGCCGAAGCTGATTAAAGGCCAACACATTATTAAGTAAAATAAATAAATAATTCAACATGCAACAGCTAATACAACAACAAATGCAATTGAAATATTGCAAATTTAACAAACAGATAAACAAATAACTAATTACCCGAAAGCGCCTAAGTTTCCAGTCAAATTAATGCAGCTGGCGAGAGGCAGCCGTCGTACCTGGTAGCCTATTCTATTACAACAGGTGTTTTGCGAATTGACGAATATAAGTTATCATGTCTATCTTAGTGTACCTACATATATAAAACTGTTTCGTGTCACGGTCGTAAGCGTAAGATCTGGCAAGATATCATGTGCTGCCTGTGGTTCCTTGGGAAGTACAGTCTTTAACTTTCAGGGCTTAAATACTACACCCATATGTGTGTTTACTACTTATGTATATATGTCTATACCTGCTAAATTGCGGTCTTTTTTCAATGTTGGCGGGAATGGGACGAGATATCAAAGAAGAGAAAATATTCTACATTTATAAATTCTAGCTTGAACTTTGTAGCTCTTTTGAGCTCCAAAATATGCTACAAAGTTATTTAAACTGATATTTAATTAAACAGCCATAATGAGTACAGAAAAGATTATTCTTTCAGCTAAAATTTGACATAAACCCTTGCTCCGGACAAAGCAGTTATATCTAATGTTAATACAAAGTTATTTTTGATATCTGAAAAATCGTATCTTGTGTATTTAATCTAATCTAATCTCATCTAAATAAAGGTATCATAACTAGAGATAAATAATACTTAACTTCAGTTGAAGAACTTAGCTACTTATCCATGCAAAGCAAAAAGATTTTGGCTAAAACATACACTCAACAAATCGTCAAGTTTTTGTCCAAAACTAACTTACAACAAATAAGAGGTTCTAGTCGGGAGCTACCGACTAGGGGATAACCTGAACCTTCTTCTTCCAACAGGCGATAGCTAAAATGGAAAGATACTTGATATATGTATATATACTTTTATTTACCAAAGTTGTTAAAAAAACAGGATTTCGATATAGATTTTTATCGATTACTTGGAAACGAGGCAAGTTATCGAATATCGGAAACGAACTCGATCTGCGCGGGGACTAGGAGGATCTACAGCTAAAATTTCTCTAGCCCTTATAGGTTCTGAGATCCTTGCGTTCATACATACGGACGGACGGACAGGCGGACAGACGGACGGACGGACGGACGGACGGACAGACGGACGGACATACAGACGGACATGGCTAGATCGACTCGGCTATTGATGCTGATCAAGAAAATATACACTTTATGGGGTCGAAGATGCTTCCTTTTGCCTGTTACATACATTTGCAAACATACATTATACCCTTTTTACCCATTTTCGATGGGTTCAGGGTATAAAAACGGCACTTAATGAGTTCTCTTATATCAAGATCCTTTGTGTACGCTTTCGAAGAATATTATAATATACATATATACATACCAGCTCGTCCTGGTCTTGCCTGCTTCAAATTTTAGACTATTTTTATCAATTTCCCGACCGAGGAAAATTTAATTTTGTCCGAACTGTCCTCAACTCCACTTCTATTGTTTTATTTGACATATATGTTTAAACGATTTTCGCAAGATCTACCAATACTTCGATGCGAGTAAAAAGTTGTATCTACATCTTGAGACGTGGAGTTAGAGATAGTACAGGAAGATTTGAATGTTCCAGGGACGATGAGGGGGTGCAATTTTTGTCTTAAGGATGACGCAAAACACTTGCGCCGGGCAAGGCCAGAAAATATTAGCAAATCAGAATTTAATTTGAAGTAAAAGATGTCAATTTTAATCATATCATACGGAAATGAACTATTAATTTTTAAACACTGCTCAAAGGAGTATATTGGGTTTGTGGTATATCAGACTATCCGCGTTACTTGAATCTTGTTTATTTCCGACAGACAGTGGGGGTGGAAAAACCGTGAAATTCTCTAATTGCAATTTGTATAGATCATGTGCTTTTCTAAAAATTGAATTTCCATTTTATCGATTGTTTTGCAGCATTTACTTGGTATTTTGGTTTATTTTGGTAATCGATATGTACTCCCGAACGAACGGACATGACAGGATCGATAAAGGACAATTTGCAAGAATATTCGGGAATAATAGTGTTAAGCGTGCTTATCGTGATTGTTTGATTAATATCGAATAAATTTGTTGAACAAGTCGTCAAGGCTTCCGGTTCTATTCTAAAAGTGCGTTCAACTTGAAGAAGTTTGTGGGATATCTCATAGTTGAATACTTAAGCATGTTTGCTCGCAGTGGCTGTTCAACCTATGCGCACAGTTTGAAGAGCGTTGTGCATACAATTTGCGCTGTTGTTGTTGCTAGTTAGGACGAGTAGTTGTTGTACCAGCTGCTGCTGGTAGAGGCCCACTTCTCATTCATTGTGTTTGCAATTAGAGAGCACTTTGGTTTATTGTTTATCGATTCGTTGCGTCAATTAAAGCGCTGCATCTGTCAGCGCTTTGATTTCCGCTTGGCCCATTAGATGCCCCAGTGGCAAGTGTGTGAAATCCAGCACACACACACACACACACAAACACACACACACACACAGAGAGCGAGAGAGAACTTGTCTGTCAATTGGCTTCGATATATTGAAGTCGATAATGATGATGACAATGACGATGGGCTATCCAATTTATGTGCGCAACATCTATTTGCCCCTCAGCGCCATTAATTGCTAATTAAGGTTAATAACGTGGCACCAATGGGGCACGCTGGACACACAGCAGAGAGTTTACAGTTTTAACTGGGCAAGTTAAACAGTTGCATGTGCAACGCAGAGGCGGCGCCTTCCTCGACGCACTCGACGTGGACATGGACATGAACTCAATCGCCTTGCAACTGACAAGGCGCGTCATGCGGAGAGGCATGCCACCACGCACACACACATACCTTCACCCACGCACTCACACACACACACTCACACACACACACACACACACACAAATGAGATTAAAAGTCAAAGCATAGCTGCCAGCGCCTGCTGCGTCTGTGGAGGTTCAATGACATATGACGACGACGCTGACAACGCAGCGGCGCCTAATTGGATTTGCAATTGCGAGTGGCCGCGGTGTGGGCGAGGCCCCCGTAGGACGTGGGGCGTTTGACGATGGGCGGTGGGTGTTGGGCGTGGCGCGTTGTATATACATACATATGCGGCCCAGTTACAGGGCGCAGCCTAGGCTCAAGATTGAGCGACTGCCCTCGACTCTCGCCTCCCCCCAGCACCTTCATTGACAGCCACTTTGGGGCGCAATCAACAGCCCAAAAAACTAACAAGCACACGTACACTTGCTTGCGTTAGACCTGCTCAACTGCTAGATACCCCGTCTGTCGTTCTTTTTTCAATAGCGTTTACACAAAACAAAATTTTTTTTATTAAAGTATTTTCCCCTATGCTAGGAAAATCCACGATCCAATTAAATGGCTGGACGAAAAGCACTTACCATACACAGAGAGAAATAGGCTAAGTACTCAAATAAACCAAAATTTCAAAAACCGAATCGAATTATCCGATTCTTCAAATCCATATTTGGTGTTATTAATACCTGAAATTTAGTTTCAAAGTACAAAAAGTACAAAAAAAATAACGTAATATCTTATATACATATAAGAGAAAATAATTTTGAAAATAGTAAAACTCGCGATATACTAAAAAATCGTGCGAGAAGTCTTTATAAAAGTTTGTAAATCGAATTTCAGTTCCACGGAGGGATTTATCAAAAACATTTTTTTATTTCCTTACACTTTGCAAATGTTAAAGGCAGAAGGAGGCATTTTCAACCCCATAAAGTATATACATATATAATCCTGGTCAGGTTTGCCGGATCGATCTAGCCATATCCGTTTGTCTGTTCGTCTGTTCCTTTGTCTGACCTCGTTGATCTCAGAATCTATAAGAGCTAGAGACTTAGCACGAGCTTGATTTAAATCATGGATAACTTTCCCCGTTTTCATTAGGGATGAGCGATGTTAAATCAACCTTATACAAGTAACAAATATTTAAAAGTAACTAGTAACTGTTATAACCACTTTGCACAGAAACAGCAACAAAAATGTATAATAGTATATGTCTATTAAAATGGGCCAATGTAAGCAAGGGTAAAGTTTTCGGTCGTGCTTAAAATTAATTGTCAATTCTATGTATTTTCAAGCAAATCAGAAAATTGAGGCGTTTTTTAGCGCGATTTGCGCAAGCAACATGTGTTATTTATTTAAACAAATGACTGTAAGGCGCTACTAAGATGTTGCTTTGGTGAGCTTGTAACTTAATTTTCGCACTTTTTAGCGTGTTTAAAGCCTTTAAGCCTTTTGTCTCTCGTATTTTTTTTTTGTAACTGTGACATTTGTCACTGCGACACAGAAATAACATTTTCGATCTCTCTAGCTACCATGCAATCGATAATAGTCGTTATCGAAGCCCTGGTTATTGAGCATATCTCGGAGCCTTGAGACACCAAATTAGCTGTGTATACTCTCTTATAGTAAATAGAGGTTTAAAAACCATTAAACTTACCTAATTTTGCTTACTTAAGTCTCCAGTTAAAAACCGTGTTTGATTCCCAACTCTTATCTCCATCTGACTTAATTTTGCGTAGTAAGGACTCTAGTTAAAATACGTGTGTTACGCCCAACTCTAGGCTCTCTTTGACTTAGTTTTGCGTATTTAAGACTCCAGTTAAAATACGTGTTTGATTCCCAACTCTAGGGTCTCGCTCACTAATGCGCTTTCCATCTTCTGTGAGTCATGTACTTTGACATAAGTCTTGCCTGCCGGTGCGTCAATTTTGCTGGCATGCAGGGTATGGCAAATGCAAGGGCGTCGAAATGAAATTAAAGCCAGGCTGCGCTGAGTATGCGCTGAAAGCTGAGAGGACCTGCGGGGGATAATACGGGCGCTCGGGCGTGCCAAGCTGCAGCTGAAAAGCAATAAAAGTGACAGCTAAAGTTCCATGTTTCTGTGCATTCCTGATTTATTATCATCACAATCATCATTATCGTCGTCATCATCGCCATCGTCATCATCATCAGCCTAACTAATGGAGTTCAATTTGTGTGTGGCTTGTCGCTAGAATCTCAGCTAATTTCAACATATTCACAATTCACAATTTGCCTTTCTCACATGTGCATGTGCATGTGTATATCTACAGAGAATTCAATGGCAATAGATTGCTTTGAAAGTATTCTCAAAGAAAATGTCTTGGCCATAATTATAACCTGCGATTGCCACTACGAACCAATCAGAAATGTTCAGTGGTTCGATTCACGGCCAATACCACCAATACCTCGCCTTAGAGTCAGTTCATGAACCCACCTTTTTACTCAGGTGTCGGTTCGAATCATGATTTTTAATTTTTGTACAATTTTCAATCGGACTTTTCAAATTCTTTTATATTAAATTTGTTTTACCCACCTCTTTTTAAAAACACAGGCTTTTCAATTTATTAATATTTTATATCTATTCAAGCTCCGGCTGTGCTTCTTCTTCCCTTAGCCCCACACTACGGCCCCGAGGCCCCTACACTACGCTGATACTTGTGAAGTTTTTTGTAAATCCAGGCTGTAAACTGGCTTTGACCCGAACCGGTTCTAGCCTGGGATTCCGTTCATTTTGCTGCTATGAACTGAACCTTTCGCAAATAATTACTGAAGCTAAGCCCAAACAATATTTGAGAAAATAGATTCAAAATTAGATTCAAGAAGCTCTTGTTTTTAATATTTGAAAATTCCTTTTTTGTTCTTTACATGGAAGTATTGTCATACAAACATGTAGTACATACATATGTCCATGTATGCATGTACATACATTATCAAGTTTCACATATCTATCATACGTACTAAATCGTACATATGTATGTATGTATGAACATGTGCATCTAGTATGATAAACATTCTCGGGATTGTTCTAAACTTCTGGCGCCAGCAATATTGCTGGGCGAATTTCATTCTTAGAAAGAAGCCAAACGAGTATTGAAGTGCATTCATGTTGTAGATACATTCATATGCGCATATGTATGTATGTTACATGTGTTGCACTCGTTCACAAATGAGTACATTTCAAAAATATGTTCCCTACCCCCATTGAGGTAGTCGGAAATTGAAAAGATGGACTTTTATTATTGAATTTGGCGGGTTGCATGTTTTATGCATTGCAATTGGGCAATATATTCATTAGGACGAAAAGTTCCACGAGCCTATGTATATTCATGGATTTAAAAAAAAACATGTTCACAAACCGAACATTTAGACGAGGCGTTGGATCAAACCGTGAACCGGACAACCGACAAAAACTTCATGTTAATAGCAAAGCCCAAGACTACACTTCGAAAAAGGTTACGATTTTGAAGGAAAGGGGAAATGTGTTCAAAAAGAGAAACACATATTCTGCCTACATTCTAGATTTGGGGACTCTAGCTTGTAAGCTCCGACATACTTATGAGCAAAAAACAGGATGTTGATATCGATTCTTGTCGATTTCATGTAAATGGTGCAAGTTATCGATGACTTGAAAGAAGATCGACGAATTCATATGTAGATACGGACGGAAGGACAGATAGACGGACATCTCTATATCATCTCGGCTGTTGTCGTCACATACCATACCTGGCATAAAGCCAGTAAACCTTATAACCCAATTTCAATGAACGATGGAGGCTGAACACGTTTGACATATGTACATACATATGTAGATGTAAAGTCAGCCACAGACAGATTACTTTAAGCGAATGGTGTAAATCAATGTATTTCATGGATAGGCATCTCTTTTATTAAAAATATCTATGCCACATCAAATAAGATTTTCGGTTTTCTGTAATGAAGTCAAACCCGATCATCACGAATAATCGCGGTTCAAATTTAGTTGTAAAATCATGCCTTCTAATTCGCATTAAACGCGGAATAATCAATCGAATAGGGGATTTTTTAGAAGCAATTCCAGCAGCTGCTTGTTGTTGTAATTGAACTTCGAAAACGCTTTGGTTTTCACAAATGCTGCATGCTAAAAGGCATTCTGGTGGAAGGCAAAAGCCCATGGCATAAAACCATCGCTGTTAAACTCAGCTCTTTATCATGCCTTCAACTTCGGCTAAGTAAGTGCGAGACAAAAAGAGAATAGAATGCCGAAGTATATGAACTAGGATGTGTTTAGTTTTCGTGAAGTTATTTAGAATAGTTTTCATATTGAAATTTGCAAAAGTAGTTTGGAGTGGGGTAGTAAAGGAAATCTCCCAATTGGTCACTCTTACTTGTTTCATATAAATTTGTGCGATATTTGATTTTCCAGTTGGTTAAATCGAGAGTTACGCATTTAAGTACGCAAATGGCAGAGATTTCCCCATGGGCGGTAACACCCACAGTTTGGCTATGCATATCCATTTCCACTCAATCAGCTAGCATGTGAATTTAATGGATAATCATACAAGTACACTCACACTGGCCCCTCCCCCACTCAGCATGAAATTGCAGTTTACGCCCACTTTTGCATACCCATGAGATTACCATATAACAAATATTGAGCTGGCTTGCGAGTATTTCCGTGCGGACAGTATGTACAGTATGTGATATATATTTACCTACAGATTATCGTCTAGCAATTTGTATTGTTCGATTTGTTCGGCTCGAATTGTATATTGCCTATGGCGAACGTCAGACGGAAATGCCATATTAATGAACATGTTTCTCTACCTACTCACCCACTCACCCACTTACTCACACTCGTACACTCACACGGTGTTCTGGCCACAGTGGACTCTGTGTAAGTGTAGATCACATACACCTATGAACAAAATAATAAGTACACTAGTTTAATGTAATATACTCTGAAACCTTTGAAAATGGGTTAAAAGATTAAATGGTTTTAAGACTTGATTGCTTAAGCTTAACTCAAAAACTATAAGAGTGGGATGCACCAGATTGGGAATTCTTTACTGTTTGGTTACCCCCCCTTTTCTATCTATAATTCAAAAAAGTCATAATAACAGGGTTTTACTAACCGAACCTTAAACCAGAAAAATCGATCTATTTTTAGTCCCCGCATGGGCGCAGGAAAAACATTTTTGGTTCAATCTTTAGAGGAGCGTGTCAATACCTTTCATTCCAAATTTGGTCACTCTTAAAGCTGGCTCTAAAATTGTGGAAATCGGGCATTGCACAGAAACAAATCCATGCTTCTCTTTGCGAAGGGGTACTATACATGCATAGATGCAAATGTAACTACATATGTGAATGTATTTGTCATTGGCAATGCAAATACTTTGAAACGGGTTGTACATGTCTTTGTATAAAAATATGCATATGTACAATATAGAAAAAAAATTAACAAATATAGCAGAAAAAACTTCATGAACCATATTTGTAAAACCAAGTTTGAATTTGGGCTCGAAAATAATTTATATTTCTTAAATTCGGTTCGGGTTTGGCTTACAGCAAAAAAAAAAGGAATTTCGGGCTGGAATCTGTTCGGCTCATCTTTGGTTCAAGCCGTGAGCCGAACCACTAATAATTTTGATGTCTGTGCATGCCTGGTTTCATTTCCCAACAAATTATTTGATTTTCTATCATTTTGACCATGAGTGTACATATAAAAGTCGAAATTACACTTTGATATTTGATGTGATTGCAACACAATCGTTTTCCGCTTTAATGACAGTTCGTTTGTGTTTGAAATTTGCAAAATTTAAAATTACAAGTAAGAGTTGTCTAGTAGGAATATCCGACCAAAAGACACCCTGCTTATATGTTTCACATTTCCCGTCTCTAGATTTTGTAGTTGCTGAGATTCACGCGTTTACACAGACTGGCGGATAGATAGACGGACATGGCTAGATACACTCACCTCGTCGTCCTGATCAAGAATGTATATGATTTATGGGGTCATTACATTCATTTGCACAGAACCCATATACCCTTCTTACCCATGTTCAATGCAAGCGCAATGAATGCTACTGGCTTTACATATTTAAACAGAACTCAGTCTAGCTGAAAAAGTTCGATTTTAATTTTTGCGAATTGAATTCACAAGCCCAACCATTGTTCGACACAATCAGTTAAATTGGCTCTGTGGAATGGTGGAATAAAACTCTCGAATTCGAACAGAAGTTTGACTCTTAATTATTTATACTACATAATAATGAAAAGATGGAATACCTCAATTGATGTGTACATCAACATGCAATCTACTTTTACAAAGCTTTACAATTACGGACATTGTGTCGCACATTTTGGGGCATTACTGCACTTGTGTGTGTGTGCGTGTGTGTATGCATGTATGTGTGTGTGTGTGGGTGTGTTGTTTTTTTAATGTTTTTCGAGCTTTTTCGTTGTTTGTGGCACGCACCATGTTGTTGCCGCCGCTGCTCTTGTGGTTGGCGGTTTGGTTGCCTGACAGTGGCAGCATCACCAAAGCTTTTAGCTCATAAATCATTTCCGACGTGTTCTTATTCACTTACTCATGCTCTCTCTCCCTCTGTCTTTCTACTTATTTCCAGCAGCGTGGGATATTGGCAACTCCGTGCAGGACGCGTTTGTCATTGCCGTGGAGGAGCACGCGCGGGAACGTCTGCAGCGCTTGGCGGCCCTGAATCGCGTTACGCCCGTGGATATAACACAGCTTTCCAAAAAGGTAAGCTCCAGCCAAGTACTTCTTGGTACATACTCATATTCGTACTTGCCGCCCGTTCTGAGATATATTTGCAACTCAATATCATGTTATGACTACATAATATATCATATGCGGACAGTATTAAGACCTTAACTATGGAATACCAATTTTTAAACATATCTACAATAATCTATTCTTTCAAATTGCCAATTATTTTAAGTTTATACAGCAAATATTATTATCTCTTATTTGATTTGTACTTATTGAAAGCTCTAAATAATTTCATTATTTTGCTAACAAATTGAAATCTTCAAATTCAAGCTTTAATTTGAATTCTTTTTAATTGTCAGTCAATTATCATTCCCAAAAATATTAGCTGAACTTAATTAATCTATGAAAGCGTTAATAGTTTTTCGATATTTTTTTCGTATATAACTATCTTGCGAATGAATATTTATTTAGGTTTATATTTATATAATGGATTTGGGCTAAGGGTCTTATTAGAGATTTTTAAATTTCTAGCTTTTTATAGAATATTATATTATTACTTGTATACTGTATATTGCATAGAGGCCATAAAGTATATATATCCTTGATCAATATCAACAGCCGAGTTGATATGTCCATGTTTGTCTGTCGGTTTCTATCTGTCCTTAACCTTTCATGGTTTCGTATTTTAAATAAAGGCAATATATGTGTTGGTATCGGATCGAATCACTATATCAGATAGCTTCCCCAAGGATGATTGGTCAAAAATTAGGTTTTTCTATGAACAACTTTTCTCTTCTCATGGTATTTAATCCAAACATGGCATTTATGAACTCAAAAAATGTGTAAAAAAATCATATTGACATCGGACTACTATACCATAAAGCTGCAATAGGGACAACCTATTCCAAATAATGTGTTTCAAGGGAATTTAATCTTCGGCATGTCCAAGGTGGTCTTAGCCAACTAATTACTACCCATATTTTGCCAGAGCAAACAAACCAACAGATAGGCAAACGGTTATGGTTTCGCCCATATATACTTATATATGTATATATATATAGTTCGGAGAGGTTTCCATCAGTGCGTTTTATATTGCGTGACAAAATTAAGGGTATAAACAAGAAAATATTATTCACGTTCTCTTCTTGGTCGTTCTGATTCGTGTCACGAAGGAAGCACCACATGCGCTCAACTCTAGCAAGAACGTGCTTCAACTTATCTAAAACGATTTTCTATAGCCAATCTGAAACTGAAAGCAATCGAGTTCCTTTCGAATGTGAGGCGAACCGAGTCACAACTTTAAAGGGCAAACATTTTTTCACAGATTTAACGAAAAAATTGAAATTAAATTGAATTTTGTGTTGCAGTTTTATAGCACACGAGCACACGCACACACACGCACACACACACACACACAAATGGCATTTGGTATACTCGAAGAAACCAGGTGGAAACCCTGCCTGCTCGGGCAGAGCAGCTCCTTTTGGCCCCGACGGCATTCCGACTGACCATTGTAGCAGTCCGGGGCAGTGGGAAAGGATGGGAAAAGTCGCCAATTCAATTAAAAATTCAACAAACAGAGCACAAAAAAAAGCAAATACAAATGCAAAAGTCATACGAAAAGCAAAATAAAAGCTAAAAGTGAAACAAAAGGATGTACTAAAAATAGAAGGCGGAAAACACAAACTAACTGAAAAAATAACTGCGACCAGTTTCCAGTTTCAAGTGACCGCCTCTTAGATACCCTGTAGGCAGCACCATTTGCAATTTTATAAACTGGCATACGTGATATACTCTGGAGAATTTAGCATTCAATAAGCTTGGGCTTCAAAAAAATGCCTGCAATAAACTGCAAAAGATTGTTGCTGGTTCGATTCACGGTTTGAGCCAGCGCTGCGCCTTTTGGTTAAGTTCCTAGGCTTTGATTCCAGTTTTTAATTTTAAAGTTTTGTTTTATCGAAATCAATTATAACAAAACATATATTTTTATAGTACAGTATCTTCTGGCAAATACTTAACGAATTCCTACGCTCTGTTCAGACGATATACATGCTGCGGTGGAAAAAGATTTATCTTACTGAGACCTGACTAGATAGCACTGAAAATATCTGTAACTAACAAAGTTACATAATGTTTTCAAATGTCAAGCCAGTCGAAGTGCAGATACCCTGTACCCTGTGCCGAGCTGTCTTTGCAAATATTCAAACTCCTCTCATGCGAACATCCACAAAAACATGCAGAGGTACAGACAAAGGCGAGTACGCTGCAAACTGCGCACTTTACGCACCTGCTGTGCTTCTTCTTTCTTTAGCCTCACACTATGAGGAATGCATTCTTAAATAGCTTCTGTTTTTTAAGTCTGATCCTTGTGGAATTTTGCTCTGGGATCTGAAAATGACACCCAAATGTATGCATATACCACAGCGCAAAACTCTGGCTGGGTTTTGTTTTTTAATTCAGAGAGCACAGAAGTATGTCATATACAAACTGTGAAATATTCTGCATCTGTGTATAGTAGATCAACTCTTGATGGTTGATTGGCGGGTTCAGAAGTGGCTTTAACAGCCTGTCGCATACATTTGCACGAGCTCGGTGTACCCTTTATTTAAACCATTTTTAAAAACTATGACGGCAATTCAAGCTCGATTTGTGTGAGTAATTGAAAATGAGCTCAGTTCCACAGCTAGTGTGTGTGTGTGTTAGTGTGTGTGTGTGTGTGTGTGTGTGTATGTAGGGGGGTGTGCTTGGCTGTTTGTGTGCATGCGCTTGACAGCTGCGAATAAATGCTCCAATGAAGCTTGTGTGCGAACTTGCGCATGAAAAGTGTTTTTTTACTCAGCTTACAAAGTGAAAACGAGCATATTGATTTTGTGCAAAGTCCGTCCATCTGCTGGCATGAACGCCTTTATTTACTCCATTTTATCCGCGCTTCAAGAGGTGTTAAAAAGTGTTTGGACACGCCCACTAGGGGCCGAGGGAACCGCGAAACTCTTTATGTGTCTCCCAGCAAGTTATGCAAATCGGTATTTTCTAGTCACAGCTTGAGAGTCACTGCCTTGCGGCTAGAGTCTTAGAGTTAGCCAGGCAATAATTGGAAATACTCTTTTTGATTGATTTAATCGGTAATTACACTGCATACAGAGTATGGCGCAGTCGGTCACATCCGACTGCAATGCTATGATTTGTTTTTTAATTGCCAGTTTCCATTCAAATGTCTTTTTCGTCTAATAACAAATGCATATATATTATATTTAGGATACACAATAGATTAAAGGAATACATGACTCATTGCGTAGCTTTGAAAAGAGTTTCAAAATTATTTTGAAAAACTTAAGAGTATTTCATAAGTGATTATATATTTATTTATTTACTTATCCTTATGAAAATTCAATCGCCTTTAAGGTTCAATAAATACATTCAAACAGATCAATTTTGGAAATGATGAAAATAATATAAAATTAAATAGCTACTAATGCAACACTTTTATTTCTGTTATAAATTACAAATTTAAGACCATGATGACTTTTATAAATAACAACTTATTCAACACTATTATATGTTTTACCAATGACAACCTTTGTACAACTTCTTAAATTTCGTTAAATAACAGCTTTTACAGCACCCAATCTTTCAGCACTCAAATTTTTTATAAATGACAACTTTTATAACACGGTTTAATGTTGGGTTAATAACAACTTGCACAACACCTAATTGTTTTTCTAAACAACAACTTTTACCACACTTATTATTGTTTATTAATGACAACTTGCAACACCTTTCATTGCTTTAAAGAGGACATCTTCAACTACAATTTTAGTTGTCTTATTTTAATTTTAATTTGTTACATAATTGACAATTTTTAGCACAGGCAAATATTTAATATATAACAACTTATTTATGACTTCCTTTACAAAACTTTTTGTTGTTTGTCAAATAACAACTTATACAACACCTAATTGTTGACAATTTTTAAAAACTTCACTGCTTGAAAAATTAAATCTTTTACAACACTTTTAATTGCTTTATAGACGACATCTTCTACAATTTTGGCTGTTTTATTGTAAATGAAAGTTTTTAAAACATTTAGTTATTTTTATATATCAACTTACTCAACACTCTTAAATTTTTAACAAATGACATCTTCTACAACACTTTCTTTGGTTTTACAAATAAAAGCTAATTCAACACTTCAAAACTTCACTGATTTGTAAATAATTACCCCTGCAACACTTTATTGCTATACAAACGACAACTTTCACAACACTTATAATTGTAATAACAACTTTTGCAACACAGTTATTGGTTTGACAAGTACAACTTATACAACACTTATAATTGTTTTTATAAAAAAAAAACACTCGTACGAGGAATTCATAACTGTTGGATTAATAATTGATTTATATATCGAATTACGCATTCGGCAGATAACCTCCAGCCATTCGAAATAGTTGAGTCATCCATCAATATCTAAAAGTAGATGCTCCTGCTCCCTCCCTATTTTCGCTCCCCCTGTGTTGTGTTTTGCCTCAAGGGACATTGCCTTCCATTTCTGGAGTGGCGTTCTGGTTCTCGGTGCTGTGGGCTGGATGCTCGGCGGTTTTTGCGACAGATTACTGTAGCCAAAGCTATCAAAATGAAGTCTAGTCAATAGGCTATTGCCAGGCCAACTGAACCGAACCCATCCCACCCCAACCCAACCCAACCCGACCGAACCTAACCAAACCAATGACTTTAAGTGCGATAAGTGTTTAAGTGCAGCCTCTTTGAGCAGATCGACAGAACAAGAGCCTGAGTACTTGGTCCTGGATGCTGTGTGCCGGGTGATGGGTGCTGAATCCTGGTCTGATGCCAAATGATGAGCCAGCCACTCCACACACGCACCGGTTGATAGAAGAGCCCGACGCATGCGGAGCCACCGGCTCGACTTCACTGTCAATAATCCGATAAAATGTGGATGAGAGGAGAAAAAAAGAAAAAAAGAAAAGCTGAATGAATGAATGAAACGGCGACGTTGATGACAACGAGTAGTCGTGTGGGGTGGGGCACCAGGATGGGAGCTGGTAGGGGATTCGATGTTAACTGAGGGGGGTTGAATATTGTGGGTTGGGCTCATGAATGGATTGGTCTGAGAGTCGCAGCAATTGAACGCACAAGTGGAATGTGCACGAAGCGTGAAGCATTTTGTTGATGGCAACGGGCACATAGACATATACATGTATATATATATATATATATATATATATATGTATATATATATATAAATATATATATATATATAAATATATATAAATATATATATATATATATATATATCTGGGTGGCTTACATATGTGGCTGTACTCATATATGTACTGGTAATTGCATCCGCGTGGCTGGGCAACTTCCAACTTGGCAGCTGTTGCTGCCACCTGTTGCTGGGAGCTGCTGCGGGGAGATGAGAATGGAAGCGATTCCGATTCCGATACCGATGCCGATGCCGACGTTCATCAGATTAGCGAGCTGAGCGCCATTGAGCGCTGCTCTAATGCTATTTGGGCAATTGAAAGCAACAACACGTTTGAGTCAAAGATTTGCTTGATTGCCAGCTTGGGGAATTTGTCAGTAGCATACAGTTTGACGGCAATTGTGTTGGCGCAGGCTAATTGCTCAGTTATGCTTGCAACGCGTCGGGGTGCAAAGTCAGCGACTGAGCCCGCCTTTTGTTTCGCAGCCCACGTTGCCAGACAGAGAAGCTGGCGCACCTACGCATGGCCAACAAAGGCGTCTAAATGCTACAGTAAACACTCGCCAACATTTGACACTGGTAAACATTGAAGAGCACACAAAAGTGTAAAATTGCTTAAGCTAGATACATTTTGTGCCGTTTCCCAACACTTCCTTAGACTGTTAGACTTTATGTATGAAAATGTAAAGATAACCGACTTTTTTGAAAGCCCACTGTTTGTTCCATGCTATTCTGTTGCATAACATTGGCTTTTTATGAAAGTCAGTATAAAAGTATAAAGTATTAATAAAGTCTAAAGTATAAAGTAAAAGTATAAAGAAACTCAGTGTTATATGCTTCAAACAAAAAAAAGAACATAGCTTCTTCCTTTACTTCTAGATGATATAAAAGGATAAGCTTATACAAGTGATTTGAAAATATACACAAGCCCATCTAATTTTAAGAGAATTCTGTCTGTGTCTAGATTAACCCAATCATCCAACAAGTTTATTATATTATGCGCACCAAATCTTCCTTTCACTCCAATTTCTTCAAGTTTCAATCTTTATAGCACGCGTTTACTGTATACGTATATTTTTAAATTAAATTTTATCGGGCTGGCGCTGGCGTGCACAAACCCAACCGTCGGGCCCAGGCATTTTTGCGCTTGGATTATTTTGACTGGCTTCATTTTAATCAAATTTGATTGATTTGCATATGCGACTGGAGCCTTTCAGCATATTTAAGGCCTATAAATAGTTAAGACCCCATCGCAGCATATACAGCATTGTCACTTGAAAGTATGTAAGAGTGGCAAGTCGACTAAAAAAACATTCTGTAATCGACTTCGTACTTTCTTACACACAAGTGCATACATTTGGGTAGCGGCTGCTTCGTCTCTCAGCCTCATAATATGGGAACTTGATTTGGAAGCCAGTAGAATTAAAAAAAAGTGTGGGAAAATCTAGTATCTGCAGGTCTTAGAGGTCCTGAAATATGTATGTGCAAGCCAACCGAACTGTATTTTGAGAACGGGAAAATCGGAAAATAATCTGCATTTGCTTTTGATATACAATATTTAAAGCATATAGTTAATATGATCACCAAGTTCAACAATGATATACCGACTAAGCTCCTTAACTTGATCAAGTATATATATACATCGGTCGAAGATTCCGCTTTTTGCTTGTTTCACTTATTTGGAGAACATAAAAATCCTTTTGACCTATTTTATAAGTGATATTTTGTTTATTTGTTATAGCTACTTATATCCTTTTTTATTGGTTTGGATATTCCATTAATTATTTGTTATACTTTATACATTTTTCCAATTTTGAATGTAAACAGAACCAAACAGAACTTTTGACATTTTGATTAAACAATGCTATTAGCATTTGATTGTAGATAGTGACGTTTGACGTCATTCATAAACATCACAGCTACCAATAAACAAAGCTTTTATATTTGTTATCGATATTTATCGATCCGATTAAATTTATTTATCAATTGTTATACTGCTTCAATCGATAATCACAATGCAAATCTGTACAAAACGATTAAACGATTAACGATACGTATTTTCAATAATTGATCTTACTCTCTCTCTCTCTCTTACTTTGTCTATTTTGCACTCTCTCTCTCTCTCTCTCTCTGTCTCTCTCTCTCATTTTACCCACTGTTTTGGTCTCATTCATTGCATTTTCTTTTCTCAATCTTTGCCTCCCATTCATCGCTTCCTCATTCCGATTGCTGTCGTCGCTTCACTTGCCACACGCAGCTGCAGCAAACGAAAAGCGGCACCGTCACCAGCCAAAAACAGGACTTGAGCTTCCTCAACGACTCGACGCCCATCTATGTGACGTCATTTAGCAGCAATCAAATCACCTGCAGCAGCGCCACAATGACAACGGCCACCGCCGGCGGGCCCATTAGCGCCCCCTCGTTGGTGCCCACCACAGCGACGGCGACAATGTCGACGCCAACTGCAGCGCCGTCGGCGGCTCTGGTGAGCGCCGCGGTTGCAGCAGCCACAGCAGCAGCAGCAGCTGCCAGTGCGGAGCGCAGTGCGAACAACTCAACGACGGCGGCAATTGTCAGCGCGACAGCAGCAGCAGCGGCGGCAGCGCTCAAGCAGCCGGCAGCAGCGAGCGGCAGCGGCAGCAAGACCAGCAGCGCCACGGGGCACATCTATCAGACCAGCCAGGCACAGCAGCAACAGTTGCAGCAGCTGCAGCAACAATTGGCGGCGGCTGCTGCCGCTGGGAAGCCGCTGCAGGCGAAATCCCTGCTCGCCACCAGTCTGCAGCATCTGGCCGAGGAGGTGGACGATGACGACATGGACGATGACGATGATGTCGATGGTGCCAACTACTGCGGCATCACCTACATCAGCTACAACAACAAGCAAGCTCAGCTGCCGACAACAACGCTGCCAGCAACAACAACGTTGCCCGCTGCAGCCGCCACGCTGGCAACAACTGCGGCGATCCATCAACAGCGACAATCGCTGACGCAGTTACAGTCCAGACCGTTGCCGCTGCAGCTGGGCAGCGATGCTGTTGCTGGTGCTGCTGCTGTTGCTGTTGCTGCTGCTACTGGTGCTGGTGCTGGTGCTGGTGCTGGCGGTGCCCACTTTGTGGATGCGCAAACTTCAACATCGCCGATGGCAGCAACAGCAGCAGCAGTGGGAGGCGGCGGGGCAACAACGATTGTGACAGCGGCAGATATTGCATTGCCAATGCATGGACACGGACATGCGCATGGGACGACAACGCCAAAAACAGAGTATTCGACGGCCATATCCAGCGGACAGCTGCAACAGGCGTTTGCCGATCTGCAGCAACATGGCCACAGCAGCAACATCAGTGGCCACTTGCAGCAGCAGCAGCAGCAGCATCATTTACTTTTAAGCAACAACAATAATAGCAATAATTGCATCACATCAGGCAACATCAACAACAACAACAGCAGCAACATCATCAGCAACATTGGGACGTCCGCTATGAAAAATTGTGATCTACTTATATCGAATAATTTGTATCCACCGAGACGAGAGGTGAGCGGCAACAACTGTTGTTCTCGTTGTTGTCGTTGCCAGCAACGGGCAACAGGCGACAAGCAACATTGTGTGGCATGTGTTTCTTTCGTATCGTTTCGTTTCATTTCGTTTCGTTTCGTTCCATTTGGTTTGCCTAATTTTGACAGCATTTCTTCTTGACTTATATTTTTTTATACACGTAGGTTAGCAACCAATATTGTCTGACTCTCTCTCTCTCTTTCTCTCTCTCTCTCGCTCTCGCTGTCTCCCTCTTAGTTACTAACTACGCTTAACGATGACGTCATTGTGCATCAGTCCGGAGATTGCCTTGGCCTGCCATATAACACAACTGCACCAGCACAACCAATAGCTGGAACTAGCAGCAGCAACATCATCGGCAGCCAGCAACAGTTGCTCAGCACCGCTGGCGCCTTTGACCTGCAGCAGCAACAACTACAACAACAACAACAACAACAGCTGCAACAGCAGCACAGTCCCACAAGTAGCATATCAAAAGGAAGAACTGAACTCTTACTTGGTGATCAATTGCTGCGACAAGAATCGAGGTAAGCCCCAAAAAGAAACTCTCCCGAAATTCTTTCGAACTGGTTCCAACGATCCTTACAACTAGTTCACACTCATGACTCGTAAAGCACTCGGCGGAAAGATGTTGGAAAATATTAATAGCAGCACGTATTGATTTAAATTTTTTTTGTGGCGCTTTGAAAGCTTTTAGCTGTACGGATAAAAACTTAAGTATCCGAACTATCCAAAACATGATTTATTTTACATTTCATTCAAATAGATCCTTAAAATTTAAGTGCATGAAAAACAAAAGAGTTTTATGCAACAGTTGTATATCACAAAAAAAAATATATACATATATATTGATGACTCGTTTCACGGTTCGAATCCATTCTCAAGTTTTATGTTTAGTTCTACATTCGTGAATCCAACTTTTAGTTCCAGTCCTGTACTTCATATGATTCATAAAAACAATTTGAATTTAAATATATAACAAAACATTTTTGTATTCTTATTTTTCATTAAGATCTAAAATTTCGTTTTCCTTAAGTTTGGGCTGTACGTTGAACCATAATCGGTATTTATTTAAGGTATTATTTACATAGTTTGCTTGGACACGCATATATACATTTGTATTTAAAGAATCGCCCTCAGCACAGTTGAGCAGCCACTGTGCCTGAGCTAAACAACACAAATGTGTTGCCTACGCAGCAGGCGTCACGGTGTATGCCCAACCATAATGGACAGCTCGGACCGTGCTAGAAAAACGAACTTGTATAATACTATAATTTCAAATGTCTTACGCTTAAGACATCAACTATGATTGTTTGCTAGAAAATATATTAAATTCTATTTTCAAACAAGCACTTCCACAGGCGACTTCGTTTGCGTGCGCTTTGCTTTTCAATCAATTTTTTCATTTGACATAATAATAATAGAACACAAGCAACGCCGTTTAATGGATGTAGACATACAGACCGACTAGCATTGCAAATGGTATCGTTTGTGTGATTCGCACCACATCTGGCAAAACAGATCCAGGCTAATGGCTACCACGCGTCTAGACATTCATCATGCTCACGTCCCAAACATAATCTATTAGTTACCAATCCATTTCAAATGGCATTGCAGCAAATACTGTTACGTCCAGATAATTGTTATTGCTTTTTGTGCCTGATATCAAATAGCGAAAATTGAACCGACGACTTCTTGTTTGCTAGTTCATTCAACTAAGCCAAACAGGCTAATAACGTCACGTTTGCAAAACACAATATGTGTATTTCATAGCGAGAAAATGCTGCTCTCTGTTTACCTACAAAATATCTAAAATGTATCTGCATAATTGTTGCTTTCTTCTGTGGTTATAATAATAGTTATTTTACTTTAAGACAGGACTTGCAAGCAGGACTGGCCGGACCCAAAATAGTCGACTAGACCCCAGAGTGCAGCTTATTAATTGAAAAGTGTCAAAAAATGTTCAAATTCCTCAATGTGGTCATTGGTCAGAGTCCAATTGCTTTCCAACTGTGCAGCTCAGCGCTTGCCAACCGCATGAGATTTGTTGTGCCAGTGTCTGTGTGTGCGTGTGTATGTGTCTTTGTCTGCTTGTTGGTTTGTTTGTTTGTTTATTTGTTTGTTTGTTTCTCTATTTGCCAAGCATTTATTACCGTTTCGCCAGCTCCGGAACTTCCTGCAATCGCATTCGCATCCTCGTCCTGCTTCTCCGAATGGAAATCATGTGCGCCATGGAAATACCCCAGCGCAGCACACGTGTCTATGCCTTTAGCTGTGTGCGTGCGTCTGTGTATGTACGTTGTTTTTATGACTGCTTATTTATTTACTAGGTTGGCTCTCTGGTTTTTCCAGCTGGCTGGTTTGTCCTCGGCCTCGCCAACCTTTACGTCTACGTCCTCAACCTCGCCCTGCTTCTCAAACTCATTTTGCAATCGCGTTTCGCCTTTGGCTAACGCAGATATTTTTCACACCATTTTCGCAGCATTCTCTGCAGGTATCTGTCTCTTTATATGTGTGCCTGTTTGTGTGTGTGTCCGTGTGTGTGTGTGCGTGTGTGTGTGTGTGTGGTGAAGGTGTCCTTGTCCAGGCTTTTGTTGTCTGCCTTTGGCTCTGTTGTGATTCCGCTTGCAGTCCGCCCATCATCGACCACCGCCCAATGCCCAACACCGCGCAAGCCGCAAACCAGAGCCATCAACCAACCCAACCCCCCCCCCCCCCTCCCAATCACACACTACCCGCAAACCCTTTGTCCATTACCTAAGGCTCAACGCCACGCGCGCTCTCATTTTATGCTCGTTATTCATTAACGAGTTATTTTCCACACCCTGTGCTGAATATTTTTAAATTTTAAATCGATTTTCCTTGAAAGCTCTTCCACTTGTTGCTCAAACAGATAAATTTAAGAGTCAGGTATCACAGCTATACTGCGATTTACCACATTTTAAGCTTTGTATCAATCAATCGCATCTCAGCTGCTTACTTTCGTCTTAAATTAACCAGAATTCACAACGAATATTCGAGCCGCGAATCCCAAGAACTGTGATTGAAAGGCACATCACATATCTAGACTCTCTTTCATTTCTGATTCGATGGAAATTATTCATTATGCTACATTAAGAAAGATTCAAAAATTTGTTACATAATAATTTAATAGATCATCATAATTGCCATCTTAGTAAAGAGATACTTTTATAAGAGAATGTCAATCAATAATCCATAATACTTGATGTTATCTAGTTTTTGTTTGCAATGCCTAAAATGCGTTTGGCGTATTTTTTGATACACCAGCTAAATAACTTATGAATAGTTAATATTAATTTAGCCTTAAACAAAAGTTTTTTTAAGGAAGCTGAACATTTTCTCTAGATAAAAGCCATTATTTGGATTAAGTTATATGAATATATCCTATATCATATACTCTATAAGGAGAAATAGGGCACTAGTCGGAAGTAGTCGGCTAGGAGATAAATCCAAAATTGCTTCTAAATGGGAGTAATTGCCTATGATCAAGGTAACAAAGAAAATATGAAGAGATCCTACAGACCAATTTTGGTGTATATAGCTTTTATAATTTTAAAATATTGGTAAAAAAAAAAAGTGAAAGGTTTTGCAGGTATGTGAGATGCTGCGTAAATGCTGAATTTTATTTGCTATACAAGGAGCTACTTTTCGACCGATCCTTCCCATGCCAGCTATATGATATAGTGGTCCGATTTTGATAAGAGCGAAGCATAACTGATAAATGTTAAATGAGTTTGCTGAAAATATCTTGATAAACTAAAAAGTTATTTATACAGGAAACTACTTTTCTACCAAGCGTTAATATGGCAGATATATGTATGATATAGTGGTCCGATCCGGCCGGATTCAACGGATAGACGGCCCTATGCAAAGTTTCAAGACAATAGCTTTAAAACTGAGAAAATTGTATAATAATAGAATAGACAGACGGACACGTTATA
This sequence comes from Drosophila borealis, assembly GCA_035045885.1. Taxonomy (NCBI): domain Eukaryota; kingdom Metazoa; phylum Arthropoda; class Insecta; order Diptera; family Drosophilidae; genus Drosophila; species Drosophila borealis. The sequence goes on from JAWNOR010000112.1 coordinate 3,119,440, forward strand.
TCAACTCTGCTGTTGATGCTAATCTCTATATATATAACTGTTTGTCCTGACTGACTGACTGACTGATTGGTGATCAACGCACAGCCCAAACCGTAAGAGCTAGGAAGCTGAAATTTTCACTGTAGCTACCTTATGTGATGTAGGTGCACGTTAAGACGGGGTTTCGGGAAATTCAACCCGCAAGTGTGGAAAAATCGCGAAAAACGTTTGTATGTTTGTATCGGCCCAAACTTATTTTAAAAGATCTTTGTTCAAATTCATTTGAGGGGTGTTTCACACTTTTAGGAAAATCCATTCCTCTTTGGTGGAAATGGAGGTCAAAAATTTGGTGGGTGACGTTTCGCGCTCAAATTCGTTTCCAAAGATCTATAAGAAAAATCATTTGAGACGTGTTTCACAATTTTCGCAGAATCCAAACTTTTTCGGGTGGAATGCGACTCAAAGATTTTTTGTGCGAAGTTTTAAGTTGTGTCCGATTTGCTTCAAACTTATTTTCAAAGCTCTACATAAGAATGTAATGAAAACTTGTTTCAGCGATTTGGGAAATTCCACTCGCAGCAGTGGCAAATTAGCGGACAACGTTTGTATGAAAGTTACTAGTTTACCATCCGATCGGCCCCACACTTATTTTCAAAGATCTTTGTTCAAATTCATTTAAGGGGTGTTTCACACTTTTCATAAAATCCGTTCCTCCTTGGTGGAAATGGAGGTCAAAAATTTGGTGGGTGACGTTTCGCGCTCAAATTCGTTTCCAAAGATCTATAAAAAAAATCATTTGAGACGTGTTTCACACTTTTCGCAGAATCCAAACTTATTGCGACTCAAAGATTTTTTGTGCGAAGTTTTAAGTTGTGTCCGATTTGCTTCAAACTTATTTTCAAAGCTCTACATAAGAATGTAATGAATACGTGTTTCAGCGATTTGGAAAATTTCACTCGCAACAGTGGTAAATTGGCGGAAAAAGTTTGTATGAAAGTTATTTGTTTACCGTCCGATCAGTTTCAAAATCATTTCAAATTTGTTTGAGAACATTGATTTTATAACATACGTGCCACGGGCAAGGCCGGGTTATACCCGCTAGTCTTTAATATATATACTTGATGGGGTCGAAGATGTCTACTTCTTCTGAAACTTGAAGTCAACGCGTTCAAACAGTCTTTCGAATGGACGGAGGGACAGTCATGGCTAAATCAACTGAACCTGACGTTGTGATCAAGACTGTATATACCTTGAAGACTGTATATATTTGAATAACTAATAAACAACAAGTTACAACAAAACAAATGCATATTTATTCCAAGAACATGCCGATTTAAGCTATCATCAACAGACTTTGCAGTCTCCCTCTCTCTCTCTCAACCTCCCTCTCTCTCACTTTCTTTTTATCTATCTATATTTAACCATAGACATATTCCTTTGGGCACTGTCTATTGTTTCATTCATATGTCTGGAGCACACGATAAATGCCCCAATGCGAACGCCTGAAAAACCTGCTGACTAATCAGTTGCAGACGATAATGACACTGACAATGACAAAGATGACAGCAACAACGACAACAACAACAACGTCAACAACAACAACTGCGACTGCCACAACAAAAACGACGACGTCATTTGATGCTAGACGAACAAAGCACTTCAATGTGCATTATCTATGAATGCCAGTGTTGGCAACTGTTGCCTCAAAAAAGAGTATCTAAATCGCAGGATAAAAATAGCTAAAAGTAGCTGCCTATGAGCTATATACGTCCTATTGTATCTGCCAAATCTACAATCTGTTTTAAAATAGCCTCCGCAAATAGCTAACTTTAGCTATAAAATGGCTGAACTGCTGAACACTGCGGACTGGCAAAGTTGTTGCTGTTGTTGGTTGCAATTGCTGCTGTGCATTTGGCAGGCAAAACTGTCCGACTGTAATGGCCCAGCCCCGGACTAACTGAACCGGACAGCTGAAGGGAGCAGGCGGCAGCCGACAGCTTGGCCTGGCCTGGGCCGTCCTGGCATTGACATCCGATGACAACCAACCATGCTGATGACATTTGTCTTTGGGCTGGTATTTGGATTTGGTTGTGTGTTTCGTTTTTTCCTGTCGCTACGTCAGGCGCGTCAAGCATATCAATTAGAGAGTCAACAGCAGCAATAAAAGGTTGCATGCAACAAGTCAATTGCATTAACCTTATCCACAGCTGCCGTTGCACTGGCATATTAGATAGCAAAAACACTTTGCTTTTTTTCAAACTATACTAGATATTCCATTTACATTCCCAACTGTGTTCGATTGTGTAAATATGCTTATGCTTATAGCGAACAGCTTTTGCGAAAAGCCTTCCAAACGTCCGCGCTCGTGCATAATCTTCTACATGGACTATTTTCGGTCCGATGATTCAATTTTGATGCACACGTGCAACTTAAAAAATCTCTTTCAGCAAAATTCCAGCCAAATTGGTCTACAATCTCTAGTGTTTTTTCTAGAGAGCTGGAAAAAAAACCCTAAAAAACTTGTTTTAAATAAATAATAATCAAATTAAACGGATAGAAAAGAGAATTGTTATGTTTGATTTAGTAAATTAAATTTACAAAAAATATTAAGTAAAATAACATCCGACCATAGCCTTTTGCGTCTCTTGAGCTCAGATTTTGATGCTGGTTTTTGCTTTCGAAGGAAATGTAAAAATAAAAATAGATAATTTCATGGTTTTCGTTCTAAGATTTTTTATATATTTTTATTATTAATAATGCAACACACACTAATGCATTTATAGATCAGATTAACGCAAGTGGAAAAAATATATTCTCTATATATAAAACTATTTGTCCTGACTGACTGAATGATTGGTGATCAACGCACAGCCCAAACCGTAATAGCTAGGAAGCTGAAATTTTCACTGTAGCTACCTTATGTGATGTAGGTGCACGTTAAGACGGGGTTTCGGGAAATTCCACCCGCAAGTGTGGAAAAATCGCGAAAAACGTTTGTATGTAACTTTTTTGTTTACCATCCGATCGGCCTCAAACTTATTTTCAAAGATCTTTGTTCAAATTCATTTGAGGGGTGTCTCACACTTTTAGGAAAATCCGTTCCTCACACTTTTCGCAGAATCCAAACTTTTTCGGGTGGAATGCGACTCAAAGATTTTTTGTGCGAAGTTTTAAGTTGTGTCCGATTTGCTTCAAACTTATTTTCAAAGCTCTACATAAGAACTTAATGAATACGTGTTTCAGCGATTTGGGAAATTCCACTCGCAACAGTGGTAAATTGGCGGAAAACGGTTGTATGAAAGTTATTTGTTTACCATCCGATCGGCCCCACACTTATTTTCAAAGATCTTTGTTCAAATTCATTTAAGGGGTGTTTCACACTTTTTGAAAAATCCTTCCTTCCTTGGTGCAAATGGAGGTCCAAGATTTGGTGGGTGAAGTTTCGCGCTCAAATTCATTTCCAGAGAACTATAAGAAAAATCATTTGAGACGTGTTTCACACTTTTCGCAGAATTCAAACTTTTTCGGGGGGAATGCGATTTAAAGATTTTTTGGGCGAAGTTTTAAGTTGTGTCCGATTTGCTTCAAATTTATTTTCAAAGTTTTACATAAGATTGTAATAAATACGTGTTTCAGCGATTTGGGAAATTCCACTCGCAACAGTGGTAAAATGGCGGAAAACGTTTCAAAATCATTTCAAATTTGTTTAAGAACATTGATTGAGACATATGTACTGCCTGCAATAAAAAGAAGGACTTGAGAGAAAATATTACATAAAATCAGACAGATACAGAAACTTGATACATATCAAGAATATATACCATATATGGGCTAGGAGATGTCTGCTCTATGTCTTTACACATTTCGTGACAAGATGATAAAACTCCATTAATTTCTAAATTCTAAGACAATTTTAGAAACTAAATTTAAACTTCCACAATTGACAACTACATAGTAGTGTCACCTTAAGCCTTATTATTCAACATTTTTAATAACCGTTGTTGGGATTGTGTCTAGTCAAATTAAATTTGAATTTTAGTTTGAAATAATCAAAAAGAAGATCTAAAAATATGGCAACAAAAAGGTAACTTTTAACCTTATACAAAATACGAAATGCGAGCAGCTTTTTCTCACAGTGTAAATGTTGTTGCGACATAACACGAACATGTGCCGCTTAAACTGTGCCTGCCCAACTGTAATTTGGAATTTTGCGCATGCTTTGAGAGCCAAGTGTGGGGCATGGCTGTGGCTTGAAAGGGGCTCGCGGCATGGGTCTGGCATGCCTGCCATGTAGCGACCATGTTAGTGCCCAGGCCCAGCCAGTCTCGAGGCCCGCTTGGCATTCGCCGTTTGGCATGCAAGGCACGCGCAGGCGCAGCATTTTTGTGGCGATGCCTGAGGCGACCGTTGGGGTAGGACCGCTGAGGTGGCTGCCGCTGCCGCTGCCGCTCCCGCTTCCGCTGCTGTTGTTGCTAATGTACCGGTCACTTTCCCATGGACCCATGCAAAATCAATTAGTTACCGATGCCAGCATCCCATTCGTAGAGCGTTGCCAGCTAGTCTGGGCAAAAAAAAAACCTAAAACATCAAAAAGGAAAAGGAAAAGGCAAAAGTAAATACAAGCGCACATTGTAATTAAAATATTAATTTCCTGTCGTTATAAGCCGAATTGTGTGATGCCAAGCAACGCCAACAACAAAAGCAGCAAACGCCCACATCGTGGCAGAGGAAGCGAGGGCGACAGAGGCGAAAGAAGAGAATGCAGGCAGCGTAAAACATAAAGGCAATAGAGCGGGAAGCCCAACAGGGAGAAAGAGAGCGAGGGTGAAGCGAGCGAGTGAAAGAGTGTTGCAGAGCTGCCAGCAGCGAGTGAACTTTTGAGTTGTGGAAGAATAAACTAAATAAAACGCACAAACAAGTAAAGCGCAAAAAGTTTCAAGAATGTATGTAAAATAAAATCAAATGTGTGTGAGTGTGAGTGTGTGCATTGCTGCATGCAACTTGAGATAAATCCGTTATAATAACTCCGGGCAACTGGGCCGAAGTCGCATTCGCAGTCGTTGCTGAGGGAGCCAACTTAAAGCGGCCTAAATGATGCCCGACAGGCACACACATGGATACGTGATATACGATACTCACATACATACACAAACACACATAAACACACACACAGCTACACACCTTAAGTGTGTACCATGTTGTTGTTGATTGTATCTTTAGAGGATGCTTCTCTGTTTAAAAGGTACCTGGAACAGCGATGGCGACAGAAACAGCGACAGAGGTTTGTCTTTTGTTTTATTTTATTTGTTCTTTTGCGCTTTGTTTTGTTTAGCTTTGCTATTGCTGTTGCTCTTGCCCTGCCTTATTCTTGATATTACCTGTTGTAGTTTGTTGTTGCGTCGGATAGAAAAAACGCAGTAGATAAATTACCTTAAAGGGCAGCCAAGTACTGTCCGTAATATTTGAAAGTAGCAAATGAAAGGATGAAATGTAGCAGAAAAGGTAGTAAATGCAACAAAATTTCGAGTAGTAGATAAGTATGCAGCATGAACAGACAGTTAATTACTGTTTAAGCTTGTGATAGATCTGCAACACTGAGAGGAGACATTAATTTAGCAGCATGGAAATATATGTATATATATAACTACATAGACGCACATACATACATACATACAGCCATATACATACATATAATATTAATGCACACACCCATGAAAAGGTAAATGTATGTGATTTTGTAGCATAGAGGCACTCCGTCCAGCAATGCGTTAATTATTTTTGGTACCTGCACTGCCGTCCGTTCGGCGCTCTCCACTTGCTCTCGCATGCTCTCTCTTTCCCTCTCTCGCTCTCTGTTGGCCCAGGCTAACGACACAAACACAATTGCACGAGCGCCTATGTGTGTATGTGTGTGTGTGTTCAGTTTTGGGCATCTTTAACGCTGGCTGTAGCTTCGGCCGTGAAGCTGCCTTTGGAGCTGCGCGCGCCAATAAGCCCCAGTTGTTGTTCCTGCTTGTGTTTCCTTTGGGCAACGGCCGCAGTCGCAGCATACATACATATTTACATTGCTGACTGTTGAGTCACGAACACACAGGCACACATGCAAGCATATATATGTATGTATATACATACATACTGATAGACGGCACACACACCTTTTGTTCTTTTGTATGCTGCAAGGCATTAACAGGCTAAGCAACATGCATGTGAATGTGTGTATGTATGTATATAAGTATGGATATTTACAAGAGCATGTGTACCTGCCTTTGCTGCCGGCGTCAACTTCAGAGCGCACGTTTGCTCGATTGCTTTTACCTCACGCTCTGCTTTTCGTTCTGCTGTTGCTGCTGCTTCTCCTCTTCTTCTTCTTCTTCTTCTTCTTGTTTTGTTTTTGCTGAAATTCCTATTCCTGTGCAGCGTTTGTGCTTCTCTGTTTGTTGTGCCCTCTTGAAGCTAGCGTAATTTGCCAAACCCATTGTTTGTGCATCTCTTATATCCGTGAGTTGTGTATGTGTGTGTGTGTATCCATGTCCTTTAATACTGAAAAATAAACTTTTCTCGTTTTGAGTGCGCTGCACTTGCGCCGCGCTGCCGACAGGTACTACATGCTTGGCCGCTCTTCGCTCTCAGCTCTCTTGCGCCGCTCACTCGCTTGCGCTTGAGCCAGCGTTTCGTTTGTGTCAGCTCAGCTCACAGTCGCAGTAGCAGTCGCAGTTTTAGTTTTTCAGTCTATGGCTGACTTTGTTCGCAGAGAGAGGTAAACGTTTTGTTGTCGCGTCGCGCAGTAAAAGCAACAAGCAACAATCAACAGCAAAAATAATAACAGCAAATATAACTGTTCGCAGACCGGCAAAACACACAATGACAAATGTCTAATGACAATGATTTTTGTTTTGCAATTCGCAGTTATCTTTTGATCGATTGATAACAAAAGCATTGGCCATTGCGCGTGTATGTGTGTGAGTGTGTGTGTGTGTGTGTGTGTGTTTACGTGTGTGTATGGGCCTGTGGGCCCTTAGAACTCATTAAATTGTAATTAAACTACAAAAGCATCAACAACAACAAAAACATAAGCAAGAGCAAAGCGAATCTTGCTGTCTCTTCGTTCTTCTAGTCGTTCTACATCTTTCTCCTCTTCTTCTGCTTCTTATTTATCTACTACTAAGTACATCTTTCGCTTTGCAATTGCTTTAGTTTAGTGCAGTTTTGTAAACTAAAGCGTTGCCAGATCGAGCAGGTTTTAAAGCTTTTGTTGCTGTTAAAATTGAAATGTTTGTATAAGTGAAAAAAGTGGCAAAAACTATGCGATGTCCGTATGTGTGAGTGTGAGATTGTGAGAGTGTGAGAGCGTGTGTGGATATTTGTGTGCATATGTGTTTGTGTGGTCAACATGCAACGTCAATGACTACTGCAGCTGTGAGCTGTTGCAGTAGCAGTAGCAGCAGTAGTCGTAAAAGCAATGAACGACGACAACAGCGAAAATTTCTTTCGAAAGTGCTGAGAAATTGGTCAAACAACTTTTTACAGTCGATTGTTGCTGCTGCTGTCGTAATTTATACCTTGGTCAATAAACAGCAACAACAACAACAGCAACAATAAATGCAATCGAAAATACAATTGCTTTAGTCTGTCTGTGTGTTTTTTTGTTTAGCTGTTGCCCGTTTCGTATTGCGCGCATGCGCAGATTAATCGCAACATTTTTTGTTAACGTGTTTTATTTTTTTATGTGTGCGCCTGCATAAGCAGCGCTTCAAATAACTAAAATGTGCCAGAGTGCAGGATAAGGGCATATCAAGCATATCAAACGCACAACAACAACAACAAACAGCAAAATGCGCATCCTGAAGCAATGGTGAGTGGAAGTGGAACTGAGGCTCTAACCGGGTGATGGTTTGTCTGTGATTTATTTAAGTGAATGCAACACTAACACTTGCATTGCTCAACACATTGTTATTGTTTGTTTAAGCTAACATAATCAACAAATTTCCTGGTTCATTCTAAGTTTTCTTTTCTTTGATGTACAACTGCGTTTTTGTTAAAGATACGCATGTACTACCTACAAATTTATTTTTCACATACAAATGTTAACACTGCGCAACAGTATTTGCTTTTCGGAATAACCTGTGTGATTTTCAGTTGTGGCAGATCGAGAGAACGGTTTCTTTCGTATATCCTGTAGATTTATTAATAGACTAGCGGGTATAACCCGGCCTTGCCCGTGGCACGTATGTTATAAAATCAATGTTCTCAAACAAATTTGAAATGATTTTGAAACTGATCGGACGGTAAATAAATAACTTTCATACAAACGTTTTCCGCCAATTTGCCACTGTTGCGAGTGGAATTTCCCAAATCGCTGAAACACGTATTCATTACATTCTTATGTAGAGCTTTGAAAATAAGTTTGAAGCAAATCGGACACAACTTAAAACTTCGCACAAAAAATCTTTGAGTCGCATTCCACCCGAAAAAGTTTGGATTCTGCGAAAAGTGTGAAACACGTCTCAAATGATTTTTCTTATAGATCTTTGGAAACGAATTTGAGCGCGAAACGTCACCCACCAAATTTTTGACCTCCATTTCCACCAAGGAGGAACGGATTTTTCGAAAAGTGTGAAACACCCCTTAAATGAATTTGAACAAAGATCTTTGAAAATAAGTGTGGGGCCGATCGGATGGTAAACAAAAAACTTTCATACAACCGATTTCCGCCAATTTACCACTGCTGCGGGTGGAATTTTCCAAATCGCTGAAACACGTATTTATTACATTCTTATGTTAAGCTTTGAAAATAAGCTTGAAGCAAATCGGACACAACTTAAAACTTCGCCCAAAAAATCTTTAAATCGCATTCCCCCCGAAGAAGTTTGAATTCTGCGAAAAGTGTGAAATACGTCTGAAATGATTTTTCTTATATATCTTTGGTAACGAATTTGAGCGCGAAACGTCACCCACCAAATCTTTGACCTCCATTTCCACCAAAGAGGAATGGATTTTCCTAAACGTGTGAGACACCCCTCAAATGAATTTGAACAAAGATCTTTGAAAATAAGTTTGAGGCCGATCGGATGGTAAACAAAAAAGTTACATACAAACGTTTTTCGCGATTTTTCCACACTTGCGGGTGGAATTTCCCGAAACCCCGTCTTAACGTGCACCCACATCACATAAGGTAGCTACAGTGAAAATTTCAGCTTCCTAGCTCTTACGGTTTGGGCTGTGCGTTGATCACCAATCTGTCAGTCAGTCAGTCATTCAGTCTGTCAGTCAGTCAGTCAGTCAGGACAAACAGTTATATATATAGAGATTAAGGTACTTTAAATGTTGAAATACCTCAATTCAAATTATGAATGTATTATTTTTAATATATAGTAGGTCGCCTTTTTTCTTGTTTTCAACTGCTTTAAGGCGCTTTGACATTGATAATAATTTATTTGTTCTCATATTTGGTGAAATATTGCAACATTCTATCATTATAATGCACATCTTTGTCAAAAATGCAATGTTGTCTAATAGTTGTAACCAAAACATCACATCGATTACTTGCAATTATATAGGCGCCATAATTGAATAATTATAGATTTGTGTTTTGGTAGATTGTCCTGGCATAATTGTAATTAAATTTTGGTTTACCTGGAATATCAGTTTGTTTGCAGTCTTTGGTCACATTCTGACTAGTGAAAGTAGAAGCCCGTAGAATCTACTTTAAGGATTAGCTATTACGACGTTATTCTTTTTAGCTTAACTTTGTAGTATAGTATAACGAAAACTTCTTCTGCCACTGCCTGTTGTTGTGTCTATGTGTGCAATCACGCTGTCTCTTAGATATACATGCATCCCATTTTGTATGCAAACCACGATGACAAAACACTACAGATAGACATTACGTATATTTCGTGGCCTGCGCCGTAAACGAAGTGCGCTCGTCCATATAAAAATAATTGCATAAACAAAAAGCGTGCATTACATAAACGGACAAATACAAAACATTATCCACATTTTAAAGATCTAGTCATATTAAATGAAATGTGGCTTTAAGAGGAATAGACATAGGACGCAGCCCGCGCTTTTTCCACGAGCCCGGCAAATCATATTCCCCAATCAACCATTGTAAAGGGAATTGAGTCAAATATTCAGCCAATTTTCGGTCAAACATTTTTCTCGCCTGCACCGCACGAGGGGAACCAAATAGAAGAACGGGAGTAGATGTGAAATACCTAGCATAGCAATAGCCTGCCACATTCTCGACCGAAACCAAAGCCGAGGTATGAACCGAAGCCGGACCACAGCCTCGTGATACGTGATGTGTGATGCGTGATTCGTGATTCGTGCCTCCGGAGGCGCGTGTTAACGTCAGATGCCTGATTGACTCGCAATTGGGGATGCGGCCGGTTGAGATGCAGCTAGCAGCTAGCAACAGCTAACAGCAGAGCAAGAGAACAAGCCGAATGTTAACCGCAACCAGGAAATTGGTCCTTCAGATTGTGGCAAAGATGAAAATGAAAATTGACTGCATGCTGAACAGAAAGACAGATTGCTTCCATGCATTCCTACATACTTTCAATGCTGCAAGCATTTCACAGAAACAGATTATTTTTGAACAATCATTTTGTATACTTTCGAGACTTCATTCATTTTCATTCCAATTCTAAAGGGTAAAAGATGGTACAATAATCAGGGCTACAAGGTCAAATAGAGAATGTCCGTGGTTTGGTTCACGAATCGAACCAAACGCCTTGGGGTAAAATTGGTCTTTCACATCTAAGAATCCAGCGGTTAGCTCAGACCTTCGCTTGTCATATATTTTCAAAATATTAATTGTTTCTTCTAATGAATATAATACAAGTGCAGTTGCATTTAGTTCCATCCAAAATTGGCGTCCAACAAATTTGGGTAGATACATACATTCAATGGTTCGGATACAAGTAACTTATGCTCTTAAATATTTTTAGATCTAGAAAAAACCAGGAGCTCATCGTTTCTTTCGATATATCCACCATTTTCCATAATAGATCGGAGACTTTACTCATTTGTAGAGCTAAATCTAGCGCTTTTGGCAATTCCTAACTGGTTCTAACCGCTGCGCAAGTGTGTTCGGCTTTATTATCATTGAAAAATTAACCCTTCTGGGTCGCTACATTGCTTCGTTGCTGTCCCTGTTCGGGCGCTATGTTTGTCTCTAATGAAGAGTTCTATAAATTACTTCAATACTTCACAATAATTTTACATGAATATGTTTTCCAAAATTATTATTAGATGAATAATACGCGTAGTTCTTTAAGGATCCAGCGTATTAAGCAAATAAAAAGTTCGTATGCAAACGACTGTAGAAAACGTAATTGGAATTTCGATTGGAACCTTCTTGATACTGTTGACCCTACGATTTGGTAAAATATCGATACTGATTTCTTCCCCCAAATTTTGAAACTTAGTGTAAAATTATGGGAGAGAGAGAGATTCGCCCATGGTGAACATTTACAACACAATAAACTCGGCTACTAATTAATTTAATTGGAATTTGTCCCTGCTCGGGTGCCCCGTGTATCTGATAAAGTAAACATTTTGATTTCATGCCCGACTCTTTTGCTCTGCTCTTTTTCAAGGCCACGTCGCCGTTCCGGCTCCAGCATTGTAGTCATTGATGGCGATGATCTGAAGCCATGTCTGCCGGATGATTACATAAGTGGCCAGCATCATCATTTGCATCATCAGCAGCAACAGCAGCAGCAGCAGCAGCATTATCGCACGCACTCAAGTGATATTAGGGAGATTGACCAGGAAATGCTGACCATGCTGTCGATGAATCAAGATAACGGTAAGCTAACCACCTTGTCGAATAGCTCTTATTAGATGGCGATTAAATTGCAACGTTTGTTACCCCATACAGGTCCACACCGCGAGATGGCCGTCGACTGTCCCGACACGTTTATAGCACGCAATAAGACGCCACCCAGATATCCGCCTCCCCGTCCGCCTCAGGTAAGCAAAAGCCCAGGGGGCCTACAATAACCGCCCACCTGCCAGTGCAGTCCACCCAATTTAACAAAAAGCCAAAACCCCATAAAACCAACCACAAATGCTTGATTAAATCATATGCGCATCATTACCAAAACAACAGCCCCTAACAACAACTAACAATAGTCGCTAACAACAACCACACGATTACACGCTTGCTTACTGAACCACTCATTTCCTGCATTTTCTTTACACCGCACCACATTGTCCACATGTACCATGCACCATGCACCATGCACCACGCACCATCCAACAACCACCAAACATAGATACACAACACCAACCACACAACAATCACCAGCATCACCAACAACACCACCAACACCAACAACACCACCAACACCACCAACACCATCACCAAGAACACAACTAAAACTAAAAATGATCATGCTAACAAATTGTTAATTGTTGCATATCATTCTTCACATCAACATGAACAACAACAACATCATCATCAACTACAACAACAACAACAACAAAAACAACAACTACACTCATCAAAAACAACAACAACAACAACTACAACTACAACAACAATTGCACTCGATGTGGCCACACAAAATTTGTACAATCAAAAACAACAAACCAAATTGGAACAAATCGAAAACTATGAAAACGATCTACAAACGGAACAGCAACAACAATCGCAGCAACTGACAGCAACAGCAGCAGCAGCAACAACAACAACAACGGCAATCAATGCAACAACAGCGGCAACAGGCGCACAAATAGCGCAACAACAAATGCCCAGCTACAAGTTGCAGGCAACATTTGGAGGCAACAATCCGGATGTGAGCAACGGCAACAACCGGGGCGACGAGTTGCTGTGTGTGGTGGATGGGATTTATTGCAAGGGCGCCAGCTCGCCATCGTCGAACACTTTTGACGATATGCTGAGCAAACAGACGCTGGAATCGTTCGAAACAATTGCCTATCGTCACTTGCAGCACCGCCAGCAGCAGCAGCAGCAAACAACGAGCAATTGCAACAGCAACAGCAGCAACAACAACAGCAACAACAACAGCAACAACAACAACAACAGCAGCAGCCCAGCTGCAACGCCCAACAAATTGACGGGAATTAGCAGCAGTAGCAACAGCAACAGCAACTCCCTGAATAGCACACGCAGCAGCAGCAACAGCTCCATGCACACCAGCAGCAACAGTCACAGCAGCAGCAGCAGCAGCAGCAGCCATAGCAGCCACATACCGAGCGCTCCATCGACAACGAGCAGCTTAACGGTTCCGGACGATCTTAGCCTGGCTCCGCCTGGCTATGAGCTGAGTAGTCAGCAGCAGCCGCCGGCAGGCATGTCGCTGCTGCTGCCGGCACCAGCACCGGCACCGGCACCGCCACCGAAGCATCGCGAGCTGCCCGTCGATGTGCCCGATAGCTTTATTGAGATGGTCAAGGCGCCGCCATGTTATCCGCCGCCCGCACATCTATCCTCGCGCGGCTCACTGCTCTCAAATGCCAGCTCCTCAAATGCATCGACCGTCCATACGACGCTCTCCTCGCTGGGCGTGGCCACTGCGCCTGCTGCCGCTGGCAGCGCGTCTGCTGCTGTTCCTGTTGCTGGCGATGCCCAGCGCATTGCTGATGAGGTATACCAACAACCACAAAAGTATTTCAACTTTGTACTTTGTACCTTGTAATACTTACTATTTCAATTTCCCCGTGGCACCACTCTCTGCCCGCTTGCCCTCTCTCTCTCTCTCTCTCTCTCTCTCTTTCTACCTTTCTCTAAACTCTCTCTCTCTCTCTCTCTCTCTCTCTTTGTATAGCGCTTTCTGTGTGCTCTGTCCTAGTTTAAGTTAGACCACGTAATTTGTCAATCGCAGAGCTGCTGGCAAGAAAATATAACCACCTTGCACGCCTCGCACATGACCGACATTCTTCACGGAACAGTCGATTAGCTCCCCCTTATCCCAGTCTGCTTTGCTCTATCTCTCCCCCTCTCTCACACTTTCTGTCGCACTGTCTCTCCTGCTTTTTCGTGTCAATCGCTGCCATTTTATGACATAAATCAGCAGCAATTTGCATTTCATCAGCATTTCCGCTGCCTGCCACCAACTGCCCGCATTTCCCACACACCGCAGCAACATTTGCTCTAGCTTCGGCTTCAGCAGCAGCAGCAGGCAGCAGCAGCGACAACTCGCTACGTTTACCGCTGCAATTTCCGCACATTTTGTCTTTTATACCCATTCACAATTTCCACATAGCGTTGTCATATTCAGAAAACAGAGAATTGCCGTTAAGGAGTTTAATTATTTATAGATGCATGGACCATGGCAAGAACTTAAATCAATTCTTTTTCACAGCGATTACCCTTTAAATATGTCAAAAAGAGTATTTAAGGCTCAAGACTGTAATCACTTCAAATCTTTGCATCTAAAGTCTGAATCGATTTTTGTAGTTCTTGTAAGCTTTTGAGCCCAATCAGAAATATAGGCAATTCTACAAATAGTTTCTCAGCCCGATATGTTAGATTTGAAACACAATGCAGCTGTATCGGAAGCTACAGGGAATGCCCTTAACGAGTATGAAAAAATGATTTGAAAATCACATTAATTTCAAGTACTTCCTTCTTGCAAAATTTAAAAACAAGCAAAGTAAAATAGTAAAATAGGAAAATAACAAAGTCTACGTATGGCTTTAATAATGCCATAGACTCAAATTGTGTAGGGTGCTCTGACTATAAGTAGGTTTCCTCCGCTTTTTCTTGCAGTTTTTCGGTCTTCAGTTCGGGAGTTGCAATTGTTAATTATAGGCCGCTTCTCACTTGGCCCATGCCATAGTGCTATGGTATCCAGACTTCCAGTCGCCCCCACTCTTGCTGTCTGCCTTTCCCCTTTTATGGCTTTTTGGTTTAATTCCTTCCTGGGCGACCCCAACCCCTTGGCAGTTGTTGCCATGTCTCGTCTCAGCTGACGCTGGCCTAATTCATTCGGTTGCCACGATGTAGCGCTGTCCTCGTTAGCAACATAATCCTAAGCTCTGCCAAGACCACGCCCATAAGCCACCCAACCACCTATGTAGCGTAATTTGTCTGTGTGCGTGTATATGTGTGTGTGTGTGTCTGTCTGTGTGTGTGTGTGTATTTTTGCAATATACCAAGAACAACAACAAAACAAACCCTTGAGTAATTTATATAAAAATCGTTGGCGATAAATTTTGCAAGGGTTGCACAAGGGTCTTCTCCCTAGTTGGGGCTCTCCCTTAGTTAGCTAAATAGTTGAGAGCGGGGCAATGGGCGCAACAGAATAAACGATTCGACAATGCAAATGAATCGAATGAATCAAAGGCCAACTGCATGAACATAAACAAATACTCGGGAATATACTCTATAAATAACTAGAATAAGACGATGAAGCGGACGTAAAAGATTGTTTATCTCCACATCCCTTAAAATCGCATCACATGCTTCATAGTTGCTTGCTGTTAACGGAATGGTGGCTATTTTGCTGGAGTGTCGGAGGGGGTGGGGAGGGAAGGGGCGTTAGTCTCGCTGCAAATTGCAATTTTATAAACAACAAGAACAAGATCACCAACAGCGACATCAGCAACAGCCGCGGCAACAGCAACAACAAAAATAACAATGACAACAGCACACTTGCATAACTGAAACACACGCATACACGCACACACACACACACACACACACAACCGCACACCAACACATGCATGCATGCATATATATAGTCATACAGAAAACAAACTGTTAAGATCTCAACTAATCGTTCTCTCAATATATGCTCTATTCCTCCTCTCGCTCTCCTTCTCTCACTTTTTCTACCACACACACACACACACACACACACACACACACACACAATCGAATGTAGCTTAATGGCAACGCCAAGCCCTTGCCGCCGCCTCGTGATCATCTGCGCATTGAGAAGGATGGACGCCTCATCAACTGCGCCCCCGCGCCACAGTTGCCAGATCGTCGCATGCCCGGCAATGGCAGCGGCGCTGCCGCCCAACAACAACGGCAGCAGCAGCAGCAGCAACAACAACAACAGCAAATAGCGCAAATTGTGGCGCCGACGCTAGAGCAGCTGGATAGCATAAGAAAATATCAGGTGAGTGACTATTTCCCAGATACTATAGACATACATGCATGTATAAATGGATGCATACATGTATGTGTGCATGCCTCAGGCAGTTCCGCTGAATTTCGCTTTGCGCCTGCTGTTAGGCTATGAAAAATATATATGTGTCACAACATGTGACTCTCAAACCCCAATGCGTAGCTGTCAAACTGCTATTTGAGCTCCGACCAACCGAAAATATCGAAAAACATGTGATTTTCATTTAATATTTGTGCGCAGAGAGTGTTATTCTTGTGTCAAGCCGTCTTTAACGCACTAAGCTAAATATATGGCAATTTATATTCCTTTACAGTATGAAAAGCTGATATCCAAATATTCCCTTTACCCATTGAAAATAAATAAAAGCTGGTATATTAGTTTTGGGCAAATGCACGTAACATGCAGAAGGAAGCACATCCGAAAATCCTAATCAAGTGCAACTGTCGATCTTGGCAACTACAGCAAGCTCGAGACCCGTTTTCCCCACAAAGTATAGAAATGTGTTTTGGTATTTCTTTTTTGTCCATTTTCAATGTGTATAAGACCTGAATATGTATCTAAAGATGGCGAACTCGCTTACTAAACATGTTAAGCCCACAATTCAATGTAACTGACTTTTAACGATGTGTGTTTTAGGTATTTCTGATAGCAGATACCGTGCACATATCTACATTTAAACTTCCTCAGAAGCCAAACAAACCAAACAAACCAAAATTGTCAGTGTCTGCTAACTACAGTTGCTGTCAAACTATGCATATAACCTGCAATTCAGAAATTGAACATCGTCACAGTTGAGTGCATGGCGTCATTGACATGCACAGCAAGTGGCAGCAGTTCCGCATGCCGCACCGCGCTGCGCACATTGCAGCTCCCTCTACCTTTTGGTTTGTCACCCGCTCAAACGACCAGACCAGCCCCGCCCCCCCCCCCCTCACCACACCCCCTTCGCATTCTGATAGCACCTTTGTTTGGACTACGACAATGGACGACGCCGTAGACGGCAGCTATGGCAACGCTTCCGGTTCGGCGCTCGCTTTCAGGTTTTGCTTCTGCTGCTGATTTTATTGCGGTTCTCCGGCTGGGCATTGACCAATCGGACCAGTGCTTTTCAAACCGTTAATCGTTAAAGACTTCTTAACTGGCCAGGAAAACTATTACAAATTTAACCGCCCAAAGACAATGCAACTGAAACAGAGGCCTGGTCATTGGAAAGGAAGAAGCGGGAACTGGGGGCCGTCAATAAAAGTTAGCAAGTCAACCATTTTTTCTGGGTGACGCACTTTGAACTGAATGAGGAAGGGAACGGGAAGGATGTGAAGAGACAACTAAAACAATAAGTATTCAATTGTGTTGGCGTTTCTTTGTCTCCAATCAGCGGGGGAGGAGGAATATGTGCTGGAAAGGTGAGGGGTTAGACATTGCGCATGAGTCGCTGAGCGAAGGAAATTTGCAATAAATAATTACACTATCAAGTCATAAGCGAGTTGTGTATGTGTGTGTAGGAGGGGGAGTTGTGGTTGCAAGCAAAAGGGGGCTCACAATTCACTTGCTAAACAACAACTTAAAGAATTTGGGCAAGGAAAAGCGCCTAATGTGCAATTAATTAAGAAGCTAGGCAAACATTTGAAGAGTCACCCAAGCGAGCAGGTCAAACTATACTGCTAAGGGCCATAAAGAAGTAAGCAATTGAAATAGAGAGAGAGCGAGTGAGAGAGAGAGAGCGAGGGAATCACATGTGTTACGTATGTATATATAGAGTCTGATTTATGGTCGAAATTAACTATTTTGACAGCTTTGAGCTGATCCCACAAGCCCATTTTCCAGTCGTAATCTAGGACTATTTATCACAATCAACTTCAATTGGGACAAATAAGCTTGAATGGGATAAAATAATCGCTTGAATGGGATAAAATAATCGCTTGATGGTCAAATATTCATAACCATTTGGTAATAAACAAAGAGGTTACTTCGAAAACTCCTTGGAAGGGAAAATAATAGATGCTTCCAGTTCATATGTCGCACTTTTTAATTGATTTATTTAACTAATTGGAACTGGTAATAAGCCAGAAAAGCACGCTCGGAGCACTTTCAGTTCAGTTCAGTTCCTTTGGGAATTACAAAAAGAACAAGAAAAGTGAGCGACGTCTGGCAATATGCTCGACTGGATTCTGAGAATAAATCAGCATATAACCCTCATAGAAGTAATAGTACAACAGGGTCAGCATCAGGGCCATCACGACGTTGTTTGTGTATAGCTCACGGACTATCTCGGGGCTCCGGGGATACTTCTTGAGGTGTTGTTGAACAATGTACATTAGGATGCCCAAGGTGATTAAAAATAGAATCAAAAAGATGTATATCTTGCAAAGCAACTTCCACAGCTTTCCAAGTATAGCAGAAACGACTACGATCAATAGGGATCCGTAACCGCCCAATGTCGCCAGAATCGGCTTCAACTTGCTGCAGTACATGATGCAAATTAAAATTCAAAAACTTTTAATACAATTTGAACGCGTCTCCGTCCAGTTTTCCGTGGGACTTTTATCGCTTGGCATACTAATAATAACTGGCCCGTCCAAGCATTTTCGAAACCAAATTTAAACTTTTCAAACAGCTTCAGCAGGTGAGCTGATGTCTAGAGAGGCAAATACAAGTCTTCCAGTAGATATCGCAGCCCACTTGGGCGAGGAGATAGAGTCGAGAGTAACGCATGGAAGATCAGCAGGAGTGTCCCCCTGGGAGAAACATTTACAATTAGCTAATGCGGGAGTGCGCGACTGGAAGATACCTAGCTTCGCTTCGAAGATATCTTCTTTTGTCTGCATATACAGCTGCACATTGCCCTTATACCCTGGCGATTACGAGGGATGTTGGGTTACTGTAAAGGGTATCCCTTAGCCACGCACTCCCCACTAAAACATTCTAGCCATATGCAACCGTTTTTTCTCTCACCTGGCAAACGGAAGTGAATAGCAATCAAGCAATGTGGCTTTCCGTTAATTGTAGGGTATATTTGTGTCAGTACATATTGGCCCATTGTTAACTGTAACTGTAAAACATTTGCTTATTGCCGCTTTGGGGTTGTTGTTTTCAACTGTTGTTGTTGTCTTTGTTTTCGTTTCTGTCAAATACGCTTTGGCTTGTGCTTTGCGGCATTTTCGCCCCAAGTACGCAAATTAGTTGAACAATTTATTTATATACATATATATATATTTTTTGCTTTTTTTTTCTACGACTGTTGGCAACGATGACAGCGTGTGTTTGTGTGTGTGTTCGTGGTAGGAGCATTAACGTACACACACACACGCACACAGAGGCACACACATAAGCAGCAAAAGTCATCGCATTTTGTTTCACACATTGCGAGGTCTCTTGTTGTTGTTGCTGCTTGTGTTCGGCCAGCAACGACAACAGCAACGGCTGCAAACTTGGCTCACACTCACACACACACTTAAAATCCCACTCGAAACTCACACACACAGACGCAGACCTTCGTTCACTATACAATTACTCATGCGCTCACCGCGTACTGATTGGTCAGAGGGAGGGGTCGGCGCAGCGGTTGCGAAAGGGGTATGAGGGGGGCAGGGGCCGCTTTACCGCTCATTTGTTATGATTTTTCAGTTGGCATTTTTAGTTGTTTTTCTACGCGTTCTGCGATCGGCCGCATTTTCAGCTTCTGCTCTTCGGGCAAACGTGCGTGTGTATAGACAAGTGTGTGCGCGTGTTTGTGTGTGTGTGTGTGGGGGGGTGAGAAGATCTATGAACTACGAGTATATTTGATATATAGTTGCATATAATGACGGTCATATAATAAATAAGTTTTTTTATATAATTATTTGATTTTTGTTGTTGTTGTTGTGTGTTTGTGTGGGTGCGGGTGTGGGTGTGTGTAATTTCTTAAATAATAGTTGTTGCACGGTAAGCCACCACTCCCTCCACCCACAACCTTCGCTGCCCTTGCGAGGATTGTGAGCAGCGCAGTTTGAGAGCCACTGCAGTGTGAGAGCCCGCTACTGTGCTGGCAATTTAGGCGCGGCCAGCAGGCAGGCAGCAATTGTGCTGAAAGCACGTCGCAAAAAAAAAAGAAACAAACCGTGGAAATAATATTACAAAAAACGTAAAAACAGCATTCACAATGTCATTTATGGATTTATAGGCAATGGGCGTACGGCCTACATGCAGCAGCTGCAGCTGCTGCCTCTAAATGAGGTAACTCAACAATTGAAACAACTGCAGCAACAATAAGTGTTGCCTAAGCGAGCAGCAGCAACATACAAAGGAACACGGCAACACTGCTTGCCAACGCGAGCCCTGTACGGCAAGGGTACTCCCAAGAGGACACGGCAACACTGTGCACCAGTGTGGCCAGCTGCTTGTGTGAATAGTTGATTCTGTTCCCCATACAGATGCAAGACACTGCGTCAAGAATGCGTCGTCTTTCGCCTTTGTCGCTGATTCACGACGCGCAATTTGCATTGAAAGTATGGAGAGGAAAAAATATTAATTATCAAAGTAAACAGTAAAACGTAAACAGTTTTTTTTTGTCATATTTTATTTTGGTTTCAATTTTGTTTGCGTCGTTTTTTTTGTGTTTTGTTTTTTGTTGTATTTTGTGAACGTCGACATAAAAATGCAGCAACAGCAGCGCCGGCGACGTCAGCGTCTCATTTGCAACGCGACGCACGTAAAGGGCAACAGCTACAGCAACTGAATGAAAACAAAACAAAAATATGTAAATAAATAAATTAATGCATAAAAGTAACAACTTTTTGTACTAGTTGTAAATCGCACGAGCGTTGCGAGTGCTTGTTGAATGGAAAGTCTATGAAATTGTTGCCGCTTGCTGCTGCCGCGATGGCTGCTGTTGCGTGTGTGTGTGTGTGTTGGCCGGACCACAGAATGCAGAACCATTGCCATTATTGTTGTTGCTGCTCGCAGCTCGCAGCTCGCAGCAGCTTTCGCTTTTTTATTTCGACTTGCCACTCGCAGTGTCATAAAAAAAATAAAATAAAAAAAAAAAACAAGAAAGAAAGAAGAAAAAACTGTCCGCCGTAGTTTCATTGCAGCAACAGCAGCAAAAGCTGAATTTAAATGCGCATTAAGCTGCATTTTCGAGCTAAACAAACGCAGAGGAGCCGAACGGAGCCAAAGTTTGTTCATATTCAAATTTATGCGCTGCAGCTGTCAATGAGGGGCGTGGCCATTTGCATAGTTGCTCTCGACAAAGCGTGGAGGGTTGTGTGGGGCTGGGGCGTGGCAAGCGATCGAAGCAGTGTAAAAATGTATAAAATTCAGCATAGCGATGCAGCCACAACAACAATAAACAATGTTAAACTTCAATTGACATTCGAATAAAAAAAAAACAAAAAGCAAATATCGACCACAATCAAATCGCATAACATGGTCTTGTCGACATTGCACATAAGAATGGACAACGATGTTGGTGGCGAACAGCGGCTGCAACAGCCACAGCGTGTGGCAGCTGAGGCAACAGGAGCAGCAACAACAGCAGCAGCAGCAACAACACCTAATAGGTTGAATGTGCTATGCAACAACAATAACAATCAGATTGTGAACAACAACAACAACAGCAAAGAACAGCAGCAGCAAATGCTGTTTGAAAAGGAAAACGACAAGCAATGCTTCAATTTGAACAGCAACAACATCAACAACAGCAACAACAACAACAACATTAACAAATATTGGGATATGAACGGCAATGCGAATACAAGAGCAACAATCGAACAACCACAACAACATCAGGGATCATCCGCCAGCAGCACGCCGTACCGCAACGCCTCCGCGTTGCGTCGGGGCACACAAATTCAGCGCTCTTCGATGCGTTTGCGACAACAACAGGCAAGTGTGGCAGGCAAGGCAACCGCCCCAGCAGCAGCAGCAGCAGCAGCAGAAATTGCAACTGCAACAGCAGCAACCAAAATAATATTTCGAAACCCCGACTCGGGCAATTGCTGCTGCTGTTGGTTTTCCCTTTAAATGGTAGCAACCTTCAGCTGCTATCGCCAACTGGCTTTATCTACATATATGCTAACTGCAATCGGCAACCAGTTAACAGCAAACTAGGCTAACTGGCTGCCGCAGTTGCTCGACGCCAGTAAGAGCCACAGCAATAACAACAACAGCTTTCCCAGCGATAGCCTACGAATTCTTTGGCAAGCCGACGCCGACACTTTGATACTCTACCCATTGAATCGATCGGCATCTTACTTATTAGGTTTTTTTATTTGGTTAATTGGAGCTGCTCCTAATCAAACAATCATACAATTTTGCTACTTTGCAACATTTTCAATAGTGGTGGTCCCTCTAAGTAATGTTGGCTTTTAACAATCAATTGCAAAGCCTTCAAATTTTATATCTAGTTAAAAATCTCGTTTACTTGGTTTGATTTGATTTGTTCATTTTATTCTCTTTTCAGTTTTGTAAATCTCTTAAATTGATTGAATGCATTTTTAATGCATTTTTTTAAATTTGTATCATTTTATTTGAGTTTCTTAATTTCTAAACCAAGCGCACAATTTTGACTCTTCGGTTCCTTAATCGTTGCAATTCCACGCGACTTAAACAAATTATTAAACAATATACAGTTTATTGTTTTGATATAAAGTTTTCCGTTTTGGCTGCAACTGGACAGAACCAGACGAAATACATAACTTTAACTGTTTTCCAATGTTTCAATTCTGCTTGCTTCAAACTCATGTGGCAGTGTCGCAAAGACTGCGACAAAGTTGAAGCAGCCGTTTGGCTCAACAAGAATAACAATAAACACAAAAGCAAAAAGTAGGCATGTTAATAAATTTTTAATTTTTGTTTTACGCGCTTTTGCAATATTTATTTTGTGCCCGACGACGCGCAGGTTGCTTCATGATGTTGATGACGATGATGTCATCGTCTATACATCCACAGCAGCAACAACAACAACAGCAACAACCAGAAGTAAAATCAAGCAGAATGAAACTTTAAGTTATTATTTTTGTTCTTGTTGTGTTCTTATTGTTATATTTACAATCGCTACAGCTGAGTCGCTGTTGTTGTTGTTCTTGTTGTAGCTCGCTGACTGATGAGGCGCAAGTTTAGTAGAATTTACACACATGTACATACATACATACATATGTACGTCTGATCGAAGCGTATTGCGGGAGATCAAAAGTGGAATCAAAATAAACCCTAAGCCAGTTTCAGTTTAAATTGAATACAACTGAATTGAAATAGAAACTGAATTGTGAACGTATTTACATATGCACATATGTATGTATGTGTGTACATGTATGTATGTGGTTGAGTTCTAGTTTTGCCAATGTCAATTATAGTTGTTTGTTCTTCTTCTGGAAATTGTTGTCTGGCAACCAGCTTCAGTCTATTTATCTGCTGCCATTTGAGTTCCTGCTTCTATGCTAAACGCATCGCTATTTTGTGTAGCTGTTGTTGTTGTTGTTGTCGCCTTTCCAGTTTCATTTTATTCGTTGTTAGTTTTTTACTCACGCTACGAGCAGACTAAATTCCCCCAATACCCCCCCCCCCCCCTGCTGTACGTATATTTTTTTTTATTTTGCCGCTTCTTTCTCGACTCTCTTATTCTTTTTCGTTCGCGTCTGCATTCACATTATGCAAGTTTAGCAAATTTTCTTCTCTTGTCTCTGTTCACAATGTCAAAAAGAGCATGCTGGGTTAGTGGAATGTCCGTCCGTCTATTGGCAGATTAAGTGTCAAAAGTTATGCTAAACTGGGCATGCCAAATCGCGAAAATCTTAATCGTCTGCAGTCTATTGATGAGCACCTTTAAAGATCGATACATAAATATCTTACCTGGTATACCCGGTATCAATCGCTATCTCGTCAGCTGTTAGAGGACTGTCTTGAGTATCGAGCCGTCTGTTAAACCCGACTGCAACTTCTTACTTGTTTTGCGTGGCTTTTGTTTTCGTTTATTTTCTTCTTTTTTTTGTATTTTATATTTGCAGCGCCTCTCTGTTGTTATTCAATTAAGTTTTTCTTTTTCATTTTTGTTTTTTACTCTTTGTTTCACCGAACACCCCCGAGAATAAATGTGTGGGAAAGGCGGCGGCAAGGTCCCAGCTGTGGTTGGGCAGCTTTGTTATCTTTCTTGGTCAAGTTTAGAGCGGAACCGAAAACGCAACTTTGACACGCCGCTGCTTGAAATAACTTATCTTATTCATACAAACATATATGTATATGTATGTACATACATATATCGTACAATTCTTCTGTTAGTACCTTTAAGAATACCAAGCGGTTAATCGATTTTGGGAATTGTCTTCTTCGTTTTCATACGTTCAGTTAGTATACACATATGTACATACATTACATATGTATGTATTTTTGGCTTTCAACCTTTTCAAATCCACGCTTATCCCAATTATACATACATATTTATATAAATGATCCACTGTGCCACAGTATAACTTATATTGTGCTTTATTGACCAGACGTTCACCCGTTGAACCTTTTTTATATACATATGTAAACTACAGAATATGAAATATAGTCAAAACTCTTTTTACATGTGTATATGAGTCGTGCATATACATACATACATACTAGTGCGTATTCCCCGCCCTTGCCCGGCCAAAACTTGGTACTTTAAGTTCTAGGTATCACACCTCTACTCAATTCTCGTCCTTGAACAATTTAAATCTACCCCATACAAGCTTACATCCCACGCCTCAAATTAAATTTGACATTCTATATACATATTTGGAAACAAGCTTGAAGGATCGACAAAAATCAACTTCATTCTTGTACATTAAAAAGAGCTTGAAGCCGAAAAATACGCATAAAACCTTTGAACCGTATTTTGAGTTTGAGGCAGATCTTACTTCCACAAGTGCAATTGGAACTTCCCATACTTCATTAAATATGTATACATACATATATCGATTTGTACTCTCTGTTCACTAAATACAAAAGAGTATATTGGGTTAGTGCAACGTTCAGTCACCGTTTGAGAGCCATTGGCTTGCGGTTACAGAGTTGAAGTCTGCCAATCAATAATGAAGGAGACTCAGTTCGACTGAATTTAGCTATGCATAGAGTATTGCGCGATAGGTAGGTATTAGTTGAGGGTTTTAGGCTGATGTTCGACGGTTCAACCAGCCATGTGCCTGGCTTGTTGCCACTTTGGTGCGCATTAGGTAGACACTGTTTGCCAAGCGTTAGCCAACCCACTGACCACTGACCCAATCCAGCCCGAGCCAAGCACTTGCGGGGTTTCACTAAGCCTTCCCACTGCGCAACAACCCGCTACGCCCCTCATTAGCTCGCTGGTCAAAGCAGTTTTTCGCCATTGTGCTTGTTGCATGCCCCGCTGCCGGGATTTGTTGCATGCCGCGCATAGCTCTCTCTGATAAGCTTTCTTCTAGGAAAGGCATTAGCTTGTGGTAGATTGCAGGAATGCAATGCATATACCACATAATTTAATACATCCGTAGAACAGTTCTAGTCAATGTCCCTGAGTGCAGGGTATGCATTTATTCGTGGCATGCATTCATTTGCTCTGTTACTCTCTGTCCACCTGCTAATTAAATTAGAATGCAGAATGGACGCGAAGGCGGATTAAGTACGCCCGCTGAAGCCTCAAATTTACACCTTCCGCAACTAACCGCTTTCTCTCTCTCTCCCTTTCTCTCTCTGTCTTTGTCTTTGTGCAATTGCAGGAGCAACTGCGACGTCGACGCGAGGAGGAGGAGCGCATCGCCCAGCAGAATGAGTTTCTACGCAACAGCTTGCGCGGCTCGCGCAAACTCAAGGCGCTCCAGGATACGGCAAACGCCACGCCCACAGCTGGCAAGGCGCTGGCCCAACAACAGCAAACCGCAGCCACGGTGTCAACAATTGCCGGCGTTGAAAACGAGGCCTATCTGCCG
Organism: Drosophila borealis; assembly: GCA_035045885.1. NCBI lineage: Eukaryota > Metazoa > Arthropoda > Insecta > Diptera > Drosophilidae > Drosophila > Drosophila borealis. The sequence goes on from JAWNOR010000112.1 coordinate 3,145,433, forward strand.
GATGAGGATGTCACGCCAACAGAACACATTGATGGTAAGTGCCAGGAGAGGGCACAAAAAGCCAAGTTGACATGTGCTTGTCTAGGGTTATCCTGTTTTCCAATGGAAAGTCAGATAGTTAAACTCGCCGCTAAATTTTGACAAGAGTAAAGAACTTAAGAACTAAAAGAAATCATATTTAGATTGGTTCACGGCCCGCATCATTGCCTTTTGATTCAGTTAGCGAACCTGGTTTGCCACAGACATAAACCTAGCTCCGAAGGAGTAATTAAAATTTCGATTGCGTTTTGCTTGAATCTAAAGAGTGTTAATAAGTTCGGTTCAAACGAAATTTACGAAATTGAGGACAAAATCAATAAAAAAAGGCTTAGGGTTTAATGAATAGTTATAGTGCAACTGCGAACACAAGTAAATCCAATACGGAATTCGATTTTCGTTTGGAATTGAATGCGCAGATTGGCCTTGGATCTAGTAAAATACATCAGACTGTTAAGTTAGGAATATGTATACAACTTTTTGTGTTGATTGCCTGAAGGACTGACCCGCTGATTAAGGATCAACGAACAGCCTGAACCGAGTCGCTGCTTCGGAATGAAATGTTGATCGATTAAAGAACAAGTAGATTATAAACTTAACTCTCTTATAGCATACACATACAGAAAAGTTCACTTTTTGAACACCTCTTGAATTATAATATCAGGATTTAGGAAGTAGCTTAGACCAACCCACTTGACAGATAGACACTAGTAGGTCCTTGACCCAGAATTATAATGAAATTAATGAGAAAATGTCAAAGGGAGGGGCTCTGCTGCCGAGACAGTCTTTTGTGCTTGGTGATCCTGGGGCTTAGTGGCCAGAGTGGCTCCTACCTCCCAGATGAAGAAGCCCTGATCTGAGCTGGGAGAACAAACTCTCTGCCCAGATGCTCACTTCATCCCCAAGAAAACCCCAATCCATTGAAGTATTACATTGACTCAAAGATTGCAGCCACTCCCAGCTCAAGAGTCCAACTAAGGATGTGCATCCAGCTAATTCCAAATATTTCTTACAGGTTACGGCGAGCTAATCGCGGCGTTAACACGGCTCCAGGGCCAATTGGCGAAGAGCGGGCTAAGCACGCTAGCGGGCCGTGTCTCGGCAGCGCACAACGTCCTGGCCAGCGCCAGTGTGGCGCATGTGCTTGCCGCCAGGAGTGCCGTGCTGCAGCGCAGGCGACCGCGAGTAGCGGGCCCGCTGCACGTTAGCGCGCTGGGTCTGCAGAAGGAGATCGTGGAGCTGCTGACGCAGTCAAACACAGCGGCGGCAATTGAGCTGGGCAACCTATTGACCAGCCATGAGATGGAGGGCCTGCTGCTGGCGCACGATCGCATTGCCAACCACACGGATGCATCGCCCTCGCCGACGGGCACACTGCCGACGCCTTCGCATACGCCAACGGTCACAACCACCACGCTCAGCGGTCACAGCAGTCCCGTGCCGGCGACAAAGGTGTCAGCAAGCAGCAGAAGCATGCCGGTGCTGCCGCCAGTGGTGCCAGCCTCATCGGTGGCGCAGCGTGGAGCAATGCCGCTGCCTGTGGCTGTGGCGGTGCGCGGTGAGTCGCCGCCGGGCATGAGCGCATGCTTTGGGACACTGAACGATCAGAACGACAACATACGGATCATACAAATCGAAAAGTCGACGGAGCCGCTGGGAGCGACGGTGCGCAACGAGGGCGAGGCCGTGGTCATCGGGCGCATTGTGCGTGGCGGTGCCGCTGAGAAGTCCGGACTGCTACATGAGGGCGACGAGATTCTGGAGGTGAACGGCCAGGAGCTGCGTGGCAAAACGGTGAACGAGGTGTGCGCCCTGCTGGGTGCCATGCAGGGCACCCTCACGTTTTTGATTGTGCCTGCCGGCAGTCCGCCGCCGGGCGGCGGCCTTTGCAGCGGTCTGGGCATGCATCATGTGGGTGGCATGGCGCATCGGGATACGGCCGTGCTGCATGTGCGTGCCCACTTCGATTACGATCCGGAGGATGATCTGTACATACCGTGCCGGGAGCTGGGAATAAGCTTCCAAAAGGGTGATGTGCTGCATGTGATCTCCCGCGAGGACCCCAACTGGTGGCAGGCGTATCGTGAGGGCGAAGAGGATCAAACGCTAGCCGGCCTCATTCCTAGTCAGTCCTTCCAGCATCAGCGCGAGACCATGAAACTAGCAATTGCCGAGGAGGCGGGTCTGGCTCGCTCCCGTGGCAAGGAGGGTGCCACCAGCAAGGGCGCTACGCTCCTCTGTGCGCGCAAGGGTCGCAAGAAGAAGAAGAAGGCTAGCTCCGAAGCGGGGTAAGTTCTGGTGGCACCTTGAGTCAACCGAGATTATATTCTAATGCCTTTGCAGCTATCCGCTGTATGCGACAACGGCGCCAGACGAAACCGATCCCGAGGAGATACTCACCTACGAGGAGGTGGCGCTCTACTATCCCCGCGCCACCCACAAGCGCCCCATTGTCCTCATCGGTCCGCCCAACATTGGCCGACATGAGCTGCGCCAGCGCTTAATGGCCGACTCCGAGCGTTTCTCAGCGGCAGTGCCACGTGAGTAGAGTTCCGCGACACTCTGCCCCTGTTCTCGTTTGTTCTCTTTCTCTCTCTCTCTCTCTCTCTCTCTCTCTCTCTCTGTCTGTATATCTTACTTTCTCTCTCTCGCAGTTTTCTACTTGCTTGAGGAGAAGCTCAAACCAGCAGCCAAGGGTAAAGCAGTCGCAACCGATTCCCAGCGCATTGCTAGCATTACCCTTGCACTGAGTAAAGTCCATCAGCTGCATGTAAAGCAACAATCCTGCAAGAAGTGATGATTCCCAGTTGGGAAGAGATCAATTCAATAATATGCTTATGATGCGTCTTTTCTCAGTGCTGGCTTCTTTCACTTCTCCCCCAATCCCACTGTGATCCAATAGATTCACCAACTCATCCATTGCTCCTTTGCTTCTCCTCTCTTCCAATTATGCAGATACATCACGGGCCAGGCGCGAGGGTGAGGTACCCGGCGTGGACTATCACTTTATAACTCGCCAGGCCTTCGAGGCGGATATTCTGGCGCGTCGCTTTGTCGAGCACGGCGAGTATGAGAAAGCCTACTACGGTAAGTTTGCCACGCCCTAGAGAGGCAGCCATACTGGGACGCAATGGGATTGTTTTCTTATTTTCTCTATGTTTCTTTGCAGGAACTTCACTTGAGGCCATTCGCACAGTCGTCGCCAGTGGTAAGATTTGTGTGCTGAATCTGCATCCGCAGAGCTTGAAACTGTTACGCGCTTCCGACCTCAAGCCCTATGTGGTGCTGGTGGCGCCGCCAAGCCTTGATAAACTGCGGCAGAAGAAGCTGCGCAATGGCGAACCGTTTAAGGTACGTTATCGAAATCGAAATCTTCATGGTTATCGTTATCGTTTTAGTAATTGACCATTGACCATTGACCATTGTTGTCTGATCAATCAATCTTTATGCATTCAGCAGAGACTGCATTCGCTTTTCAAAATATACGTCTTGGTAATTTCGATATACAATGTACATATGCTCGTGCAGATCTGCGTAAGAAAAAGTTCGCCAAAATCGATATATTCAATTTTTAACTTTTGTTCTAAATGATCTTTTTCCAAGATCAAACCTTAAATATTCTCGCACACTTCGCGTCTCAAATGTTTTTGTCCTAGAACACATTTGTACTGATAATGCGTCAGCTAGTCTGTCGAGTCGCTTATCGTTATCGTCATTTAAAATCATTGTTAATATTGTCAGATTCGATAAATCGATTTCTTCTTTTTTTCTTCTTACGCACAGGAAGAGGAACTTAAGGACATCATCGCAACCGCGCGGGACATGGAGGCGCGCTGGGGTCATCTGTTCGACATGATCATCATCAACAATGATACGGAGCGCGCTTACCACCAACTGCTGGCGGAGATCAATTCGCTGGAGCGCGAGCCGCAATGGGTGCCGGCCCAGTGGGTGCACAACAATCGTGACGAATCATAATAGCCTCGGCACCGGCCGCAGCGCATCTTCATCACCACCTCCATCTCCTGCCCCAGCCACAGCCCCTGCCCCTGCCCCTGCCCCGCATCCAGCCAATTACCGATGATGAGTCAGCGCCCGCTTTGTATATACGTTTCAACTCAACCATTTGGAGATGGAGCAGCTGCTGTCACCGGATCGGGACACAGGGCATCCTTCCGCAATTTGTATAATTGAGCATATATGTGTACTTGCATATGTAATTTGCCTATTTACTTACTTTTTAACTCGTACTTAACCCGTTCCCATGTACTCGTATTATTTATGAATGTATCTATCTATGCAAATTGTTTGTTTCAAATGCATTTTAAACATGGACAGACGTTTCCTAATATTTCAAGCATTCCATTTTTTTTTGTCATCTCCTTTTGCTTAAGTATGTTCACAAAAATTGTAATTTAACTTTTAAACTGCTTTTTTATAAGTATATTTTTTTTTTCCAATTTTTATGATTATTTGATAAGAATTTGTTGAGCACTTCCTTTATTTCAAGGGCAAATTGAAATTGTAAAAAAAAAACGAGTTTCAGTTTTTGTAACGCTGGCCAGTCTGTACTCTAAATCGCAATCGATATCGAGATCGAAAACCAACCCCAACTCGAAACACCCATACTTTAACAGAACAAAAACAATACGTTAAGAAAAAGCGAATGTTGAAAGAAAATAGAGTAAAGAGTTTATGAAGAAAAATAGAGAGAGAGAGAGAGAGAAGGGATAGAGAGCAGCCAATGGAAGCGCAAGGGCAGAAGCAAGCGAATGTTACAATTACGTAATCTATTTACTTTATATAAATATATACATAAACTATACATATAAATATACACATAAATTATATGCAGTAATACGATTAATTTTTAATAACAAGCTACGTAAGAGCAGCAAAAGCAGGAAGAGTTGTAAACAAAAATAAAAGGATGAAAGAAACAACAGAATCAGTACGTCATTGCCAAATAAAACAAAAGGAAGAAATACGAATACGAAATACGAGTATCCAAAACAAAAACAAAAACAAAAAAACACCCAAAATGCAATAAAAAAAAATAAGCAACATTCCGCCAGCAAGCAAATAAATAGTATGCAATACAATATGAAATAGAGTAGCCATCTTAAATAGGCACTGTAAAAACTTAAAAATAAAAATGGAAAAGAAAAAAACCAATAAACTATTGAAAACTAGGCATTAGGCTAAGAGAAACACAAAATGGAAGAAGCAGACAACGCGTAGCTGTTTAAAAAAAAGATATAAATGTTGTAATTAATTATTTAAAACGCGATTAGTAAATGGCAAAAATGAGAACGATAACAGAGAGGAAAACTCAAGAGGAAAACTAAAAGTCTAAAACGAAATAGTTGCAAATTTTAGACAAGAATATTTAATATATAAACATTTATAAAAATTTGTTGAAAGTGCAACAATTTTATTAAGGAAATGCTACGAACGGCGTCAAGTAAATTAGCAAACTATGTTACACAATGTTGAAAACTTGAAAGATTCTAAAACACGGCAAACAAAAAATACAAAAAAACAAATACAAAAATATATTTAAAATAATTTTTTTTTTTTAATAGTCAGCAAGATATAAAAATGTGTGTGCAGTATAATTGTTTAAGTTTTTATTTATACGTATTAAAACAAAAATCAAATAAATATGAAAACTAATTTATAAACCTATAAATTTAGTACATTGTATTTATGCATGTGTGCGGTGTAAGAGGTTGATTAACAACACAAACCAGCAGAATGCGATGAAATTAGGAGGAACAAATTCAATGAGAAATAGGCACGGCGTACCAGCATTGTAGGATATAACAAATAAATAAATAAAAAGCAGCAAACAAATACAAAAACAAAAAGTCTACAATATTTAAAATTCAGTTAATTAGGCAAAATTCAAAAGAACGGTGCTGCCAGAAGCTGCCTTAGACGAAAGAGTGGCAATACCACTTTACAGAATACTCCCCAGTTAACAGAATTGCAGAAGCAGTGTGACCAGCTTGCGAGTTAACATATGCGTTAGCTGCACAGTGTTTCATTTAATTTCTTCTCTTTCATTTCTTTTCTCTCTCATTCTATTTCGAATGAGCAAACTGTGCGGACGCGTTTAGCTCGGTTAGTGCGGTACCTTTGACTCCTATTTGTTTTATTTTTTTTTAGTATTTTTGTTGTTTGTGTGATTTCAAACTGCATTTCATTTTGCCTGCGGTTGTGAGTGCCTGACAGTTTTTATGGCTAACTAATCTTATCGCAAGCATGAGTCGAAGCACAAGTTACTACTAAGTGTCATCATCACGTTAAAATTGGCCTTAACATTGAAATAGCACCGTTTGCACCAGCAAGTAATAACAAACCGAGCCAAAACAAAGAAACAAACGCATTTTCCCCCCGCCCCACTTTCCCGCGGAGTGACAGAGAGAATGCCTGTAAAATCGGTATCGCGCCAGCAGAGCCAAACGCCCGCCCAGCAGCTGCAGCAGCAGCACCAACGGGATGTTGAAAATGGCCTTTATCCAAATATACCGCCCGAGCGACGATCACCAACGCGTCCAGTGCGGCCGCCAACGCTGCGTCAGGACACCATTGACATGGAGGAGATACCACTAAATCAGTCCAATTCAGTGCAGGAGCCAGAGGATCGTCGAAAAATGCGCGAAATTTTCGACAAGGTAAGCCAAATGTCTCTCTCTTTCCGCTCTCTGGCTCTGCCGGTGTCGCTACGAGCGTATGCATGAATGAATATTCTTGTTTTATCTGACACTCCTGTCTTTGCGCGTCCCCTTGCGCTTGGTGAAAGTTCAACTGAGTTGCGCGTGTCAAACAGTTGTGAATCATCAACGCCGTCATTCGTTACCCCTCAACCGACAGATGGCTCGCCCTACGTGCGGCAGTCATCAAACTGCGGTTTTTCTTTTGCATTGCTCACTCTCTCACGCTCTATTTTTATGCATGCTCCCCAAACTGTCGCTGCCGTTGCCGCTGCGGCTGCGCGTTATTTGCAGATTCCGTTGTTGAAATAAGCGGGCTTATCAATGTCACGTCTACATCTCCAAACACAACATTCACTCAATTTCACACTTTTGCATATTTCACCGTTAACGTTTTTGTGTGCCTTTCTTAGTTTGTTTTTGCTTACCATTGCAACAATAACAACAAGCTGATTGAGGGAAATACGAATGTCTTATCGAGTAAAAAAATTGTAGAGAGAAACAACCGGTTATATGTACATGCATACATATGCACATACAAATGTGGCTATGTACATGTGTGTATGAATTTAATTGTGAGCATTTCTGTCGTCGTTGTTGCTGCTCAGTATTGTTCTTGGCTGTCAAAAAGTTGATTTGGTCTTAGTCACTCGCACGAAATTGTTATTGCCATTTTAATTTTTAGCATTTAGCATTGTATTCTATTCATTATCAAGTGGCGCGCTCACCTTCTCTCAATCCCTTGAATGTCTTTCGTTTTTTGTGGTGTTTCTGCTGAACAGCATTCCATTCTATTAGTTGGATTCTAGTCAAACTGCCCCTTTCCTAGACCCCCCTCTTTCGCTCGCTCGCTCGCTCTCTCTCTCTCTCTCTCTCTCTTTTCCCCCTTCATTGTCTTAAGCTCGCCGGCCCCTTTCGTTCATTGGCCCCTGGCAACTGAGACAACAACACAAATTGCACTTCATCATTTTTTTGCCTTAACCCGTTTGCGTTGATTATTCTTCTGCTACTTCTGTAAGTTTTCTTTTGCTGGGCAGTTCTGGCTCGTGCTTAACGTCTATTTATTAATATCTGGTATATCTGGTATGGGGTTAGCTGATAATTATCAGCACGGTCTAGATTCCGTGTTTTCTCAAGTTCGCTTTAAGCATTTGAGCAGTAGGCAAGAAGCCAAAGCAATATCAAAATATTGCTTCGCAATCTTATCAATTTTGCTCGACCAGAGGCTTTTCAAGTGGCGCGTAACCCCAAACGCCAAACATGTCATGGCCTTACACACATACATACATGCATACATACAAACATACACACACATAATAGATATATGCACACATACAGGACTGACTGTACAACATCTGCCCGATTGCAATTTGTGACTCAGTGACTTATTTTTGTAATTTACTCTACTCTAATACAACCCCCCCCCCCCCCTCTGTCTCCTACTCTAATGTCCACACCCAATCACAACAGTTTATGGCTTGTGCTTGCTTTGTTCCCATAGCTGAGACACATCGACAAATGGGCAATGCAGGTGGCTAGATACATGCACCCATATCTCCACCTGTTGCTTATGGTCTGCACTTAGTAACGCAAGCACACATACATGTGTATATGTGTATGTATTTAGTCATTTGGTACATAAATACTACTCGGAGGTTTACGGTAAAAATGAAACAGCTTATGAGAGACGCCGTTGACCAAGAAATGTCAGATTGATCTGTGGCAACTGCCACCAAAATTTTAAGATGCAAGCCTTAAAGTTTGGGAAAATATTGATTTTTAAGATTTGCCCGCCCTCTAGTGGGCGTGCCTATTATTTTTAACATCTACATAGAAGAGAGTACTCTTTTCTCTTCTTTTTTTCGCCAATTGATGTCAGGGGAGAAACGTTTTGGGCAAGTGCTTGTCATTGCTTTGGCATCGATTCGAATGCAGTTTTGACGGATTTGCCAAATACTCGAATGCATTCGATCCGATTTGGGCATTTTATCAGCTGCATGGCCTGGTCATTTATGGCCAGTGTGGCGACTAGTTTTGGCTACATTTGGAGTGGCAGTTTGATGTGGCATGCGCAATGTGGCACTTACGCACTTTAAGCCTAACATTGTATGGCAACCAGGTGTTATAGTCTAAGCTTCAGACAGCCTGAAGCGACCTTTATTTAAAATTTGGGATATTGCAAATGGAAAACGGCTTTCGAAAACGATATCGGAAACGTAGCTAGTGTTTGCATGCGTTGGCTACGTTGGCTAAGTCAGTCTTAATCTTCTTGGACGTCGATGAAATGATCCTCCTCACTGTTGTCGTTGGGCACATCAAAGAAGGTCTCCTTGGCGTTCTTTTTGCCCCGGTCGCTTGATTTCAGCCACTGGGTCTCCTCCTCTGCGGTCGGCTGCAGAGCATCATGGAAATTGTCCAGCGGCTGCTTCCTTCTTGATCTCCTGTTGATATCGTTGAGCGGCTGCTTGCTGCGGCGCCGCTGTTGCTCCTTACGTATCTCCCGGTCTCGCAACGCCGGTGGGCTCTGGGTCACCTGGCTGGGCAAGAGGTTCGCCCCAATAAACAGTCCCGCCAGGGCCGTATATATGACTATGACGGTGCCAACGCCCGAAGACTCTTGCACCTCGGCCTCATCGTCATCCGGCCAATCACAGTTGCATTGCTCCGGCTGCTGGCCCAGCAGCCAACCCATCATATTCTTGCTCGCCCGCCACAAATGCGTCATTCTGCAATGGGAACTTCACGGAGTACAACCGGAACTATAAGAACTACGGCAGCTACTAGAAGAGGAGAGACTAATCGGGTTTGGCTACGCCCCCACCTGTAAATTTTTGTATGCTGTTGCTGGCCCTACGAAGCACAAAGCTTACGCCTCAGCTCAAGTGATGTCTTGCTATGTGTTCCGAGATGTTTGCCGTACAATTTAAATGACTATTACTGGATGAAACTGACACATCCGAGATCCCGTTGAAAGCACTCAAACGTCGCCTACTCGAGTCGGGGCCAACGCATCAACTTGTTACAAGTTTAGTATCTAAAAACGAATTGAAGGGGTTTTGGGAAATTCCACCCGCAAGTTTGGAAAAATCGTGGAAACGGTCGTATAAATCCATATTGTTTACCATCTGATTGGCCTCAAACTAACATTTAAAAGTCTTTGTGGAAGTTCATCTGATACGTGAACGACTTTCACACTTCAGAATTTCCACACACACGCACACACACACACAAACCCTCGCCTTGGTGGAAGTAGGGCTCAAAAATTTGTTGAGTTAAGTTTGCGGTCACTTCCAGGGATCTTTATTGAGACGTGTTTCACGCTCTTCGAATAATTCACAACTCCTGAAGTTTAAAGTTTCGTATGTTCAGCTTTAAACATAATTTCAAAGCTCTACATAAGATCATAATTAAACTTAACTTTACTTTAAACGTGTTTCAGCGATTTTGGAAATTCCACCTCCGACTATGGTAAATTGGCGGAAAACGGTTGTATGAAAGTTGATTGTCTATCGTCCGATTGGACTTAAGCTCGTTTTCAAGGATAATTGTGAAAGTTAATTCGATGCGTGTTTCGCTCATTTTAAAAAAATGATGCAAAATGCTAGTCAACCGTTGAATGGCTGAAGTTCCGGGCATAAGATCATTTCACACAAGACTTAATAATTCCAAATTTTTGTTAATAATTCGGTGGAATTCATAATAATTTTGAAATATATGTGTAAAATAAAAGCTCGTGTAAATTTTCCACAGGCGGGAAAAAGGGGAATTGATGTCTAAATTTTGAAGCAACAAACTTGGACCGGACAAAATACCGGGAACTACAAGGAATTACAAGTAATAAATTGTAGCTATATCGAATAATATTAATATTCAATATTATTTAAATGAAATCTTAATCAACCTTGAATAATCTTCCATCTAATTTTTAAGATCTTAATTAAATAGCTCAAACTTGGTATATGCTACGCTAATGATTGATAATGATGAAATACAAAAATACTTTTTTTTCTTCTATAGCTACCCTCAGAAATTTGAATAGAGTGCTTTTATTCTATTCATTCCGTCAAAGCAAAGAGACTAGTTCTTAGAAACGACTCGCCTGACTGATATTTACTTATTCGAGGTACATCACTTGAATGCTTCTGGTTTGATTCGAACCGGTACGAAAACGGATCCATTTTTTATCGTCGGAATTTATAGAAAATGGGTAAAACGAAAATGGAGTATTATGGGATACCGACACCCTAAAGTAGAAAGTATATTCGTTTGTCCCAATTGAATTTTATTTTAAATTGATTCATTTTTGAAAATAATGAAAAAAGATTTAACAAAATTTTACCAACACATTGTTGTCTTTTTTTTTAATATTTATTAATTATTTTCTATTCAAACAAAGCAATATGTAATGTGTGGGCAAAGCGTGTTCTTAAAACAAAGAAGAACTCACGGCACACCGAAGATTAAATTCCCTTGTATACACAGCTTACGCTCTTGCAGATATGTGCGGAGAGTTGTTCGAGATATCTTCAACAACCAAAAACTGTTTTCATAAAAATAATTAGTTTTCGACTGCCCATAGCCATGTACTGCCTGTAGCAGAGAGACGGACATATGCAGTGGCTCATCACTGAGACTAGGACTGAAAAAGACGCACATTTCTATATTGACTAAACTGTTGATGATGCTGATGAATATATGTTCTTTATAAAGGCGAAGATTTCTCCTTCTATGCTGCTACGAAAAACTATCGAAAAGACAACTCTTTTAATGAATATCAGGTCAAATATAAAAAATCAGTTTAAGGTGCATCTCATTTTAATTACTTTTAATTAATAGACAAGTTTGTAATTGCCTCTTCATGCAGCACGATTCGGACAGAGATGGGCTTATCAGCACACACGAGCTGAAGGGTCTTATATCGGATGGCTACTGCCGGGACATACCGGCGTACATTGCCGAGCAAATACTGCGCAGGAGCGACGTGGACAACAATGGGCACCTGGACTTTGACGAGTTCTATACCATGTCGCTGCACCACAAGTGGATGATACGCAATATGCTGACCAGATATTGCCGGTATGTGGTGCCCCCGCCAAAGCCGTTGGAGGGCGACGAGCCGGATGGTGCGTACGAAAAACAAATGTCCATCTGCCCGCCCCCGCTGACCATGGTCATCTTCTCGATCATCGAGATCATTATGTTTCTGGTGGACGTCATCTACTTTCAGTGAGTTGCTTTCTTACACCAATTTGCTTGAATGATTTATTGATGTGTGGCAAAACTTTGTGCTAACAGGGACGATCCGAATCACAACCAGCGCCTGGGCGAGAGCACCAACGGACCAGCGGCGACGCTCTGCATTTACAATCCGTACAAGCGCTACGAGTCGTGGCGCTTTCTCAGCTATATGTTTGTGCACGTGGGCATTATGCACCTCATGATGAATCTAATCATACAGATCTTCCTTGGCATTGCCCTGGAGCTGGTGCATCACTGGTGGCGTGTGGCGCTCGTCTACTTGGCCGGCGTACTGGCCGGATCAATGGGCACCTCGCTGACCAGTCCACGAATTTTTTTGGCAGGCGCCTCCGGCGGCGTATATGCCTTAATCACTGCGCACATTGCGACGATCATCATGGTAAGTCTTTATATAGCGCTGCATAGCACGTTGTGTCAACTCACATTTCGAATCCCATCTATGTTTGCAGAACTACTCAGAAATGGAGTACGCGATTGTACAGCTGCTTGCCTTCCTTGTGTTCTGCTTCACCGATCTGGGCACGTCAGTGTACCGCCATCTGACTGATCAACATGACCAGATTGGATACGTAGCGCATTTGTCTGGGGCCGTTGCTGGCCTCCTTGTGGGAATTGGGGTGCTGCGCAATCTGGAGGTGCGTCGCTGGGAGCGCATACTCTGGTGGGTGGCTGTGCTCTTCTACTTTGCGCTCATGACCACCGGCATCATTGTGCACATCTTTGTACCCGACTACTTTCCCAAGCCCGAATACAACTGATCGCCATTGCGATCCGGACCAATGACAAATTAGCTTTAAGTAGCGCATAGCCTTAGCCTCAGGTTGTCCATGTACATGTCCAAAGTGCACTTGATGTAGGCCATCTATTAGCTTGAGTACGTGTAAATTTTAGGTTTTAGTCTATGCTATTTTTCTACCATCGTTGGTTTGTGGTATATTTAACATCCTCAACTTTCATTTGATGTGCATCTACCGCCACCTTACTCTCCCTAATTAATGCTTTGTATACCGCAACATATGACCTTTACTTACACTTCGCTACCAGAAAGGGCTTACTCCCGATCAGAACTGATTCAGCCCATTTTCCTCACGCATTCTCTGGGCAGCTTTACTCGCATCACCATTCGGCTTACCATGCTGATCAGAATGAACCCTTTAGCTTAAAACTTAGCAATATATATTTAATTTGGTTTGTCGAAAGGGGTGGGCGATATCTTGTTTATTCATTTGCCTACTACTCATTACCCAAACTAATTCAATCATATTATCCTATCATTTGCTCTCGACTTGTTTAGCCATATTGTAACCTGAGCAGGTTATTACCCTACATTTACGCGACTAAGTAAACTTAAATATACTAGACCTTTTAGGTTCTTTATATATATATATAAACAACGTATCATTTATTTTTCGATACATATATTGCTATAAATATGGCATACTCTGTGCCTAAGGGCTTAAAAGGGCATAGCTCTCTTGCTCCCAAAAAAGTTAACATGCATTAATCACAATTTGGATTTATCTCACACCGTTCAATCAATTAATACTTGTGAGTCCCAAAAGAGTCAAACGATTCAGTAATCATGCCTGCCCATTCCCTTTTGCCAGGATAAACACATTCTTTTCATACTGTACTCATCTGACACGATGTTACTTAAAAACATATATATGTATACATTTTTTATATTTATAACACATTTGTATTACTCTATACACATATTTGTTTTTGTAACATTTATATTGCATATATGTGTGTACAGCACACTGCGAAAGCCCACTTTGCCAGACCCCCTCCATGTACACAACTAATATACTTACACAAAATAATAACCAACCGGCCGATTAAACGATCTAAAAATATCATGTTTATCAAGTATTTTAAAATAGTTGTGCATTTCACAAAACTTACAATGCGTAATCTTAACATTTCTTCATTTGTACAAAAACAAAATATGTACACATAAATTACGCAAATCCAGTAATAAAAATATGTATTAGATTTAGATATATTTTTATGTTTTTAAATGCTACTTATTAAAATAAAACGTTTTGATTTTTTACAAGAACAAACGTGTTTTTCTTTGTATTTTCATGTATTTAACGTGTCAAAATAACGTTTTTTTTTACGAAAACAACGTATCGTGTACATCGTGTAATGTACACGCTCCTATAACTTAAAATACTCTGGGCTTGAGCTACAAGGTATTGTGTAGCTTGTGATGTTGAAATTAAGACTCAGTCTTTTTTCTCTCAAAGAACAGACGGGCGGCAATACGGTATAAACGTGACGGTACTCGCCCTCATTCTTACACCCTGAAGATTATATACTATCTATAGAATATATATATATATATATATATATATATAAATATATATACAAACATACAATACATATATATATATATATATATATATATATAGATATATTGATAAAATTTATAAGGTAGCGATGGAAATTTAATCATGCGAAATTCCAGACGTGTCATTCGGTGAAGCCGGAAGGAATTTAAGATTGGTTGTCTCGCTCTGGGAAACCTTAGCGACTGTTAGCCAGGCCTGAGGCATCATGTGGTGTAGAATGGATTCCAGGCGATCCACCGGCAAATAGGCAATTGGCTCATCGGACTCATTTAGTATATCATTGTCAGGCACACCTGGTATCGGCAGTGCGACCGGAATACAGTCTTTCTCCTGGTTCATAGCCAACGCACGCGTGACACTCAGCAGTTCGTATGTAAGACCCAGACGGAATACATTGAGCTGTTCGCTGTTTTCATTGATGGCCTGCATAATATAACACATCATATAGGCCGTATTATTATGGAAGTTTGGCATGAGCAGTAGCTCCTGGACCGATTTACAAGCTGCCAACTGACGGCTAAGTTCTGCATCCACGTTGACATTAATGAGCTCGACACGTTTTACACTGCCGCCGGCGGCGAGGCCTTCCATAATCTCGTTGATATTAAATGAGCGATTGCTGTGGTGGTTTTCTAGGCGCAAGTGGCGAAGACGCTTCAGACTCGGTAGAACTTGCTGCCCAAACGTCGTAACCTTCATACCACGACAGGAGCCTAACACAAGCGTTTCGAGCTGTTTCAATCCCTGCAGCTGCAACAGCTCCAGCTGCGCCATGTTGTTAATGCCGCGTAGACTTAGCTCCCTCAATTGTTCTAAATTTTGCAGCGGCTGCAACGAAAAGATGCCGGCCTTGGGCTCTATCATGCGAATGCGCAGCACGCGCAATTCCAACATCTTCTTCATATTAGCCAGGCTGAGTGCACGACTGGTGCATGTGGTGCGCAGCTCCAGCAGACGTGGTATACATTTAATAACTGACTGGATAAATTCCGCCTCGCAAGCATCAGTGCGCAGAATGCGCAATGCTTTTAGCACACGCAAATCTCCCTCCATGCGCATCTTGGGATTAGTCATTTTGACCCCCATCATATCCAGTTCGCGGGTGCGATAACGCACCATATCACGCAAAAGGAACAACCAGTTTGTTATAAGCGTGTCACGCAGCTTTAATGTGCGCCACACGCTACGATCGCGGGCAATCATCGACCATGTCTTGCATACGTTTGACATACGCACACGATCCTGCGAAGGCATAGATCAGTTTGTGTCAGCTCGTAAAGGATGCTGCATTATGTAAACTTACGTGCAAATCCAGTGTCTTCATAACAGCCGACATCACCTGGCAGCTTAAGTTGCCGGCAGAAATGCATTCAACGAAATTTTGACGCTTCTCCTTAGCCGTGCAGTTGCGCTTAAGAAAATATTTTTCATAAATCTCCAAGTCCGGTTCGCGTGGCACGCTGAAAAAAATACGGAAGAAAGCTTTAATTTCATAATTGGATATGCAGAATTCAACCAAAATTGATAGCTTAACTACATTATATACTTCGCGAACGCTTAGACCCTGAACTCGGTTAACACCTAATTTCTATTTATTTTCAGAAACGTTAAAAAAGCCACTTCCCCTTACAGGGATAACTAACTGATATCCAATGCAATGACTTTTGACCGTGACTTGAGGAAGAATGTATTTTTGCAAAATGTGGAATTAGGCGTGGCAAGAACAATTATGGCTCGTTCTTTAAAGGTCATCAATAATCAACCAGACTTATCTCCAAGTGAAATAGAATTTGCAAGTTTTTTAAATTATTTTTCAATTAACACTTAATTGTTCCGCCATTTTCTCCGCTTCTATATCGACAACTGTGTTTTCTTGTTAACCAGAATGATTAAGCATTGATTGCTATTGAGTAATTATTATCTATATTTCAATGGAACTGAACCGAACTGAACAGAGCAGAAGTGAGGAAGTCTGGGCGTCGGATGAGTACGAGCCCATGTTGTTTGCCTTCGTTGCGGACTCACACTTGTAAACGCGGACACGGCGGCTCGCCAGCAATAGCCAGAGCCTTGCGACCGTTAATGACAACGACTTCCAGTGGCTTGGGCGTGATCTTGTTACCGGCACGACTTGCAGGAACCTCATCGCTGAGCAACTGGTCCGGCGGCAGCGCGCCCGGCAGTTCAATCTCTCCGCCAATTTCCAGTAGGCCGCCATTGCCATTGCCATTGGCGTCGACCTCTGCATTCATATTTTTGTCAGCATCCACACTGGCAAGAACTTTGGTATCAGTGCATAGATTCTCATCAATCATGTCTTGCTTCTTGGTGCCGTTGGCAGGTCCATGTTCCGCTGTTAGTCCTTTAGCGGTCTGCTGTAAATTGGCAGCTTTGCTACTGGGTTTGACACATTGCTGGATAGGCAAGAATGAAGATGCAGATCAGTTTTGCTGTCTGAGTCGGCGTGCTGCTACTCACCATACAGATGTAGCTGTTGACACTGGCGGTTCCGACGGGGTAGGCCTGCTGCTTCTCATTGATTAGCTTTAGGCAATACACACAGATCATCGTCTTGCCTTTACCTGACTGGAGTTGAATATTTGCCTGCACAGTTGGATCTGGTGCTGGCTTGGCTGGTTGCTTTGTCTGGTTGCTGCTGAATCAGGGGAATCAGTGAGAAAATAAGACAAAAAAATATATTTGAAGCAGCAGCCTACCTTCGTTTGCGAGCGCTGTTGCCAGCTCCAGAGCCGGGGCCGCCGCTCGTGTTACCATTGCTAGCTGCCAACACGCGAGCATTTCCCTTAACGGCCATGGTGGAAGTCCAACCCTCAGGCGGAGGGCTAGCGCCCTTGGGAACCTTAGGCTTAGGCACACGCTTGCCAGACACGGGTGCAAGCACTGGCGGGAGTTGTTGGTTGTTGACGTTGGCCAATTGTTGCTGCTGCTTGGCGACAGCTAAGGATTTCCGACGCAACGGGGCAGGCTGTGCCTGACGCACCGTCTCGTACTCCTCGCCGACCTGCTGCATCTGGCGCTGAAAGCAGAAATGATCGATGGTCAACTCGCCATTCAGCAGCGGAACGATGTCCTCGCGGGAGCGCAGCTTCTTGCCCCCCGGCGATATGAATATAACGTCACCCCGCTGACGCGACAAGGATGCACTACTACGCAGGACCAGCTCACGTTTCCAGCCGTACTTGAAGGGCAAGCGATAGAATTCATCAGTCGGATGCAGCTTAAATGCAGCGACCGAGCGACGGCGAGCGGGGGTCTTTGTTTCACTGCTGGGTGGGGTCTGCTCTGCAGGCTCATTTTGATTGAGCATGGCGGCGGGGCAGATGCTACGCGCACGTGGGGTGCGCGGCGGCACATCCGGATTCGGATCATGCAACGACTTGGATCGAGTGCGCAAGCTGCACCCATTATCCTGCTCTGATGGCTTGGTTCGTTTTGATTCATTCTGCTGTCCGTCGGCTGAACTTCTATTGGAAGTGACACGTTTACGCGAGCTTCTGCTTTTCAATGAGCCAAAAGAGGCATTTGAGTCCTCAACAGCGTCTAAATTTGCGACGGTATCAATACCAGTGGCGGCAGTGGAGGGCCGTTCATTTGAATGCTTGGCTGTCTGCGTAGAGAGGAAGAGAGCGGGGGAAAGCAAATTAATAGGTTAGTTGCCCAGCAATGCTAGTTTCCAAGACTAAGCCTAAAATTCCACCTGCTTTGCTACATCAGCTTGTGGTTCTGATTCTGATTCTGGCTCTGATGATGGTTCTGAACGAGGACAACTTGTTGCAATTGACATTGAGGCTGAATTGGTGTCGTTGTTGTTGACGTTGTTGTTGGTTGTCTGCGTAGACTTTGGACTTGAAGTAGTCGAATTTGTTGTAAGTGTAAAACATGTTGTTGTCGTTGTCGCAGGCGTTTTAAGTTGGGAAACTGGCGAGAAGGAAGTAGAATCAGAAGACGACGATGATGACAGCGGCGGTCGCTGCTCCTTGTCCTCTCTGGGAAAGATGCTCAGCCCAGTGGCACAGATTGCCTTAAGGTCAGTGGGCAGCTGCTGCATACAATATACAATATACATACATACATACAAACAAAGATACATAGAGAGATAGAGAACAAGACAAGTACACGTCGATGTAAACAAGTCAATGAAAGTCTTGACACCGGAGATGGAACAGCTGCAGTCACAGCACTGCTCATGCCCGTGTCGTGCTTGGGCCGTTGACAATGCGTACTTACCTGCTGATCCACGTCCGAGCTACTCTCCAGACTATGGGTGGGTGAGAGATTAGGAAAGGGTCCGCTCCAGCCCATCAAAGCTACTTCCTTTGAGCCACGGCGTTGCTTGGCTCTCTTGGCCTTACGCTTTTTGGCCTTGCGACTGCCTGCCGTTTCAGCTAGTACATGATGCAAGGATTAAGGATGGTTATTAGTCGCAAGCAAATTATCTTAAATGAATTACCATTCTGCTCAGCATTTAACTGCTCCGCATGCTGTGAGATATCAGAGTCATTTTCGACAGAGTTCTGCCTGTTGATTTTATTGGTCTGCAGTTCATTGCCTGCTGACTTGCCCATATCAGCCGAATGGTTGGAGCCACTGTTACCAGGCACAGAATCATCGCTACAAATGCTAAGGCTCGATGATTCTCTCAGTTGCTTCTTAAAACGGGGGCTGTTGGCTCCGTCAAAGGCGTCGTCTGGCGAACTCATCGTGCGCCCCTCAAAACGTAAGCTTTAAATATAGGATTAGCTTGCAACTAGGTCAAAAATAGAATCTACTCATTGAAGTAAATGCAGCAAACAGATCGCGTCGTGACCCAAGCAAAGGTGCGTGTTGCACATTTGCGACGCTACACGAAAAAACAAGCAAAAGGCTCTAGTCGGGAGCTCCCGAATAGGGCATACCCTCTTCTACCAACACCAAATACGGATCGCGCTACGCGCACTTTTGCTTTAGCAGTAATAAAAAAATATAGTTCCCTCGATAGGATTCGAATTCGTAACAGGCTACGCTACTTGCCGCTGCCTCTACTGTGCTATAGAATATTTGTATATTCTCCAAAAGTCAATTGCATTAAAATTGTGGTTTAAATTGGGGGCAATACAAATTGGTTTATTTACTTGATTTATAGCTATGTGGTGGTAGCGGAGAGGTGGCGATAGCTATATTAAAATATTCAGAAGTTCAAGACTATTGACTATATTCATTAAAAATTAAGCAAAAACCATCTCAGTTAATGCGGCTAATAAGGATAATACGAACCACTCACATTTAATACATATACATTAATGTATTTTTTTTTACTTCTTGGGACGATATTAACTCGCACCGTGCTTCGCTTTATACAACAACATAAGTAAAGAGATTGTCAGAAAAGAAACAACAATAAGTGGTCATCTCTAATTATCATTACCACTAATCCTGGGTATATTACCAGTCCTCTTAAATTCGAAATCGCCAATATTAAAACAAAATATTTGTTAACTTTAATATAGGCTGGTATATAAAACTTTCAAACGATAAAACAGCTACGGAACCTACAAGGCAGAAGTTGGCTAGTTAGCTATTTATTAGCCAATATTAAACCATAGTAACGACTCCGTTTTCTAGCCCTTTTCTGTCCCTTCAATTTGTTTTGGTTAAAAATTTAGCCAAACACGCAAATACACATACGCGCAAGAGTCGAGTGGTCTACAGAAAAACGAGCAGAGCTATACCGATGCCATGCACGAAAGCCCAAAGTATTGAAAAGAAAACCAGACCCAAAAAGAAGCTAGCAAGCCTTTTGAGATCGCCCATTATACTCAGCTAGATATACTCCTGCTCTCTTACACACAAGCATATACATATGTAAATATGCATATGCATACATCATACATACGAACACACGCACACACATACATGTAACATGTATACACACTTCAAACAGTTCTTTAATGCAACCAAGGTCAAGCATGTCGTTTGTTTTGTCTTTGCTGCATGCGTTTCTTGTAACTCTTCGTCCAATTTTACGAAGGTTTACAGCTCGTTGGACTTGCGACACAAACTTAAGTGGCGAGCAAAGAATCGGGAATGAACATACATATGTGCGTAACTATTTATGCACGTGTGCGAATGACAAATCTAAAATGGCAACCGACATTTCATGGCCTTTCTATACGGGCAAGTGAGAATTTTTATGCTGCACATTTACAGTAGATCGGAAAAAGCTGAACGAGCAATATCACAAACTTTCAAAACCATGCACCGTATAAACTTAAATTTTATTCTTCCGTTAGCGATTTGTGTCACGAATCGTTTGTTTTTGTTTGGTTTTAATCGTTCGCTCACACGTTTACACACTAACGTGCCGCACACAAACGCAAATTGAGCACAGCAAATGCATGTGTAATATGTGCACTTATTTACAAACAAATAACTTTATGTTATTTTCAATTCATACAACTTTGTTTGTAAGTGCGAAATGATGCAATACCTATGACTAGGATTATGAAAACGCGGACGGCAAGGGGCTAACTCCGAAAATTTTGAAATTGGCACGCACTTTTACATGTTGATGTGTGTGTGTGTGATTGTGGCTGTGTATGGCCGTGTGCCGGTGCCGGCAAACAAAACTGCATGACAACCTCACATAGTATACATTGAAACCCGCGACTTGGCCACCGTGCCCAGCAGGCGGCAGTCTTTTAGTGTCAAGCGAATATTTTAGTTAGCTCATTTGCAACTGCTATTTCGATTTTTGTGAGCGGCACATCGCGAATTCGCGCGTGGTCACTACATGTGTATGCACACAAACATAGCTGTGTAATTGTGTGTGCGACTGACGCTAGCTTCGAAATCAACTAGCACCGCATTTACGACAATGTTATTTTTAGTGTGCTGATGAAAAACATCAACTTACCTGCTATGGGACACACAATTTAAACACTTTACACTGTCAACTTAAAAGCTTTAGATTAATTGCAAATAAAAACACGTTCGTCCTGCTGCGATTCGCTAAAAATTGTGCTAAACAGTAAACGATTAATTACCTATGTGGTATCGAATGGTTAACTCAAAATGGCCACTACTGTTAAATATCTGCTAAGGCGCTGTTATGTGCATCGTGTAATGACATTGCGATAACTGTTAATCCGCTGTTGCAATCGAAAAAACGATAATACATATGTTAAATCAACAAAGTCAGACCAGATTGCAAATGTAGCAAAAAATACTGCGACATTTAAATTACGACTGTCGCGTGCCAAACGAAGGTGGAGTTGCAATTTGAACACTGCAAGGTTTACGCCTGGCCCCTGGCCATGTTACTCCGATGTTAATAGAGACAGCGTAATGCAAAACGTGCTAGTGCAAGTGTTTTATTCTGAACGGATTATATAGGTTAGAACTTAAATAGATATTCCCTCAGAATCTTACCGCAGTCTTCCCTCCTACGGCTTTCTAACTCACGACAATAATGAGCTTAACATTTAAGTGATGGCGGCAACAAGCCAAATACAATGTGCCCGTACATTCACAGGGCAAAAATACATACTTTCGTCCCGCAACGACTTTTTTTTTACACTTACATTAAATAACACAGCTGATCGGTTAATTCGATTTTTTGGAGTTTCGATTTCATGAGCGCCACAAAACTCTCCTTACCCAAATATTACAATGCAGTGCAATGCCAAATGTATTTAATAGACTACTTTTGGGCATTGCTGATTTTTGAATATGAAAACCTTTAAGATGATAACAATTCATAATTGTATTCTTAAATTGCCGCTTACTTTGATTGCTATATCATTTTGGTATTCAGAATTTCATTAATGTTTTTGCTTCAACGCAATAATTTGGCGACCTTATGAAAGCTAAAAGCACCAATTGGCGTTTTTTTTTTTACACTTTTACGTCGAATATCGTGATTTCAATAATTCCTTGATTTCTGGTGTTGAAGTGTTGTTGAAAAGGTTCGTGTCATCATGCATAAATATTTGCAAAGTTAAGAGAAATTCAATTGTAGAATCGTCAACGGACAACAATAAGGAGGGGGAAAGTGTGAAAAACTTGAGCAACTTGGAGAGGGGAAGGTGGGTCGGTAAAATGGGAGCATTTTTAAAAATGCCGCAAAATCTAAGATATCTTAAGTGAATATATGTAAGTCGAATTCAATGGATCATCTTAAAAGCATTCGACCCAACAGCAATTCAAAAACAGAAACATGTACATAATTTAATTAGGAAAAAAGTATCTTGTTATTTGAAAGCAACCCATCACGGGAAATGTACATATTCTGATTTTGAAAAATTAATTTCTGATTTGGAGCCCTAGAAGGGACAAAAGTTGTTAATTTTGTATATTATGCTTAAATAAAATTTAAAAATACCAAACAAAATATTTTTAAAAACAATTATCCATCCAATTAAATCATCCGCAATACTAGTATGCTTTGGGATGGTAAATATCTAGATTCTAAAAATTGTAAAAACATCACTCTTTTTCCATTTAACATGGAAAAAATGATGCTCCTAAACATTGAATTTTCTTTTTTTTTGCCTATGGGGAATGGGTAAAAATGCGATGTGTAAAATTTAAAACTTGGGATCGGCGAAACAGTGTTTTGCCCGGTAGCATGTATGTATCTCTATATATATAACTGTTTGTCCTGACTGACTGACTGACTGACTGACTGACTGATTGGTGATCAACGCACAGCCCAAACCGTAAGAGCTAGGAAGCTGAAATATCAGTGTAGCTACCTTATGTGATGTAGGTGCACGTTAAGACGGGGTTTCGGGAAATTCCACCCGCAAGTGTGGAAAAATCGCGAAAAACGTTTGTATGTAACTTTTTTGTTTACCATCCGATCGGCCTCAAATTTATTTTCAAAAGTCTTTGTTCAAATTCATTTGAGGGGTGTTTCGCCCTTTTTGGAAAATGCATGCCTCCTTGGTGGAAATGGGGGTCAAAAATTTGGTGAGTGACGTTTCGCCCTCGAATTCATTTCCAAGTATCTATATGGAAATTCATTTGAAAAATGGGAATGCGATTCAAAGATTTTTTGGGCGAAGTTTTAAGTTGTGTCCGATTTGCTTCAAACTTATTTTCAAAGCTCTGCATAAGAACTTAATAAATACGTATTTCAGCGATTTTGGGAATTCCACCCGCAACAGTGGTAAATTGGCGAAAAACGGTTGTATGAAAGTTTTTTGTTTACAATCCGATTGGCCTCAAACTTATTTTCAAAGATCTTTGTTCAAATTTATTTGAGGGGTGTTTCACACTTTTCGAAAAATCCGTTCCTCCTTGGTGGAAATGGAGGTCAAAGATTTGGTGGGTGACGTTTCGCGCTCAAATTCGTTTCCAGAGATCTATAAGAAAAATCATTTGAGACGTGTTTCACACTTTTCGCAGAATCCAAACTTTCTCGGGTGGAATGCGACTCAAAGATTTTTTGTGGGAAGTTTTAAGTTGTGTCCGATTTGCTTCAAACTTATTTTCAAAGCTCTCCATAAGAACTTAATGTATACGTATTTCAGCGAATTGGGAAATTCCACTCGCAACAGTGGTAAATTGGCGGAAAACGTTTGTATGAAAGTTATTTGTTTACCGTCCGATCAGTTTCAAAATCATTTCAAATTTGTTTGAGAACATTGATTTTATAACATACGTGCCACGGGCAAGGCCGGGTTATACCCGCTAGTATAATATATACTACAAGCGGGAATTCCCCGGTCTTGCCTGTGGAACGTTGTGTGCTAACATTTTTAGATATTTTCTTTCCAGTAAGTACACACGTGGAAAACTTAAATCTACCCATCTTGATCTCCACTTCTATTTAAAATTCGTTTTAGCTGAAGAATAAATTTTCGTTTATTAAACCTTTGAACCGCATTTGCCACCCAAGAACAGCTCTGAAAATAAGTCTGAAGCATATCGGACAAAACTTAAAACTTTACCAAAAAAAATCAAAGAATCGCACTTTTTAGCGAGCATGTTTTGATTTTGCGAAAAATGTGAAACACGTATCAAATGATTTTTTATATAGATCTTTGGAATGAATTTGAACGCAAAACGTCACCCATTTCCACCAGGAGGGATGGATTTTTCAAAAAGTGTGAAACACCTCTCAAATGAATTTGAGCATAAATCTCTGAAAATGAGTTTGGGACCGATCGGATGGTAAACAAAAAACTTTCCTACAACCGTTTTCCGCCAATTTACCACTGTTGCGGGTGGAATTTCCCAAATCACTTATGTAGAGCTTTGAAAATAAGTTTGAAGCAAATCGGACACAACTTAAAACTTTGCCCAAAAAATCTTTAAATCGCATTCCCCCGAAGAAGTTTGAATTCTGCGAAAAGTGTGAAACACGTCTCAAATGATTTTTTGTATAGATCTTTGGAAACGAATTTGAGCGCGAAACGTCACCCACTAAATCTTTGACCTCAACTTCCACCAAGGAGCAACGGATTTTTCGAAAAGTGTGAAACCCCTCAAGTAAGCTTAAGGCCGATTGGATGGTAAACAGAAAAGTTACATACAAACGTTTTTCGCGATTTTTCCACACTTGCGGGTTGAATTTACCGAAGCCCCGTCTTAACGTGCACCTACATCACATAAGGTAACTAAAGTGAAAATTTCAGCTTCCTAGCTCTTACGGTTTGGGCTGTGCGTTGATCACCAATCAGTCAGTCAGTCAGGACAAACAGTTATATACATACACTAGCGGGTATAACCCGGCCTTGCCCGTGGCACGTATGTTAGAAAATCAATGTTCTCAAACAATTTTGAAATGATTTTGAAACTGTTCGGACGGTAAACAAATAACTTTCATACAAACGTTTTCCGCCAATTTACCACTGTTGCGATTGGAATTTCCCAAATCGCTGAAACACGTATTCATTACATTCTTATGGAGAGCTTTGAAAATAAGTTTTTAAGCAAATCGGACACAATTTAAAACTTCGTACAAAAAATCTTTGAGTCGCATTCCACCCGAAAAAGTTTGGATTCTGCAAAAAGTGAAAAACACGTCTCAAATGAATTTCCATATAGATACTTGGAAATGAATTCGAGGGCGAAACGTCACCCACCAAATTTTTGACCCCCATTTCCACCAAGGAGGCATGCATTTTCCAAAAAGGGCGAAACACCCCTTAAATGAATTTGAACAAAGATCTTTGAAAATAAGTCTGGGGCCGATCGGGTGGCAAACAAAAAACTTTCATACAAACGTTTTTCGCGATTTTTCCACACTTGCGGGTGGACTTTCCCGAAACCCCGTCTTAACGTGCACCTACATCACATAAGGTAGCTACACTGATATTTCAGCTTCCTAGCTCTTACGGTTTGGGCTGTGCGTTGATCACCAATCAGTCAGTCAGTCAGTCAGTCAGTCAGTCAGGACAAGCAGTTATATATATAGAGATATATAGAGATGAGTCAAGAATTTACTTGAATCAAGTAAAATCAGTCATAGAATTAAGGTAATTCTTGTCTCAAGTGTGAAATGAAAAAAATTTAATCAAGTTTAGTATGTTATCATTTTCAGCCTTATTGAGCTCATGTAAAATAAAATTGTAATGACTGTTAACTGAAGAACAAAATAAACTCAGCCTCAGCTTGTAATAGCCAAATCTGTTCTTTAAATAATCCCAATTCAAATCAAAAGCTTTCATACCCAAAATAGAAACAAGAAACAATGTACTGGATAAGAGGCTTCTCATGCAGCGCTGCTTTAAGATGGCCAAGGCCAACTGCCTACTAAACCTCAACAGCCCATTGCCCCTTCGCTGCAAACGGGTAGTTTACAACGTCGTGGTGACGTCAACTTGGAGATACGGTATCCAGGTTTGGGGCACTGCATCTCGGACAAATCGAAGACGGATTCAGACACTCCACAACTTGGGCCGAATGACCGGTGTTGACTGGTACGTCAGAAATTCTAACTTGCACAGAGACCCCAAAATGGAGACACATAGAACGCCAAGTCAGAGCATTCGCCAACCGGTACAACGAACGCTTGCAGCGACACTGCAACCGGATAGCAAGATACCTCGCTGGGAGGTGTGTAGTCAGGAGGCTCAAGAGAAGATCGTTCAAGGACCTCCTCCAACCACGACATAGGAGACGCCCCAGAGTCCCCCAACTACCTACGTGACGATGCAGCCTTATTCAAAAAAGCCACCTTTGACGTTTACCCACGATAACGTCTGAGGACTCAACCAGGCTTGGCGAAATATCACCTAAGCCAACTGTGTTGTAATAAAAATGTATGTACAAAATAACATAAGTAAAACAGAAGCGACCAGAAAAAAGGCTCCCATAACCGGACACTCAACGTCACGGTGTTAGGAGGTACAATTGTTATTATTGAAAATGGGGTATAATGGTTTTGTGCAAAATTTATGTAACAGGTAAAAGAAGGTATGTCCGGAGGTATGCTA
The DNA here is from genome assembly GCA_035045885.1 of Drosophila borealis. Taxonomy (NCBI): domain Eukaryota; kingdom Metazoa; phylum Arthropoda; class Insecta; order Diptera; family Drosophilidae; genus Drosophila; species Drosophila borealis. The sequence continues at coordinate 3,172,250 of JAWNOR010000112.1, forward strand.
GAGACTTTTAAATTTACAATTTATATTCTCCTACACCATACGCAAAACGAGCTTATACTTTTTTGTCGATAGCTCGTCCTATGTCGTAAATATATGTAGATAGGCACCGATTTTAAGATTTGATTTTTTTAATGACACATTATTGCCCAGACAACAAGGTCTACAGGTACCTGTAGTAGAATTCTGGAATTAATATTGAACTATATTTTATGATTTGGAGAATGCAAAGCGTACTGCTAAAAATCAAAACAGACGGGAAGACGGGATTTTGTAGTCAATCATACTCGACATTTACTTGTTTTTTTTTTTTTGTTAATTTTAAATGGTTTATTAGAGTGTCCGGGTATGGAATCTGTCCGTTATGGGAGCTTTCTCCGTACATGCAAACTTACATGTATTTGCACGATTCTGCAAACAACGCGACGCCGCGTTCGTCGGCGTCTTCTATTTCGGCGCATGTAACTTTGCAGTTTTTTTTGTGATGTACAAATGTATAAATTTTCGCAGCCTATGTATGCAACAATGCATACCTATCCTCTTAAACATATTTATGTACATATATCTATGAGCAAGAGATGCTAAGTATTTATGTACATACACGCAACACATTTGTATGTATATGCATTCAAATAAAAGCCTTTTGTTGCGCGACGTCACATTTTTTCCGCGTTCATTCTTTTACGTTCACACTCTTTGAAACCAACACGCGAAATGGCACACGTGGACTGCAGAACGATTAAAACGTGAGAGAGCGCATGCCAATTAGCTCTCTTCTGCCTTGCAACCACCTTAGCATGAGCTGCAGACTTGAATCAACTTTGATTATTCTTGATATTTTATACCCAAAACCTATTTATAAATGGGTTAAAAGAGTGTGTTACAGGCAACAGGAAGCATCTCTGACCCCATATAGTATATACATTCGTGGTCAACATCATTAGTCGAGTCGATCTTGCTATGTCCGCCTGTCTGTATAAATGCTAGAAACTTGAAGATTTTAACGTAGCATCAAGAATATTATATAGATTTTGTGCCTAAGGCCACGCCCGTAGCGTTTTTGTATATGTTTTATAATTACTAGCAACAAAAAAAGGTAGACAAATTTAAAGCTCAGGAATTTGGTGCTAGTAGAAGAAGGTTCAAGGTACCCTCTAGTCGGGTAACCGTGTCTCCGGCTGTTAAAAGCTACGAGATATGGTCAAGTAACAGAATCATCGTAATTTGTCGCTTTCGGGGCAAACTATCGATGATTTGAAAGAAAATCGTACTGTGCGGGCAATTAGAGCAGCGACCTTCAAAATTTCGAGACTCACATGAATAAGGTTAGTCGGACTCGGCTGTTGATGCTATGCGAGGATGTATTTTTATATTCCTTACAAGTAGGAGAAGCCGCCTTCTGCCTGTAACATACATTTGCACAGTACCATTATAACGTTCTTGCCAGTTTCAATGGGTTCAAGGTAAAAAAATGGTCTGCTCCCCTTGGAAAGTCAGGAACCTTTTGATATTAATTTAGCGTCTGGCGCACACGCAGCCCGCAATTATGTCCTTATCTAGAACAGCATCAAGGATCTGGGATCTGAAACGGATTTTGCGACCACGTAGTGTAATTGAAATTGGTTAAATAATTGTAGACTCTTACTCTCGACGCAGTCGCTCGAGTGGGTGTGAATCGGGCACCACTCAAGCACTCATCACTTGCTCACTTGACTGCAGATGGGCGTGGCTGGGCAAACTGGGGGCGTGCCCAGGCACCATTTTGCAACTGTCATCGATTTTTCGCAGCTACACAGCTGCATCTGCAGCCTCGTTGCTCAGGACTTAGCTTCAGCTTATGGTCACAGGGTCACGTGTGGTCGTGTGGCTGCTGTTTGTTGAGTTTTGTGTCTTATCGGTAAGAGACACGTGCTCGACCCACCCCTCCCACCGACACGCACACACACGCACACACACACACACACACACACACACACACACACACACACACACACACACACACACACACACACACACACACACACACACACACACACACACACACACACACACACACACATACGCAACTGCAGTCGAATGATAACAATATTAGCCACCAAACTGCTGCTAATTTGATTTTGATTTTGATGCTGTTGACTGTTGACTCCTTGGGGCGACTTTAATTTGATTGCCTCAAATCCGCTTAGCGGGTGCCATTTGAGGGTTGTGACCGTCGTTATTGTTGTTATTGCTGTGCCTCGCGCGCGACGTGGTGTCTGTGAGCTGGATTAAGCACGGGTTCTCAGGCCCAAGTGGCTAAGTGACTGGTCTAATCCCAAACTGATGACCATGTTGAAATCAGTTGAATTGATTTCTATGATACGGCGCTTCGTTCTTTACAGATGCCTATGAATATATAATGAGATTATCAAGCTGAACACTCGACTGTGGACGATTTAGAGAAACCCTGTGCCCAGGCCGGAGGCCTATAGACCCTCCGAAACAAGGACTGGTAATTCTTGGAAATGGGTTTTATTGCAGCTTCTACGTGAGCATCACCGTCGGATATATAAATTAAAATTATAAACTTGTTTAGTAAATGGTATATTATTATTTTGTTGTTTATGTTCGTTTGTACTTACAAAGGTTTGAGCCGAAATATTCAAGTTGACTCCAAATAATTAATCTTTCCTTTTTCTATATCTATTTATACAAAAAAAAATTATCTTGACTGAATGAACACAGCTGAAAACTTTATCTGAAGCTGTTTAGTGAGCACTAACACGGGGTTTTTGAAAATGCAACCTCCAAATAGCGGAAAACGCTGATAAAAGTTTTTATGAAAAACATCAACAAGAACCCAGCCATATTAATGTGATTTGCAACCGTGACGGTGTCTGCGCGTCGGGCTCACAAGCGAGAGGTCGACGGGTTTTATATTCAGCGGCTCTTGCCAATTTTTATATTCGTTGATTTTATTTCTAAATATTTTACAAAATAACAGAAATAATAGGTTATTAAGCATGTGAACCTGCTCTAGTCGGGAGTGCCCGACTCAGAGATTCCTTGAATCTCTACCAAAAACACAAACCGGGAAATCTTTGGGGGGTTTGAAGCCAACCTGATCTGCGCGTGCCTATAGTGCCACTTCTGCCCTTTAATAATGTGTTCTGGGTGCGGGTACTAGGCGGACCTACGTTCAAATGCAATTTTATACTTAAGGGGTCGGAGTTCGGCCTTTATCAAATTAATAAGCTTGGCATCCAAATGTGTATATATACCTTCGGAAATGAGTATTTTCCAGTCAAATATCTACCCGTACTGTTTTGAACTCCACGACTTAGGTTGAATTTTACATAGACGTTTGGGCTTGATGGCCAACGGATAAAGAACAAAATTGGGAATTTGTTTATACAATCTTTGATAATTTTTCATTAAAGAGAGGTGGATTTTACAAAAAGTATGAGATTCGTATCAAACATATTGTCACAAAGATGTTCAAGTTCGATTTTGAAATTTCACGAAATATGTAATAATTTTTAATAAATACCACTTGAAAACAAGTTGTAGGCCGTTCAGATGGCAGAAAAAATAGCTTCAGGCAACCGTTTTTCATGATTTTTCCACGTTTGTGGGTGCAGCTTCATCACATAAGTTAACTACAGTAAACATTTCAGTTGCCTATCACTTACAGATTGGGCTGTACTTTGATCACAGTCAGACTGGAGAAACACACTATGAATGACTCTATATAATCCTCCACTCATACTCTCGTCGAAATGAAAAAGACATTGCCAATTTGCATCGACTTCTTGAGCACCTCGTCGTGTTCCAGGAGCAGTTAAGATAAGGCTCCTTTATAAGCTTGTCAGAATACAGTATCGCAGTTGGTTTCTGAAAGCGCTTGCGGCGTATTTATAAACAATAAACAAATAAAAACGAATTAGTTATAGAATATTGCTTGTTGCGTAAGTTTTCCACCTCTTCATACCAAACTCCCGTTTGCGATTTGCTGTTGAACCTATTTTTGTTAGTGGAACACTAGATAGGAAAATCTGATAAATGCCTGCAAGAGTATTTGATCTTGAGATAGCAATTTTCACCTTTTGATTTAAATTTAATTTATTAATTGAACAAAACATTCGCACTAATAAGATAAAAACTGCGAAATTAATTAAAATAAAGCACGAACTATCTAGTATCGAACGGCCGGATCTACAGCATTCTCTGTTGCATCTTTAGTTGCTGCTGGCGATAAAAGTTGTAAAGTTCACGTGACCGCTGCCTGGCCAGGACCTGGACTCGATACTGCTTGAGTATGAGCTTAGACGCCCGACAGCCGAAGTAGCACAGAAAGGTCAACATCAGGGCCAAAAGAAGAGCGCCTACTTTCAATCCACAGATTTTATCGTAACTCAGGCTCACCTGGTCGATGCTTTTTTTGATATTGTAAAGCATAATGGCATAGGTAATTGAAAACACATGTAGGAAGATATAGATCTTACGATAGAATCTACGAAAACGTTCCCACAACTTGAGCAGGAAATCGGGCATGGCGACAATAGCTGCAAGCACGTAAGTGATGAGTCCGGCCAGGATCTGCTTCCATTCATCGTAAGTCTCATCCATTATGCTCGAATATATTTTAAAATGTCAGTATGACAGAAGCACCCTCCTTTGCGAGCTTTTATCACCTGGCCAACTTAGAGAACTAACTTGAATTAGCTTTCCAAATAAGCATTTTCCAACTCAAAAGAAAATGTATTATAAATTCTACCTATTAGACCATCAGTCAGTCGGGGCTAGACGTAAGGGGAGACCAACGATAGTGGGAGCGTGCTGTCTAATCTAGCAACTAAATTAAAATATATCAATCCAAAAGGGAACAGCATTATGCCCTACCTAGATGCCTGCCCACCTCCAGTTTATAAGAGAGCCCTCCCACAAAACTCGGTCTACATCGAGGATGCACGGAACCAAAATGAGTCTAGCTAAAAATAAGAAAAACATTATGGCCGGTCCAAAAAATGGAAGGGTCGTTAAGAACAAAGATCTTAGTTTGGCGATGATGGAATCGGGCAAGCTAACGGGTCTCCGACCAATTACGGAAGGTGTAGACAATGGAAAGCTGAAAAACCAATATGTCTTAACGACGGGTTGGCCAGTCCACCTCAAGGACTGGGGCGATAGCTAATAAAGCCACCCAGGCAGACAAAGAACTATCATGTCAAGACCAGTCAGGTCCAGAAGAGTTTGTCCGGGCCAGGGGAGTTGCTGGATGGCTAAAGCCGGTGGCTCCAGTAAAATACCATAGTGCGCAGCCCAAGCGCCAAATGTCTAAAGGAAGGGCACTGCCCCTAGATAAGTTGGGGTGAGATGGCTGCGGCCACAGGTATATTTTCGGTCAAGCAGGAGGACTCGCAGCGGATCCTTAAGATCTTTCGAGTGTGCAACGCACTCTTGAGTAGGGAGAAGACAGTGCCACTGTCGCCCTACCCCGGATCCCGAGGTTGATATGCCTTCAAGGCTTCACTTCACACTCCGAGGTGCACTCTCACCTCTCCTTTGGAACGAAGCAGTCGACGGATTACACGCTCAATGGAAGGCATAGGCTGATTGGTAAGTATATGCCGACGACGGTGCTGTCTCAATCACTGGTAAATACCGGACTCTGTGCGAACACATGACGATGGGCCTCACAGGCTGGAAACTTGAGAAGCAGATGGTGGTCTGGCTGCAGGGTTATTTATTCTAACTTAGAATTACCCCAAGCACACCAACTATCTGCGAATTAGCCCTCTCCTTCAGTGAGTCAGTCAGAGCGAAAAAATCAATATTTTTGTAATTGAAGCAAGTAGAACCAGTGATTAAAGTGCAGTAATACTTGGCTCAAGTATAAAATTATTTATTTCATGTATGTCAATTTAAGTACGAAAAAACATGATTCAAGCTATGTTTATTACGCTTACAGCCTAATTGAACTGATTAAAAAACGGAATGGCATCGATCCAAGTTTTGATGATTCTCAAATTAAATGCAGAAAGCAAGTTAATTTAAGACCAATTTTAAATTAACTTTTTAATTAGATTCATTTGGTGTTAATTTTTTAAAATCTTATCGCAGTTTGAACTTGCAATAAGTTTATATACATCTTTGTTAAGGCCCAGAAAAACCTTGATATCTAATTAATTTACGTTAGAGTCAAGAACTCGCAACCCAAAAACAGTAAAAAATCAATTAACTCTATCTCTATATAAAAGAGTTTGTCCTGACTGACTGAGCGCTGACCAACGTAGAGCTCAAACCTGCGAAGCTGAATAATTATATATATATATAAAATATATAAATATAATAACAACACAGCTATATAATTGTGTTTTGCAAATGTGACGTCATGAGCCTATGTGGTTTAGGTGCCTGAGCGTCGCATGAGCGATTTCCATTTCTTATATATGTTACCTCAATTGCTTATTATCCACAAAAAAAAGTAGTAAAAATAAATTCCCAAGTTAGAGTGCTCGACCGTGAGATACGCAATGTAAGCCAGAAGCAGCAGCTTGCGCTAAACGTTCTCGCTCGCTACAAATTTTGCCAGAAATACATTTTTACCCAATTAATAGGTAAAGAGACAAAAAAAACAAGAATTATTAAAAACAATTAAGAGGTTCTAGTAGGGAGCTCCCGACTAGGGAGGGGATACCCTGGACCCTCTTCTTCCAACAGGCGATTGGTATAAAATGAAAGATACTTGATATATATATATATATATGCTATTCTAGAAGCTAAATGTAAAGTTTGGCGACTCTAGCCCTTATTATTTACCAAAATTGCTCAAAAAACAGGATTTCGATTTCGATTTTTATCGATTATATCGGAAACAAACTCGATCTGCTTGATGACTACGATGACCTACAGTTAATATTTTAAGTCTCTAGCTCTTATAGGTTCTGAGTTCCTTGCGTACATACATACGGACGGACGGACAGACAGACGGACATGGCTAGATCGACTCGGGTATTGATGCTGATCAAGAATATATATACTTTTTGGGGTCGGAGATGCTTCCTTTTGCCTATTACATACATTTGCACAAATACTTTATACCCTTTTTACCCATTTTTAATGGGTTCAGGGTATAAGAAATCAAAATAAATTAAACAAGTAAGAGGTTCTAGTCGGGAGCTCCCGACTAGGGGATACCCTGAACCCTCTTCTTCCAACAGGCGAAAGGTATAAAATGAAAGATACTTGATATATATATATATATACTATTCTAGAAGCTACATGTCAAGTTTGGTGACTCTAGCTCATATTATTTGCCGAAATTGCTCAAAAAACAGGATTTCGATATCGATTTTTTTCGATTACTTGAAACGGGGCAAGTTATCGAATATCGGAAACAAACTCGATATGTGCGGGGGCTAGGAGGACCTACAGCTAAAATTTCAAGTCTCTAGCTCTTATAGGTTCTGAGATCCTTGCGTTCATAAATACGGACAGACAGACGGACATGGCTAGATCGACTCGACCCTACGTTTATTGCATGGGTCTATATCCTCTAGCGACAGACGGACATGGTCAAATCGACTCAACTATTGAGGCTGGTTTGCTGTTGTTACACTTTAACATTAACATTTTTTAAGTGCCATGGGTACATTTCCTACGTCCAAGACAAATTTTTTTTGCAGCTCACTTTCACAATCTAAAATTGCACTGGCGTTGGAGTTGCCACGAAGATATAGATAAAGACAAAGCTATGATGATAGATAGATATAGCTATGCGTCGGTACTGGATGTCTGCAATCACCGCCGGCGAATTGGTATTCAAATTGGAAATGGTGTTGTATCTCCATCAATGGACGACATCCGTCCATCACAATGAGGAAGTTGGACTTTAAAATAACGCGTCCATCCATCAGCTCCGGCTGCAAAATAATGTGTTAAATCAGATAACTGGAGTATAAGGGATGGTTGCTAGCTCCGCCCATTTTTGTCGGCGCCTGCGTCTGACCATCGCCTCATTGGACTATAGTCCTCTCGCTAACGTCCGGGGTTGCAAGTGCACTGCTGCCGAGGGCAAGGGTGAGGTTCTGCAGGGGCCGAAGGGGGTCGGGTGGCTGGCAGTTGAACGCCACGGCGTGAAAATATTCGCGCAAGCAAATAGCTGCACGCAATTGAAAAAGGTCGAAGCGTGGAAATTTTCACGCTCGACGCTAAGAAGTTTTTTAGCACCTTAATCCTTGAGTTAAGCAAAGCGGAGCCGTGGCAAATATTTCGATAAGATCCGTAATTAACAATTTAGGGTATACATGAAATAATTGCCTCCGAACAAGTTAGGACATATACTGGCGCGATTAAGAGGGGTTTTTTCTCTCCCCAGACTACGGATGTTGTACTGAGATGAAATATATTGTATATAGTTCAAATAGGTCTGAAAAAAACATAAAAACATTTTTATTCCAATTGCTTCACTCTAACCCTCGACTTCAAGGATATTCAAGGGTAAACCCTTACCAAGACTTTTGAATTCATTACTAATATTGTTGATGGGTGAAAGAGAGTGTCGAGAAATCAAAGGCATTTCGAAAGTTCATCAATTAATCAGCCCCTTGTCAAACAAGCTTATTCAGAGAAGTGTGCATATCGTCGAAGAATTGTACTCTGCATAGTAAATTCAGCTTCTAATAAAAATACACCGAATCTAGTTGGCTGGATTATAGTATCAGACTATATAAGCTGGCTGACTAGACAGAAAGTAGAATAGTTATATGTTAATATTCTTTTTAAAAATTTTCCTAATTTTAGTGGCGCGTTTACCGAAATTCCCTGGCTTAAAATTACAGAGTCAATTAGTGACGACTTTATTTTTTCAAAGCTTAACATATAATTCCCATTTCTGAAATGAGCTACACGAATCTACATTCGTATCCGGTGGATGGCTACCAGCGCGTCAGCTACTGCCGCACAGCTTCCATGAGACGGATTAGGGACGACGGCGATAACGACGCTGGGGACGGCGTTGTCATTTCCAAGGATCTGATCCTTGGGTGCAAGCCAGAGAAGGCCGACGACTTTAGACCGTTTGTCTTTGAACCGACGTGGTGCGTGTATATCAAGGCGCAGGACGATGTAGACATGGGCCGTTACGTGAAGCGGGTGACATTCCGCATGTCGCCGCGTCTGCCGCTGCGTCTGCATGTGGCTGATGCGTCGCCGTTCGAAATCACCGAAGTGCTAAGCACCGACTTTCCGTTGGAGCTGCAGGTGGACTACTTGGACCCCACCATGTCGCCCACTACTTATATGTACAAGCCGAACGATGTCTTTGACGGCAAATACAATGTTGATCTGCGAATGAATTTCCAGGGTCACGAGCGGAGGGACAAAATGTTCTTTATGAATCCATCGCCAGCTACGCAGCTGACCCTAACAACACCTGCGCCGCCATTAGTGACCCCAACACTGCCCACAAAGTTGAAATTGCGCCTGACTCCGCTACGAGATGCGGAGCGGGTTGTAAAGAAGCCAAAATCTGCCAAGTCTTCCACTCCTAACTCGGAAGAGTCGGTACCGCCTAATGCGGAACAGAATTGGAACCCATTTACAACGCCGACGGCTCCCAGGCCCATATTCAATGTGCGCCTGCCTGCGTTCATGGAATTGAGCCCAGGCAAGCCTTAGTCTTCGTATTAGCTCGCACCCCCCACTCGCAAAGCGTTGCCCAGTTGCATGTGTGTATGTCTTTTCCGAGGGTTGCAGCTGTACTCTAGCGCCGCCCATTAATGCTCTTGGGGTGGGTTGTGGCTTTGCCGACTATTTCTGCTGTTGCGGCGCAGCGCTGCTCATCATTTCGTCGTGGCATTTTGCCGAGTTCAGACGTGCTCAAGCATGGCGTGGCTTCCAAGCAGTTCGAATGGCGCGGATAATGCGGACGAACGCAGTACAAACAGCCACTCAAGCTCCTCATCCTCGGCTAACGGCACAGCAGGCGGCGGTGCTTGTGTTGGAGGTGGGAGGCGCGAGGAGAGCAACGTCAATGGCCCGACGCGACAACCGCCAGCGCTGTTACGTCATGCCACACCCTATGTTCAGCCCAAGACAGAATCCATCTCGGATGGAGACGGTGATCTATCAGATTTCTCGCTGAACGACACCGAGGAGGAAGACGACGATCTGCGTGACTACATTGTCCTTAACGGCAGCCAAACGGACGGTAAGCAGCATGGCGAGACGCGTATCGATTACCATCAATATCTTCTTCTCCCGTCTACTCTTCAGCGAATCGCTCCTTGTCCAACTCGCCGCGCAGTGCCAATGGCCACAATCTCTTTGGCAATGGAAATCTGGCGCCGCCAGCCAACGGCGGCAGCAGCCAAGCTGGTGGTGCTGGATTGGGACTGGCCAATGCAGTGGCTGGCACTGCTGGTACTGGTGGCGTGCGGAAGGTGTTCACCAACACGCGTGAGCGCTGGCGCCAGCAGAACGTGACGGGCGCTTTTTCGGAGCTGCGCAAGCTGGTGCCCACGCATCCGCCGGACAAGAAGCTGTCGAAGAACGAGATTCTGCGCTCGGCCATCAAGTACATCAAGCTGCTGTCGGGCGTACTGGAATGGCAGGAACAACAGACGCCCCATTCCGACGAGCCCAACAACAACGACAATCGGATGACCAATGGCCATGCGGCCGACGCACTGCGTCATATCAAATGTGAGCGCTTCGACAGGGATACCACCCAGCGGGCTAGCACCAATGACTTGCTTATGATTGCCCCAGGCGCCCATATCAAAACGGAGCACACCCAGTTGGCCAACTACGAAGAGCCGCCTAGAATCTGCACAGTAACTGGCACGCCTGCACCGCCAGCACCGCCAGCGCTTACACCTCACGTACCTGGACCTTTGCCCCCAGTCTCGCCCTCACCCGTGAATGTACCCTTGCCAGGAATCGCTTGTGTCCCCGTCGCGGCATCTCTTAAGCCAGCCACAGCCGGTAGACCAGGCAGCAAGAGGCGCCTCAAGTCAACAACAGAGTCCGCAACCAGCGAACCGAACCTCAGTCACAACCCAAACCACAGCCAAAGTAAGCGGCGCAAACCATGAATTGGGCATAGGAAGTCGAACCATGTGTAAATTAGTTAAATATATATTTAAATTCTAAATTAACAATTAACCAATTGAGTACGTCATGTGCTTCTACGGTATTTTCTACAACCTTAAATCCTTAGCAATCAGCCTGCCTGCCAAGCAGTGTGGCTAGTTTTCCACTTGAAGAAAAGTTTGGTTTATTCCACGAGCTAATGTTAATCCTCCACACCTAGCATCAACCAAGGTTGCAAACTTGTTCAAAACCGACCGCTGGAACAGTTGCCAGAGTTAAGCTGTTCCACCGGTTGCCGAAGTACTGAAGCCGTCCAAGAACTTCTTTGTGGGCACTGCAGCGTATGTGGGACATCTCCAGATCATCTGTAATATTGTCGAAGTTTGCTGCTTTGTGAGTCTTCCAACAAATGGTTGAGGAATGTTTTAGGATGGGATTTTGAATAGCTTCGTCTTTGAGATGATCAGTTACCATATCATATAGATTCCAAGGTCAGCAATCAAGATATTTCATCATGCACCGCCGTTGATCTACAATCTGTATAATTTATTTCGTTAATAAAATAAAAAACCCAAAAAATTATTCTATTCGTTCTCCTAGGAATATTCATTCTCCTGGGAATTCTCCAGTGCCTCGTGCCTCTGCAGTTCCTGCAATTGCTGGTACACATCATAGAGAACTCGAGCGCGCTGCCTTGCCAGTTCTAGGGCTCGATGTTGAGCAAGAATCAGCTTAAAGGACATGCAGGCATAGTAGCACCCGAGGGTAATCATCAGTGCCATTAGGAAAGCACATGCGTATAGCTCACAGATTCTTTCATAGGTCAATTGCAGCTTGTAGATGGTTTGTCGGAACTTGTATAGCAACAAGCTGTTAATAATTGAAAATATTGACACATAGACGTAAACCTTGTGATACCATCTGGTAAAGCGCATCCATATCGCGCGTAGCATAGCAGCTAAGGCGATGGCATATACGACTATGTCTACGTAGAGTCTGGCTAGCATCGGCATCCATTCCTCGTAGAGCAAGTCCATCACGAGAAGTAATTTTCGAAATTTGAACTGCTCTCTAGTGGGCGGCTTTTGCCGCCTGGCCAACTTAGCAAACTAGATCGAATCAGATGCTGCTTCATCAAAGTTCGCAACTCAAGCTCAAACCTCTTATGCCCTTTTAATTTATTTTACACTTTTAATTATTGATTATACTTTGATCAACTAGCTTCCATAAAAAAAAGAGAGATTTTTGAATAGAAAACAAGCCGCATGCTAAATCTCCAGCATGCTAATATCTACATCTTCAGCCGTCTCAACGAACGGCTAGGCACACTCTCTGAGCACAAGAACAGCCCCAGCGACGGTCCTTGCCATGCTTGCCATGCACATGGCGCAAACATGTGACCACAGATAACAAACGTTGCGGACCCTAATCCCGTGCACTTGCACGTGCTCCATCCCCCAGTGGGTGCCTCCAAGGAGCATTACACAAGGAAACAAGAGCAGACACGGGTGCGATTCGCAGAAGTGACTAAATATAAAACGACACATTATACTATATATATTGTATAAGTCCAGTACGAAAAGCAGCACCATGGGGGGCATGACGCCAAGAGCGGCAGCACAGACGGATGACGCAGTATCGTGAGCAAATAATGACACTGCCAGAAGCGTTATGTTCGGTCTATTAAACGGGGTGGTAGTCGGGAGCACAAGTCCTTTGGCGGAACGAGGCCACGCTGCACGTGAGCATAGGTCAGGTGGCAGGGGGGAGAAGGAGCGCAGCCGCAGCGTAAACTGCACAGCAGCTTTTCTACAGAAGGATGTTTGTGACGGCAGTCAATCGCGGAGCTCAGGACATCTCCCAGTCGGTCCCTCCCGTTTAAAGAAGTCTTTTTTTGTTTTGGTTTGTGCTTTTGCACAATTTTTAAACGCAACTCAAAATCCTTAAATAATTGGTTTCGTGTGTTTTTGTTGGTACTATTACAAGGTTATAAATCTCTCTATAGAAAACTGTTTGTCCTGCCTGACTGATTGACTGATGTATCAAGGCACAACCTGATCCGTCAGAGATAGAAATCTAAAACTAGATAACTGCCTCAAAATTGGTCATTTTTCTAAATTTAAGAAAATTGTATGGTCTTTACAAACATTTCCATTTAGAAAAATTCGTTGGGATTTTTTCTAAATTACGAGGTACGTTGTTTTGGGAAATTCCACCCGGAGGTATGGAAAAACTTATTTTAACTTTTTTACCATCCACACTAATTGTCATCCACACTTTTATTATAAATATTTCGCTTTGGGCTTCAAGCTTTACAGCTCGGGACTAAAATGTGCGGTAAACGTTGATTCAAACTTTTGGTTCTTCATTTTCAAACGGATTTTAAAGTATCTATGTAAAATATAACTTGAGACGTACATTATTACAATATAGTATGGGATTTTATTTTTGTACACTCTTGAGCTCTGATTGGCATTTGTTAAAATTAAATTATATAAAAATTTTAGATTTTAATTTTCGATGTGGGGAATTGGGTGGAAAATGTATGTTTATGTATGTCGAATAATACCAGCTAGTATACGCACATATATATACTAGCGGGTTTTTCCGGCCTTGTCCGTGGCAAGTTTTGTACTTCAAATTTTAGATAAATCTTTTTCGCTCACTTGGCGCCCGTAGACAATTTAAATCAATCCGTACCATCATGAATTCACCGTCTAAAGTTATATTTTCAAAGATATTTGAAAATAAGTTTAAGGTCGAATAAAGAACCAAAAGTTGGAATCAACGTTTTTTGCCTATGTTAGCCTTGTGGTGAGAATTTTAAAGCCTGCGTTTTGCGAAAAGTGTGAAACACGCCTTAAATGATTTTTCAAAAAGAATATCTGAAATGAATTTGAACCCGAAACTTTACCCACCAAATCTATGACCCCCATTTTCCCCAAGGAGCGATGGGGTATTTTCCAACAAGTGTGAAACACTCCTCAAAAAATTTGAACAAAGATCTCTGCAAATGATTTTGAGGCCAATCGGATGGAAATCAAAATAGTTTCATACAACCGTTCGATACTATTTTTTCACACGTGCACCTCCATCACAGGTGCAGTGAAAATTTCAGCTTCCCAGCTCTTACGGCTTGGATCACCAATCCGTCATTCAGTCAGGACAAAAAGTTTTATATATTGAAAAAGACATAGGTCACAAAAACACACATACACACGCACAGTGCGCTTGGTGCACAATTCATGTTATGGAGGAGCTTTTTTTTCTTCTAAACACCATGGGAAATGTATTGTTGAATAGCATCGGTGACTATAGTCCGACCATTGGAGGGCATAAATATGACACCCAAATGTACTTATATATATATATATATATCTATATATATAACTGTTTGTCCTGACTGACTGACTGACTGATTGGTGATCAACGCACAGCCCAAACCGTAAAAGCTAGAAAGCTGAAATTTTCACTGTAGCTACCTTATGTGATGTAGGTGCACGTTAAGACGGGGTTTCGGCAAATTCCACCCGCAAGTGTGGAAAAATCGCGAAAAACGTTTGTATGTAACTTTTTTGTTTACCATCCGATCAGCCTCAAACTTATTTTCAAAGATCTTTGTTCAAATTCAGTTGAGGGGTGTTTCACACTTTTAGGAAAATCCGTTCCTCCTTGGTGGAAATGGAAGTTAAAAATTTGGTGGGTGACGTTTCGCGCTCAAATTAATTTCCAAAAATCTATAAGAAAAATCATTTGAGACGTGTTTCACACTCTTTGCAGAATCCAAACTTTTTCGGGTGGAATGCGGCTCAAAGATTTTTTGTACGAAGTTTTAAATTGTGTCCGATTTGCTTCAAACTTATTTTCAAAGCTCAACATAAGAATGTAATAAATACGTGTTTCAGCGATTTGGGAAATTCCACTCGCATCAGTGGTAAATTGGCGGAAAACGTTTGTATGAAAGTTGTTTGTTTACCGTCCGATCAGTTTCAAAATCATTTCAAATTTGTTTGAGAACATTGATTTTATAACATACGTGCCACGGGCAAGGCCGGGTTATACCCGCTAGTATATATATATATATATATATATATATATATATATATATATATATATATATATATATATATATACATATATATACATATATGTGGCATTCCACCCGAAAAAGTTTGGATTCTGCGAAAAGTGTGAAACACGTCTCAAATGATTTTTCTTATAGATCTTTGGAAACGAATTTGAGCGCGAAACGTCACCCACCAAATCTTTGACTGTTTGTCCTGACTAACTGACTGACTGACTGATTGGTGATCAACGCACAGCCCAAAACGTAAGAGCTAGGAAGCTGAAATTTTCACTGTAGTTACCTTATGTGATGTAGGTGCACGTTAAGACGGGGTTTCGGGAAATTCCAATCGCAAGTGTGGAAAAATCGCGAAAAACGTTTGTATGTAACTTTTTTGTTTACCATCCGATCAGCCTCAAACTTATTTTCAAAGATCTTTGTTCAAATTCAATTGAGGGGTGTTTCGCACTTTTAGGAAAATCCATTCCTCCTGGGTGGAAATGGAGGTCGCAGATTTGGTGGGTGACGTTTCGCGCTCAAATTAATTTCCAAAAATCTATAAGAAAAATCATTTGAGACGTGTTTCACACTTTTCGCAGAATTCAAACTGCATCTGGGGGAATGCGATTTAAAGATTTTTTGGGCGAAGTTTTAAGTTGTATCCGATTTGCTTCAAACTTATTTTCAAAGTAGAGCTTTAACTTAAAAATGCGTATTTCAGCGATTTTGGAAATTCCACCCGCAACAGTGGTAAATTGGCGGAAAACGGTTGTATGAAAGTTTTTGTTTACCGATCGGCCCCAAACACATTTTTAAAGATCTATGCTCAAATTCATTTGAGGGGTGTTTCACACTCTTGGAAAAATCCATCCCTCCTTGGTGCAAATGGGGGTCGAAGATTTGCTGGACGACGTTTTGTGTTCAAGTGTATTTCCAAAGATCTATAAGAAAAATCATTTGAGACGTGTTTCACATTTTTCGCAAAATCTAAACTCCTTCGGTGGAAAATGCATTTCAAAGATTTTTTGGTGAATTTTAAGTTTTGTCCGATTTGCATAAAAGATGTTTGATTCCCGTCCGATCAGTTTCAAAATCATTTTCAAAGCTTTTTGAAAACATTGATTTTATAACATACGTGCCACGGGTAAGGCCGGGTTATACCCGCTAGTGTATTATATATATATATATATATATATATATATATATATATATATATATATATATATATATATATATATATATATATATATATATATATATATATATATATATATATATATACATATATGTGGCATTCCACCCGAAAAAGTTTGGATTCTGCGAAAAGTGTGAAACACGTCTCAAATGATTTTTCTTATAGATCTTTGGAAACGAATTTGAGCGCGAAACGTCACCCACCAAATCTTTGACCTCCATTTCCACCAAGGAGGAACGGATTTTTCGAAAAGTGTGAAACACCCCTTAAATGAATTTGAACAAAGATCTTTGAAAATATGTTTGAGGCCGATCGGATGGTAAACAAAAAAGTTACATACAAACGTTTTTCGCGATTTTTCCACACTTGCGATTGGAATTTCCCGAAACCCCGTCTTAACGTGCACCTACATCACATAAGGTAACTACAGTGAAAATTTCAGCTTCCTAGCTCTTACGGTTTGGGCTGTGTGTTGATCACCAACCTGTCAGTCCGTCAGTCAGGACAAACAGTTTTATATATAGAGATAATGAAATACTGAGAGACATTTTCACAAAATCATCAACGCTTATCAATGTGTTCAAGGTATAAAAACTAGAAGGGAAATTTCATTTATGACAATACTTTGAGCTGTTATTTAACTGGCAAAAGGGAATTCCTGCAATAGTCTATAAATAAAAGGCACATTTAATAATTTAGTTTTGTAATTTTTATTGTTTTTTTATTTTTAAATTAATGTTGTTGTGTTTTCCATGTTTTTGTTGTTTTTTCTTTTTTGTTTTATTTTATTTTGTGGGTCTTTGTTTGAATCTGGTTAGGTTTTTGTGTTTAAATGTAAATTTTCATTCTGGTAAGCGAAACGCTGAAATTGTTGTTCATATATATTTTCATTGCTTATTATAATTTTTGTTCTTTAGTTTTGTGTATTTTTAGTTTTTGGGGAAGGGTATTTTTCCATTTGAAAACGTGTTTAATAATTATAAACTAAAGTGAGTTGTTTGTGTCATGCCTTAAGTGTGTGTGTGTGTGTATTTATTTTGTGAGTAGTTTTTTCTTTGTTAATTTTGTTGTGTGTGTTTCAAATATAATTTACTAAATCGATTTAGAGATTTAAGCTTAGATTGTTCTCAATATTTTGTTAGCTCGAAAACAATATAAAACGACCTTCAAACCATTTCAAAAAGTACACAGAATGCAGCTGTGATTAAATGTTTCTTGCCCTAAATGTAAAACATAAAATTGTAAGGAATTCAGGAATACATACATATAATACATGCAAATATAACTAGTATAGTACATATTTTCTTAAGCAAAGAGAAAACATTCGCTACTATTGGAGCCAGAGCTTGCGGAGAGGAAAAGATGCTTTTGGAATCGTCATACATTTGCAATTGCTTTGATCGTGTGGCAGGCAAAAAAGTTCTAATCAAGTCTCAAGGCGTGACAGCCTTGAGCTGTACGCGTAGCGCGTACCATCTGGAATTTTGAAATATACCTCGTGCTGCTTCCTTTTTTTTGTTTTTTTATGTTTTTGTTAATTCTTTTTCTTCTTTTTATTGTTCTTGTGTGTCGGGTGATTAATTTTAAAATAATTTAGATATTCAATTGCAGCTAAATGTTGATTAATATTACAATTAATGCATAACAATCATTGTTTCATTTGAGATTCCTTTGTTTTCCGTGTTTGTTTTTTCTTTTGTTTTGTTTTGTAAATTATTCTTTATTTTAATGGGTGGCGTCGCTCGCTAAAAGCGTGTTTTTTTATATTATTTTCACTAAATTAAAAAACAATATATATATATATATATATATATATATATATATATATATATATGTATATGCTTTTGTTTGAATCAAGTATTATGCTATGTTGCTTATAGACGTTCTTGAGTTTATCGTTTTATAATCGTATTAAAATGCTAGTGTTGGACTGAAGAACGGTACTAAATAGTTATATAAGGGCGCTTGGTTTAATAGGACACTGGAACTTGGTTTCGGTTTTGGATTCGAAATTGGAGACGATTTTTAATTACGATTTGCGACGTGATTCCGGTATAGAGAGCAATTTGTTTATATGTTTGTCTACATGCAAAAATATGCTCATCACCTAAACCCATAGATATATATATATAAATATATATATATATATGTATTGCATATATATTTAAATATATATTTTTCATATGGGTTTAGGTGATAAGCATATATTTGTCATATGCTATTTTTAACTTCTATTTTATCATTTTGCATACATTGTCAAAATTATATTAATTGATGTTGTGGATTTGGGATGTTTTTCGGTATTGTTTGTTGTTTGTTTCCATCCTTAACTACAACAACAATAACAGCAGATCAACATGTAGAGTTGTTTGTGTTGTTGTGGTTATATATAAATAACTTTTAATTGTATTTTAAATGGGACAAAAAATGTTGATTTATTTTACTTAGTTTTTGCTCATCTTTTTTTTTTTTGCTTATGATTTATTACGTTTGCAAATTGTTTTTTTTTTCACTATAATGCGTTAGGTTTTTATTTTTGCTTTTCCCTTTTTGATTAATAATGCATATTTGTTACATATGCAGTTAGGCATTTGCTTTGCTTTGTATTTTTTTTGTATTTTGTGGGGTTTATTATTTTGTTTTAGATTATTCTAAGATTTTGCGTTGCGCCCAATGTACAAGCAATCATACACACATATACAATACAAGCCCACACACACATCGCTTACGCACGCTGCATATGCATGTGTGTGCAACAGACATGTACATATGTATATGCGATCCATGAGAGGAGAGCAGAGAAAAGCTTTTAACATAGGGAAAGCTTTCGGAAGAACACAACTGCATGCACTAGATACAGAATTATATATGCATGCATGCATGTGTGTGTTGGGTGAAAATAAATTTAAGCGCTGTTTAAAACAAATATTTTATTTAACCCATGCTATTCCTACATATACGATTTGGGTGAACTTTTTTTTTTAGACTGGAATTTCTCTTCACTTGTTTTGCTCTTTCCGTGCTTCTTTCTGTATGTGTGAAGTTGTAAGTTGAATGTTGTTTTATTTACTTTAAGCCCCGATGCATAAGAGGCGAGCAAAAAAAATTTTAATAACAGTTCACTGTAAACAACATTTACATTAACATGGCGCCGCCGCTGTGCTAACCCGATGTGCCGGCTGACGTTGCCTCAGCTTCTGCTGCTGCTGCGTCGTTGTCGCCGCTGCCATTGCTGCTGCCACCACCACCACCCTCGTCACCTGCAGCGCTGCCCTCAGCCACACCATTGCCGCTGGCGCTGCTGTTCAAGGCGCTGTTCGACTGCGAGCCTGTGAAGGTTGTTGCAAAAGAGATAGGAGTAGACAAAAATGTTTTTTTGTGAATTGTTGTTCTTGCTGCTGCTCCTATCAGCAACTGCGAGTTGACAGAAAATAACACATTGAACAGGAAATGCTTATACGGAATTACGTTATGTGACAGAGAAAGAGAAAGAGATAGAGAGTGAAGAGCGAGCCAGAGCCAATATGTTCACAAGCATGCAAAATTGGGCGCCTGCACAGCATGGAGCAGACACAACGGGAAAAAAACAATATGTCGCCGCCGCTGACAGCCGTCGCCGCCGCCGCCGCCCGCTCACTGTGCACACCCACTAGCAACAACAAAATCACAAAATTAACAAATAAAATAAGAAAAAAATATGTGAATTCGTTTATATGTTTTTTTCTTGGTTTTTTTTAATTTTTATTATTTTTTATTTTTGTTTTTCAGCATTTTTGTAATTTTGCTCAGTGTTCCATGCCTCATCATATTTATCTTTATCAACAACATTCTTTTGTCTATGCATTAAACCATGATTATTGGCATTACAAATGTAATATGTATACATAACGGTGTATGTGTTTTTATATGTGCCTAGTTGTTGTTATTTCAATTATATTAATGTTAATCTTTTATTTTATATTGTTGTTGCAGCTCTTCTTTTTGTTGTTGTTGTTATTCTTTAACCAATTTGTTTGTGTGTATGCCTAAATTACTAGGAAAATGTTTATTCAATTTATTTTGTAGTATGTGTTCTGCTTTTAATTGTTTATATGTATGTAATTATAATAATAATAATTAGTTTAAAGTAGTTTTAATAAACTATATAAATAAATATGTTTTATTTTTACAATGTTTCGCACTTGCATTTGTTAATTGTTGTTAAGTTTGCAACTTGATTTTGTCAGAAAAAAAAGCTATAAGAAATTGGTTAAGCTGGTTATCGGTATCGGCATCGGAATCCGTTTTCTGTTCTCCAGCTGCCTCTGTCTGATCTTTTGTCTAATTCTGATCCAATATTTGAACTCAAATGTCAACATTTGTCTGAAATACATACACATGTATACATATATCTACATATTGCAACTAAACCAGCGATACGAGTACAGTCATATATAGTTGTTTATGTATGCATGCAACAATATGTGTACATATGTGTGTCTCAATGTAAATTTATAAAGAAGCATATTGTACATACACATCTACACTATATACCGAGACGGGCAAAAGTCCACGTACAACCTCCATTTTCCAACACTGACAAGACCAAAAACAGTGTAAAAAATGTTTCTTGCGATTTTGTTTTTTTTTTTATTCTGTTTTAAGAAAACCTCATTTCTTAAATGTTAACAAATTTCTGTTTCCGTCTGCAGCCGGGCCGTAACTGCACAGGACTTTTAACTGAGTTTTAGGAAAATTAAAAATGAAACTATCATTAAAATTGTTTTTGTTATTTTTTTTCTATAAACCTTCTGTTTCATCGAGTAATATGGGGTGTTAGGTGCACTTGTGGCCGCCTCTCTAAAAGCATACAACAGCTAATATTCTCAAACTGTTCTCATCCGAATGAATATATATATAGTATATATTAATAAAAATTAAGTTTTTACATAAAAAATTGTTATTTATGCTGTTGGTGTATGTGTAATATTTTTTTTTATTTTATTTTTTTTTTGGTTTTTGTTTGTTTTTTCGTGTTTTATGCTTTAAGTATTTCTCTAAATTTAATATACATACATTATTGTGTATTTATTTTAAATAATTTGATGTATGCATTTTTTGTTGTTGTATTTTTTCTTTCTTTTTCACTCAATGCACTCTGTTTTCTTTTTTATGTATTACAAAATAATAATTATTTAATAAAAATAATTTATTTATTTAATTTATATTTTGTATATATAATGCGTTTTACAAAAAAAGGTTATAATTAATTTATTAGTTAGGTTTAGATATATTGCAAGGCATTCAATTGCTTGCTTTTGTTTTTGTTTTTTTTTTGTTTTGTTTTTGTTTATGCAATTAATTGTAAAATTAACATAATATTAACATTATGTTACTGATTTTTATGCAGCCAAAGCTTATGTTGAATATTTTATGTAATTGCTGTCACGTCTCTTTTCGATTTTTGTCGCTCAGGATCAACAAAATTAATCATTATTAAATTGTGCAATTAAATAATTTGATGTTTTTTCTTTTATTATTTTTTACTACACGTTTCGATTTTACCATACTAAAATAGATTGGTTACAGAAAAAAATAAGTAAAACAAAAATGTGTGAAATTGTTAAATTGAAATTAAATATTCAATGACTTTAAGTTTATAAATGTATGCATGTATATAGGGTATATTGGTGTGCGTGTGTGTGTGTATATATGTGTGTGTATATATATGTGTGTATATATGTGTGTATATATATGTGTGTGTGTGTGTGTGTGTGTCTGTATATATATATATATATATATATATATATATATATATATATATATATATATATATATATATATATATATATATATATATATATATATATAATGTGTGTGTGTGTGTGTGCGTGTGTGTGTGTGTGTCTACTATAAAGGTCGACAATTCCACAGGGTTTTGCTTTTACCGCTGAAAGCTGTCAGTATTACAGTTTCGCCAGCTAATTTATTTAATTTTCTTTATTAATTAATTTAAAAAAAAAGTAATTATAATAATAATAATAAAAACAAGCCAACATTGGCATTAGCAATGACATTGCTATTACAGTTATTACTTTAGTTGTTTTATTTTAAGTTTAAAATAAATTTTATTTTATCTATGTAAAATTTTGCATTACATTTGTTTTTTTTTTTTGCTTGCTTTTGTTTGTTTTTTTTTTTAAGCTGGTTGTTTCTTCTTTTTTCTTCTTTGTCTATGCATGAGTTTTACAAATACCCAAATTGCTTTAAATTAATTATGCAATTAATTTTATAGTGTATATATCAATGTTTTTAATTATATTTAATTTTGCCGGTTGTGTTTGATTTATGTGTTATGTTGTTGGTTTTTCTTTTATTTTCTTTTGCATTTCCCATTCTTTATCTGTTTATAGTATACGCGTCTCTCTGTGTGTGTGTACTTGTTTTATAATATATGTATATATAGATATATTTATGTATATATATATATATATATATATATATATATATATAAATATAGATATATTTAAATATATATATTTTGATATAGACACATACATATATAAACATATATATATATATATATATATATATATATATATATATATATATATATATATATATATATATATATATATATATATATATTTTCGTATGTTGCTATTGCCCCTATGAATCTGTAAATAAACGAAAAAGAAACAAAAGAGAAAACGAAAAATAAAGTAATTTAATTTAATAGAAAAACAAAATAAAAAGTTTTAAAGCAAATAAATATAGTATATTTATACCCAAAATAAGCTGGCAACTTATAATTACAGTAGGTTTTTATTAATTGCTAGCACAGGATGTATCAGGATCAGGGGGGGGGGGGCAAGGACATCCACCACATTCGTTTAGTTTGTAATAGTGAGTGCGTATTTACACATAATTAGCATTCAAAAGTATGATAAAAATAAAAAATAAAATAAAAAAGGTCTCCATCGGCTAGCCGAAGATTGAATACGCTTGCAGACATTTCAAATCAATTTCTTTAATATGATATAGGTGAAATATCAAGTCGGACTTTCTTTTATTACTATGCATAGGTTAAAGCTAAATCACTTTTCAAGTATGTAGCTCTAGCTTTTCAGCCCCTGGACTCTATAGCCTACAACATATGTGGCCCAGGCCTTAATATATGTGTAACTAGTTCCTGTTCTTATCGTTATTATTATTTTTTAAGCTAATACTTCCATTTCCAAACTATTGCTTTCATAGCATCTGCGATATAAAAAACAGAAACGAGCAGATTTAACCCATTTAATAAAAGGTTTTCATAAGCTATATTTACTTTCTATTTTCTAATAAATGCGTCTCGTGTACTCCGACATATTGTGATCAGACAAACTAGATGGGCCCTTAAGTAAGTCGGGTTATATGGATTGAAATTAATGCTCCTCCACCCCGAATTCATCCACACATTTATAATAACCTGCAAGGGTATTTATGAAGATAACACATAGCAACAGAAAGAAAACAAACAAAAAATGTTTGTTAGCAGCGAGGAATTGGGAAAAGCAAAGCACGGATGGCACTCGCTCGAGGCAACCCAAGGTGAGAGACTCCGCTCAGCTTAGGAAAGTATTCTCCGAAAGGGGTTAGAGAGTGAGTAAGAAGAAAATTAGTGAAAATTGTGAAACTTTATTTGAGAACGAAAATATGACAGGTTGTTATTGCATATGGATTGACAGCTCTTTGTTGGCCTGAATTGAACTGAACCAGTAAAGGGGGATCGAACGAGTAAAGGGTTTATTAGTTTTGCGTTGCAACTTGGCCCCGCAACGAATCGAGGTTCTGTTTCGGGCGGGATCTATAGATGGTTGGGATTGGTGTTTCGATTTGGTCTTTCTGGGCTTGAATTTCATATTGTTTTTGATTTTGGTCTTGATAGGCTTGAGCTGACTGTGAACGGATTTTGCGCTGGGACTTCGTCAAGCTTGATGGGATATGCGAGTTAGGCAAGTGGGACTCAACTAAAAGCAAGCAACCGAGAGAGAGAGTGAGAGAAAGTGATATAGAGAGATAGAGTGAGAGAGACAGACAGAGAGAGAGGCTGATCTGTTACGACTTGCCGCTCAGATGCGAACTGGGCACACGCTTACTCACCTGTTATGTTGGCGCCACCAGCATTGCTTGTGGCAATTGCGCCGGCTGCTGTGGCAACTGCCGCAACGCCACCACCGCCTCCACCGCCGATGACAGTTGCTGGCGCATTTGATTGCTGCGCATTTGGAGCCGATGCAACAGCGGATGCGACGGCAGTTGCATTGCCACTGTTGCTGCTGCTGCTGTTGTTACCCTGAACGCTAACGTTTGCGGCGCCACCGGCAACTGTAGCAGCTCCTGCTGCTGCTGATGTGGGCGCCTGTTGCTGCTGCTGTGACTGAGCGGCACCATCAGCGGACGCACCGCTGCCCGTTGAGGAGACGCTGGTTGAGCCACTGGCCGCGGCGGGTGCTGCACCGCCGGCCGAGGCGCGATTAGCAACGGCTGTGTGTGCTGCATTCTGCAGATGCTTTGGCAACAACTGTGGCACTAAGCTAGGCTGTATCGAGAGTTCTGCAATGCAATGCGTGTTAATAGGTCAATGCGGATCAAGCATATCCGAATGCGAACTCACCATGCTCTGTAAAGTTAAATAGTGGCGGCATGTCGCGGCCATTGGGCAAGGTGTGATTGCCCTCCATGCGCAGCTCATCGAAGAACGGATGTGCACAGGCCTTGAGCGGCGTGATGCGGGCGCTTGGCGTGTACTCAAGCAGCTGCGACACCAAGTTGATAGCTTCTGTCGGAGTGCGTATACGGAAAACCTATATGATAACAAAATCAAATTAGTTCACAATAATTATCGATGCGATGCAGTTGCAGCTGTCTTTTCTTAGGCAATCCTCATAGCGCAGGGGCTGGACTGAGCAGGGCAGGGTCAGACGGTGGGCGTGAGGTGAAGTGGAGGGAGTGGAATGGGATTATCACAATATTAATCACATATATAACATGGATGTATGCATTATATAGTACATATTGCTGTGACGCCCCTGGGCTTAGAATGCAGCGGCAACATGGACACAAGGCGGGGCGCAATAAAGAGGCAAAGCAACAATCAAGTCAAATCAAATCAATTTAAATTCAATCAATAAATATCGATCAACACATGTAAACAATGTATAAACATTTTTATAACAGGGAGTGCCACTTTTAAATTGAAGCTAAAGCTTTCTATATACAGATGTGTGTATACATGATTTATGATATTTTCGTATGCTTCTTTATCTGAAGATTCTCGCTTTAAATCGGATTGGCTAAAGTTCATTTTAAACTGTTAAATGAATATTGATCTGGACTAGAACTGTTGTACCTTCTGAACATCTTTGCAGCTATTTGTTATCGTTGCAAAACTCAACTACCCATACGACTTTCAATGTTCTGCAAGCTAACAACTGTTATACCCTCTTTAAAGAACGGTATATGTGACTTGATGCAATCAAAGTCCTTTGATCAGTGTTGCCAACTACCTACAACAAAAATATAACAGATCGAACTGAAAACAAGTGAAGATGCACACACGTACAAGCACGCGCGTGCTTCTTTGCTCTCCTCCACACTGTGGAAAATGTACTCATGAACAGCTTCGGGGTATATAGTCATATAGTCCAATAATTACGAAAAACTCAGGGCCCTAATACGACAAAGCAAAAGTGTGTTAATACCAAATCGCAAGCCTGTAGTTTCGAAAAATGATTTTTGGCCAATTTTGGAATAATGAAGGAAGGTATCCTAAAAGTGATACCTTTTAATATATATATCTTTTAAACCTTGTTTATGTTTTATGGCTGCTTTAATAACCTCATTTATTTGGGTATATGTATGCCGATTAAGTACCAATCATATTAAGTTCATTTGAAAGCAAATCCCTGAATCGAGATTTAAGATGCGATTAGCCCCTGTGTTTGTGGATGATTTCGCAATTATTTTTTACCAACGTATGATCGATGCCGATCACGATCGAACAAGGGAAATTTAGCAGAAAGCTGCAGTAAGCTTTCTTTTGATCATTCGGATCACGGCCCATCCCGCTCTTAAGATCTTGCTACGGATGGCGAAATTTTTCATAATCACGCACTTTTGGAATTATTTGTCAGGGAATACCCATAAGTTAATAACTCGCTATTTAAGCAGTAGGTAAAAGGAAAACAATTAAATGAATGCTTAAAAAAAAGGGTAGATTTTCGTATAGCGGATTGATTATATCGGCTGCCGGTTTGAAAGATCTGTCGGGAAAAAGGCTAAATTGGCAACACTGACTTTGACACGAAAGTGTATAGCTTATATCACTAACCAAAAAAAAATGTTTTTATTATGAATGTATGCTTAAGAGCTATTTTGGGGTATTTGTAAGCCAAAATTGCCATTAAAATCAACAGTTGTGCAACGGTTGTGCCAGCAGTCATAAGTTTAGTCAGCCAACGGCGGGTGCTTCAAATATAATCACATGTGAGTGCGTATGTACATATGTATGTGTTTACATGTTGGCGTTGCTGCAGCCATCGGTTCGTAATTGTGTAAGGCAAGTTTTACAGTTATTTTGTTTAAATCTTTATCTTTGTTCGCGGCTTACTCTCAATTGTTGTTTCTGGCTTAGGGCGTTTGGAAATTGGGAGCGTTCGAGTAGTGACTGCAACGAATTGTTATTTACACTTCAATTACGACTTGAACAACTCACATTAAAAAGAGAGAGAGAGAGAGACAGAAAGAGAGAGAGGGAGATTGGGGATATGTGTGTGAGAGAGTGAGGGATTAAAATCATTGATATATTCATTTTAATAAATGATATGCGTTGGATTAGCGTTAAAGGATAGCACACAAATATTAGAGACATGGTCCAAGATTTATGAACCTCTATGATATTACAATCATACACATACATATATGCGAAAGGGACTGCCTGAAGGGATATTTGATCGATTGGTTGCTTCGCGCGGACTGAGGTGGAGGATGCACTACGATACCTTGGACAAAAAGACTCTAAATGAAACATACTTTCTGCCATGGATGACTTTTAATCTGCGGAAACTTGAATTCCGTATAGTTTGGATTCATTTCGCGTATTTGTTCTCTTGTCGGTGTGCCCAAAACTTTGATCACCTCGACCAGTTGATCGACACCAGAATCGCCGGGGAATATGGGCTGTCCCAAAAGCAGTTCGGCCAAGACGCAACCGGCACTCCAAACGTCTATTTAGAATTAGAATTAGAAATTGTTTTAGAAGAAACCTGTTTATGATACACAGTTTGCACGCTTACCGATCTTAGTTGTATAGTTGATGGCGCCAAATATGAGCTCAGGGGCCCGATAATACCGGGAGCAGATATACGAGACATTCGGCTCACCGTGCAGCAGCTGCTTGGCGCTGCCAAAATCGCACAACTTGAGTACGGCTGTTTCCGGGTCGAGAAGCAGGTTCTGCGGCTTGATATCACGATGGCAAATGCCCAGCGAATGAATGTATGCCAAGCTTCTGAACAATTGATACATATAGAGCTGTAGACCAAAAGTTTGTCATTCAAATAGTCTGTTCATTTATACATATATATATATATTCGTATAAAACTTACCCGTATAAAGTTGATTGGTATCGTCTGCTTGGTTTTGGCATATTGACGTGCCACTTTGTATACAGTTTCTGGTATATATTCGAGGACTAAATTCAAAAATACTTCATCTCGCTGCAATTGAAGGTAATTAAATGGTATTAGAATTAACTATAACTTGCTGTTAATGTTGTTTGTTGTAATGATCAGACGAGCTCCAAACTGCAAGGCGGGTAGTTTGTTGAAGTTGCAAGTTGACTTCAGCATGCGAAATGTGACGTTCAAGGATCAACGTTCAACGATGGCGATAACGATAACGATTGTTACGATCGAGTACTTGCGTTGAGCAGGACTACGGATATATACATATCTAGCAGCTAGCCGAAGGAATGCTGAGGGTTTATTTAGTGGCGATAGTTTTGGGGGCTGGTTCAATGTGGTTGTGGGTTTTAGGTGGAGGGCGAGGCGGGGCGTCAAAGCGCCAAAAAAAAAAAGCATGCACACATCTCTCAAGCTTCTTCTAGCATGCGGACTTCATCTGTTTCTGCTTATATTCTTAGTCAGAGAGAGAGAAAGAGAGAGTGAAATATATAAGAACGGAAAAACAAATAGAAAATGGGAAAGAAAGACAGAGAGCGATAAACGCATAAGAGAGTGAGCATAATGTGCGAATCTTTCGAAGAGTAGTCCCCTCTTCTTGTTGTAGTATTACGTAATATACCTGAGGCTTGAGCACAGCGGCTAAAATGCCCAAATCGATGGGAAATTCGGCCAACTAATTTTATCGCCATGATTCGTTCATATTGATATGTAATATAATAGAAAGAAAATCAGTTGAAATATATATACATATTCAAAATTGAAATTGAAAGCATTTTCGTGTTGCTGTGACAACTCTAGCGCAAATCAGCTGGGAACCCTCAACACTGATCGTATTATATTAATTAATGTGTCTCATTCTTACCTTTTCACCGCTCGAATAGAAAAAGTATAAAAGTTTTACAATGTTACAATGCTCCAATCTGCGCATTATTTGCAATTCACGGTTCTGCAAGCGAGAGAAACAGAGGGTTATTCGTGGAGGAAGGATATTCTTTAGAGAGCCGAGAACTTACCTTAAATCGTCTGTCTTGTAAAACTTTTTTGATTGCAACCAATTCGCCGGTGTCGCAGAGTTTCGCCTGAAAGACGACCCCAAAGCTGCCATTGCCGATAACTTTTGTATCTGTATAGGAAACTTCTTGCACCCGATCAGTGCCTTGGCCAGGCGTTGCAACGACTGTTGTAATTTTGGAACCATCACGACCTGGGAGAAAGAATCAAATGCAAATGATATTATTAAATAGAGTAAAGCAATACATTTTATAACACTGGCGACTATTACCCGGCTATGCCCGAGCTACACTTTATTCTTTAAATTTTAGGATCGAGCAAATTCAAATTTACCCTTACTACCTTTAAATAATAGTTCAACTCAGTTAAGTGGATAATCGTAACTGAAAATAATTTTTAGTTCGATCAGATGAAAAAGAAAAGTTGCAATATACAGTTTCCACTCATTTTTCGGTGAACTTTCTACAATCGGTGAAACACATATTCACACAGTTTTAATGTAAAGTTTTGAAAATGAATTTGACGGCGGTCTTTGTGGATTTTCCGTAAAATATGAAACACGTGCCAAAATATTTTCACAGAAGCAGGCCTTAAGAAACAACAGCCTTTTCAGCAATTTGCACAGTTACGGGTAAAAATATAGCTTCTACTTTGTTACGCTTTGTGCTGTACGTTAATAAAGAAGCAGCCAGTCAATCCGGGCAAACAGCTCTTTTATATTTAGATTATATAGTGAATAAAGCTTGTAGCACACACAACACGACGACATTTTTGGAGCCAATCTCGGCCGTACCTGTTGTCTCCCAGGCGCCCTCAAGTTTCTCCTTGCTCCTATCGACCTCCTTTGGAATGGATAATGCGACGCTATGTTCGGGCCACAAATCATTCAATTTTCCGATCAACTGTTTCATGCCTGTGGCAGGATCAGATCGAATCGCATCAGTGAGAGATCGGAGAGATACAGAGAAAGAGAGACATAGATAGAGAGGGAGAGCTCAATGAGACAGCCACCGTGAGAGCGAGCGAGACAGATTGATGACAGCGAGACAGAGGGTTCGGTTCGGGTTCAATCATGGAAATAACATGCAAAACATAACCACAATATATGTATATGTATATGGGCTCGTCTTTTTCTTCATCTTCTTTATCTGCTTCTTCGTCTTGTTATTTATCTTCTTAACCACGTTCGTAGGTATATATAGGTATACGAAGCGCTTCGTCTCAGCTGCTAAACGTTTTACGAGATCGCGCAAATGGCGATCGCTTCACCTATATTATCTATTCATTTGATTTTATTTAATTTATAATTAATTTTGGCATTAGCGCAACTTTCGACGGGTGGCAGCTGCTGTGCCGCATTTGCAGTTCGAGGTGAGGCGAGGCGGAGCGAGATGGGGGCGAGATGAGACGAGACGAGACGAGGCGTCGGCAACATGAGAGTGAGGCATCCCTAAA
Organism: Drosophila borealis; assembly: GCA_035045885.1. Classification (NCBI taxonomy): domain Eukaryota; kingdom Metazoa; phylum Arthropoda; class Insecta; order Diptera; family Drosophilidae; genus Drosophila; species Drosophila borealis. Next base: position 3,202,758 of record JAWNOR010000112.1, read on the forward strand.
GGTCAACGTTACCAGGGACGGAGGGGGCTGGGCTAGAGAGGAATGGTTTGTAAACGAAGGGATTTGGGTTGAGGGTAACAAGTTAGGGGTAAGGACAGGAATAGGGAAAAACTAAGCGCTTGTACTTGGATCCTTGTACTGCTTGCCGGCCGAGCCAGTGCTGCGCGTCTGCAGCTTGGGCTTCTTGAGTGCGGCCAGCAGCGAAGCGGACGAGGAGGAGGCAGCCCCAGCAGCAGGAATCGTTGATGGCAACGTTGCTTTGCCATTGGCTGGACGGCCCTTACGGCCAGTTGCAGAAGACGAGGATGAAGACGACGACGAGGAGCTGGCCGAGGATGAAGTATCCGATGATGATGAACTGCTGCCATCGCTGCTATCGCTGTTGTCGCTGGACTTTGATTTTATATCGGAATCACTGGAGTTGCTCGACGAGTCTCGCTTCTTATGCGTCGCTTCCACCTTCGCCATCGACGCTGTCGTTCTCATCATCAGGCCCGATGACACCGAGCTGATGCCAGTTGCATTGGGCAACGAATGGCGCTTGGTCTTCGATTTCGACTTGGTCTTGCACTGTGGCTTGCGTGGCGGCATTGGCGTCCAAGGCCGACTGGTGCTGGCGGCTACAACGGCAGCGGCCTCATGTGCTGCACGCACAGCCTCAATCTCCGAGAGTGGCGCATTGTAATAGTGGCGCGACGACGCCGAGTTCGAATTGTTCGAGTGCAAGCTCCTCGTTTCGCCGGCACTGGTTATGGCTGGAGCGCTTCCAGGGGCTGTTTCCCCAGCTCCATCCGATTCGCTGGCATCGTTGATGGCGCGCTTCTTGCGACGCACCACACGCACCACCTTGCGGAGGCGACTGGACGCCTGTGTCTTATCCACTTTGCTGTCAACGGGTAACACAACCGTGAGAGCGTCTATATAATTCGGCTAGGCTAATATCTGTCGGCCAACGACCACACACGATCAGCGGGGTCTCTAGGTCTTTGGGCCACTTGTTGGTGGTTTTGATTTTTATTTCCTTTTTTTTTCTTGCGATTTTTGGTGGTTTCGGTCAGGCTTTGGCCTAGTTGTGTTAACAGTGCGCGCGTGTTTTATTTCTGCCCACTTGACCAACTTTTCTCGCGGACGTCTTGCTTGACGTTTAACGCAGACAATTAATCGATCGATCTTCAAATAGAAATGCTCAGCAAAAAACAAAGTATAAAAAAAAGAAAGAAAGCAAAATCAAATAAATAGCAGCAGAAATTGTCGGCGTTTTAGCTTTTAATCATTTATGTAGCTCTGACCCCGCGCGCGCCCTGCTCAGTATACATATGCATATATATGTACACATATATAAATGTATATACATATGTTTACATGTATATATATATGTATATATGTATATATATAGCAATATATATATATATATATATATATATATATATATATCAAGCAATATATATATATATATATAGCAATATATATATATATATATATATCAAGCAATATTTATATATATATACACACACATATATATATATATATATATATATATATATATATATAAATATATGTATGTAGAAATATATTGATCCGAGAGTAGTTCCGATTCGTATAGCTCTATTATACGTATATAGTAGAAAGGCACTCAAAAGTGATCGATCCGAGAGCTGCGATCTGCGATGCGATCGCTCGAACTTCCGTTGCACAATTGGCCAAACGCTTCTTTCTTGTTGGCTCGAAGCAAACTTGGCGAGGACGAGCGACACGTTAGCGACAATGACAACAACGAACGACAACGGCAACGAGAACGACAGCTACAACGACAACTCTTTAACGCCAATTGATGCACGATCTGCCGATCTGGCGATCTGCAATCCACAATACACGATCCACAATCTAAGATCCCCAACCAACTGATTCACTTTGGCTTCGAAGCCGCTGGCCGCACGCACGCGACTGTGGCGCGTTTTAAAAAAAGACCGCGTTTTTGGCTCAGGCTCATGAAAATTTCATAATTATTTCTTTTTATTTTTCCTTCATTTATTTCTGTTGTTGCTGTTGTTTTTCGGCACTGCAAATTTAATTGCAGGAAAATTGCGAGCATAAAGATGCCAAAAGAACATGCGAAGACGATAAGACAGACAGTCAGACATTCAGACAGACAGACAGACAGAGACAGAGAGAGAGAGAGAGAGAGATATAAAGAGAGAGAAAGAGAGAGAGAAAGAGAGAGAAAGACAGACAGTTGGTAGGGTGGTAAATGGGCATCGCTGAGACTTGGACTTTTGATTCAGGCGCATCGTAGATGGGCCAAACCGAACCGATGGACAGACAACGATGAGCAGCAGCCAAGCGCAGTCAAGCATGCGACATATGTAACCCCCCACCCCCCTCCACAACCGTCTACCGAGCAACACGACCATCAAGCATACTAGTGCGCATTCACTGACAGCTCAATGCAATGGAGGCAGAAAGATAGAAAGGGAGGGAGGGAGGGGGAGAGGGAAAGAAAGAAAGCGCTGCAATCAAAGGATACGCGCTAAAAGAAGCCAAAAATGAAATGCAATTTATTTCATTATAATGAATCAATTAAAAAATAATATCAGCACCAACAAAGCTTAGCCGACAAATGTGCACAGCTAGAAGATACCCTGCTATCAGATCTTCTAGTCATTCCTACTTTATCCCACATAAATGTGGGTAAGAGTTCAAAATTCGATTTAAGCCCGATTGTCGCATGGTATTCAAGAATTGACATACAATACAAGATCTTTCGATATATCAACATTTATTCATATGCTCAGATGTTATGCTATAAAAAACATTTTTGATGGATCCTGATAGGCTGAAAGTCATAAGAAAAATACAATTCTATTATATACGAAAACCTACATCGAACATATACGAATTCTCTAGCTTTAATTATCTCTGGCACAGGCCAGATGGAGATACAGATATAGCTAGATTGGCTCAGCTCGTCGTGATCCGAAATACATATTCCATAAGGTAAGTCAAATTTACTTTCTTCTCCCGGTTACAACCATTTTACCATGCCACCGAAAAACTACAAGCATGCTAGAGAATTAAATATTTAGATTACGCTACATATTTATGGAAAACTCCAAAAGGATTAGCTACTGTCTGATCAGTCTCAGAGTTGTATTAGTTACATACTTTTGCATAATACCTTTATACCCCTTCTGAACATTTTAATGGGTAAAACGATAAAAAGGAGGCCAAGAAAAATGTGGCATACATGACATTGAAATTGTTTTCGGTACGGGGCGCCACCATACCACACCACAAATTGGCATACATATAAAAAAAAAAACAAAACAATAGACGACACATACAAAAGACAATTTGTATATGCATATACATATGTATTTAAACATATAGACAATGGAAAGGGCGAAATGGCATTGGGTTGCTTCCATTTAGCAAGTGGAAGACACTTAAATTCTTATTCAGTGCCTATGTTTAGAGGTTTTAGAAGTTTGGAGTTCGAAAATTCTAAGCAGATCTTGAAAAACAGATTTAATTAATTATTATAATAGAATTCACCAATTCAAAATCGAAATCCCGAAAAATGTAAAATTTTTATGCTCGTTCACAAAGTGTAGAGACTTAAAATGTGGAATATATACTCGGGTATACACCCGTCGAATAAATTACGAAGATTATATAAATATTATGATCAAATCAGGAAAATCATCAGACTACTCATGAGCTTCTCTAAACATCGATGCATCGCCCACTGGGGACGTGGCAAATCTGGAAAATCAGTACATATATAGATTTTACAAGCTATATTAAAAAAATTCCGGTTTATATCTAAGCTAAATGGCGGACGTGTTCTTATATTTTTCTTTCCCATAATTAATTATATTGACGATGTTGTTGTTAATGGGAAGATTTACCATATGGATTCCTTACATCAAAAAATTTGTAAATGAATTGATGAGAAATTGAATTGCTTGTTTTCAGCCAGAAGCGTAGTGCACTAGTTTTGACTTATGTGGCAAATTAATCAAATTATAGTGCTCCTCCCCACCCCCACCCTCACCCACACTCCCACCAAGCCACCCACCCAGCACCGAGAAAGCATAAATGTGAAAATCTTAATTCTACCGCTTTTATCAGCTATAAACATTGTAAAATAACACGCAGTCTTGAGTGGGTGGCAACAGGGACAAAAGGGGATCGAGCGGGGACATGGTTTGGGTCGTTGTCAAAATAGAAAAGCAATTTTATTTAAGTCTTCCTTTTTTTTGTAGCGCGACGACGGGGGAAACATTTCGATACACAAATTCAATTGGCAACAAGAACTGCACTCGCGAGAATCAATGCCCGCCGCGGGGGCGGGGACAGGGAAAAAAGGGGCCATGGAGGGTGTGTCAATTACCGGTGCCGGGGGTGTCGCATGTGCAATGCAAAAATGATATGACGCAGCAGAAAGAGGAGACACCACTTCAGAACATTAGGAACACACACAAACACACACGCACACACCCACACACACACGTAGTTGCTAATAACGTGACAGAAACCCGAAACCAGAACTGTAAAGCTCTCACTCCTCTCTCCCTATCCTTTTGCCCTCTCCCTGCCACACTATGCGGCGACTGAAGGCTCCATTCAAAAGCGAAATAAACACAGACCGATTCATCGCCTATGTACTGGGCGTGGGGGAGGAGAGAGCTTAAGAGTGGGGTAAATAGTTATTTTTCATACCAGCAATTGCAAATTAATGTAACTTTTGTTACCATATCGAAGCGTCAACAATAGAAAAGTCGAAGAATTTCGAATCAAAATATCTAAGGTATTTATTGGAATTTTATGCATACTCTGTAACTGAATGGGCTTAAAAAGTAACAGACTGATTCATATTAAGAAACTAAATACAAATAAAGTAATTGCTCAAAGAGTTGTATGTATGGAAATAAGAATTTTCCAGAATTTAAAAACGTAGTTTTTTATTTATTGAAGATGCATTTAATCGAAATTCATAAGTTGTTGTTTATTTTTATTCCTCAAAACTCTCTTACACTAATTAGTGATATTCATAATAATAACGAGAAGGAAGGGCTATCTTCGGCACGCCGAAGATTTAATACCCTTGCAGACCTAACCTTTTCAATGCTCATAGTGCTTTGTCCGTATCTAAGAAGCACAGGGAAATTTGTTAATGACAGTTAATTAAGAGTATCGTTAAGATGTCTTGAAAAACAAAAAGTTTTCCATACAATTACTTAATTTTCGACCGATCCTTCCTATGGCAGCTATATGATATAGTGGTGCGATTTTAATAGGATTTTGCATATGTATATATAAGGAGCATGGTAAAACAAATAAATACCGAGTTTGGTCGATATCGTGAAAAACGAACAAATTTTTCTTACAACCACTTAATTTTCGACCGATCGTTCCTATGGTAGCTATATGATATAGTGGTCAGATCTTAATAAGATTTTGCATATATATGGGGAGCGTAGTAAAACTAATAAAGATATCTTGAAAAACTTAAAAATTTTCCATACAAAAACTTAATTTTCGACCGATCGTTCCTATGGCAGCTATATGATATAGTTGTCTGATCTTAATAGAATTTTGCATATATATGGGGAGCGTAGTAAAACTAATCAATACCGAGTTTAGTCAAGATATATTTATAAACAAAAATGTTTTTCAAACAAGAACCTACTTTTCGACCGATCGTTCCTATGGCAGCTATATGATATAGTGTTCCCATCCAGCTGGTTTTGACATATGAACTGCGTGCAACAGAAAGAGGGAATTCTGCAAAGTTTCATAAAGATAGCTGAGAGACTAGTTCGCATAGAAACAGACAGACGGACATGGCTATATCAACTCGGCTGTTGATACTGATCAAGAATATATATACTTTATGGGGTCGGAGATGTCTCCTTCTATGCGTTACACATTTCACGACAAAATTATAATACCCTGTGCAAGGGTATAAAAACACCTGATCATAGGCCATTGACTTACTGACTGACTGTTGATTGACTAAGTGACTGACGGATTGCTGAGAACAGAGGCTTACTTTTTAGCCCGAGTAACTATATGAGACGTAAGTGCATAGAGCCGCAGTTTTAGAAAATTCCTCGCCAAGTGTGGAATTAGTAGAAATATCTGCATATCCGAACCCAAAGTGATCATATTCTCGATACAAATCATGTCTATTTATCTATGTGTAGGAGATAATAGCAAACAGAAAACCTAGAACTAATTGAAATGGATTTGAATTTTTTTTAAATCGTAACCCCGCTTGTTGCTTATATTCAGAGACTATATGAGCTAGTCACACCAAGCTTAAACAATTATTTTAAGATCTGACGGGTGGCTGGGTACGGTATATTTCTGGGTCGGACACCATCGAAAAGAGAGCATGTTCTACACATATTTGTAGAAATGAGATTTTCAGATAATAATGTTGTTTATATAGAAATACTTCTGACACTTAAGCAACCACAGAACCTATACATAAATTCATGTATGCACTTGATCACAATTAATCGGCTATATGTTCTTAAATGTTACTCGGATCTGTTTATGCTATGGGCAGCTTTATAAGTTGTTAAGAGGTTGAAGTTTGTCAAATATAATATTGTTATAAAATATATATATTTGTATATATATATATTTGATACTTATGCAAACCGATCTCTAATCGGATATTGGAATCATTTCGGTCTGTTGTCAGCTGAATGTGAATGGCAGCTGAATGTGGTTAAAAAAAGACAAATTTTTGGCAACTTTGATAGGAGGGGAGGGTGTCGTATCTGGGTGTGAGTAAGTGTGTGAGGGTGGAGGTGAGCAGCAGTGACGGCACGCGGTCAGATCACGAGACACCGCGACCGCAGGCAAAGAGGCACTTGGCGGGCATCCCTTGCAAGCCCCCAACCAACCCCCATCCACACCTCTCAAACTACGCTGCTCTTGTTTAGTATCTCGCTTGCCGCTACCCCCCTCCCCCTCCGCGCGCTTAACGACGGTCATTCCCTCTTCGTTCTCATTCGCTGGCCCTGGCAAGCGGCGCATTGCATACTTTTAGGAGCGATGCATAAATTACGCGCCGAAGAAGCCCCAAAAGTGAGGGCGACCCAAAGCGATTGCATAAACAGAGGCAGGCAAATCCAAGACGAATGGGAATGGGAATGATAAAGCAGAAAATGGAAGCCATTTTTTTTTAAAGCAAATCGATAACAAAGCAGAGCTGCAAACAGCGAAGAGAGAGGAGGCAGCGAGAATACTCTCTCAATCAGTTTTTGGCACAGCTGCTCAAACAGAGCAACGTGGTTCGAAAGAATTGTTCGTGGAGAGTCGTACGCAAAACGAGTTAGAATGCAGCGGTCGGGCGCAACCGTCGATACCATACTCTATTCCCAGCATAATAACAGCTTGAACTATTCGAAGGGAGTATTCCTGAACAGGCCAATGATATTCAAACTTCGACTTAAACTGTGAAATAGCGATTATCGCCATTGCTCTTGCGGTTGCCTGGCAAAAACATTTCGGACTTTAACGTGCATATCGATTTCTAGTTTTGCGGTTAAGCGAACGTACATTGCACACATCAGATATACTCTTTGTCACATTGTGAACAGAGAATATTTTGTAGCGGGCAACGCCGACTACTTACTAACTGTAAATCACTTGTGTGGTGGGTATTCGATATGATTGACCGATTGTCATCATAAAACGGAAACCGATTTATCAAGAACCCAATCCAAGTTTTAGCTTATAAATACGTGTCTTTGTCAATGAAGCTGGCAAATATTTGTTGAAGTTTAAACTACAGATAAACTTGGGCATAGCCCACGTCGAGAAGACATAATCTTCTATGAGTTTAGGTTAGCAGTTTAGTCATTATCGGAAGTAGGAGGGAACGCATGCTACTTGGGGTCGCAAAACAGCTGTCCCCTCTGCCTCCAGCCGTTGTTCCCGCTTGCGCTCCCGTTCCCGTTCTCGCTGCCGACCGTCTCTATCAGTCGGCAACAGCAGTTGTTGTCGTCGTGGTATTCGCTGTTATTGTTGTTGATGTTGTCAGGCCCCCCGTTCAAATTAAAAATCAAATCAAATCAAAAATAAAAATGCCAAAAAAACAAGTTGACAAATGTTTTAAACCAGGCGCGTGCGGCAGAAGGAGGAGCGAGAGGAAGGAGGTGTGAAGGCAAAGCAGCAACAGCTGTCAAGAAAAGCGCCAGCAGAGACACGCCTCCCCATATATATGCATATGTAGACATTCTTATATAGGGTAGATACGTATGTGTAGGTAGGTAGGTGTGTATGTACTTAGAGTGTTCTTTGCATTATTTTTGGAAAAAGTTTTGTTTTTGAGCAGAGCGCGTGATTATTAACACGACAACATGCGATGACAAAAAGTTAGGAAACATCTATAATGCGTATAAGTATATGGCGGCCATATAAAAATAATCAACATCTTTTACGACTTAACGCCCTGCTAAGCTGATAACCTGAACATGCAGCAGTCGTGTCATCTTGTTATCACTCAAAATCTGAGAGAAGCAACAATTAAGTAGCTGTAGCTGTAGCGGAACACGTTTATAGTATACTGTTCCACTGTCATTATAGGGTATTCATGTGCCCACAAATACCTGCTGCCAGATGCTATCACCTACCTAACTATACCTTGTGCATTATACAATACCTAATATAATCTAAGACGTCTCGTATATTTATAATTTACTTAATAAATCATTTCTATCATTTCTTTTATAAATAAGTCTTTCTCTGTAAGGTTTGATCTTCATTGGGGGGCTGATCTTAGATACACCATGCCATTTATAATCTACTTACGTATAGTTTATAACTTTAAAATCTATCGATCTATTCTATCCTACTTTATCTCAATTTCAGGCAGGTTGCTTATTAATGCATATATGAATTAATTTTTACTTCTTTCCTATCAGAAATATAACTCTGTTAAAAATATAGTTCTATTGTTATAAATTGTACACTATTTACTCTCTATTTATAACTAAATACTAACTCAGGGCTGCACTCATGCCCATCCCGCACATTTGAAAACCCTTTCCAGTTCAGCCTATCCCATATTTGCCATATACTCTACCCGACAATAATCCATTTCATTTCACATTTCAGCACATCGCTTATTCTATTAGGCTACAGACAGCGACTGTCCATGCCATATAATGTGCATCTTTATGGGGCAGCTGTAATAATTATGGAATTTTAATTGTGTACTCTATATATGACAGATTGTTAAACAACAGTAAAACGTAGGATTTATTCTTTTTAAAAGCGATGACTTTTCAAAAAGAACAGAAATCATCAGCCGGCGTAAATCAATGTTGTTGTTGCCGTCTTATCAATCAGGCAGGCTGACAACAAAGACTAATGATAGCAACACAGTGTGGTCTGTTCACAGAACAGGGCGTGGCTCTCGCTAAGGCGCTGCCACTTATCAGTCGACCGACAAAAAAGCCTAGTAAAAAACAAGGCACAGCGACGATTTCCCAGTTAAGTGAAACGACCGGAATCGGACAGAGTTACAAAGTTTTCGTTTCAATTTTATCGGAATATTATAAAGTACAAAGTGCAAAAGACCAATATAAGGGGTGCAGCAAAAAGCAATTTTAATCTTCCCTATATCTCTGATATATGGCTTGGGGCGTATAGAAGTTATAGATTAAGCAGCTCCAGATAATGGGCAGAGCAAAGATCGCTGGGCAAAAGCACACCCTCTAAGACATTCCAATGCCACTTGTTTCTACGTTAAAAAACATTTTCAATTGAATTAACACACATCATGATCAATATATCCCTTTGGACCAATCAATGAATTAACTTCCTTTAAGACACGTACATGCGTGCGTATGTGTGCGTGTGTGCAGCTTACCCGACAGTTAGATTAGGTACACATGATATTCGAATCATCAACACTTACCTGAAAAGAGAAAGATAGAGAGGGAGAGAGAGGAGGGGAGAATTAGCATAACAAGTTAGATCAATTCGTAGACAAAATCAATAATTAAAAGTGTGGGGCATTTGAAACGAAGCAAACTCTTGGAATATACATTGAAGTGAATCGTGATCACAAATTGATGCGAGAGTTGAAATAAACGACAAGCATGATTATTTTTTTGATGATTATTAATTACCTAGTATATGCTTAAACTTTTGAACCACTTTGGTCCAACTAACGCAGGATTGTGTTCTAGCCAGTTTTGCAGTCTTTACACTCTCGAGACTGTCGTTGCCAACATGCAGTGCAGCCTCCGCTTCGGCGCCTGTCTCAATTTCATCATCGTCATCATCAACGTAGCCAGCATCATCTGCTGCGGCATTGCGATCATCGGAGTGACGGCGGATTGGGACAGGTTTTATATCGGCGATAGCATCGTAGTGATTATCATGACTATGACTGCGGATGCGCATCTTTACCAGATCAGCAGCGGGATCATCATCGGCAACGGCATCTGGATGCGGGTCCGATATCTGTTTGTTAATCGGTAAACGATTTCTATCACAGGGGTTGGTTTGGTCTTTGGTCTCAAGGCCGCTGGCCGCCAGATTGGAGGCCACCGTTGTGTTGCGCTTCTTGCGCTGCTCTTCGCGCTCCCTTTTAAGCAGCGCCTTTTGCTGTTTGGCCTTGCGTTGTTTCTGTTTGCGTGCAAACTTTTCGCGCAGCTTTGGACTACCAAACTCGTCCAGATAGTACATGGTGTCCTGCAGGCCATCCTTGCGATTGATCAGCTTGGCATCAATATGCGGATCCTCGTTGATCTTTAGAAGCGGAAAAAAAATACGGCCATCTGTGCCCAAACTGCGTGCATCACGTCTTTTGGCCGCCGCAGCAGCAACTGTTAATGGCGCCAACTCTAAAGGCAGCTCCTCCTCTTGCTTCAGTGGAACCGCAGGCATTGCCTTCAATCTTTGCTCGTGCTCGTGGGTGCCAATGTTAATAATGATGCCCGACTGTGTATCATCTTCGTCCACATCTACATCGACAGCAACGCCATCATCCTCATCCTCCTCCTCCTCCAGATCGTCCTCATCGTCACGATCATCGCCAATGTCTACCTCCTCGATGCGATCCTCCACATCAAAGCCCTGCGTTCCAGTGCTGTTCGTGCTCTTGTATTTGATGCGCCGCAGGACGCTGCCAGCACCAACGCTGACGCCAACGCTGCTCAATTCGAGTGCTGAGGCAGCGCGTGTGCGTCCACCTCTGCCGGCAGCTGCCACCTGTAACTGTTCATTGCCGCTGCTGCTGCCCAGCGATTCGCTACTGCTGTTCGATTGCGCGCCACCCGCGCCGCTGGAGGCGCGCTCACCGACGCGCTGCTCGATGCCGCTGTCCTGGCTGAGCAGCAGCTGCTGCTGCTGTTGCTGCAGCAGTTGGCGCTGCTGCTGTTGCTGGCGTTGCCATTTGGGCAGCGGGCCGTGCAGGCTGAGTGAGCCGCTGCTGCTGCGCACCGGCAGCTGTTGCAGCTGTAGCAGCGTTGCCTGCGAGCCGCTGCAGAGCTGCTTCTGTGAGGCGCTCGTCACGATGACACCGCTGTCCGCTGACCCAGTGGATGTTTGCGTTAAGAAGCGTTCGCTCAGTGGAATTTTGATCGGTGCGCTTATGATGTTGTTGCTGTTGTTTTTGTTGTTTTTGTTGTTGTTGTTGCTGCTGCTGTTGCTGCTGTTGTTGTTGCTGCTGTTGTTGTCGCTGCTGCTGCTGATGACGGGAACCGCATTGGCGGGCGGCGCTGCTGCTGCGGCTTTTGTTGCTGTTGTTGCCATCAGGTTTTCAATGTCTGCAGTTATATTTGCTGATTCTTTTGCCTTTGTTTAACTTAATTAACCACGAAGTCTTTCTCACTATTTGTGTATGTTTATATATATATTTATATATATATGCTTATGTTCTTTCACTTTCAATCACTTTCTTCTCTGCACTGTCAACTTTGTTTCATCAGAGTCACATTGCCTGCTCAATAAAATGCATTAGAAATATAAAAATTTCTTATTTTGTATTTTTATTGTTGTTTTGTTTTTACTGCTGTTGCTTTATATAAACAAACAAAAAATAAATATATATATATATTTTTTCATTTCCCATTTATTTTCGTGTACTTTTCATTTTAGTTTGCTTCTATTTTTGGCAACACGCGAATTAGCATGCATAAAAATAAAAACAAAATAAAAAACTTGAGAAAAATAAAAATACAAGAAATATTTTCTTTAAGACGACTTTCGTTCGCCTGCGTCACGCAATAAAAACAAAACACATAAAAAAAAAAACACACACACACACACATACGCACGTGAAGAAAATTAAACGGTTTTCCAAAGGAATTTCAAAAAAATAAAACTGCGTTTACTCAGCTCAGCGCAGTTGGTACATTTGCTGTAGTTGTTTTTCTTATTGTTATTGCAAATGTGAAGAGAGAATCGTATCTCACACACATGTGCGGGCGCTCTTGAGGTCGCGATTGAACTGAAACTGAAACAGAAACTGAAATTGAACTTCCAAATTATCAACAGCGACGACAGCAGAAGCGTCGCTGCTGGCGCCGCCTGACGCACATAAAAATAAAACACACACAGATACACACGCGCACACAGCACACAAACGTCAACGCAACGAGCGGCAATGAAACAGACAAGAGAGCAGCACAACATCAAGAGCGAGCGAGCGAGCGCACAAAGCACAGCACACAGACCAAAAGCGAAAGTCATTAAGTATTGCGAGCGGGCAGCGGCGTGCGTCGTTTAAGTAGAATTCGGAATGAAACACTGTGCATATTACTTGCTACTTGCTTGGCAGGCTTCATTCTTTTACTGCAGCCTTCAAATGGGGCATGGCAGTGGGAAATTCAGACACACACACTCATATGCACACATTAACAGTTCTGTTTCTAATCTAATCACGCCACGACCCCAAATTCTGAGCTAATCAGAGTATGAAGAACTGAGAATTCTGAGAGATTTGGCCGTCTGCTGCTTCGCTTTTGGCTCGGCTTGCGTCTAACTGTGATAATTTGCAATTGCAGCGAACGGAATTTATCAGTAGTGTAAAGCGGAGGTGTTAAATCAAACAGAGTGGCGACTGGGCGTATAGGCGGCGAATGGGCGAGCTAAGCTGCGGGCGGTCTCCCAAGCAGAATCAAAACAAGCGAAAAACATAGGAAATGGAACAGCGCACAGTAAACACGGGTGGGTGCTAAGCGATTAGGCTTGAGGGGCGATGGGGTTTGGGGTTGAACTTATTAAATATGTACATATAGTAAAAACGCGCTCGATTGTAAAAACAACAAAAGCAACAACGGTAGAAATAACAAAGGTATTGCCATAAGGAAATTTTTAGTTGCTCGTTATTGCTCAACTGCAAACAGTGGAAAATTTTCGTGTTGCCTTCGTGACGGAGGCTACTTGTTGTTGCTCTTGGATTGTGTCCATTTCCAATGAACTAGGGCTAAGCACGCAAAAACTGTTGACAAAGGACACAGGACAAAGGACCGCGAACAGTGTACACAGCAAGTGGGCGAAACCTCTTACGACTTGACTTGGTCAATGGCGTATTAGCGCAAATTAGAGGAGTGTACGAAACATCGTTACGAAACGAAGTGGAATAAAATGGAACAGCCTGACCATCAATATGGAGAACGTGCGCCTATTTAATATTGCCATAACCTTAAAAACAAATACATCTAGTATATTACGAAAATATTCTATGGGACAGTCCAAGCAAATACACTCGAATGACATTTAAAATACATTCAGCCTTCGGTTTTCCAGTCTATATTCAGTTAAAATCTAAGATAACATTTCTTTGTTAACTGCTTACAATAGATTCAACCTTATATTAATTAAAACAATAACTTTAGTTCACTAATTGAGCTTCGTATCGCTCGCCTTTCTCGCTCAACTATTAAAGGTCAAAGCAAATTTTGGTTTGGATCATACTTAAAACAGTTAGAAACTGGTTAAATTCCAACTTTCTCCGTTAGCTGGTGCTCCAAATCATTTCTGACGAGCTTTTTCCCAGACCACTTGACCACTTGACCACCTGACCACCTGACCACCTGGCCGTCTGACTATTTGACATTTGACTTAATTGCCAAATGTTTCGTGCAACGATGCAAGTTTTCTTCTTCTTCCATTTTCTTTTCTTAACTGTTGTTAGTCCCAACAAGTGCGCATTTTGTATCGACTTGACATTGAACCCTGGGTACAACGCGAGCCATTAACCCAACCACAAGAACTAACACAATGGTTTCCCTCTCTTACAGACGTCAACCCCATATCGCTTTTTATTTATTAAACATAAATTAACGTAAGCAACTACGACAATGTTGGCAATGACGACTTTCCTCTTTTTTCCCTGAACAAAAGTACCTACACGTGTACACAGAGAGCGCCGGTGGGTACAGACCCCCTAACACAAACACACATACACTCGCGTCTACCTTATATAAAATCTACTAAAATTTACATGGCAAATGAGTTGAATCGTTGTTGTTGCTCCTGTGGTAAGGTTAAACTCATGGCTTGTTGTTTCTGCTGGACTTGAACTTGCATGTCGATAATTCTACGGCACGTCAGCTTTTAAACCGCCGTGTGTAGGGCACACTACTTGTTTTACATATACATATGCTCATGTACACACGACTAGAGTAGGTGCCGAGTATAAATAGAATCGAAATCAGACAAGGGTTGTGCACAGCTGGGGTTGTTCTTTCACCCATTGCCCGTTCATATTGATTCTTGAGAAAAGCCGCACACATAAGCTTCTATATGGCTTATATAAGTGCTAACTGAATGCATACGTAAGTAAGTTGTGAATCAGTATTAACTTTCTGGTAGAGTCGTTTGGCTCGGACAATTTATATAAATAAGAAACTTATTGGTTACGATGGAAATCTTTCTCAAGCACACCTTCTCCCTACTTTAGGGTCTTTTCTTTTGATTGATTTGATTTAAATATTAAATTGTACACATCTGCCGCTGGTCTACATTCCGACCGTATTGCTTCTCGTGTTCTTGTCAAAAACAGCTCATCTGTTTCTAGTTGCAGCTAATAAACAGTTTTGTCTGGTTTGACAAGAAGTTTTTTCTGGAGCGTGCTATTATCTGGACGGTCCCCCTGCCAGAAAGTCCAATTAGCTGGTCAGCAGGTGCGCAGGTGTGGCAGGGTGAGGTCCAAATGGGTCTGCACCGATCGCCCTGTCAATGGGTAATTGCTTTTAAATACCCGACACCCCCAACTGCAATTATTGATATTGACAGCTCTTGTTCTTATTGTCTATTATTTATTGTCTCTATTAGGTCATTAGGCGATACGAATAAAATGTACGATAACGGAAGTTTACATGTTACAGTCCATGCCCATCCCTGCCCGCCGCCCTCACCTTGTTAACTTCCATTACCCAATTTCATTCATTCCCCGTCCGTAGCTCATCGTTCGTTTGCTTCTTCTTCCACCGTTCTTTTGTCTTTTGTTGTTGTCGAGTCTTTGGAAAATACTTAAAGACCCCGGACCATTAATACGACTAAAATCTCTTGTTGTTTCACAAATGAAATGCAAATATTTCTTGCCATTTGGCTTTTTTTTACTTGCTTCCCTCATGCGCTCCTCCCTGTAATTTTATTTTGTTTTATTTTATTTTATTGTTTCGCTTTGGTTTATTGCAATATTAGTACGTCTTACTTTCATTGTTTAATGCTCTCGCTGTCTAGAACCCAGTTAACTGAGCAGATGGCGCTTCGGGGCTGTGCGTGTCAGGCTCGGTCGCTGCACTGAGCTATTTTTACAATGGTCTGTGCAGACCAGAGCAGGCCAGAACAGACCAGGCCAGAGCAGACACGACTATATACATAGTGTGCAGCTGGTTTTAGTAACGCATTAAGATGTATGTTTTAGTCGAACCATGATCATTGGGATCACACGGCTTTGTTGTCCGCCAAGCTGTCTTAACCCCAGAGAAAAAACGTAGTACGACAAGTGAAGGAACTCTTGATGAAAGTGCTCGACAACCAGGAGATTTACTTTACACAGATCCGATCTTTTTGTGGCATCCACTGCGTATACCTGTTAAAATGTGAGTTCGCAATATTGTTGAATAATCTGGCTATACTAAACGAGATCCTACATACAGTATTCTGTGTCTCTATCTCTTATCTCTTATACTCTCATGGGAGATCTATATATCAAATTCGACTTGCTCCGCACATCTTCCAATCAAGAATATACTTATTTGTGAGATTGAAGAAACTTTTTTCTGCTTTTTACACACTTTGCATCAAATCATATTACCGTTCTATACTCATTTGCAATGGCGAAAGGGCTTAAACATTGCAGTCCGATTCATTCAATGCAAAAATTGGAAAAGAGCCTTCTCCAACATGGTCACGAAAGTGGGCGCCGTTTGGAGTCAGACATGTGGCAGATAATATGCTTACTGATATGTTAAGCAGTCCGATTTTTATTGTTAAGATGGCTTGAAAGCGGCTTTAGCTGGGATATGCTAATAGCAAACCTAACTAGAGGAGTACTCGTCGAAACACAAACAGAATGGATGCCAATTCAGGGCAGCTCAAAGCACAAAGGAAACTTATGGACAGCGTTAAGTGCTGCTGGTTCACTCTAAATACAAAGGATATTTGATAGCTCGGTGCTAAGTAATTGGTTTTAAGAGCACAGCAAACCGGACTAAACCAGAGTTGACTAGACACATCGATAATCAGGGCAGGGCAACAACATGTGCCGCTTTATTTGTTGTTGCATGCAAATTCTGTTGATAAGCCAGCCATATACCATATAGTACCATATATAGATACACACATACATATATGTGTCTAGATGCAACTAAAAATTAAAATATTGAGTAAGGTTTTATCAATTTATCCAGGAATACACAAATGTTTATTATTTTTAAAACAAGAAAGTACTCAAAAGGAATAAGGAGTTTCCGGATATTATGGATGATCTAATACCTTAAATTCTATTTAGAATTTTGGGCAACTGTTGTTTTTCATTTTGACAATTTTCCTACGGAATAGAGTTTGCAGCTCCACAATCTGAATTTTTGTATTTTTATTGGAAGTATTATTAGATTTATTCGTACACAGATTTCCAATCCGACCTGTCCTAGAAATATATCTTTTTTTGGACGGATTCCATTTTTTTAACCCACATATATTTATATATACATATATTTATATCAATATCGTGCACGAGATATATATTATAGACATAGTTATTGATTAGCATTAAATTGGACGAAGCTGAACCCCACAAGCATATTTTTACACCTTCATGCTTAATCCTCTGGTGTGGAGTTTTTCGGTTTTACTCAATTGGGAAATCTAACATAAGTCTGTGCAGCAATCATTAACTGTCCCATTATCGCAACCACAGATGAAAACTGAATAAAGGTTTAAAGCAAAATAATTGCATTGTCTTGTGCTATTTATATGACCATAGCTGTATATAGAGGCATATATTCTATATGTGAAACGCAAATCGATAGACAATGAGATGACAATAATGGTACAAAGCAAAGCAAAACCGAGTGAAGTGTCCAAGATGTTGCCAGAAGCAAGCAGGCCCCAGACGCCGGCTTCCCAGTTGCAATTAACGCGCAGTTGGCATCTTGACTTGTGCCGGACTGGCCGAGGAGAACAACCTATGCAGCACTGATCACATATATACAGACAGACATACACACATACATACATATACACGAATGTATAATGTGTAGCCATCCATATATTTGATGCTTAAGTGTATTACTCTAGAAGTGCATGAGTACCCAGTGGCACTAGGTAAATGGCTCTTTAAGTGGGTGATGACTGCTTTGGATAGAGGCAGAAGCAGAGGCGGAGGCAGAGGTGCTGATCTAAAAAGTCAAACATGCGATTAGTGAGATACATTCTGTCAGTCAGTTAGTCCGTCTGTCAATCGATCTCTGTGTATAAGTATAACGTTGTTATGTTCTAAATAGCAACAAGAACGACAAAAAGAAGAAGCAGCAGCAGCTGTGGAAACTGCGTCTTAGATTTTCGAAATGCGATAGTTTTCAGTTGAAACTCTATGGTGGTACACACTCTGAGCAATTAAAATACATAAATATGCATATATACTATTTTATGTACTGCTTTTTTATATATATATATATATTTATTAATGTGCATATATTGTTTGTATTTATTATGTTAAGTATTTAACCCAATTTGATGACAATGCTTTTTGAAATTGTGCTAGCTTGTCCCATACTACAAAATGGCATTGAAACGAGAGGGAACAATTAAACGAAACGAACGATAACTGTTCAAAGCGCAGCAAGGCATTGCCGATTGCAACCAAATGGCATTGGAACACATTGCATAGAAACTAATAGAAGCAAAGTTTGCCCTATAGTACAAAATGGCATTGGGACGAGGGATAACGATTAAACGAAACAAAAGATAACTGTTCAAAGCGCAGCAACGCATTACGGAATGCAACCAAATGGCATTGGAACAAATTGCATAGAAACTAATAGAAAGTCAAGGGCTAAAAATATATGTAAGTCAAATGAATGGAACGTAATATACATAAAATAAACATTTTTTATTTTTCTTAATCGTTTTTTTTTATTTTATTTTTATACTCTGAACCCATTAAAAATGGGTAAAAAGGGTATAATGTATTTGTGCAAATGTATGTAACAGGCAGAAGGAAGCATCTCCGACCCCATAAAGTATATATATTCTTGATCAGCATCAATAGCCGAGTCGACCTAACCATGTCCGTCTGTCTGTCCGTCCGTTCGTATGTATGAACGAAAGGATCTCAGAATCTATAAGAGCTATAGACTTGCAATTTTGAGCTGTAGGTCCTCCTAGTGCCCGCGCTTTGCTTGTTTCCGATATTCGATAACTTGCCCCGTTTCCAAGTAATCGATACAAATCGATATCGAAATCCTGTTTTTGAGAAATTTTGGTAATAATATGAGCTAGAGTCACCAAACTTGATATGTTGCTTCTAGAATAATCTCTATATACATATATAACTGTTTGTCCTGACTGACTGAATGACTGACTGACTGACTGACTGATTGGTGATCAACGCACAGCCCAAACCGTAAGAGCTAGGAAGCTGAAATTTTCACTGTTGCTACCTTATGTGATGTAGGTGCACGTTAAGACGGGGTTTTGGGAAATTCCACCCGCAAGTGTGGAAAAATCGCGAAAAACGTTTGTATGTTAATTTTGTTGTTTACCATCCGATCGGCGTCAAACTTATTTTCAAAGATCTTTGTTCAAATTCATTTGAGGGGTGTTTCACACTTTTTGAAAAATCCATCCCTCCTTGGTGAATATGGAGGTCAAAGATTTGGTGGGTGACGTTTCGCGCTCAAATTCATTTCCAGAGATCTATAAGAAAAATCATTTGATACGTGTTTCACACTTTTCGCAGAATTCAAACTTCTTCTGGGGGAATGCGATTTAAAGATTTTTTGGGCGAAGTTTTAAGTTGTGTCCGATTTGCTTCAAAATTATTTTCAAAGCTCAGCATAAGAACTTAATGAATACGTATTTCAGCAATTTGGGAAATTCCACCCGCAACAGTGGTAAATTGGCGTAAAACGGTTATATGAAAGTTGTTTGTTTACCGTCCGATCAGTTTTAAAATCATTTCAAATTTTTTCGAGTACATTGATATTATAACATACGTGCCACGGGCAAGGCCGGGTTATACCCGCTAGTATATATATATATACCAAGTATCTTTCATTGTATAATTATCCCCAACTTCCCGCTACCACCACAAAGCTATAAATCAAGTTAATAATCTAACTTGTATTGCCCACTTATTTAAGCCTCTATTTATATGTAATTGACTTTTTGAGAACACAAATATTCTATGGCACAATAAGATGTAATGTCGAAAATTTCATTAAGATCGGTTAAGAAACACAAAAGTTATGTGCGCACGAGTTAGCAGCAGCTAGCGCAAATTGCACGAATTTCTGTATACTTGTACACACACATTCATGCGCGTCTTCTTTGAATACTATCAACAGCAATTGCGATTGTATTGTTTTCTGTGCTGCTATTTAAATTTTTTTCCTCAATAACACTCAATAATTGGTGTGGCTGTTGGGTAGAGGCGGTGGCAGGTAATGCGGTTAGTTGCGAGTTCGAGACCTACCGAGGAAACTATTTTTTTTTAAATTTATCTTTATTACTACTAAAGCAAACGAGCGCGTAGCGCGAGCTGCATTTGGTGTTGTAAGAACAGGGTTCAGGGTATCCTCTAGTCGGGAGCTCCCGACTAGAACCTCTAACTTGTTTATTTTTTTGTTTTATTTGGAATCGATCCGTGCCTTCTGATGCCTACCAAGCGAAACTACTACTATTATGTAACTTTTATGAATATAAACACTTAACAAATAAATTTAAATAAAAAGGTTAAAAATCAAGTTGAAAAGAACCTCAAAATGCAGCATTAAATGGCAGCGGAACACCTGAAATTAGACAGGTGAAAATAGAGCTTTGTGTAATAAAATGCCAGCAACAAACTACCACTGATTTTGTACATGGCATTCAATATGCATGAAAACACTGTGAAATGAGTGCACTTTATGTTAACCATTTGAACTTAATTAAATTCAAGGTTGGCCTGGTGAAAGTGAATGCAGTTGAAACACAAGTAAATGAAACTAAGTGGCAAAAACAACGCGAACCTAATTGATATAAAGTGAAGAAAGAAGAAGAGCTCGATAACTAATGCAATTACCTTGAAGCTATTTCTATACTGATGAATGTCAATTGATGGATTAGTTGGTAGCAAGTTTCGCATTACCTTTCACATGCCCGTTCCAATTCCACAGTTCTCAGACACCATAATCGTTGCCAATCAATTTGAAGGTCTTTTACCAAAACACAATCTTATCTAAACGTAAATGCAAAATTGCTTAATTAATCAACAACAAAAAAATAATAATCGTTGGGCCAGCCACTGTTTAATGCGAGTTTACTTATCGCATGTGGTGCTTAAGTACTTTTCGGTGTTGCAGGAAACTGTGAAAACTATCCCAGCCGAGTGCCCTTCTCTATCTATATGGCAGTCATATAGCAATTACATAGGCTCGTCCAGATAAGTACACGAAAGTACATACAACTCACATTCTGCCAACTACGTGATCCTCTATATCACGAAAACATTACAGATTTTATCTATATTCAGTTAGCCAAAAAAAAACGCAACCTACATATTTGTTGACCATATGTGAAATTTGTGATGTCCCAATATACTTCGTTTGGCTTCAGCTTAGGGTATTTTTTATGAAGGAGCAAGAAGTTGCGTTTCGATTTACGGGACAGAGCCGCGCACCTGTTGTCGACTGCAATCGACTGCAACCTGATTTGTTGTTGTTGCTGTTGTCGTTCTTTTTATTTTCTGCTTGTTCCTCTTCCGTTTTGCTGTTGCTTCATCGCCCTCTGTTCACATTAATGTTATTGTTATTTTGCATGATTGGCAAATACAAAGACAGATAACCATAAACAAAACCACCGACTACAGCTGTAAACAGAAACAACAACAACGACAACAGTATTTGTAGGTGGATAGATAGCTATCTGGCATTGCAATAAAGACGACTAGACTATCTGTGAATGTAATAGTAGTTTAGTAATTCATATGCATGCATTTATGGGCGATACATTCGAGACAGTCTTCGTCGAAGCCCGAAGCCGAATACCCAATCGATTTACATAAGTTTGGGGGGCAAGCCAACATGATCCGCATGGAATTACTTATTATTATTTACTAGGAAATAAGCATGGATTACAGCAACTGATGTCTCCTAGGCACACGTTTGTCCATGCAGATACAACCAACATTTAAAAAAAGTTCAAGCTCGCGCCCCCCATCATTAGATGGAAATACTTGTCATCGCCTCATTCCTTACCGCCATAATAACATTTCGATTTTCCCGGAAAAAACTATACTAAAACACAGTATACAATACAATTTATAAGAAAATATTGTCGAAATTTCCTTGACAAGTTCTTTGTTTCTTAACCGATCTTTATGAAATTGTTGCAATTGATTTTATTGACATAAAAATATCGAAAAAAAAAAATTAAAATTTCTTTCTGGTTCCAATTGAAATTTTACGGAATGGGGCGGTATCCAAAACCCTAAATATACTTAATATGTGTACACAAAACTCGAGCAGCTACATGTCAAATTTGGTCTCTAGCTCTTACAAACTAAGAGATACATATATGCTCAACAGAAATTCGATGTCGATTTGTTTTGATTGTTTGCAAATGAGACAAGTTCGAAATAAACTCGATCTGCGGCCCTCGTCTCTTGCTCCTATAGTCTGTGAGATGGCTGCGTTTATACAGACGTGTACGAGGACGGACGGATAGGCAGACATGGATAGATCGGCTCTGCTATTGATGCTGGCCAACATTATATAAACTTCACTGGGTCAAAAAAGCTTTCTTTCAGGGTATAAAGACAACGGGGCGCGAGGGCAGAGCGAAGCACAGCTTGAACAGCCTGTCACAAACTAGTTCAATTGTTATTCCAAATGCATTCGTTTGCTGTTGTTGTTTATTTACTTTTCTTTTCCGTTCATTTGTAAAATATTGAATGCTCTTTCGCCATTGTTGCCCGCAAAGTAAAGAGTTGGAAGATTATGAAAATGTTTAATTTCCAATTTGCAAAACTTTAACAGAAAAATTTTAAACAGTCTAAAAGGAATTTTGAAAAACTTTTTAGTTTTTTGCTTTAAATATCTTCTTATATAAAACTGATTGGTGGTCAACGCTCAACCTAAGCCGTAAAATTATAATTTACTATAGCTACATTTTAAGATTTGGTCCGGGCAATGCCGCCTAACACCAACTGGCTTTTTAGTAAAACGAAATACCAAGAATCCCCTACAACAAAAGAGAGTCACGGCTGTTGTGATTCATTCACAAAGCTTAAAATGTGTTTTTAACCTGATATGTAGCTTGGTTGGGTAAAAAAAAAAAACAAGTGACCCACACCCCAACCCCCTTTATGACTGGATCAACAAAATACGAGGGACCAACTTGGAAATACCCTCAACCCATCGCCGATCTGTCGTGACGAATATTCTAGCTTGCATACATACATACACAAAAATACAAATACACATACAAAAATACAAATAGGCACGCACGCAGCAGCTATGCTTCTTCTTCCCTCAGCCCCACACTATGTGATATGCTTTCTTGAATTCTATCCGCGCTTATCGTTCGATCTGTATGATATTTTCAGCGTATAAATACATATGTCATCCAAATCTGTGCAGATACCCAAAAACTAGGCCGAAGAGAAAAGTGTCCATTTTCATATCAACTTTTGCTCTTATAAACTTCGATTTTTAACGATTCCATCGAAACGGGTCGACTTATATATAGTTATAGTTATATAGTTATATATATGTAGATTCTGAGATTGGCAGACGAGTTGATCAGCTCGTTAGTTGATTTTGAGCAGAAATATATGTATGTACAACATTTATGGAATCGGAGATGTAGCGTTCTGCCTGTTACCTTTTTAGCCATTTTCAATAAGTGCAGGGTATATCAATAAAAGCAGCAAAACACCATCTGAAATTTATGTTTTGGCCTTTCCCGCGGCCGCTGAGCTAAATACGCGTTGGTTAATTTGCGCGCTAGCAGGCTGACTTATTAATTGCATCAGCCAATTCGAAGGCACACATAAGTACACACAAGCACACACACATACATACGTAAATATGTAGGTGTTATGTCGCGTGTGGCAATGAAATGAAGTTAACAGCACCAATTGAGCAAAGTAACGGTGAGAGCAGAAGTGCATGAGAGCTGTGGAATTGATCAGAAAACAAATGTAACTTAATTTTTCTTTTACGCATAAGCATACTTTCTTATCGGTTTTTCGCTCCAACGCCCACCCAACATACGAATACAATTTGAATGTATCTTTATATATTTCCCGTTTTCCATTACTTCCCCGTCTCTGGTATCTGACCAGAGTGCGTGAATGACTGGGCCATGCGTCATCAGCAGCGCGCCCCAAAAAACGAAATTAAAATAAATAAAGCAAAACCACACGCTCACACATAACGAAAAAACCCCCAACAAGACAAAATGCCGACACTGAGGCTGCTCTCCACAAGCTTCCCGCTCTCTGTGTACACTCTTAACTTCGTCACTGCTCGGCGTCATACCCTCGTGCGCTCTCTTCAGTGTTATTGGGGCTGCCAGCTGACGCAATGCGTGGCAGCCTTTACGTCAACCGGCAACGCTGCCTGCGACATCGCAGTCAGCTTTAAAGTAAAATATTCTTTAAAGTTCCAACAAGAAGCCAGCGGCAACGTCTCTGTTACAGAGGTCAACACACACGCACAGCGAAGCCTTAGCCGAGCGAGCGAGCAAATTAGAGCAAAGGAGAGGAGCGAGCTCGCAGCGCTGATAAGACGCTTGTTGTAACGATGTCGTGGTTGAAAGGAAGGCAACCAGATTATTTTGCTTGGCTGCGCGTTCGTCTTTAAATATACATATGCATGTATTCATGTACATATACACATACATATATGTTTGTATATACGTATGGGTGTCTAGTTGTTCTGTGTCGTTGATAAGGTCACGATGAAAATGAATGTTTGTTTTGTAATGTATATTATTGCACTTTCATAATCTGTTCCCTAAGTAAAAAGGCTATAGTACTTATTTATGCAATGTCCGTCTGTAAGCCTATTCGTATTTGCGCAGTCTTAATCCCCCTATAACTCTTTATTGTATGGAGTTAGATTCTGGGAGTCAACAAATTAATACACACAAGTCTATTTAGGTCCGTGAGGATGGTAAGTGATACGATTTCATGGTAATTAACTGCACGAATATTTTAAATTTGATTAATCCAATGCTACACATATTTAACATAGCATAACAAAACATAACAAACTATTTAACATGACATTAACAGTTATTAAAAATGCACCAGCGTTCACCAACACTGTCGTAACACGCTCTACACCCTATAACTGACAAAATATAACATTCCAAATAAGAGCTCACTGTCTGATTGGAATAATTTGACATGTCCAACAAGATTACCAGCAGCTCTTAACAAATGTTAACACTTGAAAGTTTCGTTCGAATTGGCATCTTGCATAAGATAAGATAGCTACTAGACCCACTTTCTCAAGTGTAACTGAACTTGTGCAGTACCCAATACACAATCGCTACACAACCCCCCCCCCCCCCTTCCAGTGGTACCTCTCTTTTCGATCAACCAATTATAGCATACAATATAGGTGGGTGGGTGTCTCTTCGCATTATCGTGCGTAAAAGCACGTGACACGCTGACATTTGTTAAGAGAGACGCGCAAAGTGGCAGCTGCTAATTGGTAGGGTAAATAATTGAACTTGAGCTGTATTTGAGATTTGTCGTGGGACCGCATTAATCGCAATTTCACAGATTAAGAATATATTTTAGCTAAGCGGAAAATAAGGTTGTTTATTTTTTTCTTCGTTTATCATATCAATAACAAAGTGCTAAATGGGCGGAGGCGACTGAGCAAACAGTGGAAAATTTTAATGCCAAGTCCTTTTTTAAATGGGAGTTAATCAATTATTTATATTGACGTAAGCGCTGGAAATCTTACTGTTAACATCAGAGTAACTATTGTTTCGTGAGTCTGTTTGTATTATATTACAATATGTTAACAGCAAATTCTTACGGTCGTATTTCGGCCCTCTCTCTCTCTTCGTACCACAACTTGTGTTCTCTCGCGTGCCGTGCTAATTTAATTTGCACACCGACTCACTCGGGCGAACAAGTGCGAAGGAGACAAAGAAAGCGACAACGGCAGCAGCCATTAGAGATGTGCTAATTTCGATAGGCCACTCGCTAATTGCCATAATTTTATGACTAGGGGGTTAGCGAGAAGAGGGCGGCAGCTTAGCCAAGATATTTGCAAGTCTTTTATTGTGAATGCCTCGTACCTCCCTCCCTCCCTTGTTGTACCGTCGATTCGTTTCGCGTATTGCGTTTTGCTCGATTTCCCATTGATCTGTGCAGCAGACTGGAAAGTTTTAGCTTTGTGGAATCGTCGAAGCGTGTGGATCGAAGATAGATCATGTGACAACGTTCCACGCGTCGCATATTAGAGCCAATCTTACCAAAACCCCTTTATCCAGGCCCGTACCGCAAATAAATGTACGTTTTAAAAATAGACCAGACAGGCGATAATTGCGTGCGGTAGGTGTAATAAAAATGGATACTTCATCTATTTTCGGACCAATTGTTTAATATTTTTGGATCGATGGCTTGGCCGAGGCGCTATTAAGCAAACCCCAAACACCAAACCGGACCAGCTTAAGTTCATGGCAAGTGCGAAAATTAAGTTGTTTTTTTTTGTATTGCATCGCCTGGTCTTAGTACGGTTGGGGGCGGCAGGCTGAGGATGGATTGGACAGTTGGTTTTCCAATACCACGCATCAGGTGAAAATCGTTTGCCTGTCTGGCCTCAAGCTAAAAAAACGAGAACAACAAAAGCAACACAAGAACTGCAAATCGTTAAAGCTAAAATAAAAGCCGAAAAGAAACTTAAATAGCGCATATATCGAATAGACATAATAATATCGCATGGCATTAATGAGCGCTGGCATTTAATTTGTGTCTAATAAACCGCAAAAGGTTAAATATATATACTATTTATATATGTACATATCTATACAAATGTGCATAATAATGTTAATTTTATATACATATATTCAATATTAAAGATACAACATTCATGGCAGAAATGGGAAAGTGCCTTTCTCGCATTCTTCCAAAGAGTTCAATAAAATTTTTCATATTCTCGCATTAATCAATGTTAAAATTTCCATAAATACAGTAAAATACTTGATTGCAACGCTTTCCCCCACTGCCTCCCCTTCCACCCACAACCTCATCGGTTGACTTTTCACTAAAATTGCAATTTAAAGCGAGCTCATACACCCATGCGAATTGCCCATCTTTAGATCGTGTAGCAAACCAGTTCAAATGCAATGGACCATAAATTCGATTGAAATATGTAGATTGTTGTGTTTCCAACTTTGAATGCTACGAAAGACATTGGAGATATTTCTTTTACTATTATTAATAGTTGAGTATTACAGGTAGGCCTCCTTCTGTCTGTTACACACATTTGCATAATGCTTACCCTATATATAATATACCCTTTATAATTATATTATTAAATGTGTTAAAATGGAAATGGAATGGTAACAACAAACAATGAAATGCGCAGTAATGTATAGGGAACACGTGGAATGGAACTGCGCGTGCTCGACAAGGAGATGTGTGCCGTTCAGTACATTCCTCCTTTCTGCTTTATTGTAAATGGAAACAAACGTTCATCAGACGATAACGTTTGAAGGGACGAGTCTGATGACAAAGACGTCGACTTACGCCGTAAAATGTCGTTAAAAAGGCAAATCCCGCTTCACAATCGATTGCAGTCGCAGTCACAGTTGTCAACGTCAAGCTGAAACGTGTGCTTTTTGTTTTTGTTGGGTCACATTGCACTTGTTGTGGCCGTATTAAGCTACTGACCGCTTTGGTTATTTATATTTTCGTATGTTTTTTGATCGGAAACGAACGTTGTTTCTGGTTCGAAAAATGCGCAGCTCCCAAAATGGGCGTGAGAAATCACAACAACATGAAAGCCGTTCGCTTATGGGCGTCATCATTAGCGTCATTATGCCATAAATACAACGAGAATGCATGTTTGTGTTCACATACCTTCATATACATACATTCATTCACATATGTACATATGTATGTATGTACATCCATATGAAGGTGAAAATATTTATAAACGGCGTGCGGGCAGAAGGACGCTCAGGGCAGGCAAGATGAACTATGTATATCGAAACAGCACGCATTAGCGGAACGCGTGGGAAACGAAACGGCGAGCACATATAATGCCACAGTCGCTCAGCAGACACAATTGCATTTGCGCGAAAGAGAAAGAATGCGTTTACGCATATGAATGCGATTACGTTTGGCTCCCACAAAAGGTCCAAGAGAGCAAAGAGCGTGCGCAGCCGAAAGCACAGTCGACAATACATATTAAGCTTTTGGGCAAGCTTTTCATTTTTTTTTACCGATCGGCTGTTGCCTTGAACCATTGGCACAATTACTGCGTGGGGGTACGCATCGAAAGAGAGCAAAAGAACAGAATGCAACGCAAAGAGACAAGCAGAGCAGGAGAGAGGCCGCACTTCGTACTAGAGATGAGCGCGTGTCAGTATTCCGCAACCCGAACAATTCCGAATGTGAATGTTTTGCTTTGACTTTAGATTTTGTGTTTTAGTGCAATTAACTGCTTAAAAGTTAAAATAAAAAACAATCTTTTTATTAAATCATTATTCTAATTTTTAGAGAATTGTTTTCATTATCTGAGCTTTTATATTAATATTTAATTAAAATGTTTGTAGCCAGATTAAAGGTCGTGTTGACGCGCTTCACACGAACTGGTCGTGTAGATTCGTGCGTGTTCGTGTCGCGAAAGAAAACGAAACACGCGCCCAACTATAGGTCGTACCCAATGCAAGCGTAATGCAAATAATTTGTATATTTGAAACATAAAAAGCATCACAAAAAGCAAAGGCATAAAAATAGCTGCAGACTTAGTAGTTGTTGTTGTGTGCAAACATTTATCCGTCTGTGCTATTTTTATAAAACAAAAAACAAAAAGTGAAGCGAAAGAGCGTGTAAAAGCAGCAACAACAAAATAAGAAAAAGACGTTGACTGACTTGACTTCTGCTTGGCGTCTGCTGCTGTTAGTGCTGGGAAGGGGCACGGCCGGCAGCGGCTACGCCGGCACCACGATGGGGCCCCAGTTCATGCGAATTTTTTTGGGAATTTTCCACTGGCAACGCGACAGCAACAACATGAATAATTCACTTTTGGCCCAAGGCATGCGCATGCTTGTCTGACTGTCTCTGTTTGTGTGTATGTGTGTGTGTTTATGAATGTGTATGTATGTGTATGTGTGTGTGTATGTGTGTATGTGTGTGTGTGTGTGTGTGTGTGTGTGTGTGTGTGTGTGTGTGTGTGTGTGTGTGTGTGTGTGTATTTCAACATTGTCGCCAATAAGAAATTGCATGTACCGCTGTGCTGCCTTCAACCAATAAACCCTCCACATTCCCCTCACCCAAATATGTTCTTTTGCCCATAGGCAAACGCACAGCACTGCTGCAGTAGCATAACAGACCAAATCAGTCTCTAAATAGAGAGAGAGACAGAGAAAGAAATGAAGAGGGGCAGAGCACTTCAACGATTGACTCGCTAGCAAAAGCCACCCAATTAGCGCGCAGGCGCGGCGGCAGCAACAATTACAACTACAAGTACAAGTATAAAAACAACAGCAACAACAACAAAAAAGCAACAGCAATGTGAAACGAAACTGGTTTGAAGACGCGTTGCCGCCCGCCGTTGCTGCTGCGCCTGGATGTCAAAGACGAAGAAGGCGAAAACAGCAAGACGCTGAGGCTGACTTTTTGCTCACTTGTTGTGTGGCGTGCGAGCGAGACAGAGAACCCGATATTGCAAACTTTTCCATTGATGAATTTTTTTTGAACCGCTGGACAAACGGCAAAAAGCGAGTCAAAAGAGGGGGACAGTAGGCGCCATGGCAGCCGAATTAGATTGTGGCGGCTGGTTCATTCGCGAACTATCCTATATTTCACGCACATACACTCACCGCTCCGCTGGTAAAACGCGTTACCAATAGACAAATACTTTTGCTTTTTGCCTAAATTCAAACTAACTATATACACAATACCTATAAACAGAATAAAAAATATATACATACATATGTATGTATGTATATAAAAGTGCAGCACACACAGTCATAGACAAACACATATGTACACGCACACACACACACACTACTATCAGATTGAAGTGGAGTTTTATAGAACATTCCCAGCAATTAGCTGAAAATTACATAGTTTCATTGCAAAAAAATCAATCTACAAATTATCGAAAATTTCTTCCCATTTTTATGTTTTTGCACAAAATATACCGACAAATATGTATGTATATATTTCAATTGGCATTGTATACATTTGTGTACACTTTGTTGTTGCTGTTGCTTATCTGTGCTGTTTTCATATAAATATGTTATAAATTCATTACACTGCACTACACAATCATTATCAACTAGAAAAAAATAAAATAACAGAAATAGTCTTTTCGTGTGTGTGTTAATAATTTACGCGATACAAAAACGTTACTGTTGTTTCACTTTAAGTATACTTTTTTCGTTTTATTTTCTCACTGTGTTTCGTTGCTTTTATGCATGTATTTTTACGATTTGCGCGCTTTGCGGCCTGGTCGTTGGTACGACAGAGACAAGAAACGTAGACGTAACGAAGCGAAGTGGGCAAAGACGAAAACGACGAAAATGACGAAGACACACGAGACGAGACGAAAATACGTATACGCCTGTTCGGTAGATTCAACGCGAGTGAACTAAAAACGTTGCCGCTTGGAGCCAGACGGTGGCGACGGTTGCGGCAAAACGCAGCTACGACGGCGACAGCACCGTCGGCAGCGCTGCCAACGCCACCAATATATATGTATGTGCGTTTGTGCATATGTTTAATTCACATTTTCTTTTTTAGCTTGTGTTTTGCCCTGGAGCATTGAACGTTGTGAAGAACCGCAAGTTGATCCCAAACACAACGCATAGCGCAAGCCAAGAGTAGGCGCACCACAGAAAGAGAGAAAGAAAAGAAACAAACAGCCGAAGCGAGAGCCAGCCAAAGAGAAATAGAGAGCTCTAGAAATTCTTGTTAGGTGGGGGCCATCAGCCGGCGGTGGCGCTGTTGATGTTGCTGCTTTGGCTGCTTGTTTGCATGTGTGCGTGTGTGTGAGCGTGCGTGTGAGTCTGTAAGCGTGAGAGTGTGTGCCTGTGTTAATTGACGGTTTACTTGCGGCTCACTCGTGTTGCATTTGATTAGATGACGTCGAGGTGTTGGCTTATGTAGAAATAATACGTGAACATAATTAAGTGACGCTCCTGCGAGTGATATATGTTAATAAACCCACAACAATGTCAAGGACACGCTTGCAGTGCAAGAAATGAATGATAACGAAGAGATGCGGCAGTAGGGCAAATATTCGTGTGGCGCCTAAAAGTATGTGACATCTAAAATTCAATTGCGGCAACATTTCATCAGATTTGTTTTTTTTTTTTGCTATTACCAATGAGCACGAGTGTTTCCTTGAATTAAAATTTACGACATTTCGATAGTTCGTAAGGATTTATCGAACGCAACAACTTAAGATCATATCGTCGATTATTACATCAAAGATGTTTTGTATTTTAAACAGAACTTAATGTGCCGTTACTTGCACAACTCTCTATCCTTCTCACTCTCTTTCAGAGTTAAAATATATGTATGTATGTTCCAAGTTTGCTCGCTTACCCATATTTAATAAAAACTATTTCGAAATTATCGATAAAACGGTTATTGCTAGTCAACTTACCTGGAAAGAAAGAGAAAATAATGGAATTAGTTTTGCATTTGGAGAATTCGATAGTTTTATATGACACTGTATTGCATATATCGGAGATTGAGGTGATGTTAGACACTAACCAGCCGGGGCTTGCACAAAATGCTTGTCATAATTCTTGGCGGAGTTGTGCCTGCTGATTCCAATTCCGGCTTGCTGCTTGGCGGAGCTTTGATTGCCGAGCTTGGTGGCGCCACCCTCGCGGGCGGCGCCCTTCAGCCTCCCCGCCCGATTGGTGGCCGTTTTGGTGGCTTTAAATGTTGACGTTATTTTAAACTATATTGAAAGGTATTCCGAAATCGTTGGTGAAAATTTTGACCAAGCGCCCCCCACCTATGTTAAGTTTCGTTTATTTGATTTCTTCTATGGGGACGATACGAAAGAACTATTTACTGGAAAATTTTGACAAGAAAAGTTTAGCATGCTTCTTGGCACGTCCAGCATCCCCAACTAAGCCCAAACTATCTAAGTAGATGAACATGCATATGATGTCTGACTGACTGATTGGCAGACTCAAAAGCTGGGAAGCTGAGTTTTTTACTGTGGTTATCTTATGTTTTCTTCCTCAACACACAGAAAAATCTTCACAGTTTTCACAAAACTAGGCCCTCTGTGTGGAAAATGAAAGTTTATTTTTTGTACGATCTGCTACAAACTCTATTTAAAAGCTTTTCATAACACTTTAATGAGTAGGTGTTTCAGCGATTTTCAAAACCACCCGCAAATGTGAGACTTTCTTTTATACCATTCGATTGAAGAAAGGGATGTAAGACCTTATATAATTGTTACATAAGGTCAGATAAATGGTCAAAAGTCCTAATTTCCAATTCAATAATTATCGATTTCGTTAAGAAAGGTTGCCTCATTTTGCCCTTAACATTATATTACAGCCCTTAACTCATTTACGATGGGTTCAGGTGTATAACAGATACAGATACTGAAGTAAAAATAAAAATTTCTGAACGTTATGTAAATACATTATTTGTATTAAATTATACACTAGCGGATTTAAAATTTAATAATTAGTTTAAATACGGTCGGAGTAAAGTAGAACTTTCGTCTATGCGAAGGGTTGCAATTTGTAAAACTTACGCAGCAGAGCTTCTGCCTGCGCCACACTTTTGGAACTTTAATGTTGTATAACTTCTATGTTTGTTGCTGGATCTCCATGAAATCTTGATGGCATAAGACTTGAGTTGAACAGCCTTCCGAATTATATATGTATATAATTACAAGGTCTTTTTATACCCTGAACCCATTGGGTAAAAAGGGTATAATGGTTTATTGCAAATTTATGTAACAGGCAAAAGGAAGCATCTCCGACCCCATAAAGTATATATATTCTTGATCAGCATCAATAGCCGAGTCGATCTAGCCATGCCCGTCCGTCCGTCCGTCTGCCGATCCGCCTGTCCGTATGTATGAACGCGTCGATATCAGAACCTATAAGAGACTTGAAAGGAACGTACATAGGTTCTCCTAGTGCCCGCAAAGTTTTCTGCCGATATTCGATAGCTTTTCCAATTTCCAAGCAATCGACAAAAATTGATATCGACATCCTGGTTTTGAGCAAATCTCTTAAGTCTTAAAGCTAGAGTCACCAAACTTGGTATGTAGCTTCCATTATAGTATATGCAGAAGAATTATTTTGCATTTTTAAGCTACCGCCACCAAGAAATTTCAGGGTATCCCTGAATAAGTTAATTTTCCCCTTTGTAAGGCTATTTACGGAAAGATAGATAGAAAAATATATATGTATATAATCCAGACAGAAATTTTACGGGCGTCTCAGTGGAATTTAATCATTTCGAATGCCTTCATTTGTGTTCACTAGTAAGTATTTAAATTCTAAGTTTAAGTCTATGTCCAGTCCTATAAAATGAGGAACATAAAGATACGAACATAACTTCATTCAACCAAGTAATGGAAAAGGTTGTTTTTTAGTCCTCTTTGCCCTTTGTCAGGAGAGCAAAAGGAGGTGTAATATTTGGCGAACCCGCTCCTCGGAAAAGCCGAGCAGTCGTCTAATCGTTCGACATTCCGCTGACAGGCCAAGCTCGTAAAGGTTGCTCAGAGGCCTGGCTAACCGAAATGGTGTGACATGTTTGCTCAGCCCGGACGGACGCTTTACGAACATATGAAACATTCCTAAAACATGGCGTCGGACTTTGGAAGCAAAGGAACCAAAAACTTTGCTTCTCATTCATGCACTACAAATTTCATAAAGATCGGACTATAAGCACCGAATCTATTTAAGTCTGGTCGCTACGTAAACTGTGCATTAAGCGGCGTGCTTGTGCGCTTGTGTATTTGTTTTTGTGTATGTGTGAATATAAGGACCCAGTATAAATTGGTTGCTAATCAGAAGTATTACTCGCAACATGAAATTCCGATCAGAAGTAGTTGCAAAAACATAATTAAATTTCAGAAACGATCGGGTTTTGCCAAATATTAGAAGGCATTCTGGTGGAAGGAAAAGGCTTACAAACGAAGACAATGGAGTTGAATTAAATAATGTCACAATACTGTGTTGTACTATACTTGTAAATTCATAGAATAAAATATTTATTTATATACCATACACATGTTCTTAAGTTTTCTTATACATTTTTCACTTTAGTCAATTTCACAAGTCTGAAAACTGGGGAACTGCTCAGTCTTCTAGGATATTTTTAAATATGAGTTCCATGCTTCTGAGGATTCTCGAATTAATTATATTATTATTATTATTAATAAGTATTATTGCAATGCGCGATTCAAATATTGCTTCTAAAAACTTATTATCAATTGCTTAGACATTTTTGGAAAAGAAACAAACATTTATAAGTATAGTTAACACATGTTAAAACTAATAAGAATTTTTTGAATTTACGAAAATTTCATGAATTTCCTTTCCCGACGTTGAAGGCATGAAAAAATGGGCATGCAGCAGCAAGCAGCAGTCTATTTTAAGTCTTCCTGCTGCATTGCCTTCCGATATAGGAAAACTAGCATATGCTAACATTTTGAATTTAACGATTTCATCACTTTAAAAGACAACGCCTTTTATGCACTGATACTCAGAACATCAAAGATTTGGGGCTGGTTTCGCCCTCAGCATCAACTAGCATGGCAAACTCTAGCAACAGGTTTGCCTTGCTAGACTTGGACATGGACATGGATGTAACCAGTGTAAGCCATGTTGCCGAAAGTTCCATAGCTACAAATGCACAACCAACAACTCACATCATAATGCGTCTAATAACAACAATCAGCTTAACGGTACCCCAAAGTTACCGCAAATAGTTGTGAGTATTACCGACCTTAATGATCTCTTTGAACTAATCATGGAGGTCACTAGTCTAGATAACGTGGCAGTCAAAGTCAACAAACGAGAAACATCCAGAATATTTCCCAAAGACAGTGATACTTACAGAGCCATTGTTAACCATTTTGATGGTACTGGTGTTGAGTTCCATACATATCGTATCATATTAAAGGAAGAGAAGCCTTACAGAATAGTAGTTAGAGGGCTCACCAGAGCACTTTAAACAACGATTAATTATTGCCAATTTAAAAAAAAATGGCTTCGATGCTCTGCAGGTACACAACCCAAGATCAAGGACCATCAGAGATGAAAAACTCAATATATTCTTCATTAATATAACGCCATGCGCAAAAATTAATGAAATATATGATATCAAAACACTTTGTCGTCAAAAAGTGAGAATAGAAAGGATGCGAAAAACATCTGAAATCGCTCAATGCATACGATGCCAAGAATACGGTCCCACAGCCAAATATTGCCGTCGTCATCCCAATTGTGCACGATGTGGTGAAGATCATCTCAGCAAGCTATGCGGACATCCCCAAGATGAACAGCCTACCTGTATGCACTGTGGTGGGAATCATATGGCAAGCCACAAAGGATGCCAGTGGTACCAGGAGTATCTTTGACGATCAATGGGCTCTTCAATGAAGCAGCAGCAACAAACACAACAAATGCCTAAACCCTCTAGGGTCAATACTGGAGGCAAGTCCTATGCCTCAATAGCAAGAAACGGCAAAACGAGCCTGCCCAGCGCCGTATACATGAACTTCAAGCGCAACTACAGTGATTAAAACCAAAAGAAAATATTAGGCAGCAGCAGCATCCAGTTGACGTTCAGTCACTATTGGAACAACAGCAACAGCAGTTTTTGAAATGGCAACAACAGCTGCAAATACAGCAACAGCAGCAATTCCTCTTGTGGCTTCAGGAGCAGCAACGAGAAGAACCACAACAAAACAAGCAAAACAGTCAGCGACTAGAACGGCTCGAAAAAATGGTTCATGAAATGGCCAACATGATAAAGCAATGGACTGGAGATGTATCGTCTTACCAGCTCCGTAACAACGCCTCAGTCTCACAATGAATTCCCTCAAGATCCTTATCTGGAATGTCAATGGCATTGCAGGAAAAGCCAGAGCCAGAGAAGTTGAGCTCTTCGCGCACAACAACAATGTCGACATTCTTCTCTAAAATGCGATCAGACTAAACCGAGGTGAAACAGTCAAAATATACGGATATTCATTCTATCCAGCTTACATCACGCCACAATCACGGCAGTGTAGGAGTGGCGGTATTCGTAAAGAGTTCTCTCCGCCACTTTCCACAAAGAGTTATTGAAACGCGAACCATACAAATGTCTTCAATAAGAGTTGCCACATGTTTGGGAGACATGGAATATAGCGCCATATACTGCCCACCAAGGAATAGAATTGAAGAAAGCCACTTCAGTGACATACTCGCTTCTTGCGGCCACAGGTATCTGTTTGGTGGAGATGGTAATGCGCGACATTGGCTGTGGGCAGATACATACAATTCACCCAGGGGCCGAGAACTAGCCGAAGCCATTACAGCCAGAGGAGCTAATATTCTTGCAACAGAATCATCAACTAGATACCCACATGTTTCCAGTCACACACCTACTTGCATTGATTTCGCATTATATCATGGGATACCGGATTCTCAAGCAAATATCTGCCAAGCCCTCGGCTAATCACCAACCGTACTGATATCATGGCTTTCAGACAATATCTTAATTGCTCCATTCAATTAAATTCGACTCTGAACTCTGAAGAAGACATTGAGAATTCAGTAGATTCTCTAACTGAAAATATACATATGTATATAGAGCTGCTACTGCCACAACACCACCCAATCCTAAGTCACGTTCCATTAGTTATGTCATTGTTCTCACGAGGGAGGCTAAAGAGCTAATCAGAACAAAGAGGTGCCTCCGAAGAAGAGCAATTCGATCTCAAGATCCTTGGGACCGAATTTTGTGGAACCGAGCAGCAAAACAGCTACATAATCTCTTAAGGGAACTCAGAAGTGATTTCTTCGAGCAAAAACTGGCTTCCATGGACTACACCGTCCATGCGAACTACTCTCTATGGATATGCACAAAATCGCTTAAAGTACAACCCTTTAGACAGGTTCCTGTCCGATGTCTTAGTGGCGAACTTGCTAAAAACGAAGGGGAACAGGATAATGCTTTCGGATACCATCTAGAGGCTCGTTTTACTCCTTATGAATTTGCTACGATAGAGCAGACTAGGGAGACCCATCAGAATCTGCAGACTCCTCTGCAGATGTCCCTGCCTATTGAGCCTATAAGGATTGAAGCTCCGGGTATCGATAGGATTTGTAATGCTACGTTGAAAGCCTTGCCTACAAGGGCGCTCCTCTATATAGTATTAATTTTTAATGCTATTATCAGGCTCCAAGTGTTCCCAAAGCAATGGAAATTAGGAGCGATCCTGAGGATTCACAAGCCAGGCAAACCAGAAGTGGATCCTGATTCGTATCGGCCAACAAGTCTCTTACCCTCCCTGTCTAAATTATGGGAGAGGACTATTGCCAATCGGATTAATGCCATTATAAGCCAATGCAATATCTTGCCGGCTCGTCCACTTATACTATGAGAGCAGAAGTGCCGCAGGGCAGTGTTCTTGGTCCGCTGCTCTTTTCCGTGTATACCTAAGATATGCCCAGCCCGACCTCTCAATATATGGAAGCTATTATTGCGACATATGCAGATGACATCGCAGTCGATTATAATTCCAAAAGTCGCGTAGAAGCAAGTAATGGGCTACAGGGGTATCTTGATACTCTTGCAGCTTAGTGCAAACGGTGGAATTTGATGATTAAACCGCTGAAAACAATAAACCCATGTTACACCCTAAAAAGCTGATGCATATCCCTCCAATCCAGCTAGAGGGAGTTACCCTGGAGCAGCCATCACAAGCTAAGTATCTCGGCATTATCTTGGACAAGCGCCTTACATTTGGGCCACACCTCAAAGCTACGGTAAAAAAATGTCTTCACAGACTGCAACAACTGCGGTGACTCAACAATAAAAGGAGCACCTTGCCGCTGAGATGCAACAGAGCTGTATACGTGCACTGTATTTTGCCGATATGGCTTTATGGAGTGCAAATTTGGGGGATTGCAGCCAAATCCAATTATAAACGTATACAGGTATTGCAGAATCGGGTACTACGACAGATAACCAACTGTCCCTGGTACGTACGCGGTTCCACACTCCATAAAGACCTCAAACTGCATACAGTTGAAAAGCAGATTGGAAGGCACACAAGCAGATTCAGCGAAAGATTGCTGAGACACCGCAGCCTGCTCGCAAGAGGACTACTCCCTGCCCGACCTTTAAGGCGACTTAAACAGCAAGGTTTTGCCAAGACGATTGGACGTCAGTAAGACTACCTGCATTTAAAATCCTCATACTGAGCGTTATGGGGTTCGGTTCTAAATTACATTTTCCATCCATGTGTTGTTAAGTTACTAAATTATGATTGTACAGGTTCTACACTGTTTGTAAAGGTAGCCCGACGCGGTTTTAAGGCAACCTTAACCTCCTAGTCAGGCACTCCCAACTAGAGCTCGCTTCCTTCTTCATATTTGACTTAACATCAAAAACTAATCTCTCAGGATTGCATGCATCTAGTGTTGACGTTCTCAAAAGTTTTATCTTTTAATTTTCACGGGCTGTTCAACATTTTGATATGTCCTCAACAGTTTATATTATTTATAGTTTTCATATAATAAAATACAACAAATCTACGCTTTCATTTTGCTTTTTTGATAGATAGGCGCACATAAATGAAGACAAAATGCTGCTGTTGTCTATGGTTAAACTTATTTAGCCCTATTTTTACAGTTAAGCGCTTTGTTTTAGTCGTTGGTTTAGGTAATTGGATATATGCAACCATAACTTGCGCAAATCTTAACCAACTTCAATTATCTAATATTATAACCTTATGAATTATGTGATGCATGGAAGATATAGATATCTCTGGTCCCATGATCTAGGTCAGCATCAACAGACGACGGGTCAATAAATCCACGTCTGCTTGTTTGCTTTTATGCTAGCTAGTCTGTCCGTCTCGGACAAAAATATAAAATAGGTCTATAGGAGGAATTGATGGTCTGTTTGTTCGTATAGAACATCTGTCGAATATGCCTCAAACATTTTTCAACAGAAATCCATCAACAGATTATTCGCTCCTGGCAAACTAATTGTCAATACTATATAGAACGTGACCGTATTTATAGGGGAAAGGGTATTTGATGTTTACTTTGTGGTCATACGCTCGTGTGACTGGAGTGCTCGGTCGGGCGTTGGCTCGAGATGGGATTTGTATTCGTATTTAGTGGCACATGACCGCAGGATATTTACAGTTGATTCAAATTTTTGTCCAATTTCATAAATTTAAATAACAAGAGATTCATAAATTAGGGCATGAATTTGGCTTGCAGCCAATTGTGCAGCAGCAGAGACGAAAATCACAATTGGAGCAAACAAGCGCATTTTGGGGGTCGCCGTTCGCAAGCAGCAACGAAAATAAATACATACATAAATAAGTATAAATTAAATTCTTATGAAAGAGCACAAACGCAAGGCAAGAGCAAAAAAAAACAAGGCTGCAGTCGAGTGTAACAGCCTGCGCAATGCCCTGTTCAATCTTCTTGATT
The DNA here is from genome assembly GCA_035045885.1 of Drosophila borealis. Taxonomy (NCBI): domain Eukaryota; kingdom Metazoa; phylum Arthropoda; class Insecta; order Diptera; family Drosophilidae; genus Drosophila; species Drosophila borealis. Next base: position 3,242,361 of record JAWNOR010000112.1, read on the forward strand.
ATCGGGTAGTGGACTCCAAGATTCCAACCCCATAGCGGTTACTGATTGAGGTTATGCATTAAACTAATATACCCATTGTCAGTTTCTGTATAGATCATATAAATACTAACAACATTCTCGCATTGCATTGTGCCGCTTGCCTTAACGCGCGGTATGCGCCCCGTCTGTCTATGTGGGTCATTATCTTGTTTACGCCAAAAGACGCAAGCGCAGGCAGCGACGCCGCTGCTAGCACCCAAACGCATGATCCAATCGAACAGACCAACGGAGCACGAAAAGAGAGCACGCCCGTCGCCCGTCCGACCGATGCGAATCATGGAAACGTGTATGCGTTTTCTGTGTGCAAAAAGCGCATGCTCACTTACTTGCATAAGTACACACACACACACACATGCACATGCACATACATGTACATACATTTATGTAAGCACATATGAAAGTTCATATCTTAAAATGAAATGAGTGCACCAAATGCCAGAGAGAGGGCCATCGTGAGTGAAAGAGCTTTGCAAATGCTGCAAATACCTTCTAAGACCACAAAAACAAAAGAGAAAAGCCTTGCAAACAGTCTTTGGTTGCCATTCAAAACGAATTCGTGCAAGCTTTCGGTTTAAGGGTGAATACCAGAAGACAATTGTATGCAATGCAGATAAATATAGTGCAAATAAGCGGCACACAAATTCATTCTGTGATTGCTCTGTAAGTGCCATTCTCTTAAAAGTTAAGAGCGTGCGCGCCTTCGCACGTATCCGTATCTACACATCTATTAAAGGTAGGCATGGAAAAATGAATTTTTTTCTGTGAGTATTGGTACGTGCGAAAATGTACGTAATAGACAGAAGGAGGCATTGTCGATCCGACAAAGTATGTACCTATATTTTTGATTTGCGGTTACTTTTTATTTGAATTAATTATCCAATTTTAATTTTTAATTATTCTTAAATTGTTAAAGCTTTGTATAGCTTTCACAATCAATATTATCCTTCAATGTTTGCATCATTTAACTCTAGTCGTAATACCTGTCTAGTCTTTCATCCTCCCTTTTCTATGACTGTTGTTGCTACCGTCTTTTCACTAATTACGAGCGTAATCGGTTGCATGTAAAATAAATTACGACGCTCACCTGCACACATGCAACTAATACATTAATACATGCACACGTACACGAACACATGTGCACATTCAAAGCTAAAAATTATTAATTGAATTTGGTTTTTTGCACGCGCAACCTACCTCTCTTCTCAAAGGCAATCGCCGAATAGAGCGACCGACAGGTTAAAGAACGCATACTCAAACACGTGTATTGAGAGAGCAAGAGAGAGAGAGATAGAGAAAAAGAGATATAGAGAGAGATAGAGAAAAAGAGATATAGAGAGAGATAGATAGAGTGAGAGAGATAGATAGAGTGAGAGAGATAGATAGAGTGAGAGAGAGGCGCGCTGTTGATCGTAAGAGCGTCAGTTTCAACAGGTAAAATAGCCCAAGTTCTCTTGTTGTCGTTGCAAGTGTGTGTGTGTGGGGGGGGGGGGGGGGGGGGGGGGGTGAGTGGCACAATTAAAGAGCAATTATTTTTCCAGCATTATTCTAGTGTTGTATATTCCTTAAAGTTAACAGTTTTTACCTTCAAGCAGTGAGCCGCGGTTGATCAACATGCTCGTCACCTTCTGTAGCCAACAGTAGAAGCGAAATAAGAGAAAAACGCTGTGCAGCGCCGCCAGTGCTGCGCTTTTGTTGTTGCAGAGAGCGCTTAGCGACCGCGGCGAGAAAGCGTTCAAATGCGTCAACGTCGCTGCTGACCTTCTTACTCAAGTCGATTGTTGTTGTAAAATTGGTGATGGTCTTTTTTTCATCAGCTCAAGAACGTTCTTTGCAGGGGGTGGCAGTGGGTAACAGCAACAACAGTAATTTTGACTGCTGCCAACTTCAAAGCCAGCGTCGTCGCCGTTGCTGCTGACAGCGCAGTTATCGTTTAACTAGATGCACACAAACACGAGGGACGGCACGGTTAGCTACACACGACCGAGAACAACGTCGACCAGAATGCAATAAGTAGAAATTTGAAGAAAAATATTGCACTTTTTGGGCGCTGGCACTTTCCACGTTCTGCAGCGCTTTTCACATTTTATTTTTCTTTACATTTTTCTATACAATTTGTTAAAGCAGCGCAATTAGAAATACACACGACACACACACACAGGCACACAAAATATTTAAACAAAAAGCAAATAACTAAAAAAAAAAAAAGCAATGCGAACAACAGTGAAAAAGTAAAGTGAAGTTGGTTGCGCGCGTTTTTGCGTTGTTCTCAGCGTTACTTCGACGAATTTCGTGCTACTGAAAGCCAGAGCGAAAAAAACACGAGCAACGACAATTCAACTCATCACACAACTGTATGCATTGGCCGCAGCGGCAGCAGTAAATGTTGCGGCGAAAAACCAAACAACAGTCGATGGCGACATCGCTCTGTGAGAGCATAACAACGACCGACCAACGAGCATGCGACTGGCGGGAACGAAGAGAGCTCAGCGAAGCGGCAGGTCGTGTGAGGTGAAACTGTCGAGGGTGAGTGTATATCGGTATATGAGTATATGGGTGTTTGTGTGTATCTGTGTGCGAATTCGCTGTGCTAGCATGCGCGTCACACTCGCCATGCGGTGGTAGCGGTGACGGCGACTGAAGCGAGCTTCGTACCTATTTACGTGTATTCATGTATGATTGTGCTGGTGTGTTGGAAAAAACAGACACTTTTCGGAGCGCAACAGACAAAACAGCGGCACCCGACCATCGCAGTCGCTGCGCGCCATCACCTTTGTGTACAGTGGGGTCGCGGTCGCTTACGTGACCTGCGCGGCCACTGCATTGCGCCACTGTGCCGCACCGCAAAGCAAGTTTGCAATTGGGAGAGAGAGAGAGCAAAATAGAGAGCGATTGTGGTGAGTAATCGAGTGCTCTCGTATGTGTTTGTGCATGTACATTGGAGTGCACGCGTGTGTGTGTGTGCGTGTGTGTGTATGGGTGAGATGGTTAGTACGAGTGTGAAATCGATTGAATCGCTGGCGCTGCAGAAAATGAATATTCTGACAGCTGCTGGGGCGCCCTAGTGGATCAAAGGAGGGGATGAGGTTAAGTAGAATCAAGGAAAGGCGGCTTGCTTAGTCAATGCCCCGATGCTGCTCTCGAGGTCGATGAGGCACGTGGAGCGGACCGCTGATAAATGTCAATAAAGTATAGCGTTTAATATGAAATATCGGACATGGGGTGGCTTAATAAAATGTAGCTAATATACAGGAGACTAAAAAACCCATTTTTTCCTTAGCTCTATAGCCCCATCATATTACCATAAATTTTAATGAAAGCATACAAATGCATAATATGCTATTTGTGACGGTGAGTGCGAATTATACGTAGTCATAATTATGATTGTGAATCATGATTAGCTCATCAGTCAAATTGATTGAGAAACCCTCGTTGGTTGGTGCTTAATAGAAAAAAATTGATAGCTAACACAGTCGATTCCACAGATTAGAATTCGCGACTAATTTCAAAATTAAACGCAAGCCTTGAGAGTGAATATAGTATGTACATAAAAACACATTTATATTTATTTGGTATGTGGAGAAATGGACAAAAAAAAGAAGTTACAACCACGGTAGCAGATATCGGTTGAGCGCGTGACTCTCATAAACTCTAAGTGTACGCTTCATATTCCTCTCTCTCTCTCTCTCCTTCTCTCTCTCTCTCTCTCCTTCTCTCTCTCTCTCTCTCTGTCTCTCCTTCTCTCTCTGTCTCTCCTCTCTCTCTCTCTCTGTCTCTCCTTCTCTCTCTCTCTCTCTGTCTCTCCTTCTCTCTCTCTCTCTCTGTATCTCCTTCTCTCTCTCTCTCTCTCTGTATCTCCTTCTCTCTCTCTCTCTCTCTCTCGCTCCTTCTCTCTCTCCCTCTCCTTCTCCCTCTATCACCACCTTAAGTTTTAATGAGCCCTCTGTGATCTTCAAGTGAAATTAATCATGGATCAGACGATAGTAGCTCGAAGGGGCTGCCAAAGCAGTCCAATCAGCAAATATACTTTTACAGCTGATTGGCTTTCAAATTTAGATAACGTTTAAGCACACTATATAGCGGCATATCCGACAAAAAGTCCAACTGAACGCTAACGAAAAAGTGAGTTCCACTTGAAATAATTTACAGACTAAAAACCTTTAACTAAATAATGCGAGCGACTAATTGCGTAGCCTACCTCTGGTTGTGTTTTACAAAACTACCAATAGTCACGTTTTATAACACCTTTATTTCAATTTCAATTTCAAACACTTGTTTAGAAAACTGTTTTAGAATATTTCCGGTTTTATTGATATGTATAATGAATTTATATCAATAATATTCGAATGTATAAATAGTTGACTAGACTTACCTTCAACAAATATTATGTTAATTTAATCCGACTCGCATTACTCATTAAGCCACATTACAAGATATAATTGATATATATTTTTAAACAATCGTACGTTCACGACTGAATAGCAACAATCCGATATTTGGGAATTAAATAAAAACTGTGCCCCAATATTTAAAAAATGCATGACAAAAGTTGCACAAAAATCCGTAGAAGAATTTCTTCATTTAAATTAGGCATATGTAAGTAAGAAAATCAAAAGATATGCCTATTACACATCTATAAAATGTCTGCAAGTGTATTAAAACTTAGATCCTCAAACGATCAATTTTTTTTCTAGCTCTTGAACTAAAGAAGCTTTATCTTTTCTGAGAGAGGGTATTATAAATTCGTACTAAAATTTTTAACGCATAGCAGACTTCACTGACCACACGCAAAAATCATTAACTATATGTATTTCATCAGTATCAAGAGACGAGTCGATATAGCCATTGTGTCTGTCTGCGTCTGTCTGTAAAAGGGGTTTTCGTTACAAATGCATGCAACAGGCATATGTGGAACGAGTTTGTGATAGTTTGTCGATATCTCGCTTCATTTCGATATCGATCCAACTCGATTTTAAAACATAACTCAAAAACAAGTAAGACGGTTCTATAGGTGGATACCCTGAACCCTCTTCTTCCAACACCAAATCCAGATCGCGCTACGCGCTCGTTTTGCTGTATTAGTAATAAAGTTAAATGTAAAAATAAAAAGTTTTCTTGGCAGGGTTCGAACTCGCAACTAACCGCACTACTTGCCGACGCCTCTACTCAACAGCCACACCAATTAGTGTGTCATAATGTGAAAAAAACAAATTAAAATAGCAGCACAGAAAACAATACAATCGCAATTGCAATGCTGTTGATAGAATTCAAAGCAGACGCGCATGAATGTGTGTGTGTACATGTATACAGAAATTCTTGCAATTTGCGCTAGCTGCTGCTAACTCGTGCGCACATAACTTTTGTGTTTCTTAACCGATCTTAATGCAATTTTCGACAGTACATCTTATTGTGTCATATAATATTTGTGTATTCTCAAAAAGTCAATTGTATTGTTGCTTAAATTGATGGGCAATACAAGTTGGATTATTAACATGATTTATAGCTTTGTGGTGGTAGCGGGGAGGTGGCTATAGGTATAATATGAAAGATACTTGATATATATATACTACTAGCGGGTATAACCCGGCCTTGCCATGGCACGTATGTTATAAAATCAATGTTTTCAAACAAATTTGAAATGATTTTGAAACTGATCGGACGGTAAACAAATAACTTTCGTACAAAAGTTTTCCGCCAATTTACCACTGTTGCGAGTGGAATTTTCCAAATCGCTGAAACACGTATTCATTACATTCTTATGTAGAGCTTTGAAAATAAGTTTGAAGCAAATCGGACAAATTTAAAACTTCGTACAAAAAATCTTTGAGCTGCATTCCACCCGAAAAAGTTTGGATTCTGCAAAAAGTGTGAAACACGTCTCAAATGATTTTTCTTATAGATCTTTGGAAACGAATTTAAGCGCGAAACGTCACCCACCAAATTTTTTACCTCCATTTCCACCAAAGAGGAATGGATTTTCCTAAAAGTGTGAAACACCCCTCAAATGAATTTGAACAAAGATCTTTGAAAATAAGTGTGGGGCCGATCGGATGGTAAACAAAAAACTTTCATACAACCGTTTTCCGCCAATTTACCACTGTTGCGGGTGGAATTTTCCAAATCGCTGAAATACGTATTTATTAAGTTCTTATGTAGAGCTTTGAAAATAAGTTTGAAGCAAATCGGACACAACTTAAAACTTCGCCCAAAAAATCTTTAAATCGCATTTCCCCCGAAGAAGTTTGAATTCTGCGAAAAGTGTGAAACACGTATTAAATGATTTTTCCTATAGATCTCTGGAAATGAATTTGAGCGCGAAACTTCACCCACCAAATCTTTGACCTCCATTTCCACCAAGGAGGAATGGATTTTCCTAAAAGTGTGAAACACCCCTCAAATAAATTTGAACAAAGATCTTTGAAAATAAGTTTGAGGCCGATCGGATGGTAAACAAAAAAGTTACATACAAACGTTTTTCGCGATTTTTCCACACTTGCGGGTGGAATTTCCCGAAACCCCGTCTTAACCTACATCACATAAGGTAGCTACAGTGCAAATTTCAGCTTCCTAGCTCTTACGGTTTGGGCTGTGCGTTGATCACCAATCAGTCAGTCAGTCAGTCAGTCAGGACAAACAGTTATATATATAGAGATTCTAGAAGCAACATGTCAAGTTTGGTTACTCTAGCTCATATTGTTTACCGAAATTGCTCCAAAAATAGGATTTCGATTTGTATCGATTACTTGGAAACGGGGAAAGTTATCGAATATCGGAAACTAACTCGATCTGCGCGGGCACTAGGAGGACCTCAAGTCTCTAGCTCTTATAGGTCCTGAGATCCTTGCGTTCATACATACGATTATGCTGATTAAGAATATATATACTTTATGGGGTCGGAGATGCTTCCATCTGCCTGTTACATACATTTGCACAAATACATTAAAAACAGTTTGTCCCGACTTACTGATTGGTTAGCCCGAATCGTACGAGCTAGAGAGCTGACATTTTTAATGTGATGGAGGCGCATGAAAAAAATTCCACTCCTCAGTGTGGAAAACTCGCGAAATAGGTTGTAAGAAATTTTGTTGTTAACACTCCAATCGGTCCCCTAATCTTAAAAAGACTTGCTCAAATTCATTTCACACTTACCGTAAAATCCTTCCTAATGGATGGAAAATGCGGACGAAATGTGGGACGAGTTTTTTTTTCGACTCCGAGATTCTTTTCAACTGTTGGTTTGTTATTTAATGGACTCAGCAGCAAATATCTATTTAAGATATAACTTTGGACGTGGAGTTCAAGATAGGCCCGAAAATGGGTGGAAAATTGATGTCTAAAATGTGTTAAAGTGTAAACCTTTGACCGGGCAAGCCCGAAAATACCAACTAGTATCATATACCATACTATCCATATTTCTCTTTTCCAACTAGAAGAACGTTCCAGCACGTTCTAGACAGCGAAATCTAACAAAGCATTTGATCGATTTTTCGACTACAAATGCTACAATATACATTTTCCTCAAGTAAAATTGATGTGGGTGCTATGTTATGTTACTACACGGTATGTGCATATAGATTATAGGTAAAGAGAAATAAATTCCTTGATAAATTTTCTGCATGGACCCCACTTCACCTCTGAAGTTTATAATATCAGGTATTATTCAGTAAATTGACAAAAACCGGATTTTAATCTGTGAGTTTAGGCCCGTTTCCTGGATAAAGAGGGAGGTGGTTTTGGCTTGTGGCTTGGATGAATCTGATATGTAGTGGGATCTGAATGTATCTATAATAATATATCTATGTGTTGTACTTACTGCAGGTTTTGACGCCGCCAAGCACCAGACTTGGTGACTGTTTGTTGCCCTCGGCAAAGGAGGAGGTTCTTGGACGACCGCTCATGGTGACGTTGCTGCTGCTGCTCCCTCTCTCGCTCTCTCTCTCACTCACGCACTTTCTAGTGGTCACTCCGTCTCTCCCTCGCTCTTAGTATATTTGTTATTGTTTTGACAGTCACGTTATTCTTCTCTTAGCAATTTTTCTTTTCTTTATTTTGCAGTCAAGCCTTTGATAAGATTTCCTTTGTCCCAACACAGAGGACGACACACGGCTGTTAGAAGCGCGTGTCGTAGACTTGTTAACAAAAAAAAAATAACACAACACACACGCGTCGTTTTTACAGCTGCTTTTTTATTGATATTGTTATTGTTGTTGTTGATGTTGTAATTGGTATATTGTTTTTATATCTGTTTTGTATAAATGTTGATATATGTTTCTTCAATTTGTATATGCTGCTTCAGCTCACTGGTGATGGGGTGGCCAAATTGTCGGCTGGCACACGCGTTGTTGGTAACACACACAGACACAACACTCGTCAATATGATTAAATTGTAACTGTTAGACGGCTGCAAGCAATCAATAAAGAATTGAAAATTGAATTAACAGTGCCAAGCACAAATATTACACATGCAGAGCATCTGTGAAACAATGAAAAAAAAAAAAAAAAAAAACACAGCAAATCAATAAAAGAAAAAACAAAGTATTCGCAACTGCGTCACGTGTTTTTGCAGCTTCCGCGCGACAGTTTTAACCTCTGTCTCTTTATGTCTCTCTCTCTCCCTCTGTCTCACTGGCTAGCGCTGTTACTGTTTGTAGTTGCTGTTACCGTTACTGTTAGTTCTACTCGCCGTTTTTGCTGTTACGCTCTCTCTCTCTTGCACTGCCGCAAATAAACAGACGCATACTTATGCAGAGCGTCGCTTGTCTTCTTGGTTTGCTACACATCGCTCATGTTTCAATGCCACGCGTCGTACTTTGTTTATTGTTGTTGCTTTTGTGACGTATGCTTTTTAAAATTGCACAGCGTATATATACACAGAAGCCTGTATTGCAGTAAGACGCATCCCCTGTTGGTGTTATTCTTTGATTGCTTTTTCTTATTGGCAGCGCTTCAACTTTATTGCAATGCAAGCACAATCGAAAGATAATGGGGGCAAAGGAACGGCATTTGGAACAGGCGCATAAGTAAAGTGTAAAGGAATTCAATGTTGTTGTTGGCTGACACGAAAATAAATTGGTGGTAATAGCACACACACATACACACACACACACACACACTAAGAGACTCACTCTCACTGACATGGGAGTGACCAGAAGGGGCTCTGGTCAGTTCGCATGCATTAAGCACGCTGCATTGGGCGGCCTCGATTGGGCGTTGCTGTCGAGAATAGCCTCGCTGATTGACTCCATTTCAAGTGGCCGCCGGAGACAGCTGACGCCGGTAAGTCTCTCACACGGCAGCAAAGCCCTGCGCCTCTGCGTATGCTATGAAATGGGAAAAGTGCACGAACAGATTCAGCTTGCACAAAAGTTCTTTAGACAGAAAAATTAAGGTGAGCCTTTGAGTGTCTAACTAATTGCTACCTACACTTGTGCATTAGAGTGTATTAAATGCAAACACGGAGAGAGCGAAGGGGACAAAGCCAGAAGAAGGCAGCGGCAGAGGTAGAGAGCGAGCGAATGCTTATCTGACAATGACACCATTTAAACTAGAGCACCAATAAAACGGCCACGGCGACAGCCAGTGGGAGAGCGTGTGAGCGAGAGGGGAGTAGCAAAATGAATGAGTTTTGTACGCACACAGGGACACAAGGCATGCAATATATTTAATCAAAAACTCATAGAACAAGCAACGGTAAAGCGAACAGTTAATGGTCTTAAATTATAAAACCAGACCAGTGTGTGTGTGTGCGTAGCTGTGCTGAGTGTGTTTGAAGCGCAGCAAACTGCCAGCCTAAAGAATGATGACGATGGTCGCTGCGTCCCCGCACCCAAAGACAACGTCGTCTTCGTCGTATCGCGGGAGCCTTTTGACCCACAAAACAGCGCAAATGGCGCAGCGTGCATGTGTCTGTGTGTGTGTGTTGGTATGTCAACAATAATGTCATCGCAACGTTGCCGTCGTCATGAGCTCATTTTCATTAAGACTTGACCTGCTGCCAGACAATTATTTCCAAGGTTTCTTTTTAAATTGTCGATGCCAATCGAAACGTTTTATTACCCGATTACTTGATTGATCCTCGAAACCCGGGAGGCTTTCTCTCACGCAATAAATAGATCCACCTCGCAAAAACACACGTTTCGGCACTTCGATCGATTTGTGACAGCCTGGCACCCTGGCGCCAAAATAAATCGATGCGCAACCAAGGCACGAAAGGCAAGCTAAAAAAAAACGACAACAGAAACGCGTTGACAAATTCCGAAAGCTTGACGGCAGCGTGTTGGGGGGGGTGGGGGGGGCTGCTCTGTCACTACATCTCCATAGGCACACTCCAAAAAGTATGCTATGGCATTTGCCAATAAATATTTGCAGGCAACCCAGCCCAATCTGCCTCTAGCTCGCCCTCTTCCCTCCTCTCTGCCAGTGACTAGTTCTCTCTTTCAAATACCACTTTGCCGAAAAAGCAAAAGAAGCAAATCTATCAAGGTTAAAAGCGACATGGCAAACATTTTGGCAGCGTCAACTGAAAGACAAACAGCCAGAGAAGAGAGAGAAAGGGAGAGGAGATGTAAAATGTGTATATTCGATAGTCATCCAATCCAGCGGTTCGATTTGCTTAAGTTGCTTAATTGAATTTTAAACCCAAGAAATACATAAACAAACAACACACACACACAAACCATCACACAGTCAGTAGACTTTTTCCTTATGCTACTCTCCACAACTAGGCTGCTCTCTTCTGTATGTTATAGTGGCCCATTTTGTCGCCATTTCCTCTTCTTATTGTTCTTTTTCATTTTTTCGGTTTTCTGAGAGGCTAAACTGTGGATGGCTTGGGTAACGCCCCCGCGCGCGTGTCGTATTTTCAAATTGTTTCACACTGTTCTTGTTGTTGTTCATCTTGCTCATATTCGCTATTCTCACGTATTTTTAGTCGCTTTATTTATTGACACACGCGCGCAACGAAAAACGTTTTGCATGCCATTTTACCCAATGAACATTTCTGGGAGGCAGAGCGACAGAAGAAGCATCTGCTGCACGCCGAAAAGCGAGCTACAAATAATGTGCATAACATGTCTGTGTGTGTAGGTGTGTGTGTGTGTGGGGGGGGGGGGGGGGGGGTGCATGTGTGTGATGAGGTTGTGAATTCCAAAACAAAAACTGCCTGCAGAAACGATTTTTTCATAATTTTCCATAACTGGATATTCAATAGGGTACAGATAATCAAACTCTTTTGACAGTGTTGGAAAGTAAGTCAAGCTATGCCCTCTTATTTATTAATTCTTATTTCAAAATTCGCTACACTGTGCAGTAAATAAAAATATAACATATCGATTAATAACATGAATTCATTTTTACAAGGGGAAAAGCGTTTATTTTCTGTGAAAATGTTTCTCTACTTGATCAATTTAGCCATACGAAAAACTAACTACAATGCTATAAAAAGTATATACAACAAACAACAGACAGGTAAATAATCTTAACGCTGCCCCGCAAATAATCTAGTGTGTTCCTTTTGTGTGACGAAGTTTTAAATTTAAATCTTGGCGATTGGTTTTTGTTTTTTGGGACGGTGGGGGCAACAACATGCTTTGTGGTTTGTATCAGCAGATATCAAGCAAAATTCTTTCCGATAAGGCACATTTTAAATGGCGTCTTAATTTTTTGTGTGCTTGCCAAACAGCTGATCGGCGCGGTTACCACCGCAGCGTCGCACACAAAGAGATCGAATTGTGCCCGAGCATGCATTGATAGCAGAATCTGTGATCAACTGTAACTCGTTTTAATATGTTAACAGTGGAAGTGGAAGGGTTTGCGCTTATAGTTTAGTCAAATGTTTAGCTTATTAAAATGTGTGACACAAGTGCATGTACGTATGCATATGCACAGATCAGTTAATAATATATTTGATAAAAGACAATTGTTATTTTCAGAATTAGCTGAATAAGGAAATGTAAAACCTAACAATAGCTTTTAATAATCGCATTAAAAAATGATTACAAATAAAACAATATAAGGCTTATTTAACTTTTTTGGATACTACGGGTTTTTTATGCTCTCTTTACTCAGATCCTTAAAGAAGCTCGAAGATTTAAGTCCCCGACCCCAAAGAATACACATACATATTCATATTATGGGTTTGTATATGCCTCACACATAAGTCTAACTGCAATATACCATTAACCCATTCTAGTCAATAGGTGCACACGGTACAGAAGAACGCATAATCAAGGCCGGCAACTTTTAAGGTTCTGTAAAACTTCATTCAAAAATGTTTAGAACTGGGCCAATCCACCGTTAACTTATTTTTTGCATTCACTTAAAAACTAGCAACAGAAGTTATTACCTGCCAGACGAATTTTCCCAAAAAGTAGGCTTTTCTTCTCCGACGATGTCAACTTAAGTAATTGCATTTTAAACATTTTACGTTTGTAAATCCTCGTTAACTATTTACCGATTTATGGAAAAAAATATATGAAAAAACTTTATTTGATAAAACCAATTATTTATTTTGTTGGCAGACTACATTTTCGATCATTTAGTTTCTAGTAATTGAAAATATGTGATTTTCCTACCCTATCTCCTATCAAAAAGAGCAGTTTTTAGAAAAAATTTTCTTCTTCTTTTTGCAGAAATTTCGGCAAATGTCGCTAAATAATAGCTTTACACTATAACGGCAACTAAATAAATAAAACAAAATAACAGAATTGAAAGGAATGTTAGCCGAGCAGCTGTTGTGCGCTTGTATGTGTGTCTTTTGCAGCGGCCTCTAACCGTCCAGAACTGTTTGTCCTCGCACGAGACACACACAAACACACTAGCAGCTACACGCAGATTGGGAATGTACCAATTATGTAAGCAGTCGTCACAGTCGTAGCAGCAGCAGCAGCTGACTTACCGACTGAGTAACTGACCGACCGACGAAGAAACCAACCAAACCAACTACAAAAAAAAAGTGCGAAATTTCACGAGCACATTAAACATTGATTTAGAAAATCAACTTGCAGGTTTTCTGCTGCTCACTGACGTGAAAAATGATTAACACGAATGGCACGCGGAGCACAGGACGCCAGCGTCATCGTCAGCGTCGACTAAACGCTCGAATTTCACATTCGCCTTTGGCTGCTGCTGCTGCTATTGGATGAGCCTGGCTGCCTCCGCCCACGTAGTTGGGTGCCTAGTTGGCAGTGCTGCAATGGGCGCAACTAGTGCTGCTTTTCAACACTGATGGTGCGCCCAATCGATTTGTAAGGAAACTGTGCAAAAGCAAACGCAAACAAAGCGAAAGCCTCACTCACACGGTCCGAATCGGGCTGCTCTGTTGAATAATCGATAAAAAGTTTGCTGCGTGCAAATGTGTACAAAGTATCGGAATGTCACGCGCAGGCGAAGGACAACGCAGGCGTAAAAGTGTTGCCAGCCTACACTCACTCACTCACCCACACACAAGCTAGAAAGCAGAGCCAACGTGCATGGAAACAGCTGTGGCAAGGAAAAGCTTGCAAATGGTTTTAAACATTTCAGAGCGACGCCGTTGTCAAGCAAAGGGGCTACTCATTCTCGCACTCGCACTTGATTAAGCTCTTCTTGCTCATAGACACGTGCATAGCAATTTGACAACTCTGGCCATGCTTGAGAGCGTGCACATGTACATGTGTACGTGTGACTGTCCGTGTTTGATGTTGCTAGCTATTGCACTTTGCAACAATGACTGAGTGACAGCGACAAATTCGCGCAAATTTCGATTTATTTTTATTGAAATTCCTTTGACCGGCCGTTCAGCCGTTAACCAGAAGCTACATACATATACATATACATATACATATACATATACATATACATATACATATACATATACATATACATATACGTATACATATGTTACTATGAATGCGTCTCCGTGCATGTGTTTTTTAATTAAATTCAATTAACAAGAGAAAAAAAATGAAAATGTTTAGACAATATTTTATTGACTTTTCATATTTCAACATTTCAATCTGCTGTTCTTTTCATAAACGAGGGCATATTAAGTTAAGCTGTTAACTTTGGTAATAAACAAGACAAATACCACAACGCAGTTGATTCATGTTATTGCCTTTCTTCATTCTACTCCATTTCATTTCGTTGCACTGCATATCAATAATCAAGCGCAATTACAAAGTGAGTCTGTGTGTGTTCTCTGGCTCATTTTCATTTGTTTCACAATTCATTCTAGTGCAACAACAACAAGAACACTTGCCAGCGTTGATCTGACACCACTGTGCAGTGGGCAACATTGATGTACTTGGATAGAGCAGCGCGTAAACACATAATCAATGTATACAATTTTGACTTCATAACTTAATTCATCTATGTATGTATGTAAAAGAGCACTAAAAAAAACTCAATAATAAAAATGTATGTATATACTATGTATTAAATAGCACAAACGCATACTCCCGCACGCTCACGGGCACTCTCTCACACTCACGCACGCACGCACACTGATTAAGGCACTTGTTCGTTCTCAAATATAGAGCCAAACAAGGATGAGGCGGCGCAGCGGTAAAGGGGGTGCTTGTGTAACGCAATTTTTTTCTTTTGCATTAGCAGAAATCTGTGTGTTTAATGTTTTGTTCAGCTCGTTGTTCACTGACCACACAAAAAAAAAGGTTAAACAGAAAAAAATTCATTGCTAGAATTGCTTATTATTTATGTACAATATGCATACATGCATACATTTGTATGTGCATATGCCTGTACATGTATAAGATGTATAACTTTTCTTTCGTTTTTGCGCTGCTATCATTTCTTTCTTTTCTTTTTCACATACATATTTCTTCACTGCTTTCTTTCAGCTACTGCTGTTGCTGCCGCCGCCTCACGCACACGGCTACACGTAGCGACACACACGCTCTAACAAATACATGCATCCATACACACACTTCCATACATACTCAGAGAGCGCGACCCGCTGCCGTTGCCTTTTTTCGTTTCGTTTCGTCTTTCGCTATACACCTTGCTTCCGTATATACTTTTTGTTCGTTGCCGTTGTGAAAAAAAAAAAGAATCGCTGTTTGTACAACAGAAATTGTACAAGATTTTTCATATGTATGTTTGCGGCACTTTTAACACCGAATTCTTCTATTTTTTGTAGTTTTTTAAATAAATGGCACTTTGGCACAATTTGGTATATATTTTTTTATTCGCTCTACCTATGCGCTGCTGCTTCTTCACGCGCAAAACTTCTCGCTGCTATTGCCATTGCTTCATTTTCGTACATTTCATTTACGTTTGCTTCGTTTTCGTTCTAATTACTTTCGCTGTTCTCACATACACGTTGGTTGGTAGTTTCATGTTATGTTGTAGTTGTACAACATTTGGCACTTTCGGACAAGAACTTAAGAGTATTGTGTATTATGCATATGCTTTTTATCGACTACCTTTTTTTGCCATTTTAATATGGCGGCCGTGTGTGTATTGTGCACAAATCGTCGCTACTGCTTGGGCTGCTGCTGTAACAACAACCACAGCGAGCCAACACTACTTACACTTTCACTAAACGAAAAATAATATGCGCCGCGCGTTCCACGTTCACGTTCGTTCGTGTATGAGAAGCAACTAAACGACGAATGAAGTGCCAAAGCAGACGAATGATAATGAAAAGAACATTGCACGATAATTATTCGATATTGTAGGCGTACTTTCAGCTTCTTTGCTGTTTTTCCTGGCTGGCAGCTCGTCTGCTTCTTCGTTTTGACTGACGTTTCCCAACACTACGCGCGGAGCACTTTTGCGTTAACAGAACTCGATAGCACTTCTGCTAAACGTGGTCATTCTGTTAAGCTGCGGGCCAGCACCAATGTTTGCGCCCATTTAAATCACACACAAATTGTTAAACGCAACTGTCGTTTTTTTTTTTTTTTACCAAAACTCAGAGAACAAATTTGGATATTACAATTACACAGTGGTTATGATTGCAAGTAGATAAATAAGTGTGTTCTGTATATGGAATTATTCTGGACAACTCGCAACAACTCGAGGGGCCAGTTTTCGTTTTTCGTATAAGTAATAAGTAATAAGTATGTTTGTATACGTATATATGTAGGTAACAAATACATTGTACAACATATTGCCCTATAACTGATTTAGTATGCATCGTAAAATCTTCGAAAAATTTAACAGCTATTAAATACAAAACAGAAGCGCAAGAACATAAAAAAAAATAAATAAAAAAAACAAGAATAATGTAATTAATACAGCATTTGGCTAACAAGAAGAAATCCAAAACCCAAAACCGAATCCCAAGTCCAAAGTCAACATAATTCTCTAGTAGGGTATCTGATTCTGATAGTACTGGATCATGTCGTAGGTACGCGTGCGGAAATTCTGATACGAATTACGTATGACGGCTAGCATATGGGCAGCCGCTTCCTTGTTGTTCTTGGTGGCCACAAATCGCTGCTTTAGCAGATTAATCGTCTGGCCACGAAAGCAAGGCAGACCCGTGTCCAGCATTAGCGATACAAGCGATACAATCGCATCCTGATATGGTCGCACTGCCAAAAATGCCTGCACACACAGCTCACAGAACCATTTGAAGGCAGGTGCCTCCATTTTGCCGCCCATAATCATGACCATCTCGTCAGTGAGCTTCATATCCGGCTCAAAGCCAATATTGCCGCCCGGTGATGACTCAAACATGAAGCCAAAATCTGTAGCAGAAGCGAACAGTTAGTCAACAGGATTATTATACGCGTGTGCGTGGGTACCTATATGTATGATGTGGCCGTCCTTATCGATCATAATGTTGCCATTGTGCCGATCCTTGATTTGCAGCAGGTAGCCAATTAGCGAGTAGGCAGCCATTGACTTGACAAAGTTGGCGCGCGCCGCCTGAAACTCCTTGGAGCTCTCATCTCCATATTGATGCTGGAAATACTCGGATAGGCCGGAGTCTGTTTGTCTTCCCAGCTGATCGCGAGACTTCGCATTGGGCACACACTCGATGACGCCGCACTGCAAATAGAACATATGGCTGTGATAATGTGTTCTTACTATCTTGGCCGCGACTACTTACGCCAGGTGCTGTGGCCACCACGCGATAGGGGAACAGAAAAAGATCTAGGCCCACTTGCTGAAAGATATTTTTGAATATAGTGATCACCTGCAGGGCTAGCATATCCTGGCGCACATCGTCGCCCACTTTGAAAATGGCCGCCTGCCATGATTCGACGCCGAGCGTCATGTGTGCATCCTCCTGTGAATTCTTTGCATGCATAAGATAGAGACAAGGCAAATAAATAATAAATAAAAAGAGAGAGAGAGAGTGAGGGAGACAGTACATTAGTCAAGTCTCTGTCTTACCGGATTATTGGACACTTCCATGGCACGTGTCTCCAGCTCGGTGATTCCACAGCGATAGACACGGAAACGAGCCAGATACGGCGCCTTAGCAGCACTCTGCATGGGCGTACCGCTGCTATATTCAATGTCCAGCACCATTGCCTCGGGATTGGATGGCAAATAGCATCCGGATTGCACCTTGATGCGGCTTAGTGCCGCTAGGCACGCGTTCTTGCGCTCAATGCCCTTGGGGAAGGAGCGTATCTCGCCGGAAACGGCTGTTATTTTTCCAAAGAAATCAAATTCGCGCTCATAGAAACGCTTTGCGGCGCCTGAGAAGGACCCAATTATGTTCTGTGACAGCAGATCCAATGCCTCATACAAATTGGGATCGCGATGCTGCTGATCCTCGTCCATGTACATATTCGTTTGCATGTTCCAGATCAGCTGATGGGCCACTATCTGCGAACGCTTCGATATGTTCTTAATAAACTCCACCACATAGCCCATCGTATCGTGGCGCAGCGCCTGCACCAGTTGAGGTATATAGGGAAGCACCGATTCTGCCGGATACGAGTTCAATGTCTTAACCGCATACTGTGCTGTCAGTGGATGCGATGGATATTGCCGTGAAAAGTAGGACAACGCCTGGATGGGTGTCACTGCTGACCAGGACAGTATATAGACCAGATCGGGACTCTCCTGCAGTAAATTCTTTGTGGTGCACAAATACTTGAGCGCCTCGGGTATATGACACACAGCAATCGGATCGGAGCATACCAGCCGTGATACCTCCTCGTCAATGGTCTCGGCATTCTTGATGCGCTGCGGCAGGAATACGGCCAGCGCCGGGTTATAACACCAAGCCAAACGCGCATAATCACGCCAAACATTTGGCTTGTATGGACGATTGCGCCACTCGGTAATCTGTTCCTCACCTGCGTGGATTGAAACATAGAGAAATAAATAGTTTTAATCTACATACGCTTCTTCATAAAAGCTTGTATCGATCACGTAGAAAACGGGCGACTATGAGCTTTGAGGTCCTCCCACTCGGAACACCCAAAAATTGTAATTTCGAGTGGAATATTAGTAATGGTTATGAGACTTAGCGAAATATCAATTCGAAGGCGCTTAATGGATGCCAATATGAAGACATATCTTGTATGGTTAAACCCATTTTGTTTTTGTTGGATATCACATACAAATCCATATGCCAGAAACTAAGTCTTAGAGTTGCAAGTAGTTCGTTCTGGGGGTAATTTAGTGGAGTGGAAGATTTAGTTTCCATCGACGGTTTCATCAACCAATATCAATAGCTAAGAACTTTTTATTTGATTATGCATTTCTCTCTGTCGATAGACTAGTCGAATAATCTGTTCTCCAGCTAAATAATGTCATAAGATCGAGATGAATACAACCTTCCTAACGCAGGTTAGAGTCACATCGCTTGATGGGCCCCAAGGCCCAGATTTTAATGTAATAGGAAATGGAACTATCACAGGGACCTCAAATGGGTGGAAACAGACCCCAACAGGGTTTCTCCAGTCCAAGCCAAGCCGCCATCATATTAATTGAAAAGAGCAAAAAAAAACACATTTGAATGTTAAGAAAAAGTTCGCTTTCCAATCAGGTACAAAATTCCATGGTATCACACTTTTTTTAAAACTAGTTTCCTGCATGGAATTGGAAATAAAAAGGTGTGTGGCAAGTCACAATACTTATGCTGACGAGTGTAATAAACTCATTATCCTGACTAACTGACTGAATGATTGGCGGTCAACGCATAATCCGAACTGTTACTGAGCCAGAATGGTATATTTCCAAGACTGGGTTTTTAAAAATTCCAATCGCAAAGCAAATATGGACTTCGACTTCAAACTTATTTTCCAAGATCTATTTATGTATGTAAATTTGTATTTTTCCACTAGTTAGCAATTGGTTGAAAAGTGAAAAGATAAAAGATCAAACAAAGTGCGGTACCATATATACTATGCATTTATGCATAACACGTTTACGAATATCATATAAAAAGAGGTAGGGAGATAGGAAGAGAGAAACAGCACATGCAATGGTTGGAATTCTAGAGAGGTATTCGCAATTAGCCAAATATAGAGAATATATAGCTAAGCTTTTATATCTTGATGACTTGATTCGAATTTGTTGTTTTAAGCACTAAAGACTCGAGTTCTTCAAGTAGGAGCTAAAAGTATAGTATTTACCTGGCACTATCAGATCGGTCAGACTGTTGGGATTGTACCAGGTAATTAGAAACTCCAGCTCGACGGCAAGAAGCTCGAGTATCAGATTGCGCTTCTTCATGTAATCCTTGTCATAGGAGTCCTTTTGGTATTGCAGGCGCTTTGAGCGATTCGAGCGTTTTGACAACGTGGAAGTGGAATGTGGTATGGTGTTGTACCAGCCGGCTGTGTTGCCAGTAGCACTCATGGAGCGTGCATAGTCAGCGCCCCCGCTGATAAGCGACGCAGTCTCTGGATTGTTGCGCACCGCCAGCATTTGTGTAGAACTGACCGAGGCACTGGTGATATCATAGTCGCCGACCTCCGATGTAACCAGATGCTTCTTCTCACTGCGCATTGTCTGCCAAAACTTCAGTAATATCATTATATCCTCTAGCAGCTGCTCCCGGCTCTGATTAGGGCACGTGGGCGGGCCACAGAAATAGTCGAGGGCATTCGAATAGATGCGCTCGCGCAGTATGTTGCGGGCCAGGGATTTTGGTATGGTATTGCCCTGAAGCAGCGACAGGCCACACTGAAGCAGCTTGAAGCGGCAGCCAACGGTGGCCACCTGGCGATTCTGGCGACTGCTCTTTAGTATGGGTAAGCAGCGATGGAGAAGCAGGCAGAACATTTCCACCTTGTCACGATTGCAGTATTTAGCTGTGTCCACCATTTCTGAGAGCAGCTGCAGCCAAATCAGATGCGGTGCTATCAATATGGGCTTACTGACCAGCTTGCAGCCCTCGTATGCGGCCAGCGGATGCGTGATCTCCATTTCCCAGGCAAACAAGCCCATGCGCTTCTCAAATGTTGTCTGCCAGGCGCTAACCATTTCCTGTATGAAGCACAGCTCCAGATCCTGACGCGCCGTCAGCACCCACTGCCAACACTCGACAGCGGTTTCCATGGCGGACTCGGTGAACAGCTCCAGCTGCGAGCTGGCCACCGCATGCAGCAGTTTTCTATCGATCTCCGCACAGATGATGAGGTAGGCGGTGGCTCGCCACAAGGCGCCGCGATGCCTAGCATCGCTTTTCTCGGCACATGCGCCCCACACATCGCTAACCAGGCGATCGGCCAGCCCGGCTTTGTCTTGGTCACTAAGAACGGAGAGGAGGCCGCTTATTTCGCCAGCGTACTTGCTGCGCAGGCACAGCACGGAAACGAAGCGCGGCGTGTCCGAGTTGACGCAACTAGGCCGCTTGCTGAGCGTGCTCAATGTATTGCCCGGATGCAGGGTGCTGCTGTTTACTACGGAGTCAAATGCCAGCGCGAGACCGCTGTGATGGGCTAGCACTGGGGTGGGTATCTGGTTCGGGTACTCCTGCAAATGGGAGCGCGTAGAGCGGGGCGCCCACTTCATGGCCTCGTTCACAATGCCCTGACAGCGATCGGCAAAATCCTTAAGGCGCAGCTCACGTGCCGGCAGCGAGTCCATCAGCTGCAGAGTATACGGCGTCGAAACGACACGAAGCGTTGGCGTCTCCTCGTTGGGATCCAGTGACAAGGAATACGCCAATAGCTGCAGTATATCCAACATGCACCACAGCACGCGGCGATTCCACAGCAGATGCGGAAATCTATCCACCAGCTGCGACAGATACTGATCCGCCACCAATTGTATCTGCTTGTGTATATGATTGAAGTAGACCAACAGCAGCGTTGCCTGTGACTCCAAGACCTTCTCCCTGATCTCATCATGGGCGTACAGCACATTGCGGAACTTCTCAAACACCTGATCCGCCACGCTGCAAAATTTAATCATAACAATTTAATAAAAACAGCGATCTATATTGAACGCTCGAGGGATCATTTAAATAGTAGTATGCATTTAGGTTCTAAGGTATTCTCATTTAATTGATTTTGAAAATGTTTCGTACTAAATTGAATCCGATAAATCAATAATTTTTAAATAAACTTTCAATTTTCATATTTGTCATTTTGCTTGCTTGGTATAATTAGTTTTTCGGATTAGTATAGATAGTTAGTAAACATAGATAATAGACAAATTATTTTTGAGGAATGTCCACATCGACGCAGCAGTTGATGCTAACCAAGAACGTATATACTTTATGGGGTCAGATATGTCTCTTGCTGCCTGTTACACGCATTTGTTAAAAAATTCCAATTTGTATTTGGAAATTGTATTGAAGTTTTGTTTAAGAAAGGCTTTTTCAAGGTAAAGTCTGTTTTTGTGAGAGAGTGTTGATGGGTTAAACATTTAATGCCTTTGTAGAGAAACGAATATTGCGTAAGCTTCACTAACTTTAAAAGCGACTAGCGGGTACACGCCCGTGGACAATTTAAATATACCCATCTTGATCTCCACTTCTATTTAATATGTTTTAATATGTTTTAACTGAAGAAAAAATTTTCGTTTACTAAACCATTGACCCGCAACTGCCCCCCAAGAACGTATTAAATAAATTCTCACAAATATCGTAGAAAATGATTTTTGAAGCCGATCGACTGGTAAACAAAAAGTTTCATACCGTTTTCAGCCAGTTTACCACTGTTGTGGGTTAAATTCCCCAAATCGCTGAAACACGTATTCATTAACTTCTTATGTAGAGCTTTGAGCTTTGCAGCAAATCGGACAAAACTGAAAACCTCACCAAAAAAATTTTAAGATCGCACTTTCAGTCAGTCAGGACAAACAGTTTTTTATATAGAGATTGAGTTTTTCATACAACTCTATGTTCGATTGATG
The DNA here is from genome assembly GCA_035045885.1 of Drosophila borealis. NCBI lineage: Eukaryota > Metazoa > Arthropoda > Insecta > Diptera > Drosophilidae > Drosophila > Drosophila borealis. Next base: position 3,264,672 of record JAWNOR010000112.1, read on the forward strand.
CTTTTTTAAGTAGTAGGAAGACGCAAAGCTTATAAAAAGATAAATGAGTGCACCGCTTACTCTTCCCACGCATTGCAAAAGCGAACTAAAAAGAGTATCTGAAAATGTGATGCATATTCTATATATATTATAGTAGATGTATAGATATGGATTGATATACTTCATAGAATATCTATGAGTGGCACACTCACCATTTGACGCACTGCCAAATGCCAGTTTTGTCCTTTTGAAGTGCCGTGTCGCAGAGGTAGCTCATAATGGGCTCCAGGCTGGGCTCATCGGCATTCTCGACGCGCAGCATCTCCAGCCAATAAACGCTGAGCAAGTAGGTGCATTGGGCAAAGCTAAGCTTGTTAATGGAGGCAGCTACGTTGTCGGAAGAGTGCTCTAGCAGCACCAGTATCTGGCTGCGCAGCTCGTTCACCGAATCGCTCTTAATGGCCAATGTGTAGTTGAGCTCGCGCATATCCGATTTGTGTGCCGTTTGGGAGATGAGCAGCGGCGACTTGGCTGCTATCTGCTGCACGCCCTGGTACCAGTCGGCGGGCCAGAGGCGAGCATTTGTAAAGCCCATAACAACGCAATAGGCCCAAAAGTCCTTAAAAAGCTTGTGTAAGCGCTGACGCGGATTTTTAATAGGTGGCAGGCGGCGCATGAGTACAGCAATAACCGGTATTAGCATGCCCAGATTGCCGGCACGTGAGCTAGCCTTTTGGGCGCCCGGCGTGTTGTCATACGAGCGCTCTCCATCGAGTCCAATTTGCACAAACAGCTCCAACAATTTTCCGAGCAGCTCAAGCATCTCAGAATCGCCCTGTATATTGGCCGCAATGTTTCCAAGCGCATTGACCACCGCATCGGAGACGTGATGGAATTGTTTCCGATGCTCCGGATCTGAAGTATATGCCAGCGATGCCGACTGCACGGTAACGCGTGAGAACATTTTCATAATCTCGTCGAAAATGTGCGTTTCGCATTGCGAGATAATCATGCAGCCGAGCTGATCAACAATTAACGCATTCTGCTCCGATGGAACCTTGCAGAAGCGCTGTATAAAGAACTGCAGTATATTCTGTGTGGTTTTCGAGGTGTCCTTTAGCGCTACGGCTACATGGCCCAGCATCACGATAATGTTCAAGCTTACCAGCGTTGATTCGCTGCAGAACAAGACAGTTCGATAAGCTGTTTGATTCACTATATAATGGATTGTGGACTCACCTCTCATGCTTTTCGGCGGTGAAGAGACGGTTTGACACATTTGCCACAAGGGCGGGAACACAAAACTGGTCGAGCGTGTGGGCAGCGCGCAGAGCAATCGATAGATTCTCTATGGCGGCATCGCGCAATGCCTCAAATGCCACATAGCCGCTGCGCCCGGTGCCGGGCTGCTTCTGGTTTTCACCAAAGATGTCGACGACAGCACGCGAATCCGAATGCTGCACCACAATCTTGAACGGCGTCAGCTCCTTCTCCTTTTTCTGCAGGGCTAGCGTTTGCATTGCATGTGCATGCAGCTTGCCCAATATGGGACTAGGATCGACCAAGAAATCGCGCAAATATGATATCGATGTGCCCGCAATGTTGGGAAACTTCTGGGCAAGCTTACCCAGTCCCTCCAGGCAGACCATTAGCAACGGCATATGATCCATCACGATCTTATGGCTGAGAACCAGATTTAACTTCTGCGACAAGCGTCCGCACAGTTTGTCCGCCTCTGTTATGTGTTTGAAAATGATGATATGATGATTAGCATACGATATTTAAATTAATTGGGACGAGGGACAGGAAAACGGAAACGACAACCTCAACATTGGGAAAGTAGAGCAGCATGCAGCGCAATGGTCAAATGACGTTTGGGATCCTCACCGATCCCATTCGTATATGATACTCGTGAACATGCGTGATAGCAACGAACACGAACTACGAAACGAAAATGAAAACGAATACGGAAAAGTAATCGGTAATCAGAAAACAAAACATTAAAATTAATAAACAAATCGATTGGAACTGAGGGGACAGGAACTGCTCCTGACCTTTCATTAATAAAAAATACAAGCCATTTTGCAAGGATGGCACGTTATAGTCGACGTCAACTGTAAAAATATTCCGTTTTGGCAAAAAAAATATCAACTCAAAGAAAAATAACTAAGAAATAAAAGCTAACTTCGGTGCACCGAAGCCACTTATACCCTGACCATGTGATGTTAACTCTGCCTTAATCTTTTGACGTGAGTGGAAAAAAGGTTTTTCTTTGTGGAATTTACTAGTTTACAAAAATAATGATAAATAAATAAATTATAGACAATACACTCATTACAAACACTAAATTTGTCAACGATCCTTCTTATGTTAGCTTTGTAGTCAATTAAGTGCTCCGATGTTGATCATATAAGGCTCATATCTTGATATATTCATATTGAGATATCTTGAAAAACAGAAAAGTATTTTATACAACAACCTTGTTATATCATAAGCTTAACTTTAAAACTGAGAGACTAGTACGCGCTGATTATAAATTGACAAATATAGATACAATATTGAATCGGTTTTTGATACTGATCAAGAGTATATATACCTTATGGGACGGAGAAGTGCTCCTCTAAGTCACTCACGTTCTCACGATTTATTCAAATACCCATAAAAGAGTTAATTTATAGACTTAAACTTGTAAACTTGTTCTTATTTTGTAGTTAGAAGTTAAAGCTTTATTCAAATGTATGCAACAGGCAGAAGGAAACATTTGCGACTCCATAAAGTATACATATTTAAAACAGGAACAACATCCATATCGATCTTGCCATGTCCATTTGTCTGTCAGTCAGTTTGTATGCACGTGTCGATGTCACATACTATAAAAGCTAACGAATTGGGAATGAAGATTTTTTTCGAGTAATCGATGTTTCTCTATTGTCTTGAACACGATACAAATTGTGTAGCAGTTCCCAAATTGTGGTTCTGAAGGAATCCAAATGTTTATTACAGCAGCTCGCCGCTGCGTACTCAAAGTGGGAACTCTCGTATAAAGCAAGTTTTCTTTCGGGCCAACTAAGTTTATAATAGATACACCTCTGTCAAATGCTTTAGTCCTCCAAGGCTGCAGACAAGGGTAAAATTCAATATAGGCGAAAGCGTTGCAGCTTTAAAAACTTGGCAAATGTTTCAAGGATTTGAATTCATTTCAATTTAACATATTAGTAAAGGTAACTTGTCACTCAGTTTTAACCAAAAGTTTGGCATAGATCCATCTTCGGAATCGTTTGGATTGGATCAATTTATCATATAAAACTGTCAGATATTCTCTATGAACCGATTTATATGTTTTTCACCATATTCTTGAGTTAGTCAAATGTAAGCTTCATTTTGCATTTAACGTATGAACCGAACCTTATCAACTTCAGAGCACCAAAATCAAGCATTTATTTGAAAAGCTTTTTTGTTTTTAGTTAAAGTTCTCTTGCGCTTTGTGACACAAAAGTATAGGTTCAAATATTTCAAACAATATTAAATAGAATCAGAAAAACGGACAACAGACACGCCTTTATCACCTGTCGAAATATATATATAAAAAAAAAGTTTGTTAAAGTCATAATTAAGAAAGAGATATTAAAAGTATCGCGCTAGGTTTGTTTACGTACCCGTCTCATCGCGTATGGCCCAAACCAGAAGGTCCACGCAGGCGGCATTGGCCATCACATTGATCTTGTACTTGTTGACAACTGCAATGCCGTTTTCTTCGCGCCTTTCGCGCTCCTGGTCCTGTTGTTTGTTTTGCAGTTCTGTTTGGCCGTTGAGGAATAGACGCTTGACAAACTCCTGTACATCCTTGGTGAAGGGTGTGGGAAGATCGACTTGGTGCTGCAGCAGCTCGCGCAACAATGTGACTAACACCAGATTGAGCATCTCCGAGAAGCTCTTGTAGCAATTGCCATTGTTCAGATGCAGCGAGAATATGTCGCTGCCCAGCTCATCCAAATACTCCAGCGTGTCCTTGGTCAGTAGCTTCTTGGACACAGCAAAGATGGTCTGCAAATGCTGTATGGGAAATGGTGGCACACGGTACAACGACTTTGGACCGGTTTTGCTCGGCGATTCGCATAAATTGACGCGCATATGGGGAAATTGATTGAAGCTGGAGCCGTATCGTGTGAAAAAATGCGTACGCGGATCGTACGGCACCGAGAAGTAGCTTTGCAGAGACGGCTTTTGCTTGCCGCCTGCCGGACGTATACGACTTTCATCAGATGGCACCTGGCTGTGGGCCAAACTGCCTGACATGGAACGTGGTATGATCGGCCGAAACTGTGTGGTCGCCAGTCGTTCGCTGCTGCTAAAGGAACCGCCACAGGTGCCATTGCCGCCGGCACTTGAACGCTGTATGGGCAGCCGTTCGGGCGGAAATATGCGACACAGCAGCGGCGGATTGTTACTGGCATAGCGACCCATAGATCGCGCCAGGCCAAACAGAAGCGGTACCGTTGCATTGCACAGCACAAGGGGCGGTGGTGTCGAGTTGCTGTCTTTGCTTGGCTTGACAATGTTAGCGAGCGTTCCCAGCGTTTCGACCTGATTTAGTATGATCTCCTCACGTGAATCCGGACATTTGGCTGCTATGTCTGATAGCATCGTGTTCAGGCAGAAGCTGAACTTCTCTGCCGCGGGTATGCGCACACCTAGGAATAATCAATGGACACCAGTTGATGCAATTTATTTTCTGAAAGGCATCGTCTACACTTACGCTCTACTTTGCTATTGCGTTCATCATGTATTCTTGCCTTGGGCAGGCTCTTGGCCAACCGCAGTAGATAGGGCACAATCTGTGACTCATGCTGGCAGCCGCCTTCCAGGAAGTAGATGCCCAATGCAATGACAGCATCCTGTGCTCTTGAGTCTAAACAAAATACGCCTGATGCATTCTCCTGCGGGCAGTAGCGGAAGAGTGTTTGCACCTGTGGCAGCAATACGCAAATATACAGGATATTAAAGGTGAGTAGCGGATACACTGCGGTAAGCAGCAGCAACAACAACAAAAACATATATAACTCTGACCACCCGCCCTCCCTTTGAGGCACCGACGTCACTACACGCATGTCTGTTGCGTCCAAGGTCAACGTTAGTTGCGCGAAAATTCGATTTTCAATTTGCGTTCACTGTCTCCCCCTACTACTTCCCCTAAGCAGACACCATCAACACACACCGCTCAACCATAACACACCCCCTGCACACCGACCTTGTCCCATGGCGTGGGCTGAATGCCTGCCAGTACGCGCGCTAAGCAAAGCACAGTCCGCTGATACGTATACTTGTCCGAGGCGGTCATCTTTACGCCTCTGTAAAATGTGAGATGGCCTCCGACTCGCGGACTGCAGAACGTCTACGTGACGGTCTGTGGAGACGGAGCCGCGACTGTAAGTCGCCCGGTGGCGTAAATGCACGTTAATTGGTATGGTTGCAAGCGCGCGCACTGGTTGCACACTTAATTCGTTAATGATTTATTTAATTTGTTTAAATATTGCTCATTGAACATTCGTCATCGTCAATCGTTCGTAATTTTTATTGTTTTGCTATCGAAGGTATCGAGTACGTGCGCTGCTATCGAAAGTACCAAGTACTGATACTGCCAACTGTTGTCCAACGATTCGTTTTTGCTTAAAGTATCGACTTGCCAATGCTGTGTGTAATTTAACAGCAATTGAGGCTCCACACCTGAAGAAACTACTCCACACTCAGCGTTCGAAGCAAGACCTAAATAAATTGATGGGAATATAATGGAAAAAATGCGAAAAATAGCCACAGAATAATTTTATGGATAATATTAAAAACAAAGGGAACGAGTTGTAATTTTTTCTGTCAAACCTAACATAATTTTTCGATGGTTCGACAAACAATGTCTTCCTTTAAGTTCGCTTCGTAAATTTGACTTTCCCACCCGCTAACTCTGGTTTTGGTTAAAATTTCACAATTTCTACTACTTCGAATAGTAATATTTAATTTTCTTATATTCTATATTACAAAATTGTTCTGGACCAAATATTTTTTTTTAATTCTGGATTGGGTCAGGTTTAGTTTCGGCTCCCTGTAGGCAGCTTTTCCTTGCATACAATATTAATTTATTATTTTAGTTTAGTTAGGTTTAATGGTAAAGTTATAATTAGAAGTGCGTTTGCGATAGCCCATATAACCTCAATAGCTAAACATTAAACTGTTGGGCCACAACGATTCTCAGTTTTACAACAATTTTTCGACAAATAATAAAAATAAAGACATTTGTGTTGACATTTGATTTATCTCTATCTCTATATATATAACTGTTTGTCCTGACTGACTGACTAATTGGTGATCAACGCACAGCCCAAATCGTAAGAGCTAGGAAGCTGAAATTTTCACTGTAGCTACCTTATGTGATGTAGGTGCACGTTAAGACGGGGTTTCGGGAAATTCCACCCGCAAGTGTGGAAAAATCGCGAAAAACGTTTGTATGTAACTTTTTTGTTTACCATCCGATCAGCCTCAAATTTATTTTCAAAGATCTTTGTTCAAATTCATTTGAGGTGTGTTTCACACTTTTAGGAAAATCCGTTCCTCCTTGGTGGAAATGGAAGTCAAAGATTTGGTGGGTGACGTTTCGCGCTCAAATTCATTTCCAGAGATCTATAAGAAAAATCATTTGATACGTGTTTAACACTTTTCGCAGAATTCAAACTTCTTCGGTTTAAGTTGTGTCCGATTTGCTTCAAACTTATTTTCAAAGCTCTACATAAGAACTTAATAAATACGTATTTCAGCGATTTGGAAAATTCCACCCGCAACAGTGGTAAATTGGCGGAAAACGGTTGTATGAAAGTTTTTTGTTTACCATCCGATCGGCCCCACACCTATTTTCAAAGATCTTTGTTCAAATTCATTTAAGGGGTGTTTCACACTTTTCGAAAAATCCGTTCCTCCTTGGTGGAAATGGAGGTCAAAGATTTGGTGGGTGACGTTTCGCGCTCAAATTCGTTTCCAAAGATCTATAAGAAAAATCATTTGAGACGTGTTTCACACTTTTTGCAGAATCCAAACTTTTTCGGGTGGAATGCGGCTCAAAGATTTTTTGTACGAAGTTTTAAATTGTGTCCGATTTGCTTCAAACTTATTTTCAAAGCTCTACATAAGAATGTAATGAATACGTGTTTCAGCGATTTGGGAAATTCCACTCGCAACAGTGGTAAATTGGCGGAAAACGTTTGTATGCAAGTTATTTGTTAACCGTCCGATCAGTTTCAAAATCATTTCAAATTTGTTTGAGAACATTGATTTTATAACATACGTGCCACGGGCAAGGCCGGGTTATACCCGCTAGTTTTTCATATTCTGAACTAAAATCTGGAAATGTTTCAATTCTTGTTGGGTTCTATTAGGCCAATATTCCAAATAATGCTCTCGGAAACACAAAACGCTGAGTGGTGAGCAATCTAGGGATTTTATCAATGCAGACCAGCATAGGTAACTGCTTGGCAAAATTTCAGCGCTGAGATCGAAAATACCGTTGATAATACAAGGGTAATGTAGTTGTTATTCAAAGCTTCTCCAACCTTTGACTACTTACGAAAGCCAGATGATTGGGGACTGCTTCGAGCTACGAATCACTCAGTTCAGCTCCAGGACACGACTTGAAAACAAATATGTCAACATTCCTTAGGCGGAAAAAGCCCTAATACTCGCAAATAACGTCGACCTCTGAGTCTGTAGTCATCCCACACTCAAACTGCCTATACAGAAAGTCAGGTAAACTGAAACAGCCCTACATGACGTGGCCACTATTATAGCAAAACCCAAGCTTTTAAAAACGTTACTTTAAGTACAATCATCGACGCTCTAACGAGTTTGGGGGTCAATCATTATCGCTTTCTTGGCGAAACTTTACCCTTCGAGGCACCACTGGGATCGTTTAAAAGTTTTTAATTCGTTAGTCGCTATTTTTGCATAGGGGTGTTTCCTCTCATCCCTTCTATGGAACGAAGCAGTAAATGATCTACTGCGCTCGATGATCACTTAGTGCTCAAATGGGCCTGGTTTTGGGGAGAAAAAACACGAATTACATCTTTTCTTCAAGGAAACTAGCCACATGTAACTGTAAATCGAAAAGCAACTGTCGCAAATCTATTCAGGAGACAAGGACACCCTGGGTAACTGTATTCTAGACATGGAGAACATCAGTGCACCCGTGGTCAGATCGTGGTTCGATCTATATTACCATCACTGGCACAATGACTTCTGCGAATGATGTTGTGACGAAAAAGAGGAGGGACCGTAACTCACCTTCTGCAATTGCTCAGTCTTAGCATAAACAGTGTCCGTTTTCTTTGACGTTTTTTCGATTTTATCTATTAGATCTTTCAAACCAGGCATATTCTATTAAAGTTTCAATATTTTAATACCATCCATTGATTGAAAATGGGTAAAGAAAAAGATATAACAAGAATGCATCAGTATGGTTAGTCGCCTGGGGAAATAGGTCTCCTTGGTAGTTCTCAGACCTGAAGAAGACGTATAGGCACTTATAGGCATCACATGGCTTTGATTTTGAACTTTAATATGGTAATCATAGTCAAAAACATATGAGTTTGCTATAGACAACAGTAACATATAAATATGTATATACCCAACAAGTAAGAGTGTTCTAGTCGGGAGTGTCCGAAAGTGACTGTGTGACATTTATTCTTGAATAGCATCGGTGCTCGTAGGATTCGACTTGGCTCCCAAATGTAGAAACCATGTCGCAAGGCTCTAGCTTTAAAAATTTGTCATCAATTGTGAGGGCATGTGGGAGATATCCAAAAAGCTTAATCTATTTTATCTGCATATACCATACAGAAACCTTTTCACCAATTTAAGTGCATCTAGATCTCTGAATATTTCAGCTATGCTTATACGAGATATACGAGACTATATATTTTAAATTTCAAGCCTCTAGCTTTTGTAGTTGGCTTAATCGACTCAGCTCGTACTCAGCTTACTGCACTACCCAACTGCACGTTCAATTTGGCATTTGAATTATATATATTCTTTCAATTTTGGGAGGCATCTTAAAAATGCTGTAATACTTAATACCGAATCTGGTGGCTTTAGACACTTCCTTGCCATCGAGCTATGGAAATGTCCTGATCACGCATATTTATTTATACTTTATGAAGTTGGAGACGCTCCCTTTCGACTATTTTATAAATTTGCACAAAACCAATTTTCTACTCATTTTCAATGTTAAATTGTTTAATCTACTTAATGCGATTTTGTTAACTCGCTTATGCATTTTGAGTTATTAAATGTTTTATCGTTTTATGTTAAATACACCAACAATTTTAGCCTAATCCAAAATACAGTATATTTATTAATAACTTCTCACATTTATTCTTTTATTACTTTTTGGGAAATTTTCCTCATTAAATGCTATGTGCTCTGCAGACAACGGATCTCTAGCTAAAGATACATGTATGCAAACAAAATAAACATTCATCCATCTAAAAACGCAAGAAATAAAAAATAATAATGCTTATTTAATGTCTATTTATAATTGGATGCTTTTGCTCTCGCCCTGGGATCTTCAACAAACGAAGACAATTATGCGGCGTGGTACAAAGTTAGGCCCGTTTCGGATGTACTTGTGTGGAAGTTTGAATCGAAAAAAAAAATTAAAATAAAAAACCAATTTGCTAACGTTTACAAATATTTTAAATTTGAACAGCACGGTACCTGGCTGTCATCTCTGTGTAGTTGTGAGCTAAACACTAACAATCTCTACATTGTCAATCGCATTTGACCAAAAAAAAAGGTATTAATCATAATATTAGACTGCAAGCAAATGTTGGATGTTCTTGTATGAATTGATGTTTGTGTGTGAGTGGGCTGTTTGGTGCAGCTTTACAGGTTGCGCAGTCTTTAGTCGTCACCCGCAGAGCGCTTCACCTTGCGCTGCTTGGGGCTTTGTTGGCTTGTTTTGGGACTGGCCTGCTTGCCTGGCTTGGGCGATGTTTTTGGCGTTTTTGATTTGGGCGGCGATTTTTCTGTTAAATGCAAACAATTGTAAGAATCAAACTGCGGCATCTGTTGCAGTATACTACTTACGCAGCGCACGCAGTGTCTCCTGAGGAACCCAGTCGTAATCAATGTTGCTGTCGTTGGCAGTGCCGGTCTCAATGACCTTTTTAGCGGCGGCGCGCTTGCGCTTGCCAGAGCTGCCCAGCAGATACTGTTGTCCAATGACCAGTAGCAGGACAACAATGCCCGCCAGCAGTACATACAGGAAGAATGTCTCGCCATCCAAGCCCTCATCCACCTCAGAAATCAGCACAGTCTCATTGAACACAGCCTCGTTGTACTGGATGCCGTTGGCGTCACGGTACGCCAAAGCAATATTTAGACCAAAGGGACGGCCAGCAAACTGGTCGGACGGCAGGAACGTATACGACACAGTTGATTCAAAGCCAGGCTTCACCTCACGGTTGTACGCCACAGCAGAGAAGTTTTGAATGAAATAGTTGAAGTCCATGGGATAACGGAAGGAGGCCTCCACAGACTCGATGACGAATTCCTCCTGACCTTTGTTGGTAAAGCCAATCAAAAACTCGACGGGCTTGCCTCCGGGCAGATCCAGCTGTTGGCCAGCAGTATGCAGTGGCTTTGTAAACAGTAGATAGGTGTCTGCGTTAGGTGAGGTGCTGCTGCTCCCGCTGTCAGACTCCTCATCCGCTTCAGCATCTTCACCCGTCACAGCGCCCTCTTCGCTATCCACATCAACTAGATCATCTTCGACAGCCTCGGCCGCATAGGCACCGAATTTGTTTGCTGCAACACCAAAACATTACACGAATGAGACCGAGACCGAAGTATGCAAGCATTGACTCTGTGCCAACTCAACACTTTTCTCTCGCTCTCAGCAGCAACAGCAAAGGGGCAGGCAATGTGGAGGCAGGATAAAAATGACAACATACAAATTTGACAAATTAGTCACCCAAAGAGGCTTTGGCTGCCCCCTTTACTCAAATCAAATAATCACAGACAATGGCCACAGAGACTGCCACGTAGCCGCTGCTGCTGTCGGCTAATACAACAAAAGCAACAACAGTTGCTGTGATTTTGTTGGCTGCAATACTTACGCGCGCTGAAGGTGCAAATAATGGTGGGCAGTACCAGCAACAGCAAGAACATAAGGTTCTTCATTTTGTTTGATTGTCTTTCACTTATAGTTTCGAGTACACTAAAAATAAAGACAGCAACGGAAACGTACCGATAGCTAACTGGCAGCCAACGCGTATGAGCGAAACTAACCGAATGGGCGACCAGCAACAATGCGTGTAGCCGAAGTAACACGATTTCTGCCGACTTTCACTTGTCAAATGTCTACGTGGTGCCGCGTCAACTGACAGCTTAGAGTTGTCAGGGGCTGTCACAAAGTGCGGTCAAGCAATAATTTTAACCAGCAGAAGGCTTAGCGAATCTCATTATAAATAAAACTTTTATTCACACATTTAAATAACCTATAATATTAATCTATTATGCTCAAATTTTAGATAAATATATTTCTTTATGTTGTAGTCTGGCAATACTGGGCTTTTTGTCAGTGTTGTAACTGAGTGTAATCTGTCAAATATTCAATTAAATTAGCGGTAAATTATAAAAGAAAATTCACTTTTTTATGTAATTCTCATTTTAATCAATGATTTAAATGCTGTTTTTATAACTCAGTGAGTGGCAGAATGCAAATATATAGCATTTCACACTTCACCCAGAACAGTTCACAACACTATTTCTCAAAGCAACACTGTGCCTAGCGCAGCCACCCTAACGTCGTTGAAACAATAATCAGCCAACTTCCTTTTTGCTTGCGTCTGTCAATTGGATCGCAACTCGCACGTGAATTCTCTACGAAAAAGCTTATTAAAAATACACAAAAAACATGGACAAACCAGTTGTTTGGGCTCGCGTCATGAAGGTTCTTGGCCGTACCGGCTCTCAAGGCCAGTGTACACAAGTCAAAGTGGAGTTCCTTGGAGAACAGAACCGTCAAATCATCCGCAACGTTAAGGGACCCGTGCGTGAGGGAGACATTCTGACCCTTCTCGAATCTGAACGTGAAGCTAGACGTCTTCGCTAGGAGTACAACTCGCTTGGGATTGGTTAAGAATGTGAGTTATTGGCTGGCCAATTAAATCTATTTAAAATTAAACAAATCTTTTGCGCTTTCAGGTGTTGTTTTGCACTTGGCAATTTCTTGCAAGAGGATGATATAAAAACCATAAACATACAGAAAGAATAACCCAACACCAAATTAAAAATGTTTTAATAAATTTCAAGTATTGCAGTGCTTCAAACAACAATTCAAAGTTGTATTGATTTTTTTTGTTTTTGTTTTGTGTTTTTGTGATCCGTAACCGTGGTTGGTCAAGCGGCAGTAGCTGGAAATGCTAGAGGAAATCCAGCCAGAATTGGCAACAAAACTCATTAATTGCAGATGACAGCCTTAAACAAATAAATCATTCGAATTTTTTCTTAATAACTTGTTTGGTGTATTTGGATGAAGCCCATCAGGCTGCCAAAGTAAAAGGCAATAGCTCTGGTCGGCGCACGGCTTGTGTTAACCTCATGATAATTTTAGCCTTGTAATGCGTTGTTAGCTCCAAATCTTGTGTGAACTGTTTGATTGTTGAGCTCTGCACTAGCGCAGGCAGAAGGAAATGTGAATCCAGCTCCAAAAACTTGGCTTGCGTTTGCAGAACGCTAAGCGCTTGTGCTAGCCAAGAGCTCCATTCGGCAAGTGTACACCGTCTCAGCTCTTCCGCCTGTCCTAGCTCTTCTGTCAGGACCTGACATTCTCGCTCAAAATCTGCCACAAGTATAGCAACCTCAGCCACAGTTTTATGCTGCTGGTTTCTGCGAATATTTACAATTAGTTTTGCTTTATTCTGGGGTATTGTCAATACAAAACTAACATGAACTGGTAAATGGGTTGATATGCGTCATGGCAAGCTGAGAGCAGTGTAGCGGCAGCAGCTTCGTTGATTCTGTGGGAAGGTTCTGGCAATTAATTCGCGATACGAGCATTAATATGTACATGCAGTATGTTTACCCAGAGACTAAACGTTGTCGTTGACTGAGCTCCCAAATGCGATTCGCTTGAGCAGTGAGCTGTGGTGTTTGAAAGCTTAATGCGTCGTAGTAGTTGCGAATGAGAGCTGTTGCATTCTGCAATAAATCGCTCAGTTGTGTGTTGTAATATTTGAAGCGTTGGGGCTCCAATGGCATGTTTATTTATTATTGGCAAATTTCGCGTGGTTTTACTTAAATATCTGGCAACGCTACCACTTGAAAGAAGCCATTATAAGTTATCGATATTTGACATTGCGATATTTTTCAATAGTTATCACTAAAAAGCATTTTCGCAATAAAATTTTAATTTGATTAAGATTATGAGAAATAGTATATAATGCAGTCAGCTTAAATACTCCAACAAAATAATTTTTTCGTAATAAATGTTAGACATTGCTTGTTCAATAACTATTGGAAATTAAATGCGAATTATGAGAACGTTGTATTTGTGTACCAATATATCGATATTAAATATCGAAACTCATAGCTTAAAAGTGAGCAAGCAGCTGATACGGAGCAAACCAAGTAAAAATTAATTAAAGCCGTGTGCGTCGAATTGTTTTAAAGTATTGTTTCTAAAAATTAAAGACTTAAAATGACTACAGCAGCGCGCCCCACATTTGATCCAGCGCGCGGTGGCTCTGGACGCGGCGAAAAAGACTTGAGTGCACTCAGTAAACAGTATTCGAGTCGCGACTTGCCCGGACACACCAAACTTAAATACAGGTATGCACATATATACATATATAAATATTTGTATATTCACATATATTAACCATTTAATGAACAACGTTTCGCCAATACTTGTAGAGAAACTGGCCAAGGAACAAGCGAAGAGACTCGCAATCGTGACTTTCGCAAAGAACTCGAGGAACGTGAGCGTGACATACGCTCTGGCAACAGCTCGGGTAAGGCACTGCCCTCGATTGTGCGAAAGGCTATTGAGGCAAATGCTAGTGGGAGCAGTACAAACAAACGGGCTAAACTGGAAAGTCTGTCGCAGCAGCAGCTTCATCAACAACAACAGCAACAACAGCATGCTGCCAATCTCGATGCAGATGAGCCGCTGGAAAATGACAGCTCGGACTCGGACAGCGATTCGGACAATGACGATGCAGCCCTGCTAGCCGAATTGCAGAAAATCAAACAGGAGCGCTTGCAAGAGACTGCACGTCGTGAAGCCGAAAAGAAACAAGAGGACGAACGTATACGCATGGAAAACATTCTGTCGGGCAATCCACTAATCAACTATGAGCCTGGAACAGCGGTTTCAGCTGCTGGACGCACGTCTGGCAATGGCGGCGATTTAAAAATTAAGCGTCGTTGGGATGACGATGTTGTGTTTAAGAACTGCGCTCGCTCGGCTCCTGAAAAGAAGACTCACTTTGTCAACGACGCGTTGCGTTCGGATTTCCACAAAAAGTTTATGGACAAGTATATTAAGTAGATAAGAATGACCAAGATCTTTGTAACCACAAGCAATACATTTGTAATAGTTTAATGCAGCTCTTTATTTTTGTATTTGCCTGAAATTAATCAATTAAAACATTCATCTTGGATACCTATCGTTAACGTTGCATGTAAGATGCGGCGCTGCTGGTTTGACCTATTGCCTGGCCGCGGCAACCACCTGAGTGCAAAGGGCATGAAACCTTAACCAAAGTGTGAAACCGCAAAAAACGTCAGTAGCAACAGCAGCAGCAGCAGCAGCAAAAGCAGCAGCATTAAAATGGCAAAGCCCAAAGAAGTTTCGAAGTGAAGCATGGGGCACTAGCTACGTGTGCTTATGAAGCGGCAGCAACATGATGAGCTCGCCAGGGCAAGGGCAATTGTCGCTGCTGATGAGGCACGAAGCAAAATCAATTTGCCAAAGGAGCAGGCAGAAAGCACATAATAACTTGGCCAATTACGCGCCAGATCGGTGGCGACGGAGCCAACAACTGTTGATGGGCTTGAGCTAAGGCCCATGCAAATCATCAGCTGCAGCCTGGGTATTGCACAATATCAACGCCTCTTAATGCCCCGCACGCGGCCTGCGGGCTGAACTTCGGCTTTGACAATCAGCACACGTCCCTGGCCCGGGCCACCTTCTTGCCGTCTGAGCGCGACCCGGTGGCTCCCAAAGTTGCCGAACGCTCAATTTTACGCTAATTCGATCAAAATCAAACAAAATTAGCCCAGCCAACCTCACAATGATAATAATGATGACACTGGTGAACAACGCCAATCCAATACGGCAATACGAACATATTTAAACATCAGCTGAACAATTCAAATGGTGATAACAGTTTTGGCCCATTTCGAAATTCAATGTTTCGAACATGGTTTCCCATGTTCGCTCCAAACCAGTTTGTTGGTCAAACCGAATAGCCGAATATATACAGACAGACGTACATACATCCATACATACGTATGTACATGAGAACATATATAGTAAGGTTTTGAAATTTTGTTCACTACTGTAATCATAATGATTTGCATTCATGCTGATCATTCTGCAGCACCAGGAGCAGAGGAAAATGCTGCTGATTGTTGTTATTACGCTGCCTGCTTCTGTCTGCGCAGAATGGCTGGCTTAGGGTCAGGCCAGATCCAGGCCCATAGATGCCGACTGCCAGTTCAGTGAGTCGGTTCAGCAATATCAAGAGCAAGCAGAATAATTTATTTCCTGTTTTGCATTATGTTTTCCCATTATTTGTGCATCCATCTGACGGAGGCAATCTGCAATGCACTTTTCGGTAGTCGCCCGCCGCGCTCTAAATTATGGCCATTGACCAAACTGAACAGCCCGTTGCCATGGCCTATCAATTGACAGAG
Source organism: Drosophila borealis (assembly GCA_035045885.1). Lineage (NCBI taxonomy): Eukaryota > Metazoa > Arthropoda > Insecta > Diptera > Drosophilidae > Drosophila > Drosophila borealis. The sequence continues at coordinate 3,280,611 of JAWNOR010000112.1, forward strand.
ATTTTACAACTGCGTAACTTGCAAAAAATGGCGACTGGCCAGCGGAAATGGCCGTCGTGGTTACAAGTGACAAACATCCAGCGGTTAAAAGGCCAGCGCACGGCTGACCACCAAATAAAGACCACGAACATATGTTTCTGGCTTTGTGAAGCCTCCCAAGCATCCCAGCACCCACGCTGCAATTGGAGATGAGCCACATCTACCATTATCAGGCTCGGACCCGACCCACACAGAAAAGTTGGTTTTGCAAACAATTTTGAAAAGGTATTTGGAAATCGGGAGTGTGGCCCATTTACTTGTTCAAAGAGTTTGTATACGAGAATTCTATATAAACTTTTTTGCGTGGATACGTTTCTCGTTGAATTTTTACTAATTTATGTAAGGTTCTATATCTCTAATTAAACGGTTCCATATCTCTTAATCTATTAAAAAATTATTTGTTAAACGGATTTTGGTTACAAATAGTTAAATTTTTATTTTGGTTTCATTATGTTTACCTTATTAAATCACAAATATAATGTGTATGCACATTAATTTTTTTAATAAAAAAAGTTAGGTACTCTTAGTATATACCCTATAAGCTCAACAAACTAGTAACTATAGTAAACATTCATAATTTTTCTTTTGGTAGAAATCAAAAAGTAGAAGATTAACTTGAATAGTTTAAATCAATTATTCTATTATTAAAAAGATAAATCGAGTTCTCAAAGAAAAGCGTGTGCAAAAAAAAAACAAAATTCTATTTCAAATCGGGTTGAATCAAAACCGGATAAAAAGACCGTGCACAATAAAATTAGATGTGTACTCAGATAAAAGACCATAATAAACTTGATCTGCTATTGAATTAATTCAGTTTATGATATACAACTGCAAGTTGTAGTGCAAATATTGCAAGCAATACATATTTTCATATGCATATGTACATGAAATTGATCCCTGATTAAAATGAGCAACTGCCAAATATGGTTACATAAATGCAATTTATAGTAGGAAAAAAATTGAAATTCTGAGCTGGGACTCGGTTCGAAACCGGCTTACAACCTTGGTCTCTAGTCTATATATAACACTTTTTGTCCTGACTGGACTTTGTGGCTGTTTGTGTGTGTGTTTTTGTGTATGTATGTGTAAATAGAATCAAGCTGGAATGTTTGAAACGGCAGCTTGGCGCAGTGTATAGGGTATTTCCTATTCAGGCACTTCCGTCTAGAGCACTTTTAATGGTTTTTTTTATCGTCACTGATTTCAAGCTCATTAAGTATATACATATATACCTTTTTGTTCTATAATGACTCCCCTACACTGCTAGAAATGAAAGTTACTTTTATAAAAGTCACTGACTGATTTTTATCGAAAGCTATTTGAATAGATCTCATGAATAAATGTTATCATGGAGAATATAAAATAAACGTCTTGAAAAACGGTTATTTTCAAAATAATATCATAAAAATCAACAATAATTATTAATCTTAAAGTCTTAAATGTTACAATCAAGACATAAATTTACTAAAGAATAAATCAGATGTAAACGATTCTTTTGGCTATTGACATTTGGCTATATTCTTAGAGTGAGACAGGTTTCAAGTATGAAAACGATAAGCAAGTTTGCTTGTTTTACTTAGTTATCGATCAGTTAACAAAAAGATATCGATAAGTTATCAATTTAATGCATCTAAGTGATTGTAGAGCTGAAATTTGGTCAGGGATTCCAAACTCAGCTACATACACACCCACACTGACACACACTCACACACAAGGGGTGATACTTTAAAATTGTATAAAATGCAAATTTCACTCAGCTGTTGCTGCTGTGTTGCATTTTTGTTGCTGGGCACCGTGGGCGCCGCATGGCTAAGGGAGAGGGGGCTAAGGCTAGGCCGGGGGCAAACTGACAGCTTGACTACTGGTGCAACTGATGCTGCATAATTTAGTTGGCCAATTTACACTGGAAACCGTTTGCCGCTGAGTGCAACCGGAAACACATGCACCGTTGGCCGAATGGCTTGTGGGTGTTTTGCCCGTTGCCTCCACCCGTCGCATTTATTTATATATATTTTTTTGTTTGTATCCCTGTATGCTCCTCATGTCTGATGTTGTTAATGCTGTCGCCGGCCTCTGAAGCCTTTAATACCATATAGACCTTAAAGTAGGGTATAATCAGTAAGTGTTAAGTTTATAACAGACAACGCCATCTTATTCCTTTATGCATGCATACATACATATGTATGTATATTCTTCAAAAACATTCACTAATGAAACTTTCTTCTTTTTTATTGATTATATCTGAGATGTTATTAGATATTAATTTTAAGCCACCAAATTTGATTAATTCTCTTTTTCGACAACCCTGCGGGGTTCTCCACAAAAGGAGGATTCTATTTTGCACTGCGGTTTTTTACGCGTCTATTTTTAAAGTGCCTGGAAAAAATGATATGTAAGGATATTTAAGCGTTGTCGATTTTTATACAGTGTGTTCTTTTACTCTGTTCACAAATTAAAACTGTATATACATATGTATATATTTCCACTTTTTAAGTCTCTAGCAGTAAGTAGGACAAAGTAGACATTGCGCAAAACCAATACACTCAGTTATTCACTGCGAACAGATTATTTTACATAGATATTTACATATGTAGATGCAAATATGAGATAGGGTAATTTATACGTGAGTACAGGGTATCGCCAGGCCGAACACTTTCGGCTAGCACACTGTGATTTGTTTTTTGTTGCAGCTACTGTTGTTGTTGCTGCTGTTGTTGTTTTTCGGGTCACCTGCTCTTGACATATTTACTCGTTATGGCCATTTGTAAATCGTCTCCACTGACGGCAGACGCGCAGCGGGCAGCACATCACGTTGCATGCTTTACTTGGATGACCCGACGCAAGGGGGTGAGTGTGTTGCTGGGAGTGACCAATCAACTGGAGCACAATAACCGAGTTAGAAAGTGAAATGTGGGAACTGTTCATCGCAGGACTTGAAATTATCTAGCCCATAAAAAATAAATCCATTTCGCTCAGATGCACGTACTATGTCTGCATGTTTGCAAGGTAAATGCATAAGGGATTATCTTTAAATTCATCTGTTTTTCTATTTACTATATGTTTTAACACCTAGTTTGATCTAAGTATGTCCGTTTAGATGTTTGTCAGTCACTGTGTATAAGTTGGATTTGTCAACACTGGCAGTTACTTAGAGATGATCTTATCGAAAGATCACGCTTTGTCAAGAAAGTGTGCTTTAGACGGAATAGCCTAAAAATGACATTTTGGGGGAGTTATCAAAAAGTGAAACATTCCTAATCTGCAACGAAATCGAGAGTCTAGATACCAAGTTTGGTGTTACTAGCTGCTAAGTTATACTGCACTATATAGTTGTACAACAACAACCAATATAAATAACAATTTTTCAAAATCGATATTATGAAAATGGCTAAAGATATCGACAATAAATTAAAATTTCTTTCTGCGCATGGTAAATAAGAATATGTATATCAATACACAGATAACTATAGCCTTGGATATTCTGAGATAGACGCATTCTCATATGCAGACAGACATACGGACATGGCTGGACTTAATCCCTCGATCTGGTTAAAAATATGTGTATTGCATAATTGCATTATGATGCAAGCATCATAATTTCAAATATGTAGATGGTAAACAGTGTATTAAATATTCGGTTGCACCCGATTATAACCTTCTTTCTAGCTTATAATATGTACACGCATATATATGTATAATATGTACATATATATGTTTGTGTTTTTGTCTAAGTGGAAGTGTTTAAATCGTTCATATGCTGTTACTATCTTAAAGTTACAGGGTATCTCATTTTTGTTTTCCATAAAACATATTTAAATTTAAATTCTTTAATTATCAATTCCTTTTAACTTTGTTTTATAATTTATTTAATCTGAATATTTCGAATATGAACACGAATTTCTCCTGATAAATATATCTTTTGACTATTCTTATAGTAAGTAGTTAATACTTATTAACGGTAAATTTGCGTGACTTGAGCTTGTGGTTTGGTAAATTTTTTGTTATTATACATATGTATGTATATACATATCTCTATATATAAAACTGTTTGTCCTGACTGACTGACTGACTGATTGACTGGTGATCAACGCACAGCCCAAACCGTAAGAGCTAGGGAGCTGAAATTTTCACTGTGGGTACCTTATGTGATGTACATAGGTGTACGTTAAGGCGGGGTTTCGGGAAATTCCACCCGCAATTGTGGAAAAATCGCGAAAAACGTTTGTATGTAACTTTTTTGTTTACCAACCGATCGGCCTCAAATTTATTTTCAAAGGTCTTTGTTCAAATTCATTTGAGGGGTGTTTCACACTTTTAGGAAAATCCGTTCCTCCTTGGTGGAAATGGAAGTCAAAGATTTGGTGGGTGACGTTTCGCGCTCAAATTCATTTCCAGAGATATATATGAAAAATCATTTGAGACGTGTTTTTCACTTTTCGCAGAATTCACACTTCTTCGGGGGGAATGCGGTTCAAAGATTTTTTGGGCGAAGTTTTAAGTTGTGTCCGATTTGCTTGAAACTTATTTTCAAAGCTCTACATAAGAATATAATGAATACGGGTTTCAGCAATTTGGGAAATTCCACCCGCAAGAGTGGTAAATTGGCGGAAATCGGTTGTATGAAAGTTTTTTGTTAACGATCCGATCGGCCTCAAACTTATTTTGAAAGATCTTTGTTCAAATTTATTTGAGGGGTGTTTCACACTTTTCGAAAAATCCGTTCCTCCTTGGTGGAAATGGAGGTCAAAGATTTGCTGGGTGACGTTTCGCGCTCAAATTCGATCCAAAGATCTATAAGAAAAATAATTTGATACGTGTTTCACATTTTTCGCTCAATCTAAACTCCTTCGGAGGAAAATGCATTTCACAGTTTTTTTTTGGTGAATTTTAAGTTTGTTTGTTTCCCGTCGGAACAGTTTCAAAACCAACAAAAACAAAAGCATTTTGAAAACATTGATTTTATAACATACGTGCCACGGGCAAGGCCGGGTTATACCCTCTAGTATATTAAATATTGTTTTTCACCCATTTAAAATGAGTTCAATGCACCGCCAGCCAATGACATAAGGATGTAGGGGGTAGGGTGGAGCCAGTCCGCCGGTCAGTGGGCTCATAAATAAATTCACAATTATTTGCTATGCGGTTGTAAGCATGAAGTGAATCAACCTGATGTACCGATATAGAGCTTTCTTTGTGGTAAATAGCAATAACTGAGTGCCTTTATCGGAACACATACGTATGTGCCCGCATATGGCATCGCCTCGAGATGGCGATGGTGGTGTCGGGGACGCGGGGTGTGGCGGAAGGCGGCGGTGCCAACTAATTCAAACTTCACGGTAATTTGATTAAAAACAAATTTGCACACGCAACAGATGCATATTTTCGCACAAATGCCAGGCATTGGCATCCAACGGCATTGGATGGGCGGTATAGCCGCTTTGGATCGAACCGACTAATGCTAATGTAGCCGAACTTGAATATCGGCAACAGGTGGAGATGCAGATGAGGTGCGTCGGTGGTCAAATTGCATGCATTTGGGGTTCTGTGGCGGGTTCAGGTGCAATTCCAGGTTTGCTTTGGTTAGGAGCAAGTAGGCGAAAACTAAAAGCTCATTTGCAGTTACTTCCGCTGCTAAATGAAAATGCATTTCCTGGCTGGAAGAGGCGTTTAAGTTGCCGCCATTATGGTACGAGAGCCACCTTTCTGTCTACTCCATTCTTGCCGCCTCCGCAGTCAATGTTCCAATGTTGGCTCGCATGTAACGGTGTCTATGACATTTTTATGCAAAATGTTGCGACATCTGTAAATGATTTGCTGCCATTAGAAGAAACAGACCCGAATCAGAGTTAGAATTTGACTCCTGCTCCGACTATGATATATTCCAGTGGCAACTAACTGCTTCCTACATCCATGCTGCAGTCCTACTTCCGGCCCCGGCATCAGCAAAAGTCACCAAATGTTACTACAGTACCCGACCCGGACATGGTCCCTCTACGCACAGGCCTGGGCACAAGCCCATCCAGAGACTGAGACTGAGACTGTGAAGAAACGTAGGCACTGGCCGCAAAATGCTTTCCGTTTGCATTTTCTTCTCGAGTGTATGCTGGTCCCAAAAAAAAAAATTCTGGTGCATACACCGACTGCCGAATACACTTTAAAACATATTGAGATATATTGTAGATTGTAGAAAACCAGTAAGAGGGCTTTTCACAGAGGTGATAAACTTAGTTTTATTGTTCCTTTTTAGGCAATTGAACAACGAGGATCCGGTCTCAAATCCCAGGCTAAGGTATGGAAGTATTATTGTTATCTGAAGAACCTAGTTGTCTGTCTCATATATAAGATGTGCTTGTATAATGTATAATTATCGTATAAACCATTTATTTTCTTAGCCTGATGCAAACGTAACGCCTTAGCTGGGCCCCCCTTAACAATGCTGAGGGTGCAAAGTGGCACCAGTCAAGAGCAAGAGCTAAGGGAATGGAGTCTAGGGCCTGGGACCTGTTACCGAGCCAAGGCCAGGCCTGGAGGCCTAGCATCAAGCCATTTAGAGTGAGAAATTGACCATTAAAACAGACAGCTACATATGTTGACAAATGCAACGCGTTCCGGGGCCGAACAATCGGTTGGGGTCGCGGCGTGTGTGTGGCCCGATGTTAATTTGCAGCTGGGGGAACAAGCCGTATCGTACCGAACGGAACCGAATCGACCAGTAGCCACAACAAGTGGACTACGTTGTGAATCTTTTGTTCTGTGCAATAAGCCCTGTTTTACTGATTTCTTATACGTGGGTTGCCTTTTATCTGTGCTTCATATATTAATAGAAAAAAATCAATAATTTATCATTAATAAAACAATTCTACACCCAAAAGAGGGTCTCGTTTGTTTTTGATTGACTGTCGAAGGATGTTTCACATGCGACAAGGAATGTTTCTGCCCGAAGTGGATTCTACTTGATATTCAAATGAAGACTAGAATTGTAAAACCAATGTGAATCTAGACCGTAAACGTAGGCAAGTTTAACGATATCTTTTCCACATATTCTACGTCGCAGATGAACAAATATTTGCATGAGTTAATGCCACTTTTTGGCCGAGATGCACGTTGAAATGAAAGCACACAAATCGCAACCTGGCGCGGACAATATAAGGGACAACCCTCGTGCAAGCACACAGCAGACACAACGTTGTCCTTTGCTGTGTGCCCCCATTGAGGACCCAAGAGCCAGTGGCCGGTGGCTAGAGGCCAGGTCCCTGGACCGTTGCCTTTGCCTCGTTTTCCAAATGTAGCAATTCTCAATGCGATAATCAAATTGTAGGCTTCTTGTATGAGCCTGCTCTGGGTTAGTCTGCCAAGTGGACGATGGGTGCACTGGACATCCGGTGTGTGGCAATTTGACAGCAGTGACGCTGAGCAATGGCAAGTGTCCTGTCTGGTTAAAAGTGCGACTGCAAAACGCATCTATTATGTACGCCAATAAATAGAGGTAGTTAAGAGTCTTGCGGTTTTCAGCATGCATTTCAATTTGAAAAATACCTCCAGTCAGTTGACCATTGCACTGCCTGGTGGTTCAGTTTCTCTCTTTCTCTCTCTCTGTTTGGAGCTCTTCGGGCAAGAATTGCAATTGCCACTTGCCAAGTCGGCGAATTCGCACGCTTCCACGAAAGTTGAATGTGTAAAAAACCAATAGCTAAAGCTACAGCTTCGACTTTGATTACGTTCACGATTACCACATCAAACCGGGCCAACGTTGTGCAAACGTTAGCCCCCGTTTTCTCCCCAGCGACGCCGGCGAAAACGTAATCGAAAACCCCCCATGATTCATCTGGTAGTGCGCGGGTCTCCAACCGGTTTTCGCTGCTGACTTTTTGATTTATTTACGCCATATGTCTACACGCACAGATCTATCGAGATTGGATTTGGAATCGGCGGGACAAGTTCAGTCGCGTGGGTCCTGCGGTTGCACTTAATATCCTGCGTTAATTGTTAATTTGCATTGTTGGGGCTGCTGCTGCTGCCATAACTTGTCCACACGCTGGGGCCCTCGACGTCTGTGGCTCCCATTTCCGCCAGCAACAATGTTTACCGGGCATAAAATTCAAGTCGGGCAACGGCAACGACAGCGGCAAATCTTTGCAGTTCCCATTTGGCTGCAACGCCAGCCGATCGCCATCGCTTGTGCATACTAATCGGCCCAAGTTCAGGTTCAGGCCAGCTGTTTAGCTTGGTTTACGTGCGGCCATCGGCGTGGCAACGGTACGAGATACGCACGCCGATCCGCCACCCGCCTTATTACCAACGATTACCTCGAAATTGGCATCGCCGTCAATACTCGGCGTCATATGCGTCGTGCTGGTGATTCACTGCATCCAACCACTGTCTATTGTGTTTGCCCACTTGCACGCTGTTTCTGCTGTCTATTTGGTTTTTGTCAAAACCAGTTATATCTTAACATTCTTGGCCAATTTAATTTCAGCTTTATGAATGGTGGCACTGTCATAGGTCTAATTAGATTAATAATTATACGATTCTAAATAGAACAAGTTAGAGGTTCTAGTCGGGAGCTCCCGACTAGGGGATACCCTGAACCCTCTTCTTCCAACACAAAATAGAGCTCGCGCTTCGCGCTCGTTTGCTTTAGTAATAAAGATAAATTGTAAAAAAAAGTTCCCTTGGCAGAGTTTGAACTCGCAACTGACCACATTACTTGCCTCTACGCAACAGCCACACTAGCCAAAAAAACACTTTCCTAAGCAGGGTTCAGCACAGAAAACAATCGCAATTGCAATGCTAGAATTCAAAGCATACAGAAATTCTTGGAATTTGCGCTACCCGATACTAAAACGTGCGTACATAACTTTTGTGTTTCTTAAATTTTCGGCAGTACATCTTAATGTAGAATATAATATAGAATATTTGTGTATTCTCAATTGCATTAATTGTGGCTTAAATTAGTGGGCAGTACAAGTTGGTTTATTAACTTGATTTTTAGCTTTGTGGTGGTAGCGGGGAGGTGACGATAGCTATAAAATCAAAGATACTTGATATATATATATACTAATCTAGAAGCTACATGTCAAGTTTGGCGACTCTAGCTCTTATTATTTACCAAAATTGCGCAAAAAACAGGATTTCCATATCGATTTTTATCGATTACTTGGAAACGGGGCAAGTTATCGAATATCGGAAACAAACTCTGCGCGGGGACTCGGAGGACCTACAGCTAAAATTTCAAGTCTCTAGCTCTTATAGGTTCTGAGATCCTTGCGTTCATATATACGGACAGACGGACGGACGGACAGACAGACGGACATGGCTAGATCGACTCGGCTGTTAATGCTGATCAAGAATATATATACTTTATGGGGTCGGTGATGCTTCCTTCTGCCTGTTACATACATTTGCACAAATGCATTAAACCCTTTTTACCCATTTTTAATGGTATCAGGGCATAAAAAAAAACAAGAATTAAATAGAACCTGATTTGGTGGGACTTAACAATAAAAATTAACAATTTTCTTCTGTTTTGATTGGTTTGTCAACTATAATGTTCTCATATATATTTGTTGGCAGTCTCCAAACATTTGATTGAGTAGAGGAGTTGGCTAAGCGCTTAGTCAGTTTGTTAAAATGGATCTAAATTGTGTTGGGACAGCTACATTTAAATAATTTGTCATATGAGATTTTTTCAACAGCTGAAATGGGGCCCTTTTTTTGAGATTAAAAAATATTATTGGGGCAGGTCGGGTGGCGAGGTTATATTTAAGGAAAAGTGACTCTAATTCTGATCAAACTAATCGGGCAAGGGCAAAGTTAGGCTACCCGACATATTATCAATTTATTATGTCACATAAATTTGTACGGTTTACAACCGGATTTCGTGCATGTCCATGGAAACGGCAACCGATAAAGTACTTTAAGCAATTTAATTCCCTTAAGATATGCATAATGGCGATGTCCTCAAGCATCTTTAAGCCTCCTGCTTTTGTTGATCTCCCTCTCTCCATCTCTATATCTCTCTTTCTCTCCCTCTCTCTCTCTCTCTTTCTCTCTATCTCTCTCTATCTTTCTTTTACCCATTTAAAGGCTATGTAATATTAAATTTTCCAAGCGACAAATATATTCATAAAATTTATTTTTGTTTTGCTCTTTATATTATACTAGCGGGTATACCCCGGTCTTACCCGTGCCACGAATAAAATAAATGTTCTCAAAGATCATTGAAAATGAGTTTGAAACCGATCGGACGATAAACAAAAAAAATTTCATACAACTGTTTACCGCCAATTTACCACTGTTGCGGGTGAAATTTCACAAAACGCGGAAAGACGTATTCATTAAGTTCTTATGTAGAGCTTTAAAAATAAGCTTGATTCAAATCGGAAACTAACTACAGTGAAAATATTAACTTCCTAGCTATTACGGTTTGGGCTGTGCGTTGATCACCAATCAGTCAGAACAAACAGTTTTATATATAGAGATTATATATTATAACAATTTATTTTTTCATTTATATAGACCATAGTAGTATATTTAAAAGCAATTTTCAACAACAACGTCAAAAAGCCCATGCGGTTACGCCAACAGCGACAACCAAAATATCACCAACAAAACTGGTGCCAAAATAATCAAAAGGTTAATAAAATTGCTGTAATGATGTGGGTGCAGCAACAACAACCACATAAACAAATAGTAAGAGTGTACTCGACTTGGCACACACTCAGGCACGCACGTCATAAACTGCGTACTTTTTGTGCTTCTTCTTCTCTCAGTTCTACACTAGGGAAAGTAAATTATGGAATAACGTCGGTGCTTATAGTCCGATTTGTACGCTATTTGTAGGCCAAATGGGCTACAAAAATGTGCATATACTAGTACGCAATGTTCAATCTCTAAATATTAGTTGCTTGTTTTTTTAACTTTCAGGAAAAGAGGAGAGGTATTTAAACAGTGGAATATTATTATCCTAGAGCTTATAAACTAAATTTTGTATATAGCCCTAATGAACAGGGGTTATTGTCTAAGAACCCAATCTGAAATCAAGTTTTATCAAATTCGTGAAAGTAGACCAAGCTTTCGATGATTCAAAATAAAATTGCTCCACGCGATTAATAGGTGGAATTACGAAATTTCAAGACCTGAGCTTACATAGTCTCTGAGATCGACGCGTTATAATACAAACAGCCAGGCCTCCTGCCGCCTGTCAATTAAATATCGCCAAAGCCATGCTACCCTTCTGACACATTTTCAATAGACTTAGGGTATACCTATCACCAATTACTAATCACTCAACGGGAGCCTTTAAAGAGCCAATGAACTGTGACCGCTAATCAAGCTCGCAGGTTACACAAAAATACCTCACTCGGGCTCAGGCTCCGTAGCCCGGTTACAGAGCAGCGGCTGCACTCTCATCCGGAAATCGACCTGGCGAACGCTTGACCTTCATGGCTCAGCATGTAGGTTGCAATTCATGACATGACCTACAGATGAGCGAAACGCTTGCCCGTTTTGCAAGTCGGAACGTCCGACTATCCGAATATCAGAAAACAAAGCCTTGCCGATTCAAAGACATGCAAAGATTTAGGTCTCATTTTATTTACTTTACAATTATGAAATAGTATTGGTTTTAATTAAATTTAAATTTACAACTTTATTTGTACATACTTTACTTTTTTACTTTACTTAAAATGCTCTATTTGGAAATATTTATTATACCCTGAACAAATGTATGTAATAGGCAGAAGGAAGCATATCCGATCCCATAAAGTGTATATGTTCGTGATCAGCATCAATAGCCGAGACGATCTAGCCATGTCCATCTGTCTGTCCGTCCGTCTGTCTGTCCATCCGCCCGTCCGTATGTATGAACGCTAGGATCTCAGAACCTATAAGAGCTAGAGACTGAAATTTTAGCTGTAAGTCCTCCTAGTGCCCGCGCAGATCGAGTTTTCGATATTCGATAACTTGCCCCGTTTCCAAGTAATCGATAAAAATCGATTACGAAATCCTGTTTTTCGCGCAATTTTAGTAAATAATAAGAGCTAGACTCACCAAACTGGACATGTAGCTTCTAGAAAAGTACATATATATCAAGCATCTTCATTTTATAGCTATCGCCACCTCCCCGCTGCCACCACAAAGCTATAAATCAAGTAAATAAACCAATTTATGCTGCCCACAATATAAGCCACATTTTAAATGCAATAGACTTTTTGAAAATACACAAATATTCTTTGGGGCAATAAGATGTACTTTCGAAAATTTCATTAAGATCGGTTAAGAAACATTTTTTTTGTTTTCTAATGTGTTTTGTTTATTTCGAAATCTGGTGTTAAGAAACACAAAAGTTATATGTTTTGGTTGCGCACGTGTTGTTAGCAGCAAGCGCAAATTCCAAGGATTTCTGTATACATGTACACACACACATTCATGCGCGTCTGCTTTGAATTCTATAAACAGCATTGCAATTGCGATTGTATTGTTTTCTGTGCTGCTATTTAAATTTGTTTTTTTTCTCATTAACACTCAATAATTGGTGTGGCTGTTGGGTAGAGGCGGTGGCAGGTAATGCGGTTAGTTGCGAGTTCCAGACCTACCGAGGAAACTGTTTATTTTTTGATTTATCTTCATTATTACTAAAGCAAACGAGCGCGTAGCGCGAGCTGCATTTGGTGTTGGAATAAGAGGGCTCAGGGTATCCCCTAGTCGGGAGCTCCCGATGCCTTAGAGGTCTCTGAGGTTACAAACAAACATACATAATTGTATGCTCATAGATATATTACCAGTTATTATTCGACGTATCCCGGGCCAAAATTTTCACACCATAGTTGTATGTGTGTTTTTATAGTTTTTATATGGCGAACAAGAGTATGTTGGCTTGGTGCTATTTCTGGAGTGCTTCCTAAAGTTTTAATATTGCAGGGTAGGTTTCATTTCAACTGTTATACCCATTGAAAATAGGAAAGAAAGGGCGGAATGAGTTTTTGAAAATAAATGCACTCGGCAAAAGGAGGCATCTCCGCAACCGTAAGGTATATCAACATCATCTGCCCGTCTCTTTGAATGCGTCGATCTCAGAAATGTAAGGGCTAGATTTAAAATATTTCGCCTTTTCGAAGACAATACCTTTAGTATAAAGATGAAGAATATTTTTCATCGCCCGTTCCTTTCAAAGTTAAACAACGGTTTATTTGAGAGGTAGGCGGGAAGAAATGTGGAATGTTTGTTATGGCAGCTTGGTGCTAGGCAGGGGGTATCTTCTAGTTGGTCTAACTCATTAATTTTTGTTTTTTATATCAGTTGATCAGAGTTGTCATACCAACCACAATCAATACACATTACTGATCTGTTTTTTTCCTTCTGGGCGTCGATCCTTAAAGATGAATAGTATAAGTCCATGTTGGCTTCTGCACCAGCACCATACTGTATGTACGCTGCGGTCATTGAGTAGCCTGTTTAGCTTGAAGTAGATAGCTGCTGGGGGGACGCTGGGGGCTGGGTGTAACTGAAGTGCTGTGGAATTCTTGCCTAAGGTAAGGCCAAGGGAAGCTATTTTTTCAGAGAGTATACCCCGTATACACCCGACTAAAGCACTCCTATGTGCATTGGCGCATACACACTTCCTATCGCTCTCACACATCTCTAGCAGAGTTCCATTCATTCCACGGCACACGCCATTCTACTTATTCATTGTGCTGGTGGCTGCTGCGTTGCAACTTTTTGCCGCCTGCTGTCTGCGTTTGATGCGCGTCTGACACATGACAACACATTAGCCGCCTCCCGTCACACCCCCGCCTCGCCTGGCTACGCACTTGCCACCTCATTTCGTACAGTGCAAGTCTTGCATTTGGTTGACGGATAATTTGATGTATTTTGGGTTGGAGTTTTTTGCAGAGAAAATTAGTCAAAATTTACATACGAAATCGAAACTGATGCTCGCCAGGTGTTGCAGATTTTGCTTAGACCATAGCAGCATCCAATCCTGTGGTGATTTGTCCGTGGCAATCAATGGTCAAATGGTCCTTTTATATGCGTGCCGTCTCTCCTCTGACAGCCAAATTGTTGCGGCGCAAGCAGAAAAACAAAATCACATATAAACAAGTAAGAGGTTCTAGTCGGGAGCTCCCGACTAGAGGATACCCTGAAACCTCTTCTTCCAACACCAAATGCAGCTCGCGCTACGCGCTCGTTTGCTTTAGTAGTAATAAAGATAAAATAAAAAAAAAGTTCTCTTGGCAAGGTTTGTACTCGCAACTGACCGCATTACTTGCTGCCGCCTCTAAGCCACAGCCACATCAGCCACAAAAAAAAAAATAGTTTCCTCGGCAGGGTTCGAACTCGTAACTGACCGAGCTACTTTCCGCCGCCTCTTCTCAATAGCCACACCAATAATTAAATCTTGATGAGAAAAAAAAGAATTAAAATAGCAGCACAGAAAACAATACAATCGCAATTGCAATGCTGTTGATAGAATTCAAAGCAGACGCACATGAATGTGTGTAGTACATGTATACAGAAATTCTTGCAATTTGCGCTTGCTGCTGCACGTGTTTGCAGGCCAAAACACATTTTCTTTCGTGTTTCTTAACCGATCTTGATGAAATTTTCAGTAGTAGATCTTATTGTACTATAAAATATTCGGGTATTCTCAAAATGACAGTTGCATTTAAATTGGTACTTAATTAGGTAGGCAATACAAGTTGGTTTACTTACATGATTTATAGCTTTAAAATGATAGCTATAAAATGAGAGATACTTGATATATATATATACTACTAGCGGGTACAATCCGGCCTTGCCCGTGGCACGTATGTTATAAAATAAAAGTTCTCAAAAAGCTTTGAAAATGATTCTGAAACTGTCGGACGGTTAACAAACACTTTCATACAAACGTGTTCCGCCAATTTACCACTGTTACGGGTGGAATTTCCCAAATCGCTGAAACCCGTATTCATTATATTCTTATGTAGAGCTTTGAAAATAAGTTTGAAGCAAATCGAACACAACTTAAAACTTCGCACAAAAAAATCTTTGAGTCGCATTCCACCCGAAAAAGTTTGGATTCTGCGAAAAGTGTGAAACACGTCTTAAAAACGAATTTGAAAACGAATTTGAGCGCGAAACGTCACCCACCAAATCTTTGACCTCCATTTCCACCAAGGAGGAATAGATTTTTCGAAAAGTGTGAAACACCCCTCAAATGAATTTGAACAAAGATCTTCGAAAATAAGTTTCGGGCCGATCGGAGCGTAAACAAAAAACTTTCATACAACCGTTTTCCGCCAATGTACCACTGTTGCGGGTGGGATTTCCCAAATCGCTGAAATACGTATTTATTAAGTTTTTATGTAGAGCTTTGAAAATAAGTTTGAAGCAAATCGGACACAACTTTAAACTTCGCCCAAAAAATCTTTTAATCGCATTCCCCCGAAGAAGTTTGAATTCTGCGAAAAGTGTAAAACACGTCTCAAATGATTTTTCCTATATATCTCTGGAAATGAATTTCAGCGCGAAACGTCACCCACCAAATCTTTGACCTCCATTTCCACCAAGGAGGAGCGGATTTTCCTAAAAGTGTGAAACACTCCTCAAATGAATTTGAACAAAGATCTTTCAAAATTAGTTTGAGGCCGATCAGATGGTTAACAAAAAAGTTACATACAAACGTTTTTCGCGATTTTTCCACACTTGCGGGTGGAATTTCCCGAAACCCCGTCTTAACGTGCACCCACATCACAAAAATTAACTACAGTGAAAATTTCAGCTTCTTAGCTCTTACGGTTTGGGCTGTGCGTCGATCACCAATCAGTCAGTCAGGACAAACAGTTATATATATATGTATATAGATTCTAGAAGCTACATGTCAAGTTTGGTGACTCTTGCTCTTATTATTTACCAAAATAGCTAAAAAAACAGGATTTCGATATCGAGTTTTATCGATTACTTGAAAACGGGGCAATTTATCGGTTATCGGAAACAAACTCGATCTGCGCATGGACTAGGAGGACCTACAGCTAAAATTTCTCTAGCTTTTATAGGTTCTGAGATCCTAGCGTTCATACATACGGACAGACGGACAGTCGGACGGGCGGACGGACGGACAGACAGACGGGCATGGCTAAATCAACTCGGCTGTTGATGCTGATCAAGAATATATACATATATAAGAATATATACATATACATATACTTTATGGGGTCGAAGATGCTCCTTTTTGCCTGTTACATACATTTGCACAAATACGTTATACCCTTTTTACCCATTTTCAATGGGCTATAAAATAACAAGTAAAATGTACTAGTCGGGAGTATCTGAAGAGGAGATACCCTGTCACCATCTCGAACGTTCCAATATATGAATATAGGAAGTAGTTACAAGCGCACACCCACACAAGCAGGCACCTCCCCAAACTGCGCACTTGATGTGACTTTTTCTCCAGACTCTCACTATGAGAAATGCATTCTTGATTAACTCTGGATCTTATGGGCCGATCTTTATGCGATTTTCAGGGCTTAAATATAACAACGAAAAGTGTGTATACATCAAAGCCTAAGACGATACCTCCAAAGATGCGTTTGTTTCAATGTTGAGGGTAACGCGGTAACGCAAAAAGTAAAATAATTTGGATTTGTGTATACTATATGTGAGTTTATATACCAAATTTGGCGTCGGAGCATCCGTGATACAGTGAAAAAGCGTATGCTGAAAATAAATACCTATCGATTTCATGAAAATTGAGGAAAGAGTAGGGCTAATATTCTAAATTTCATTTGCTCTATAAAATAGCTCCATATTAGTGTCTACCTATTTTAGTCCCTACTGGCTCCAGTTTGGCGCAAGTCAAATCTTTGGCACTGCAGCAAAATCCCATTGGAGGAAAATTGGTGTCTTCCAAGCCAAGGTGCTGAGACTAAGTACTGGGGCCCCCTGGTACATCCGCAACCGGGCTTTAGCAAGAGACTTAAAGGTTCCCTTAGTGGGTGACCTTTTAAGACAGCAGTCCACCAGCTACATGGCCCGTCTTTCTGCCCACCCCAACATATTGGCAAGAAGGCTCTGCAGAAGAAAGCGACGGAGACTTCGCCGGATCCACCCCATCGACCTCCCAAACCGGGTACTTAGATAAGGAAAATTATAAAGCAAATAATTTAAAACTTAAAAGGTAATGTTAAGTAAGTTGATCCAATTATTGTAAAGCTTGGTTAAGATGCTCAAGAATAGTATCAATAAATTAGCTAATAAAAAGAAAAAAAAAAAAGTCTTATTTAGTTTCTAAGAATGAAGTGTTTATATACAGGGACGGACAGACAAACGGTCGGACATAGTTAAACCAATTTGTCAATAGATGCTGACCAAAAATATACATAAATAGTTTATGACTCCCTACTACACTTGCACAAAAAAGTAAAATCCTTTTTTGCCCATTTTCGATGGGTATACATTGCCAAAACACAACTAAAGCCACGCTTGCTGGAGCAATCAGCTGCTTTTGAGGCCCTCGATCCGATACGCAACTGACTAATTTGGCTGATTAGTCAGACCGCGCTTAATATTACTCATACGCAGCCTACTCAGCGCAGGTCTGTTGACCGATGTCTTAGCCCGGGTCTTAATCAGCTTATATAAGCAAATACATACATACTATATACGGATATGCGTACATACTTATTTGTAAATACGTCAGCAATGATAACAACGCATTGTCGCGACGTCAAAGTCGAGCGGCTCATAAGAAACCCGCTTGGAAGTTTTGTTTAGCATCTCAAGTTAATAATATAAATAAATAAGTTGAGAGTGTGCACATTTGCAATTGTATTAGTAATGTACAAATAGTCCCTAAACTACAATATTTATCGGCCTTAATATCTGTTTGCGATTTGACTCTGTGTGGTCGCATAGAAATAACACATTAGAGAAACAACCCACACCTGCTCCGAGGCAGCAATTGGCTTAGTCCGCCGTAAGGCCAGGGCCACGGCTGCAGTCCAACTAACTGGCCAAAAACCGAATGATCCAGTGTGAATCATTCTCAGTTTCTTGTTAAACCTGCTAAGCGAGCAACTGCTGAATACGCGCTTAATGAGACTCTACGAAAGAGAAAAATGAAGCTCTCTCAGCTCAAAGAGACACCCGCTGCTTTTTTATGTGTTGTAAGCTGTTTAAGTTCGGTTTGTTTGTTGTCACTGATCAGCGTCAAATGGGAAAATTCTGATGGCTTTTATCTATACACGTATGTATATGTTTTTGCATGTGTGTGTACTGCATTGAATTTATTAATTGAATATACGAACATCTATTTCTGGAATGGACTGAGCTAAGCATTTAGTGTCACGAGCCAGATACAAATCATAAATCATTAAATTGTTATTTATGTTATACCACTTACCAGAAGGAGGCAGCTTAGGGACGTGCTTCTTCTATTGTCAGCGCAGATCTAGTTATTCCAAATCATCGAGAACATACTCTGTTTACAGGAATCCGATAGCTTTTATTTTTTGGTCAGGGTCAGCGTATGTATCTCAGAGCTTATAAGAGTTTATATATATGCTTAAAATATATATATATACAAAATGTATAGGATACACAGATAGAGCACATCTCACTTTTTTTGATGCCATTCTCAGTTCCACCGAAAATTAAAGAAACTTGTTTTTCCAGGTATAGTCTAGAGCCTTGGAAATGTTAACAAAAGTTACTAAAAAATGCATTTCCCCTAATGTGGACTCCGAAAAGAAGAAGCTCTGACGCTGTGTTCGGTGAGCAGTTTGTGAGTTGCGTGTTTGTATGTACATACCAGTAACAGCAGGAATAACGCCTCATGGGTCACAGTGACAAAAACAAACAAAGGGTGAAACCCTTATTGCCTCTTCTTATCCCCTTCTATGCAGTCAAGAGGCATTGTTAAACGGAAAGTGAGCGCGGCGCATGCCAAAATTATGCCCTGATCCCATTAAAAGTGGGTAAGAAAGGGTATAATGGGTTTGTGAAAATATATGTGATATGCAGAAAGAAGCAACTTCGAGACCATGATTATATTCTTACTGAGCATGAAAAGCCGAGTCGATATAGCCATATCCATCTGACCTTCTGTCCGTATCGATCAAAGAACCTTTAAGAATTAAATACTCTGATAACTTACACTAATTCCATGATATCGATAAGAATCGATATCGAAGTCCTCTTTTTAGGCATATTTCGGAAGTTATAAGAACTAGAGGCACCAAAAAATTCTCACCAAAAGTTAAACACTTAACACATATTTGGATGTCATCTTTATGCCTTAAAAATCGGCAGCTCGGCACGGCGTTCAGGGAATCTCCTATTCGAGCACTTCCGACTAGAGCCCTCTCACTTGCTTTGTTTTGTCATCCCCTCACACGGTATTAAAGAAAAACGCAATGAAATTTTCCATATAGTTTTCTTTTTTCTATGTAATTGTAATTGATATTAAGATTCCATGGCTTTCTCGCAAATGTAATACATTTTTATTGTGATATTAAATTATGCAAAATAAGCAATGAAAATAAGTAAGAGGTTCTAGTCGGGTTCTCCCGACTAGGGGATACCCTGAATCCTCTTACTCATATCCTAAATGCAGCTCGCACTACGCGCTCGATTGCTTTAGTAGTAATAAGGATAAAATAAATTTAAAAAAAATAAGTTAATTTGGCAGAGTTTGAAATCGCAACTGCCCGCATAACCTGCTGCCTCCTCTACTCAACAGCCACATCAATAATTGAGTTTTATTGAGAAAAAAACGAATTAAAATAGCAGCCCAGTTGATAGAATTCAAAGAAGAATGTGTGTGTGTACATGTATACAGAAATTCTTGAAATTTGCGCTTGTGCCGCTGATAGGAGAAAAGTCAAGACACGTTTTCTGTAATCATTTCTGTGTTTCTTAACCGATCTTGATGAAATTTTCTACAGTACATCTTATTGTATAATACTATAGGATATTCGTGTATTATCAAAAAGTCAATTTCATTTAAATTGTGGCTTATATTTGTGGGTAGCCTAAATTGGTTTATTTACTTGATTTATAGCTATGAGACAGTAGCGTGGAGGTGGGGATAGCTATAACATGAAAGATACTTCATATATACATATATACCATTCTAGAAGCCACATGTCTAGTTTTGTGACTCTAGCTCTTCTTATATACAAAAATTCCTCAAAAAACAGAATTTCGATATCGATTTTTATCGATTACTTGAAAACGGGGCAAGTTATCGAATATCGGAAACAAACTCGATCTGTGCGGGGACTAGGAGGACCTACAAATTTCAAGTCTCTAGCTCTTATTGGTTCTGAAATCCTTGCGTTCATATAAATATATACACTTTATAGGGTCGGAGATGCTTCCTTCTGCCTACTTCATACATTTGCACAAATACATTATACCCCTTTTACCCATTTTCAATGGGTTCAGGGTATAAAAATTATAATATAAATATAGTTAAATAAAAAGGAGAACAAGCAAAAGGTAAGAATAAAGCAATGGTGAGTTAACTATCGCAAGTTGATTTTTCAAGTGATATATTCTAAATAATTGAGTACTTTAGGATATGATATAATAGAATAATTAAAACGAAAAATAATCATAATTTCTAATCAACAGATAAATAATGCAGTGTTATTAAATTGGTGGATGAATAAAAAGTTCATTTTATATTAATATTCGTGCCATATTGATCTCTCATGAAAACAGAATAACAGTGAAGAATTCGAATTGAAAATCAGGCACAAGAATGTAAACTCGAAGTCAGGCATTATGTTTTATGCTTAAAGTCATGAAGCCTTACGATGTGCCTGGGTTAACTTTATTCCTAAAACTAATGCAATCTCTTCTGGGGTCTAACACAGCAGCCTGATTCAATAGTCGGCGGTATTACTGGGTATGTTTGACTTATGAACATACGTATTAGAAGAAAGCTCAAATATCAGTTACGGCATCTGGGTGCTGAGCTCGGGGTATATGGAGCAATCTAAATTCTACAGAGAAAACTGTAATAATTATTTAATTGGTCCTACAAACCAAACTTTATTCATTTGTCAAAACAAGGCTTTACAAGAACTGAATGGAAAATTTGTAAGCTGCCGGGACTGGAACCTTCTTCACACTCCATTGCGTCCTTGTACTTCTTGTTCAAACTATGATTGAGTAAACCCTGGTTAAGAAACTAAAAACTGCTGTCGAAACAAATTTTGCATTAAATGAGTTTAAAAATGTTGTGTAAAAGAATATAACTTTGGAGTACTTTATTGCTGCTGTTTCGTTTTAATGATTTTCTATTTTAATGGGAACTCTCATAAAGAGCAGCCGAAGAGCGGTAAGTCTATGTCGACGTTCGAGCTCGGTTCTCCATCGCAAATTTTCTCCATGCACACTTGAAACTGAAAACTCTGTTGAGCTCAGTTCCATAAATTTGGTTACTATGGAACTAGGTCCATTAATAAAATAATTCCACTAAAGGAGGTGAAATCAAGTGTAATTCCAGTTAGAACACTGTTGGCAAAATGGCTGCAATTTCATTAAAATGTTATCTTTTTCAAAGTAAATTAGCCAACTGAACTACATATGTCTATTGTTGCACACTTTGCATAACATTTTGTTTTGTTTTCGTAAGATGACACTATTTAAACCACATACGAGCCACTCACAGTCTGAAATTCCTTTGATAGTGATGGATTCATAAGAATTCATGAATTCTAGTATAGGTTAAACCTAATTAGACTAAATCTTTATATATGTATGTATGCATCAGCGTGTTTAAACCGGCATTACCCAGGCCAAGGTTCAGACATAACTTCCAATATGCTTGCATTATTGAAAAACGAGTTCTAAGTCGATCGGATGCGTTTGTAGTGTGATCTTTCGGAAATGGGATATAAATCGAGATGAAAACATCAATCTTGATACAGCGACGAGCAGAAAAGTTAAATATCGAAGCTGTGTCGATGAATCGGAATAAATCGTTGCATCGAAAAAATTACTGAAAGCACATAAGAACCGATCGAATTGACGATTTTTATACTTTTTATACCCATGCAGAGGGTATTTTAAATTGTCTCGAAATGTGTAACGCATAAAAGGATACATCTTCGACCCCATAAAGTATATACATATATACTTAATCAGTATCAACAGCCGAGTCGAGATTGTCTGTTTTTTAAGTTTTTTTTTCTTTACTTGGGTTTCTTAGCAGCAAAACAATTATCACATGCATTACTATATAAGGTACAAATAAGAGTGTACTTAAAAATACAAAAATTGAAAAATCTGTAAATAATGAAAAGAAAAATGATTGGTTCCAGAATGTTTTAAAATAAAATATGTTCCTCTAGTATCCTCAAGGCGAATATTGCCTAGACAATATACATTCTTAAGCAGCATCAACATTCGAGCCATGTCTATCTCCCTCTTCGCGTCAATATCGGAGACCATAAGCGCCAGAGACTTTAATAAACATGTATGTTCTAGCATACCATAGGTAGATTTAGTTTACTTTTAAAATCGGTAAGTCTTGATTTTTAGCCTTGGTTTCCTCAGGATTTCATAGAACACAGTCTCTAGATATTTAGGTGTTTACTATACACAGGTTAAAAGCATTTTACTTTTTAAATATTACTCTCGTTCGATGTCATATAAGACTCCTGGAAATTTATTGAAGATTGAATTATAAACGCCGACTTTATTCAAGAATATATGTTATTTCTCATAAGGGCACATTTGCAGAGGAGCAAAGAGCGCAGATTGGGGCGTACATGATAGTGTGTGTGTAGGTGTGTTTTAGTACGATTATAACGGCAGCTCGGCACAGAGATACCCTATCTCCTCCATGTTGTGCAGTCTCGACTAGATCAGTTTTTGTAATCAGCTGATTACTCACACTCTGACCTTCCATATTGAGATCCACTATAAGACTACATGTGCTTATATGTGTCGGTGTGCTTGCTGATAATCCTTTTTATCACCCTCTGATTGCCGCACGCTGTTTACCACTCTCCCTCTTTTGCTTTGGCTCTCTTTCATCACGCTCTTAGTCAGCACAAGCTTGCGTGAGTTCCGTTTGGTGCTCTCTTTGGTGGGTGGTGACGTTGCTGCCGCTGCTGGCTTATTGTAGGTGCTTAAAAATATTTGTTTTTCGGTTTTTGTTTGCACTGCAGCACACTTTTGTGGGTGGAGCTTGACTTTTGTCTGTGCTCTATTGTTGTTGATTGCAGGCAGCATTTTATTTTGGTTTTGGTATATTTGTTAAATGCGCGCACGGTACTCCACGTCAGCTCGTTCTGGGCTTATTCAGTTGATTGTGAATGCATTCGGCGTGTAGTTCCACTTTCTGTCACAGACACAGATTACGTTGCACTTACACCAGAGCGAGGGAGACGGCACACACTTTTTTGTCGTTATTTCGGCCTGCTTATTGCGTTTTGCTACAATACAAAATTATGCAGCCTTATTTATTAAAAATGTTGTACATCTCCCACGCCTTCCCACTAAAACTTAGCAAACACACTTTTCCAATTCGGCTTACATATATTTATGCATTAAGTAAAATGTTTGAATAAGGAAATATCTTGTTCGTTGCAAAGTCTACATGGATCGGTGTATACATATATAATCTATAAATAATATTGAACAGTAGGTATGCAGGTATGTACACACATATATGTATATTCTTCATCAAGAGCTGTTCTATTCCCATGCAAAATACTTATTAAAATTAAATAAAATCCGTCTACCATTGCATACAACTCGTGTTGGATGAATCAACTAATGAACTTTAGAACTATTGGAAATGGACTCTATATTTATTTGTAAAGATATACAACCATTGTATGTAGAAGATATGGAAATTTGCGCCACCAAGTTAGAGCCTGTTCTCGTAAATGATGAAACTTGAGACGAGAATGATAGACCGCTCAATCTAACCGAGACGCTTAGTCTGGGAGTCCAGACGGTAATCTTGGCAAATGAGCCCGCAGCAATAAGAAGAGGTCTTACGGATTCGCAGTTAACATCACAACGGATTTTCAGGCAAGGTTAGCATTAAACTTTTTTTTATTTCCCTGCCCTGCGTCCATTGGTACACAATAAGGCCGAGGAAAAACGTCACAGAGGTCACATTAAAACAAGAGCTAAGATCCAGAAAATCTTATATCAATCATTTAGCCGTTTCTAAAACGTTTGCACCGAATTGTCCCTGAAAGCACAGAGATTAATGCAAGCAATAAGAAATGCAAAGGAATATTAAGAATCGCACTGCCTCCGAACGCACATCTTTGTGATGTTGCTCAAGCTTTTGACGATGGCTGGTTGGAAAAAAATAAGTCCGCGGGCATAATAAAAGGTCATTAGATTTATAACTGGCTGGGATGTTATCACCAGAACGAAAGGATTCAAATCGGAAGTTAAAACTGAAAAGCTCTTCCAACATAATATAAATTAATTACGACAATTCGACAGCTACTTCATTGAGGCGAGTTGGCTATCAGATTCGCTGGCAACAGATCAACTTTCCAGCTCACTCAACCTTAAGGCCCAAAAACTCTGCACATCGACATCAAGTTATGTGCTATACTAAGAATTTGTAAAACTATCATATCGATATTATATAAAACTGCTGTACAAATTTTTCACGAATACAACAAATAGAACAAATAAGTTATACAAAAGAAATAAGTTAAAAATTAGTTATTGGCAGCCTACGGCAAATTAGTTGTCGTTTCAATTGCATTTATTTCAATAATAATTTAATTTTGATATATGATTGAATGCTTAATAAAAAAATTGATGCACTGTAAATTTAATTTAAATATCAAATGTTTCCGACAAGATTGTGCCCTGTACTCAGCTACCAAGTGTAATTCTATACTGCCTTCATTCCGTTGTCATTTGAGTCTTAGAACTTTTAGAAAATTATAATTGATCAGCTACACGACTTAAATATATGTAAAATTATTATTTCCCCTTCAAGAGTGCATTTAATCGTTTACTCCACACATATATACTTATTATTATAATTAGATTTAAAGCTATCTTGATTAAACATTCTATAGATCCTTTCTATGCAAGCAGTATGAATGTCGGAGTCGGTCGGATTGACGGCATCATAAATACTAAATAGGAATGATCAGCTGAAAATGAATGCGCAACTTTTTTGTTTTTAATATATCTAAACTAATGGTATGGTAGACAATGCCCGCCTCCACAGAAAGACTTGAATTGTCGTCGTGTTTTCTGCTTACCTGGTGGAACTCCATCGAGTGATTTACAGAGCCTATCTATTTATTGAGAAATACAACATTTTTGTTTGATAATGAATTATATATGAAATGGAATTTGAAATGTGGGAGCATACAATGCTGCTTCTAAGGTACCTTGGTCTTAAGGATAAGAGAATAAAGAAGAGTATAGTGTGAGAGGTGAACGAAGGGGTTGACAAACCAAATTGGATTAACCCCATGTCTTTGAAAATATGGCCATTTGATGGCGATATTTCCAGCGAGGTGAATTTGCCAATTATTCAATTTTCTGGTCTCAGAGTTTTGTAAGATTTAAGATCATGGCTTGCGATTCTGACAGATAAAAGACCTACAGGCGCTATCAGTTAACGTTCAGTAGGAGGTAAAAACTGTTTTCGTGGTGAGCAGTAAGGTTACGTAGGTAACCAAGGATATCGAGAGTATTCAGGCACTTTTGTTGGCCACCAAAGGTGCTAGGGAGGAAAAGAGAAAGACAGTTTCAGCTTATCTATATTCAGAGTATATTTCTTCAATTAAGTAAAGGCGAGTTTAAAAGTAAGGAGAACAGTTCATGTGTTTGCATAACATTAAACGGTTTTAACAGATTGGTATTAGTTAAAGAGTCCGCTTCTGGAAGAGCCGTAGCATCCGATAAGGGTTTCAATGTTTTTGGTATTGATGAGCTATGTAACTGGAGCTAAGCCTAATGGGCTTTAGCTTCAGCTTCAGGTATTGTCGCTATCGCTGAAATTCCCGCGAAGATGACCCCCAGTTTGACATCAGAATGGCTTTGTGGGATCAGCTGCTATCATCCTCTAGCTGAGGCTCCTGAGCGCCTGGCTTACCGTTAATCGAGTCTGAGCGGTACACCCTGACGGTCGACTTGGCCAGAGCCTCAGGCCCACAATAAGCACCTCCCGCGGCATGTTGAGGGTTGTTGGTACTGAGCTTGTTTCGACGACTTTCACGTTTGAGGTATTTGCTGTCCTTTCTAGGTTTTAAGGCTAGACGTCATTCATTTTAGTGCTTTAGTGTTTAAATCAAGTAAGAGTACGCTAGCCGGCATTGCCCGAATGGGAGATACCCGGCACCCAGCGCAGAATACAACCCGAAAGCAGTGACTGTTTAGACTTAATTAAGCTGTTTTTACGCCTTGAACAGAGTATTGCGCAGTCGACTGCAATAGCTAATATGGCTGGCGCCTTTTTCTGGGCGCTTTTCTGATTGGTCATTGTTTTATTAGTGTGTAAAATATTTCTAAATGTATTTGTCTTGCGATAGCCTAATTAATTCCGGAATACCTATGGCTTCTTTGAAGGACATCGCACAAATATGCAATGCTTTTCCAGAATTTTCACAATTTGTACAGGGCTTGTGTACATGTAGATATATGGGTGCATATGGTTGCGAATTATGTTCAAAATTCTGACGGGACCACCCAGTTGGAGACCATATATTTAACAACACAGTAGCTGGTAGCGACAGGCGACGGGCAACTGGTCCGCCAAAGGCTCAAGCTTAGCTGACTGGCTGACTGGCTGACTGACTGAGTGAATGACTGAGTGACGGACTGACTGGCAACGTATTGAATGATCCGCTTGTAGTAGAGTCCAAGTACATGGCGAAAGTTAATTAGCCACCGGCAACAATAGTCTAGTGCTGGGGCTGGTCCACTCGAAGTTCTTGGATGGTAATTCAAGTCGCTCATCGTAAACTGCTGACAAAGTTCTGTTAGCCTTGTGTCGCTGCCACCGCAAGCTGATTGAATGTACTCGGGCACTCGTATAAGCGACAAGCGATGAAACTGACGATCAGCCGGATCACTTACGTACACGTTCTGGCAACTTGGAGCTGAGGCTGCAGCTGGAAGTGACTCTTGGGGCTTGTGTCAGGCTTCTTGCTGTAGTCTGGTTGCCGTTTTGGGGGCGCATGCTTCGATCGAACGCCGATCGTCGATCACTGCTGGCTGATCGTCGGCGTCTTTAACGCTCGGCTTACTTTCTTTGCCGGCGGCCAGGCTGCCAGCCTGACGGCCTGCACGCCTGCCAGCCTGCAAGACAACCTGGGATTGGGCTTTTCTTACTGTCTAGAGTTTCTTAATCTAATACAGGGGGCTTCGCATAGTTTTGACGCCGACAATGGCATTGCCTTTTGCAATTTAACAATTGACTGCACCGGCTTGATTTGCAGCTTAGCTTTTGTTGTATTAGGCACAAGAATATAGAAGCAAACAACAACTACAGCCAACCATGTATTGTGGGCACCTACGAGGGATGAGGGGTCGCATCTTTCGGATGTAGTAACCGCGGCGGGGTGTTCAATTTATTTATGCTATGGCAAACCGCAAAAACTTTGCACGACCCATGATCCACGAGCAGTGCCTAGGATGGAGACGGAGTCGCGCAGCTAGGGCTCATCCATCCAAAGAATTGTAGTTGGTAGCCCAAATCTAACTAGGTAAAATGGCACTGGAGAGATAGAGAGAGCGGGAGAGAGAGAGAAAGAGGGAAAGAGAGAGGGGAAAGAGGGATATTCCTCTTTCATGTGGTGGTCTTACAATGCTCGAATCATAATTTATTTACGCTCACTTTTAAGGCTTCATTCAAAATTCATGATTTTCGCAATTTTTGCTGTTGATGGTTTTTTCTGCTGTTGTTGTTGTTGCTGTTGATCTGTTGTTGTTTTTAATATATGTGCATAATTAACCGTAGTTATTGTTGCTGCCACTATTCTGCTGTATTTTAAATTTTTTCTTTGTGTTTCATTTGACTGCGGTTAGTTTTTTGCATAATCACAAAATATTATTATTTACACACTTTTCCTATTTACCATTTTATTTTGTATTAACATATCCATACGATAGTACATGTGCTTTTGAAAAATGGGCGTGGTTTTGCCTGAGCGCCATGATGGCGATATATACATACGTAGTTTGCCGTGCCTAGCTGCTGTGAGAAACTCTATCAACTATTATTAATTTTAAATAAATACGATAACTTTATTAATAGTCTTCATTCTTTCCTATAACGATTTTGATATTCGAATTTCAAACAAAATAACAAAAATCGCGACATATTTTTATATGACGCAGCTAATCTAGACTTAAGCCTATTAAAAAAAACTTAATTCTTTGTTGTGTGCTTACTCATCAATAGGGCGTATACATACATACATACATACATAAAAAAGTAGTTGTACATGCTAAGTATATAATATAAATGGTTAAAGTGCAATACCAATGCGTACAATTATTACATATATTAATTAATAGAAATTATTTACAGTTCTTAAAGTTGTAAAAGTTTCACACAGAATGCAAAAAAAAAAAAAAAAACATTATATATTCTATTATATTATATATTAAAAGGTATATGCTGGTTTATAGTGCAAATTGAAAGATGCAAGAAAAAGAGATAAATTTACACGCACAAATTTCGATTAATTTTAGTTCAGTTCTATGTGCAGAAAGGCGCGTGTTCTTTGGAGAGGCGCTGGAATAAGGTTGGGTCAATAGGGACGCCAGACTTGCGTCATATCGCCTACATCCTCTTCCCGTGCCGCCTCGTTGCTAACGTCGCTCTGATGCTGCTGTTGTGCCTCCAGCTGCCGCTGCGTCTCGTGGTGATGGTGATGGTGATGCAAGTGATAGTTCTGGGAGGCACCTTCCGCTGCCTGCTCGGCAATCGACACTGCTGCCTGCTGCTCCTGCTCGCCCAGGGCGACACCGCCGCTTACGCTGCTGCCGCCGCCACAGACGCCAGTGCCCAATCCGATCTCTATGCTAGAACGATTGCTGGCCAGCGAGCTGATAGTCAATTGCTGGTCTGTGGCCAGGTACTGTTCCAGCTTCTCGCTGCTGTGAAGATGCAGATGTATCTGGTTCTGGTTTACAGTCGAGTAAAGCTGTGGATACAGAACCACCGGCGGCGGAGGCGCCGTTGCATGTGCACCAGCTCCGCCGTATTGTGCTGCCGTCGCCGAACAGCTGCCGTACTGGTAGTTATTATACCCATTGGACCAGGCCGCTGGATTATTGTAGGCAGCTGGCGTCGCGGCATAGCTGGCGTTAATTGATTCCAGATCTGACTTGGAGCTGGTACCGCAATACGCGCTTGCAGCGGCCGTCTGATACGGATCGGCTGAAAATCCGTGCATATCTGGAAGCACCGAGGATATATGATAATTGCCCGCGTCCAGCGTGGTTGTATCATAACCACCCATAGCGCTGCTGTAGTGATTCATGGCCGATGCCGTGGCTACCGGCACCGGCACCGGCGCTGCGGCAGGCGGCGGTGGTGGTGGCGGCAACGCCACTTGGTGTTGTAAGTGGTGCGCGTGGTGGTGATGCGCCGAGTGGCTGTGTGAGTGCGAGTGGGTGTGGCTGTGGTGCGCATGATGATAGGGAACACCCACACCAACGCCCACTGGGTAGGCGACGTTAGCGCCGGAGCTGGCCGAGCCTGTCCATTCAGCGGCACCTATCAGATCGGTTTCTGCAAATTGACAGTTAGAAACAAGTGAAAACATAAGAGATGGATAGAGAATTATTTCTACAAAGTCAATAGACAAAAAGCCAATTTATGAGCAACCTCTGCAGTCCTCAGTCCGATCTCACCCCACATACAGCTGCACTTGTCACAAACATGCTTGGGCGTGGCAGACTACAGGCAGAATGGATAATTGAAAAATAATTTCATATGCGCCGACGAGACCCACGTGTGTATACGCCCTCCACCCTTATCCACCTTCCCCCGTCATAGTCTTTCCCGGCAAGGGGTTAACAAATTGGCAGAGCAAAAGAAAATTCCAAGGCATGCCCCGGGCAACTACGACAACAGCGGGACGTCGCCGCCCCATCCCCTTACCCCATCGTCGATGTTTGACAGAACGTCGCGCGCATATTTTGATTAATTATGTAAGCCAGCGGGCCCGGGAACAGCAGCAGGAACAAAAGAGGAAGCATCGTATATGCCAGCACAGGGCTCCAAGAGCAGGGCCAAAAATGTCTTTTAATTAATCAAATTTATTAGAAACAAAGCGCAAGTCAACGAGGCGCCAGGTAAAACGACTATACTAATTATTACATAAATAACATAGACTAGTACACTGAAAGAAAATCAATAATGATTACACCTAACAATTAAAATCTGAAAACTTCTTTTGAGGCCATTGTGCTTGATGGTGATTTGACTATATCATATGCACTCAATAGCTGTCGTTATCCTGCTTTGCCCGACTGATGGGGGTGCCTTATTTTGCATTCACAAAGATTATTGAAATTGAATTGATTCGACGGAATTGATGGAAATGTTCTGGAGTTGTGTATACTTTTTGAAATACTAAATCCTTGTAATAATATGGGAGGTCTTTAACTCTTATAAGCTCCAAGATAAGATGGAAACGATCAAGCTATCGATGATTTGAAACAACCAAGATTTGAGCGAGTAATAGCAAGAGCTACGTACAAAATTTCTCTCGCTCTTTCTCTCTCTCTCTATCGACGTTGTTCAATGATTACATTGCGCACAAACAGACCGACATGGGTAGACCGACTCGGAACTTAAAACAGATCGAGACTATAAATACTTAATGGTATTTGAGGTGCCTGTTGCAAAATTAATTGTTTCTGTTATGATACTGCATAAAAATGATGTCGGAAACAAAAAGGTTGCTTAGCGAAAAGAAAATGTGTTAACATTTGTTCAACTCCTTATAACAGAAAGTACTCACTAGACTTGGAATAATAAAGAAGCCTTTCTTCAACAAATTCGACGGAGTGCGATTTACACTTATTTTGTTGTTCATATGTTACAATTATATTAGTTTGTTATATAAATAAGTAATATACCTGAATTACCCCAACTACGTGTGATTTGATCCATTTGACCATATGAACCGCACCCATCCCTCCCAGCCTGTACTCCAGGTAGAGCTTCTATCTTCATATCTTATGCTATCCCAACAATTTTCGATCCCATACCCTTCTTCTGTGCATACTTGCCGGAATGAAAGGGGTGGGACGAGAAAATTGCATACGAGCAACTTTTCACCCAGCACTTATCACATTTTATTGTTTCAATTAAGGCGAAAATTGCATTGCAACAGCAAAAGCAGCAGCGGTAGCAAAAGCTGAAACCAAGCCGAGGAGTAATCAGAAAACACAACTACCGCAACTTAGCGAGGATGCAATGAAGCGAAACTGACTGGATGAAAGCCAAAGGGGCGAATAATGGCTTTAGCAAGGGCAAGGGACCTCGGCGGGTCTCTTGGCCGGGCACTTGGAATTTTTTGCCACTTGAACTCAACCCAAGCTAACGACAGAGGATGGGGAAATAAAGACATTTTCTTCTCTCTGCTCTTTGGCTATAGTCTTTTATTAATGTCACTCGCATTGAATATAATTGCGGGTTCCTTGCGTATACGCAATGCCACTTTTGTCGATCTTTCCCGACACCCGTCTTCCATTCTATAAAAAAGGAACATATACTGCATGCAGATGAGGAAATATATAAAATTTGAAGTTAGCTTTAGGCAAAGCATTAGCGTCGAGGTCACCAATCAGAAGTTCAAAAGTAATTGAGGTCTTCGACATTAAAATGTAACAATTTCATAAGCAGAATTTCCAGAATTTCGTGGACGCCTATTAAAGGGGGTCTCTATGTATTATAATATATGTTTTTGATTAATATCAATATCAGTATGGCCATATCCGTTTGTCTGTCTATCAGTGTCTTTAATTGCCTCGGTCCACTCGCAGTTGCATTATATTTAACTTTTTCGATTTCGCGGTTCTTCAAAATTAATTTCTTTCCGATTATTTTAACCATAGCATTAAGGCACTTATTTTTCAGGTTCTTGTTGAAATTAAACAAATGAAGCATATTTTATTTGTTGGATATCTCCCTCTATTTCCTCAAAAACTGAATACATTCTTCCTGATTGACTAATTGGTGCTCAACGCACAGTCTATTCCGGGTCAAATCAATAATGCTGAAACTCCAACTTGTTTGCAAACAAATCACGCCAATTTTAAAAATATAAAACGCTGCTGTAATGGCCTTCACTCGTCTGTGCATTGACCATATCCCCTCACTATGGAATCTTTTTAATAAGAATCCATTACAATCGAAATTGAAAACATCACACGTGTCATATTTACTGAGTTCTTACCCAGGGTCTTCACACCGGACAGTTATAATATTTTGAACGATCCAACACTCTCCATAACAATAAACAAACTAGGTTAGCAAACTTGGAGAGAAACTCATTACTGCTCTTTATACTTATATTTACTTTTCTTTATCTAAATTGGTTTAACTCGATTGCAAACAAGATAAATATTCTGTTTGAATTAATTAAAAAAACACATATTTCTAATTTATTCCCTTGCATTTTCTATTTCATTGTTGTTTTTTGTTTTGCGAAAAAATTAAATATAAACAAATATACAAATTGGCGATTGCTGCTGAATTTAAATCAGGGACCTCTCGCTTGTTAGTCAGACGCTCAAACTTTGACTACTTGGAGGTAGAATTTTATTAAACCCGTCTTAGTTAGTCGCACTCTATGAACCAAAGGTAAGCTTCAAGTAAAATACAGTTTTGTAGCTCGTTCGCTTTGGGTTGTGCGTTAGTTACCATTCTTCGGTCAGTCAGGACAAACTCTTTTATATATATGTATAAAACTAATAGTAATGCGAAATTCAATCGGATTGACAAGAAAACGTTGCAACCTCATATTTGTCATCCATGGGTGGATTTTGCATAATCAAATAAACACGCATTAATTCATTTGAATTTCATTTAATTTTTCGATCTTGAGGTTTTCCTAAATCGATGAAACACGTATTCATTCATTTCGATGCCTACTGTACTTATTGCATCAAAACGCATCGACATTTTAAATATATATTCTCGAATAACATACACAAAAAGAGTTTAATTTTGTTTTCGATGGGTGTTACTAGATTAAGAATATACATACAGTCCTGGTCCAAAATTCCCCTAAAACGATGCCAGGACTTGGCTGATTCCATGCCAAGACACTGTGCAGCTGTTATTGCCAATAAAGGACACTGTACTAAATATTAAATGATGAATATAGATTGAGTATTGATAGTTCAAAATTGTTAGCTAATGAATTCGTTACTTATCGTTCATTTTTTTAAATTTTAAACCCATGTTTGAAAAGTGGTGCTATTATGTTGATCGCCCAATTTGATCAATTTCAGTAAAGTTCCTTAAAACGTTATGAATAAGGATGATTCCTTTTTTACTCCCAGATTTGTAAGAGTCGTCCCTTTCTAAAAATGTGCTTAAAGAGTCCTTAACGTTAAAAATGTGAGTTGGGCGACTATTTAAAAATGGCTTGTATTGGTGGTGCTATTGTTTTTTTCACAGCTGTAAATATCGATTTGGGTTCAAAGTTTGCATCGCACAGAGAATATAAGAGCTAGCAAAAACATATACCATATACACAATAAATACATTTGAATACCAACATTATCTCCTGAAAATTTCAAACGTTCAAGCAATAAATACAGAGCTTATTGAAAAATGTGTTTTCCATAGAGTGAAGCCTGAAAAGAAGAACCACAGCCCCCGGTCTGAGGAGTGCTGATTGAGCAATGTTGAGAAGAAATTATGATTGAATTTTGCGACAACTCGGAGCTGGGGAAAGGGTAGAGTTCAACGCGAATTGTAACTCGAGCATATACGACCTAAGAAGCATTTTGACTTTAGTTTTACTTTGTGCACTGTGTGAATTACTCGACCTGTAGAAAACTCACGTGAATCAAGGACTGTAACCCATAAACAAATGAATTTCCAACCTTAACAAGAGGTTATTTAAATTTGAAGGTTTTATGGAGTGGAAGGCAATATTTTTGGCTCGATCTTTGGTGGAGATAATCTTTGAAGATACCGATTTCTCCTGAATTTTAATATCTTGGAACAAATATATGCGAGTAAATGTTTCAAGTAAACGATAAGAATAAAGTTTATTAATTGTCCAGTATTAATCGGTTGATGCTGGGAAAACTTATGCATTTGAAGATATTTTTTGTGGAGAGCAGGGAGTCGGGGGAGGAGGGCATAAGGTGTGTGAGTAATGCACAAAACTCGCATCTCTCATTGCCTTCACTGGCCGGATATCTTCGATTTTCTCTGGTCATATTCCATATCCGCTTGGCGTGCAATCAAGCGTAAGGAAGAGGAAGAGACTCTGCGTATCATCGACAGAGCTGATTGTAAAAAAACCACAGCTGGCCAATAATCGCCGGCAGCAGGGCATTGAGCATAAGTTAAAGCTCTGCCACTGGAGTGGCAGCGACCCCATTCCAGGTTCTCACAGCTTTCGTATGCGTTCTCGCTGCCTTCCAGTCGTCGTCGCCGTCGCCGTCGCCATCTTGGAGCTCATTAAGGACAAGCATCAACGAGCAGCTCCAAGTACAAGCTACAGTTGCCTGACGGTACAAGTACCATCGCTGTTAATTAAAGTGCCTCCACTGCAGCCACTGCTTAGCCTCCTCTTCGGCTCAAATGTTTTTTTTTTCGGGCTTGCAAAATGGCGGACGGTTAAAAAATAGCAACAACTTTGCTGTGGAGCGTTGCTGTAAACAGCAAACGGTACGAAACGGAAGTGAGTTTGCGGTTTGGGCTTGGGTTTGGGTTTGGGTTTTGGTGGCGGACCAACTTGGCCACAGTTGGCGTTTAATGGGCCAAAAAGATTTCATTTCAATGTGCGATGGTTGACATTTTTGTTGTTGTTGCTGCTGCTACTGCCGCTGGTGCTGTTGCTGTTGCTGTTGCTTTTACTGTTACCCGGCACACACGGCACGCATTTCTGGATGCATCTTGCAGCTTGCATTTCAAAGTTGAATGTAGTTGCTGTTGCCGTTGTCGCGGCCGTTGCAACAGCTGCGCAACCGCATTTGGATTGATTTGTGGCTTGGGCTCACAGACTCGGTAAAAAGCTCCACAGAAGGGCTACCTCACTTCGCCGCGCTGCTCACCGATCTTTAAATCCTAACAGATGTGGATTAACATACTGCACGCGCTCTTGCTGCAGCATGAAACTATAATTTGAGGCAATCAACAATTAAAGGATTTCGAAAACGAATTAAGTTTTCACTTTTCGGTATCAAGACGGGCTGAGCATACAACACTACGCATATTTTTCTTTCCTTATATCAATTTATTTCCTCAGACTTAGGGCCAGCTTCAGTTTATGTTTTTATTGCATACTCTGTATAATAAAATCAGTACAATCAGAAACTCTAGGCATGATGATTAATTTCCAACTAGTTTGATCTATTTTGATTCGTAATTTTCAATTCCGATAACTTGCGGTCTCTGGGCTTTTTAGAATTTCCCCTTGATTTCCGCTAAAAAATAAATAAAGCGCAACGTTTTTTGTCAAGTTGTCATTTATTTAACAATTTAAGCGCCACATTTAAATATTAATGGCTTAGCTTTTTAACAGCAACAGAAACAACAACAACAAAAAATTGTTTATATATATTTGCATGTATATATGAACCACCAAAACGTTGCCCAAACACGCGCTGTGGGATTTTCAGTCTACGCTTGGGGCATTTCCGGTTTTGGTTTATTTTAGAAACCAAACATATAGCCACAACGAAATCGATTGCACTGCCAAATGCCGGTGGATTGTTGTTATAGGTAAGAGTTGTTATTGCTTTTGGACAATTAACACACGTCGACGATGTGTCATTTTGTTCATTTCATACACACATACGTTTGTATGTGTATTCTAATTGGGCAGCTCGATGAGCCGCGACTCTTCTGGAGGCAGCAACGCAATCAGACAACAGAAAATGCTAAATTAATAAATTAATTAGCATAACCAACACTTAGTCTCTGTATCAGAGTTTCTGCTTCAGATTCGTCTAGTTTCATCAGTGACCAAACTAGCCCTGACTCATAAAGCAGTGACTCAGTCTCATTCCCATACCCAGTGCTTGTGTTCGTGCTCGTGCCTGTCCCCGGGCCAGTTCACAGTTGCCCAACATCTGCTAAGCAGCATTAATTTCGCTTCTTTGTCAGGTCTATGCGGTTCTTAAATAAACGCAAAAAATTTGCATACCCTGTACTCAGATCCAAACAAACTTTTCTACGCACATGAATACATGCCCACAAATTGACACACAAAAGACCTAAGCTTGATTTAGGCCTTTTTTGGTTATACCCTGTGCCCACAGTGCAGAAGAGTATATCCGTGTTATAAGGCTGTCTATCTGTTCATCTGTCCGCACGAACTTCATTTTTTGGCCTCTCCAAAATGGACCTACTGAAAGTATGCTCAATTTTTCCTTCGACAGGAAAAATTTTACGAATTTTTGACCTAGCACATACACGCCTCCGCAAATTGCAAAAATCTATAAGCCCAGCAATTTTATTGTCAGAGTTACCGAAATTTCACAGGTAGATTACACTTCGTCCGTTTCAAAGATTAAAATATTTCCGCCACACTCACGACCTTCTTCCACCCCTCCAATGTGGAAAATGATATATATTTTACTTAAAGAGATTGTCTTAGATCTTCGGCTGTAGAAAATCTCTAGTCCTACAATCTTGAATTGTTTAAACTGTTATAAGCAGTTATGACGCAGTCGGATGACTTTGACGGCCGCGTTAAATCATATTGTGCATGTACGCGTGAAATAAAATAGTTATTACAGTGAAAACTCTCTTGAGTGAACAGCTACCATTGGATAATATTTGTCCGCTCAAGAGGAGTGTTCGCCTAATACAGGGTACATAGGTATGACCTTATTCAGACTGGGCAATGCCCGCCCAAGAAGGGCCTAATAGGAGTGTCCGTTAGAAGAGTTTTTACTGTATTTTATTCCTCAAAATCCAAACATATCTTATTATGTGTACATTAGCGACTCGATCCCAAAAACTATATGCTTCAATTTACCTGTAAAGCACATAGAACTTACACATAGATATGCCATTATTTTGTTGAAATATAAAGTTTTTACCTATAAAACAACAAATATATAATATTTTTGTTAACACACATATGCATATGGTTGCTGTTGAGTTGAAAAAGGAGAAGATATTTCATTAATACAGCGTGAGACCCCAGGGTTGAACACACAGTAAATGGATGCAGGCTTTACTTGACGTTTGCAATTCGCAAATGGCTTCGACAAGGCACAGTCCGATTACAATCCTAGAGTCCCAGGAACTATTCGTTGCTTGTTGGCTATTAAATTTTTATTTACAAAATAACCTACATCTATCTCGAGTCGGCCAGCTTAGAATTAGTATTTTTGCTACAAATTAACCTAAGACCAATTGGCAAATAGTGTTTCATTCAATATACTCCATGCTATTCAAGAACCTGCAAACCTGTACCTGAAGCCACTATATCCCAAAATATTGCAAATAAAATCGGGAGTTTAAATAGATAATGATCGATTTAGGACCTACGGGAAGAGTAATCGAAGAATTATATAAAATGTCGAACATTGACTAGATAAACAGATGGACAAATAGGATCGGTGATATATTTTTGCCGGTTGCACAGATTTGCATAACTGCATAATATCATCTATATATTTTTATTGAGTAAAGTAAATACAATATATACTAGTTAGGGAGTTGAAATGTTGGGAGCATGGATTTTTAATTCTTCGCATTTTAAGGACAACTGTTGTTTTTGTTCATGCATGACATGGTCAATGCCGGGTAATATATACTAGTGTATCTATAAAGATTAGACAAAATCATTTAGCTTAAGCATATGGCAACAGTGTGTGTTGATGTAAGCTCTGATAAAGACCGAAGACTTGAAGTATGCGGCTATGATTAAAAAATAAGCGCGAGGCCCCAGCGACAATGATCGACTTCAGCGGCGTTGAACTATTTTTAAGCTTCGTTGAAGAAAATAAATAAATTAGCGTCCTAATGTTAAGAGAGTAAAAAATGCTAAAAATAAATTGAGACTGAGACCGAGATGCGGCAACGGCCGTTCATTAACTCAATTAAAAGGTTTAGGCCGCCTGGTGCCTGGTCGAATCGCCCAAGTTCTTGACCATTCTAACAAAAAAACACGTACACACGTACACACGTACACACACACACACACACACACGCACACACACACTCACACACAGTTTGGATTGGCACGGAAGCAAATGCAGGCGTCATTAATACTCGCTACTTCAATAAAACAAATTTCTCGACAAAAAGATATAGTGGAATGGGGGAGTTGGTAGCTGTTCTGCTCATGTAACTTACCTTGAATTTGTGGCGCATTAGGCTTGTAGCCCTGGCAATCCGAATTTATTGTACTATTTGACGATGAGTAATTGCTACCCAATTGCTGGGCAATACTTGTGTTTGCGGTCAGCGGGTTGCCTGCCGATGCAGCCGACACCGCAGCAGCCGCCGCCGTCGTGGCTGCCGCAACCTTCGCGGAGCGACGCAGCGTTTCCAGCTCGTGAAAAGTTTTGGGGAAACTATCAATGAATGGTCGCTGTCCGAGGCCGAGTGCTCGATATTGGGGACCGCCGGGTGGGCCTGTAAAGAGTTATAGTAATGTGAGCCTGGCATTAGAATTGTGCTGAAATCAACTAATCGAGCCGTATTATAGGTATTCGTTTCGATAAGTGAGATTTAGTAGGTAAACGCAAGGCTCTCTGCCCCTATAAAATAAATATGTTATTTATCATATTCTACAGTCGAGTTATAGTCGATGGCTAGATAGACATTCCAGTCTGTCTGTTCATTGACCGTCTGATTGAACGCGCTACTTCCAAATTGATAATGACCTCGTGTATGTTTACCATACCTCGTAGAATATAGATTAACAGATGCTTAATTAGGTATATAGGCTCTTGTATAATATACACAGATCCAGAATATCCGTTTCATTAAAGTTACGTCTCCCACTCCACCTAAAAACTAAAAAGAGAACCATATTTGAGAAGGTTCAGCCTAGGTTTTCGGACCGGCTTTAATTATTTCTTAACAATCGGACGATATTTAAAAAATAATTTTTAATGGTGTTTTAAGAAGAAGCATAGCTAAAAGCCGAAGTTCGCTTCTTGCTCAGTTTTGCAAGGCCATGCCATTTCACTTCTTTGACACAAGTCCTGAATTCCCCAACTTTCCCGGCAGATTGTGCATTCGTATATTCGTACAAGTTTTGCTCTGCTGCTCTTCGTCTTTGGTAAGCGCATACTCAAGGTAAAGTCATGCAGCAGCATATTTTATATGTACCTATACAATACTGTGTACTTAAGTATACTCGTATGTAGAGTAGATATAGCAGTGAAGACCTAAAAATGCATTAACCAAAAAAAAAATATTAAAATATAAGAAAAAATTAATTCATACTCGTATATGCATTACACAAACTATTAAACTCAATACGACAACGTTGCCGGCTTTGCAAAAAGGTTTTCTTTGAAAACCGCAAAATTTTCAGAAACCGTAGGAAGCAATGCAGCTCATTTCAGTTCAGTTGAGTTGAGTTGTGTTAAGTTGAGCTCACGCTTCAATATGCCTGTCCGTCTGTTCATCTGCGCAGGCAAACCGGCTGCACTTTTCAAACACCTTCCCTAAAGGTAACCCAACAAAATGGCCGAACTCTGTTACACGATCTGCCCAGCGAGCAATTTTCAAGTCAATCTGACGAAAATATTTTGAAAATATGTTGACGGCAGAAAAAAGACAGCAGACGGCACAAGGAACGCAGAAGGTGTTCCACGGGGATTATGACCGATTACCATTGTGTGCAATTGACCGATATGGCTAAGCTATTTACATTAATTAGACACTTGTTTAATGCGGCCTTAGGTTCGTGCCCAGTCCCCAGCCCAGTCCCAACATGAGTTCGTGTTCCTTTTCGGCCGCATAATGCAACCTAAAACTCAGCGGGTGGCGAGTGTTTCTTTAGATATTTATTCGCATTAGTTAGTGCCAAAGTGCTGGAGAAAATGGTGCTTGGTGCTGTTATAATTGGTACTGCTGATGTTGGCTACTTACTCGTCTTGGAGCGCGGTTCCCTTGGACCGTCGACGGTAACTTTGATGGCTTTGGCATAGGTGGCCACTTGTGGCGGGCTTGTTGCAACGGTAATTGTCAGCGTAAAGCTTTTTCCTGTAACAATAAGAAGGAAAGGTCTGAAAAGGGTATTAAAAGTCATATGCTGATTTATGAGACAACAAATTGGCTACCGAATCAATTTTCAGCTCCTCCCCACAAATTCATACAACGCTTTCAAAGTGTGTTCATTTCCCTTATCGCACGACAGGCATCTGTACTGTTTGCCAGCTTTGAACAACCTCTTCGCAGGGCTTTCTTATCCACTAAGGTTGAAAATGTTTCACCTTGTACGGCATGTTTGTACACATAGATCGTGGAAAAGTCATAAGGTTGTATCCACGCTTTTGAACATACCTATGTATTTGGATAAATTGATGAAAATATAGGGTATGTCATGGCAATCATTTGGAAAAGGTATGTCAATCAAATGGTACGTATAGGAGTATGACCAGCCTATGCTGGCTATCTGTTCAAATTTATGTTACTGTCACGTCTATATTATAGATTGTCCAACGATAGATTGGGCGACTCACACATTTAATTATATTTTGGGTGAGTTAATGTAATAAAAGCAACATTTAAAGCCAAATTTACGTAAAATCGAGTTTTTTAACCTTTCAGAGGGTATTATAATTGTATTACGAAATGTTTTATTGTATGAAAAACTTAGAGATTCATATCTTTTTAAATTTATTTGCATGCATATTACAATTATGCTTATCTAAGCTAATCCTAACGAAAATCTTTAATTAGTGCGTCTTGCGCATTTATATAAATCTATAGTTATGTGTACACACACTCCGGTCAAACTGAATAGGTCCAACACTTAAAAAATGTAAAATGGCAATATCTCTATAACCAATTGGAATAAACATCATTTTTATTATTATATTTATACTATTATTTTCTTTTTTGCAAAAATATAAAACAAAAAACTTAAAATGTTCAATAAGTAAGAACTAAGTCAAATATATGATGTAATAATTTGCAGCTTTTGTTTTTTACATCAAAATCTATAATATATCTGTATACTTTTTATTTATATACCGAAGCGGTTCAAAGAGTTTCTGGAGAACGTGGATGATATCCAAAAAGTCAAATATTCTGTGCATACTAGTATAGAGAACCAACATCGTCATCTCATTACATGGTATATCTTCTCGTCGGATCATGTATGTAAATGTGTCCATTCAAAAAACTTGTAAGCACTTATTTACAGCACTTATTATGTACAGCTAGCTGCACTAGTTCAAGGGTGTCTTTGCTTCGGCGTGCGGAAAAAAACAAGCATTTAGGATTTTTTACGTCTGTGTGGCGCAATTTATTTGAGCTCGGCATAAATTTTGTTGATCCTTCCTTGATGGCCGCGTCCAAGTGATTGTCCCGCACCGCGTTTACGGCTAAAAATAACGTCATAAAAATGTTGAAACCTGTCTGCCAGGTGCGCGAAACAGGGCAACATTGTGCTCTCTGAATGGGCTTGACCATGTTTACACTATTTATGGCTGAAGCGAGTGCCGCGCTGTGTCGGCTGGTCTAATGGTGAATTTGATAAGTTTATCGATTTACAGACCGCAGGTGGCAATCGATTATCGAGTGCGGGAAGCTGGTCGACTTTCGAGTTGCCATTGCATTGGCATTAATTGCTGTTCCACACTGTCTGCCAGTTAAACAAATGCATTACCGCCATTTTTGTTGTTGGCGGCGGTTAACAGACAGATACGAGGTAACAGAAACATGCACACAAACGCAGTTTAATGTTGTTCTTTATGCATATACATATGTATGTGCATATATTTAAGCATCCACGAAAGCAACAATGTTTATTTAAATTTGTTGTCCCAGAGCAAAGCAGAGCAGAGAGAGAGAGAGACTGACTGAAATGCAGAACTATAGACAGAACCAAAATCAATCCTCTCTCTGGTAACCGCAAAACCTCAGTCGCATCCATCCTCTCCCTCTGACAATGAAAGGATTGTGCACCTACGCAACTTCGCATGTTGGGAGAAGACAGGGCCAAATTGTGCAGAATAACTGAGGTGCCTGTAGAAATAGACAACGGCGATGAACGCGCAACTCGATAAAACTGGCGTTCGGCATATAACTTGGGACAGTGCATAAAACAAATAGTCACTGAATCTGAAGGTTGTCAAAGGTACGATATTTACCCCCGAGTGGCTGCCGTAGCTGGTTTACCCAATATTATCCAATCATTAAACATGAGAGCAGGCGTACGACATGTGGATCTGTACTGCCGGGGGTTCATTAACCTGGCAATTTGTAAACTGTCGGTAAAAAACCAAGTAGTCAAAAGCTTTGTTTAGTGTATTCATATGCTCTTTAAATTGTGCTCATCAGTTAGAAAGCATTTGTCCTCAACCAACGCAGATCCATTGCTGACCCCTGTCATTTAGACGTATTGGCGTGCTACATGGTCGTTGAAGTGGCTCCAAATGTCTTCATTATCGTGAGCCGAGCTTGCGTTTGAAAGTCAAATCTATCGAAATAAGAAGTCAAATTAATCAAAGTGCTCCACAAAAAAAAAAAAGAAAAAGAAAGACATAACGACACGAAAATCCAAATTCAAAAGTGAATACCAAAACTTTTAAAGAGATTCCTAGACATTTTTGTTTCTTCTCTCTGGCAGTCATTATT
This sequence comes from Drosophila borealis, assembly GCA_035045885.1. Lineage (NCBI taxonomy): Eukaryota > Metazoa > Arthropoda > Insecta > Diptera > Drosophilidae > Drosophila > Drosophila borealis. Next base: position 3,323,635 of record JAWNOR010000112.1, read on the forward strand.
CAATGGAACACAGCCACATTTGTGGTAACTGGCACATATTAAGAGAAGGCCAAAGGGTATTGGTAAGGTAAACTAGAGCAGCGTGCTCTCTACCCATAAGACAATCAACCACTCATCTATGGATACGTATACAACAATATCAAGAGAACACGCGTCTGCCTTTTGTTGTAAAGATAAAATATTGCACTACTTACGAGCACTAAAGACTCAATGTAAATGATAAAACATAATAATAATAATAATAGTAATAATAATAATAATAATATTAATAGCAATGAGCACCAGTTTTACTCGCAGTTCCAATCGCAATGTAATCAGTGCCCCAACGAAAGCAAAACAAAGCATGCAACCCAAATGAGTTATCAACATCAAACGTGTTGTTGAACAATGGGCCCCAGACCCCGATTTCTACAACACGGGTATTCGGAGTCGGAGTAATTGGTAACGATGATCAATTTTAAAAATTGAGCTATCGAGCTAAGAGCAATCAATGGGCAAGGCTTACAATCATCTGAATAAATATGCGACAATTTGGAGAGAATTTTCGCAGATAACCTTCAACTAATTTATCCTGTCTTCATTCGAATTCAAGACGTTAATATTAACTTAATATATATTCCAAAATTGCAATTTACGGGTGTAAGCTGTGCGGTTCAGGCTGAGAGCTATAGGGTATATTGTAAAAATTAAGAAAAAACAGCCACAGGTATTCGATACAGGTTTGCTTGGAGCTTTAAGAGCTTTTACTACTAAGCAGATTCATTTGTATACCCTGTTCAGATCATTTCTATGTCTATGTCTAGCAAAACTTTTCTTATCTTAAAAATCATAAGTTTCTATAATATATTTAGATCAAGAACTTTTAAATACCTTTTAAAAAGAATTGATTACATGTTCTTATGATATTAGAGCTTCGGCGAGGACTCTTGTTAATTTTGCAAACAAAATACAAAGATCAGAAATGTGATAAAATAATTGTTTTAATTTAATTTAAATATCTTTGTTAGTAATAAAATAAACAGATGTGCTGTGAGCTAGTAAATGGGTTACACACTTATAAAATATCTCTTTAATAGTAGGGACACACGACACTTAAAAAGATTGCACGTGCTGGATATTACACAAAACATCAAAAATCAAGACAAAGTTAACAATCTATAGTGTAATATATATTAATAAGCAATTTGTTTATTGTGCTAAGACAGATTACAAATAAACTTTGAATACAAAAACTCAAATAAAAATCATATTGCTGCAAGCCCCACAGTTTTTACGCAATCGTTATAAAAATGTACACAGATGATTTGCATACTCATATATAGTATATATTTAAGTTTGACATATCCGAAAACAATATTTTTTAATTGGCTCAAAAAAATTTTTTTTTAAACTATATTACGTAAATGTTTCTAGCTTTTATAATTTTCGAACTAGACGGAGGTGTCTAGACCGACCTAGCTTTTCGTCCCGATAGAGAGTATATAAGCTTTACGGGCTTAAAAATGCGTTCATATGCCTGCACCATATATTTGCCTTATGCTATTACGCCCTTTCTTTTAAAGAACTTTTAATGAATGCAGAACCTAAAGAATAAAAACGTGTGGGTTTTGTTGAAGGGAGAAGGCCCAAAAGGATTAAAAAATAGCGATTATAGAAAAGTAAATGGGAACAGGACCAACATAAAACAGACAATTCCTTAAGGAAGAAATGAAATACCGTAATTTCCACCTACTAAGCGAATCTTATTAAACAGATAGTGCACTAAATAAAAGTAAAAGGCAGGCAGCAGACATATGAGTTGTGGCAGTGCACTCTAGTCGTAGACCCTGCGTCGGCTCTTCCTATCACCACCCAACGGTCACATGTCTGTGCGAGATGTTGGCACCAGCTTGGCCTAACCCTTATTCAATTTTGAGTTCAATTTTTAATATTAATTAAACGTTGGGGCAAAACTTTTGCGACTTATAAATTGTTGCGGCGCGTGCCAGTCATTTGTCGTTTGTTAGAGGAGTCTCGTAATCCTTTTGCCTTTTGTCGATTTTGGAATCGAGTCCTTTGATATGATTAGTACGTTTTAGATGGCCAGCTGATAGGCGGTCTAATAAACTAAGATTGTGATCAACCAGTTGACGAGGTATTGAATAGCATTTAAAATCCGAATAAAGCATAATTTAAAGCAGCACAAAATCTCGGCTCATGACATTGTCAGGCTGTCCGCCTCCATAATCGAAAAGGGAGCAGTTTTTGAATGCAGTATATATTTAATTTTTTGATTAAACACATAATAATATTTTGTTTGTTTTGCACGCTTGCTGGTTGAAATAAGCTTTGTTATTTAATCAGAAAACACCGCATGGTGTCCTGGCTCGCAATTTACGTGATTTGATAGCTGGGGTCATGGAGAAGGCCACTTTTGGCCGATGGCTAGGGCGAGGGCGAGGGCGGGGGCGGAGGCGTGGGCCAGGCTATTAAATGAACGACACTGGGGCTGTCGTTGACAATTTGGTCAGCGCTTATATTCTTACATCATTAGCTTGTTATTTGCATGCCTGGTGCTCGTTGTTCTCTGCTGTTCCTGCCGCTTCTGGGGCAGTAATTATTTGCTGCCCTTTGCGGCACGAGCCGTCAATTGAACGGCATGCACACTGGCCGACTGTCAGGCAGGCAGGCTGGCAGCCAGGCAGCCAGGCAGCCAGGCAGCCAGGCAGGCAGTCTGGCTGGCAGGCAACAGTTGCAGCTAATTAGCCAACTGCTGCTGCAAATTCTATGCAATGTGACTGGAGTACAGGCTCATGAACATATCCCATATTAATGGTGGGTTCAAATCGATTATTCCATTGCGTGACGCCCAAGCAGCTCAAGGTATGCTGATATCTTAGGTATTCATGTGCAGCAAACTTTGAGCTGCCGACTGAAGATAAGCTTCGACTATGGGTAAATTCGCGGGGTGCCGGGACGAGAAGTAGTCGTTGCCGTATTGCATGTTACCCCGGGGCCAGCGCAAACTGCAGCAACAGCAGCCGCCTAATATGACGACTCCTGGACATTGATCCTTTCTGCGTGTTAGGGGCATCCACAATGGCCAACACACCGGGACGGCTTCAGCTTCGGCATCGGCCTCGGTACCTTAACGTTGCTCTGCTTAATCAAAGTGTTTCCGCTCCTAACAACTTCCGCTCTCAGGCATCGAATTCTGAATAAGAGATTTGTGGGACGATTGATCCAGCTTTTATTTTTTGTTATACCCTACACTGATAAAGAGCCGATGTATTTGAAAAATTGGTTGCAAGAAGCTGAAGGAGCCGATCAAGTCTTATTATCAAAACGCAAAAGAGTTATTGTAGTTATACAAATGTATTTACCAAGTGAATCGAGGCATCTATTAGTCCGGATATTATATTCTATATTTTTATTTTGCCCTCCTGTCATTCTATATATTCATCTGCTTTTACGCTATTTAGAATTCTGCTGCAGAGCGTTTAACTTTACTCTGCTTGTCACATAAGTCATAGGAGAATCGGACAAATATATCATATAGCTCCCAATACAACAATCGGGAAAAAAGTTCTTATAAGAACAACTTTTCTAATTTTCAGATATGCTAACCAAGGTACAATAGGCTGCAAATTGATTTTTTTAAAACAATTATTGTATCGGCTCAAAACTAACATACACTTTTATAAGATATTTGATAAAGTTTTGCTAAGCTTGGCTGGGTGCTCCAGGCGTTATATCGAACATATTTATATATATATATATATATATATATATATGTATTTTTTTTTTAAAACTATGTCGTGTATTTAAGAATAGGAATATATAAAATAAAATCTGCTATATGCTATTCAATATTTCGCATCCCCTAGATAACCAATTCTGCATGTTAAAGTATGGTTTTGTGTGAGTGCTTTTGTGTATGGAGTGTATATTTTTGTAAATTTGTTTTTAATTAAAGTGGAAACGAGGCTACGACTTAGATAAAAGGAAAATATTTAGCACCTATATACAAAATTTGATGTCTGTATCTTTTGTAATCTTGAACATAAGCTTCTGATTTACGATAATGGGTTAATATTTGTGGTCTCTCCATAGCGAGCTCTTTTCGCTGTTATGCTCTTATATAAAAAGTATGCAGAAATTTAGAATAAAGCTTCCAATATTCACGCACATATTTATTAAAGTACTCAAATTTAATCAATCCAGTTCCCTTCCATGCCCTTGTCTATCCACACACGCATGTATCCCTCGATTGCACACAACTGTGAACCTGAGCCTGTAATTCTTTGTAGAGCTATTTTAAAGGCAACAAAACGAATATACTTAATATAGGAATATAAGGAAAGAGAGATCCTGTGTTGCCCTGCTGATTTTTACTCACCCCGACCACTGCGTCCCACGAAGCGTAGATCGTTAAACTTGGCCACGCCGTTCTTCATCTGCGCGGTATAGTTTCGCAGTTCGGCGCAGCAGTTCTCGTCATTCCCCGCCCGGATCGTCACATAGGTGCCATCGCCGACGTCCGCCAGGGCGACGACTTTAAAGGCCAACGGTAGCGTTTTATTTGACCGCCAGTGAGAGGGCAGAGCGGAGCACAGGAAGTACGGATTGCTCGTACGCACTGTAATTCGAAACCAAAAATTTAATTCAATCAACTAATGCATTAAATTATTGTTCAAAATATGGTGAATAATTGATAGTTTTTTGGCGGCAATGGTGACCATCAATCATTTGCATCTGCATTGAACGGCACTTCAACGTTTCGCTGGAGCGCTTCATAATTAATTAGTGGGCGGCCGTGACACCTTGCCCCGATGTGGAGCAGTAGACGACAGTTAAGCCAGATCTAGGGCAACCTGCGATAAGGGTCGCTCGATGTGTATATGTAAAAGGTCCACTTAACTAACTTCAGAGATTTACTTTAAAATGACTTTCCGCATATTTTAAATTATTCACTAGATTTATTCAACCTAATAAAAAGCAATAACAAAATATAAATATACCAGGACGGTATGTTTCTAGTCACCTAACCTCGAGGTCAATGTTGGCACAACGACCAACAACAACAACATATAAAAACAGGAATAGTGAGCAGTGTGTCTGCATAGCTATTTCAAGATCCCTCCGGTTCTATCATTAGGCACTGCTACCGAATCTAGATTGGCAAGCTCGTGTCCCAATTCCGAAGCTATAACCAATTGAGAATTATAAGCAACGAAAAGGCGATAAAGCGACAAAAAACTGGCCATCTCTTCAAACGATGTGTCCTGTTGAAGGTCATTATACTAATATCACCAATAGAGTTTCTATATATGTATATCTTAAATTAACCCCTGCATACACTGAAAACACGCATATTAGTTCTGTGCAAATGTAAGTATGTAACACGGAGAAGGCGAAATCTCCGACCGGATCTAGTGAAACGCATAGAAGAACACATCTCCCCATAAAGTATATATATTCTAGATCAGCATCAACAGCCGATTGACTCGGCTGAACTCGACCATATCTTTCTGACCCGCTTTCTTTCTGTTTCTATTCAATTTCACGTCTCAGTTTGAAAGATTTTTTCATAAAGCTTGCATAGACCCGCTTTTCTCTGACAACCAGTAAATATCTTAGAACCTGCTGTATTAGATATTTCCATATAGCTGCCACAGGATCGCTTTAATATGTACTTTATGTGTAAAAACATTTTTGGGTTTCCAAGTATCTTGTTCGAACTCGACGTTAACTAGTTAATCAGATCACTGGGCCATATAGCTGCCAAACGAAAGGATACTTAAAAACTATGTTAATAAAAACATTTTTTTTGCTTTTCAAGATGTCTATCATAGTTAAGTTTGTACAGTAACAACTCCTAAACAGGTATCCTGATGTTCGGGTGCCATCATACTCTAGTAATCTTCTGATAATAAGTTCCCTCTTTAATTAACCGTAGATATGTAATTATATTTATTCATAAGTTAATTACATGCAAAATCGACTCCTTTGGGTTGACTAGCCAAATAAGCTCATCTGTACCTAGTAGACGAACACGTAATTGTGAATCTTCAACTCTTAAATGTAGTCAAACTATCTATGCCTGGCATGAACCGTTCCGGGTCCTCTGTAATAATTACACTATGTATTACAGGGTATTCTGTTCGGTATCTTCTTTTTCCTTTAGTAAATCCTTTAATTTAAATTATTAAGAAAGTTGTACAAATATTTGTTTGTGTACTTCCTACCCCAGGAAGTAAAGTACAGTACATTACACCGTTAACATATTATCTGACCATTATTTCATATATTTATATATATAGGGCAAATCTGCGGAAAACTGAGTTTGTGTTTGACTAAATGTTGTTGTTTAACAAATCTTCACCAAACTGTGGACGACGAGCTTTGCAATTTTCCTGATATGTATGAGAATTGTAGACATTGAGTCATTTACCAATAGGATTTTTAGGGGCTCGAAACCCAATTAAGTGTTTATACCAAACAATCTTTAAGCGATCCTGTCTAAGACAAGAGTTCATTAAAATTTAGGACACGTTTTATGAGGAAAAGTGTAGGCTTTCACAGCTCGATTGCTCAGGCTCGTCCACACTCTGAGATTTCATAATGGGTCAATGATATGCTAAGGTATATGGATTTCATTGAAATGTTCTGTTGAAGCCGAGGACCAAAAGAGGAAGATGCAAAATAAGGCGACACTCGTGCGTTGATATCAAAACCAATAACTGATATCAATTTCCTCCCATTCTCCTTGCATCATCGAATAACATTGACATCGACATCTACATAAAGCCATAAAAGTGTTAGATATCTTGTGAGCCCCATCCTGGATAATTGACACGCGCCAAAGCTTTCGCAACAGCCCTGAACTAAATATTGACCTCAGTTTTGCTTGCACCGGACAGCTTTCGTGCAGAGTATAGTTTGTTTTTACCAAACTAAATGAAATTGGTATAAACAAATCGACCCAATCAAAAATGATAATTTTCTCTAGGAGAAATTCTATTTAAAGATGTGGTACGCCGCTTACCCAATTCTCCAGGATATTCCTGCTGTCTTTCGAGCACAAATCTTTCCATCCACAACAGATCCTGATGCACCGGATTGTTGCTGTTGTTGTTATTGTTGTTGCGACTGTTGTTGTTATTGTTGTTGTTTTTGTTGCTACCACTGTGTGCACTATTGGCGGTACCATTGCTGGCCCCACCTGTTGGCGAGCTGCTGCCAACACTGGCACTGCTCGATGGTATCACCTCGCACATGACCGCAGCCGCCGCAGCGGCAGCCGTGGTGGCGCTCTTGTAATCGGCAGGCGCTGACCAGCCCGTTCCCGTTGGCGATGCCGACGATGTGACCATGCTGCGATTGCTACCGCTGCCGCTGCCGTTGCCGCTGCCGCCGCTACAGATGTTGCGCCCCAGACGGTCGGCGATGCTGACGGGTGCCACAGCTGAGACGTCTCCTGTTCCTGTTGCTGTCGAGCCCGTATATAAAGTATTGTTGCTGCTGCTGCCCACAACTGCTGCTGGGGTAGATGCTGTAGCTGCTGCTGCTGCCGTTGCTGTTGCTGTTGCCGCTTCGTTGGGTAAGTGGAAATGCATGCGGTCTGAATGCAATTCAAAGTTGTGTGGCGCCAATTTGACGGACGATGTGATTTGTGCGGGTGTAGCTGCTTCTTCCGATTCAGTTTCCCTTCATTGCACTGTTTCAGTTCAGTTTCAGTTTATGTGCTCTTATCACTGCCAACTATGCTTCTTGTCATCTCCTTTGTCTTATTTATATTCCCTATTCCATACACCCACCCACACACGCAACCACTGGCGCACGCCCTGCTCGAGAAAACAAGCAGACCTTATGTGGCCATTGCCTACTCTTAGGCGATGCGGCTTCAATGGCATCAGCTGTTGTTGTTAATGTTTCTTTTTGTTTTATTTTTGATTATCTTAAATAACTTTTTCTGATTCTCCCGAATGAAAATTAGTCACAAATTAACACTTTTCTGCTTTTTAATAAAAAAAGGTTATTTTTGCTTGGCATGCGTCAGGTTTGATAGCTGTGCTGCTTTCGACGTTACAGTTATGGTTGCTGCTGCTGCTGCTGGTGTTGTTGGTAGGGCGGAAAACTCTCGCTTTTCATTGCTGCTGCTGTTGCTGCATACATCAAACACACAAATATAGAGCACGATTAAATTCAATTAACTTTCGATTCGCCTAAATTTTCGCGCTTTTTCCGTGACACACAGTCAATGCATTGTTTATGTTGCCGCTGGTGGCATATTATTATTTTGGCAGCGTTTTGTCAACAACAACAATAACACTAATATCAGCAACAGTATACCGGTTAAAGAAACAAGACTTTTGACAGTTGATCATTGGGTTTCCTTTGCATGGGCGGTAACTTTTGTTATTGCTTTTGTTTATGGATGTGCGTTTTTTGTTTTCAATCGAAGCTAACTTCCAATAAGTTTGGCATTTAAAATTTGTTTTTGGTTTTTGGCGCGTTTTTTACTACCCGAATTGTCTGGGTCATATGCATTGCAATAAATAAAATTAAATATTTAAAAACTTGTTACACTGGTACGCACACACACTCACACACACACACATACACCAAGGCAAATTCGCTACAAGCAATGTGCATTTGGGGGTATTTATTTCGCCAACAAACAAAATATATAAAAAAAAAAACAGGTGCGTCCGCGTGTCGAACTAAATTGTTACTGACACCTAACGTGGCCACCAGCGTCGACTTAACCTATAGAACAGCCGCCAGCCGAGCCGAGCTCAAAATTCAGACATCGTCATCACTATCGACGCGACGGCAGCAACAGTGAAAGCAACAACAGCAACACTCTGCTGCTGCCGTGGCTGCTGCTGTGATAAGTTGTGTACGTTATTTGGCGGCTCTCTCTTACGTTCTCTCTGGATTCGTATTCAGCAATTGCCCTTTCAACAGCTGAAATTGGTTTGACTCTCTTGCTGTTGCTTCTGCGTCGGCGTTGACGATGGCCAATCGGCATGCGGTTGCCTGTGCATTGTGCGTAAACCGTTATGTTTGAAACGTATTCTGATTGGCCACCAGATGCCTCTGACTGTCTGTGTGTGTTGTCAGTGTGTGCGTCTGTGTTTGTGTATTGTAGGTCATGGTGGTTCAGGCATGCCTTTGCTTCTTTTCTGGGGAGCCCATTGCTATCTGTCATTGGGTGGAGCCTGTGCCTGTTTGCCTTAGTGTGACCAATTAGCCTGGCCCTCTCTTTGGCTTGCTCTTTGCCTTTAGCTCGGCTTGTTATTAGCTCGTATGTATGAATGCGTGTAAGCATTTGCTCTCTCCTTTTCTCGCTCTCTCTTTCTTAGAATTTGAGCAGCTCATTTTACTATCAATTGCTATTTATGTTATTTTATACTAAGTAAACAAATCAAGTGGGACAAGGGGTAATGCTCATATGTATGTTAATTTTTTAGTTCCATGTGCTTATGCTTAAGCGATAAAAGTTATCATACTCTAGCTTGGCCTGCGGTCAGGCATTCATTCCGTTTATGTCTATTTGTAACAAACTGATATGAAAATTCCTGAAAAAATAATTATAATTATGATTAAAATACCAGCAGACCGAAATGGGATTCGCATATTGACTAATTACTCTTAGTTGGCATATTCTGACAAAGGCCCGCGTATATATACCCGCAGTTGCTCAAGATTTACAGTTGAGTCAACGATTTCCATAGGTACTCATGCCATTGTATGTTCAAAGATGAACACATGCATGTACATACACACATACATGCACACATTCGAAAGTTTTTTTTAAAAATACATATGTACATATGTATGTATGTATTTCTCTGAGTTTCGACTTTAGTTGACGGCGACCACACAATTTTTATCGCACATATGCATTTACGTACATATAAACATATGTGTTTATGTACGTATGCACATAGTTCAGGTTGGGATATTTACATACACACTTATATTTTCATTGGATTATTTTGTTTCGCTACTGTGGGAAACTTTCAGCTTATCAGTCAAAGCAAAAATAATAATATGTGTTCTAGACGACAGTATTCGCGTATGAGATGTCCTGTACTCTGCGCCGAACAACCGTAACAAGCGTTCGCACAAACATACGAATCAATACTCGAAAATCGATTTCGTGGAAGCGGGTGGGCTAACGATTATTTTAAACAAATTTGGGCGCGTTCATACAGATATACAGCCAAAAAGACGATTTGACTATTGATGCTGATCATGAGTTTATATATATACATATAATAATGCATACTATTTGGGTGGGAGATGTCTCCATTTGCCTGGTTCATACATTAACACAGTGTACCAATTGTTACCCAATTATAAAGAATTAATTCATTAGTACAGGGTATAAAAACGTACTTATACGATTTGTGCAAAAATGTTCTTATCCCTTTCTGTGGATATTGAAGGTCAAGCAGCATGTTCAGCATTTTTTCCCATAGCAAACCAGATAAAAATACACATTTGTAAGTTTTGTATGTATGTATATGTACATAAGTACATGATAATAAGCTTAAAGAAATTGACTAGCAATTTTATTTGGATTTTTGTATATGACTCAAGAAATAATGTATTAAATTTTATCTAAAAATTGCAAATAATTAAATTTGAATTTTTATTTAAAAAGTAAACACAAACTTTTTTTTTTAAATGGATTAAAATGATTTTGTGCAAACATCTTCATACATATTATGCCGCCCACCAATATAACAATTTGAATGCAATTGACATTTTGTAGAAAATTTCATCAAGATCGGTTATTAAAGAAAACATGTTTTGGCTGGCCTCGAGTTTGGGGCAGCAAGCGCAAATTGCAAGAATTTCTGTGTACATGTACAAACACACATTCATGCGCGTCTGCTTTGAATTCTATCAACAGTATTGCAATTGCGATTGTATTGTTTTCTGTGCTGCTATTTTAATTCGTTTTTCTCATTGAGACTTAATGAATGGTGTGGCTGTTGGGTAGAGGCGGTGGCAAGTAGTGCGGTCTGTTGCGAGTTCGAACCGTATCGTACCGTGTGGCTGTTAAGTAGAGACGGCGGAAAGTAATGCGGTGGTCTGTTGCAAGTTCGAAGCCTACTGAGAAAACAACTTTTTTTTGAAATATTTTTTTATACCCTGAACCCATTGAAAATGGGTAAAAGGGGTATAATGTATTTGTGCAAATGTATGAAACAGGCAGAAGGAAGCATCTCCGACCCCATAAAGTATACATATATTGCAAGAATTTCTGTATACATGTACACACACATTCATGCGCGTCTGCTTTGAATTCTATCAACAGTATTGCAATTGCGATTGTATTGTTTTCTGTGCTGCTATTTTAATTCTCATTAAGACTTAATTATTGGTGTGGCTGTAGGGTAGAGGCGGCGGCAAGTAGTGCGGTATGTTGCGAGTACGAACCCTACCGAGGAAACCATTTGTAATTTTTTTGACTGGTGTGGCTGTTGCGAGTTAGAACCCTGCCAAGGGAACTTTTTCTTTATTTATTTGTCTTAATTGCTACTAAAGCAAACAAGCGCGTAGCGCGAGCTGCAATTAGTGTTGAAATAAGAGGATTCAAGGTATCCTCTAGTCGGGAGCTCCCGACTAGAACCTCTTACTTGTTATTACTACTAAAGCAAACGAGCGCGCAGTGCGAGCTGCATTTGGTGTCGGAAGAAGAGGGTTCAGGGTATCCCTAGTCGAGAGCTCCCGACTAGAGCTTCTTACTTGTTTCAACATGAAAATGAGGATCACTTAACTGTTGTCAGTCTTAAATTGAGAATAGTTTATTCTCAGTCTTTGAGACTTGATTCCATACTAACCCATTCTGAATGAGTTCAATTAAGCTAAAAAAAAAGAAACTTACAAAACCTTTTGCAAGTGTTTTCGTACTTAAAAAGTAGTACTTGAAATAAGAATTTCATACTTAAGTCGAATAATTCATTAAAAAAATTCCCTTGATTTTGGAAAATTTGCAAAAAAAACTCAGTTTTTTCAAAATTTCAGAATATTTTCGTATACAAATTTCTCATATATAAAATGATCCTGAAATACATATTTTAAGAAAATATTTTCTGAAATTGGGAGGTAGTAGTTTTTACCAAAAAATATAAATCCGACTTAAAGTGTAGAAAGCCGGTCTGCTTACGAGCTTATGAGCTTATAAAATTTAGTTAAATCAATCAATAAATACAATTTTCTAGACTAGTTTAAATGGAACATTACATTCTGTGATCACAAACAACTTTATATGTGACGCAATAATTTTCCATTAATATTTTGAGCATAGATAATTACATATACATATGTATACATACATACACGCATACATATGTTCGTGTCTATGTACATAAGTAAATGAATGCGATGTATGTATGTCCGCGTTCTGCATGTACTTAAATACATAAGTGTGTATGTATTATAAATAAAAACTATCATTGTATGTGCGATTCTGGTAGCTTCATGTCGAATTTAAACGGGACAAGTTATCGATTATCAGAAGCAAACTTTCTCTAGCTCTCATAGGATTTGTGATCGACGCGTTCATACATACGGACGGGCAGACGGATGGGCGGACAGACGGCACGCTAGATCTATACTCTATACTTTATGGGGTCGCAGATGCTTTCTTCTGTCTGTTACCCACATACATACATATGTACAAAAACATTATACCTTTTCACCCATCTACCCATTATCAATGGGTTCAGGGTGTAAAAGCCGTTAACATTGAGCGCCGTTGTCTAAGCGCAAGGCGCACGTAGGTACATACATACATATGCATTTATCTCTTCTTTAATCACTCCCTAATCTCTTGTACATACTTCCCGGCATAGATTTAATATCCAGAGCCCATTGATCAGCCCCAGCAGCCTAGTTGATATAGCCATTAACTTAATTGGGTCGGAGATGTTTACTTCTGCCTATTCCAAAAATTTGCATTAAATCAATATACCCTTTTCATCCATTTCGTTAGGTGGGGTATATCTATAAGAAAAACAGACACGACAATACCGATCACATACGCACACATGTAAAAAAAACACACGTATTTGCGCATTGATGCAAGCCACGCGACACAGTCTTCATTTCATTTTTTGGGCACCTAACTTTTAAGTTATTTTCTAAATATATACATATATACATATATACATATATATCTATATATGAAACTGTTTGTCCTGACTGACTGACTTATTGACTGATTGGTGATCAACGCACAGCCCAAACCGTGAGAGCTAGGAAGCTGAAATTTTCACTGTAGTTAGATAAGACGGGTTTCGGGAAATTCCACCCGCAAGTATGGAAAAATCGCGAAAAACGTATGTATGAAACTTTTTTGTTTACCATCCGATCGGCCTTAAATTCAATTTCAAAGATTTGAGGGGTGTTTCACACTTTTCCAAAAATGCATTCCTCCTTGGTGGAAATGGGGGTCAAATATTTGGCGGTTGACGTTTCGCCCTCAAACTCATTTCCAAGGATCTTAAAAAAAAATCATTTGAGACGTGTTTCACATTTTTCGCAAATTCTAAACTCCTTCGGTAGAAAGTGCATTCCAAAGATTTTTTTGGTGAATTTAAAGTTTTGTCCGAATTGCTTCTAACTTATTTTCAAAGCTCTACAGCGTTGTTTCAGCGATTTGGGAAATTCCACTCGCAACAGTGGTAAGTTAGGCGGAAAACTTTTGTATGTAAGTTGTTTGTTTACCGTCCGATCAGTTTCAAAATCATTTGCAATGCTTTTTGAGAACATTGATTTTATAACAAGTGCCACGGGCTAGGCCGGGATGTACCCGCTAGTATATATATATATATATATATATATATATATATATGTACTTACATAAGTTCATAAGAGCATCCATATGATTCATATAATTAATACATATAATGAAACTAGCTAAGTATGTACATATTATATATTTACGAAAATTTACATTTACTTTTGCACTTATCCTCTAAACAGAAAAAATGCTTTAAATTAAACTGCTTAAGGACATCCCAAGGCCTTTTGCCTGGCAATGTTAAATTATAATACCTGCTACAGGTGCAAAATAAATGTGGAACTTATAGCTACAATAATAAACAGTTTTGTCCCAGTGTGCAATGCAAAACTAAAAAACTGGCTCACGAACTACTGTAATCGCTGTCTAACTTTGAAACAAGTTAACGGGAAAGAAATGTATATCTTCGCCACGCTGAAGATTAAATACCCTAGTAAGGTAAGTTTTTTTCTGTCACTTTTCTGTGTACCAGTGTCTGCAAACAAAGAAACCAAAGCAATAAAATTTGCTGTAATGAAAAGTTATGTCTCATACTCGTAGATCTGAGTGTGTGTAAGCAGTGCAGTAAGAAGTCGCAAGTCTGCTGCAAGCAGTACAAAAAGTATTCCACTAGCCATTGAATGGTCAAGCAGTGTTACAGACGGAACTAAAACTTAAAGGTTCGTGTCCATGCTAAGTAGTTTGTGGCGAAATAACGAGTATAGTCCCTTCAGTTTCCGCTAGAGAGCTAAAATATCAGTTATTCGAAGTGGCTCAAGTGGCCACGCAGCTACTAGTAACCGTTGCGAAGCCGTATCCCCTGCTGCTGAATTAACAGCACCAAACACAATATAAACAGTAAGATGAGCCACGTATGTATACATATGAATGCGAAACAAAATTTCTTGTGGGGACTTTCGCTCTTCAAACGACACCATTATAGCCAGCTTAAGTTTTTCCCATCAGATCTGGCAGTTTTGAAATTTCGATTGCGGGAAAGAACTGAAAACAAGAGCCTGCGAGAAATCTTGGGTTTTTTTTAAGCGAGATTAAAGTGTAAAATGTCTAAAATTTAATACAAACAATGGGTGCGTCATGTTGGCTGCAGAATGCCGATTTTAAGAAATGGCTCCACAACGATATGAATGTAGTAATATAACGGCCAAACTAGCGGACATAAAGGCATATACAGCCACAAGAAAAACAAAATTTATTTTGGACATGTACTGCAGTGGTTTTAGCGAATCATTTGAGCAGTTTGTGTAATCAATAGTCCCGGTCGGGATATCATTGAGGACCATAAATTACCTTAAGGTGCCCAAATTTTGCAGGGGTCGCAACTCCGATCTGAGGATCCACGCCGTTGAGCGAAAAAGGTGGAGAGCGTTGGCGATTTCCCGCCCGATTCGGTAGGATGGGAATGAGGGAAAATCCGTGCCATTTATAATTCCCTTGGCCTTCCACGGTCGTTGAGCGACATATGCAGTTGTGCATAAGGGCAGCAAAATACAAAAATGTACTTGTATGCGTAATCAGATTTCTGCATGGATCTGGTTGCTACCCATGGTAACGATGAGTCGAATTTGAGTGGTTGTCTCCGGCCCCTTCAAAATTTTATAATAAAGAATTAAATATTCCCGTGGTCGAGACACGCGAACATCTCAACGTTTCATATTTTTCTTTAAAATCCACAATTAACATATAAACGTACATATTCATACTCATACATATACATATACATATATACATAGTATTGCCCGGTCATTCCACCAAGTACACGCCCGTGTAAAAATTAAATCTACCCACACCATCTTCATTACCACTTCTATTTAAAAATAAGTTTAAAGTGCATTGAGTAAAGAACCAAATGTTGGAATCAGAGGTTTCCGCCCTTGTTAGTCTTGTGGTAAGAATCTTGAGGCCGAATGAAAAACTTGCGTTTATAGACTTGCACTTTCCCTTCAATAGCGGTGAACTTTGTGAAGGTGTGTCGATTATTAACCAAAAAGATAGGTTTTTTCGACAAATTTTCACAGTTGCGGGTTGAATTTTCTAAATCGCTGGAACACGTATTTATTAAGTTTTTATGTAGAGCTTTGAAAGAATTTGAAAACTGATCTTTTAAAATGAGTTTGAGGCCGATCAGGTGGTAAACAAAAAAGTTTCAATCAAAGATCTTTCGCGATTTTCCCCCACTATGTATGTGTGTATGTAACAGGCAAAAAGAAGCATCTCCGAGCATTAACAGCCGAGTCGATCTAGCCATGTCCGTCAGTCTATCCGCCTGTCCGTCCGTCCGTAATGAACGCAAAAATCTCAGAACCTGTAAGAGCTAGAGACTTGGAATTTTAGCTATAGGTCCTCCTTGTGCCCGCGCAGATGGAGTTTGTTTCCAATATTCTAAGTAATCGATAAAAATCGATATCGAAATTCGGTTTTTTGTGCAAATTGGGTAAATAATAAGAGCTAGATTCCCCACACTTGATATGTTGCTTCTAGAATAGTATATAAACCAAGTATCTTTTATTTTATACCTATCGCCACCTCCCCGCTACCATCAAAAAGCTATAAATCAAGTAAATAAACCAATTCATTCATTCACCCACCAATATAAGCCACAATTTAAATGCAATTGTGAGTACACAAATATTTTATAGTACAACTAGCGCGTATAACCCGGCCTTGCCCGTGGCACGTATGTTATAAAATCAATGTTTTCAAACAAATTTGAAATGATTTTGAAAGTGATCGGACGGTAAACAAATAACTTTCATACAAAAGTTTTTCGCCAATTTACCACTGTTGCGAGTGGAATTTCCCAAATCGCTGAAACACGTATTCATTACATTCTTATGTAGAGCTTTGAAAATAAGTTTGAAGCAAATCGGACACAATTTAAAACTTCGTACAAAAAATCGTTGAGTCGCATTCCACCCGAAATAGTTTGGATTCTGCAAAAAGTGTGAAACACGTCTAAAATGATTTTTCTTATAGATCTTTGGAATCGAATTTGAGCGCGGAACGTCACCCAACAAATCTTTGACCTCCATTTCCACCAAGGAGGAACGGATTTTTCGAAAAGTGTGAAACACCCCTTAAATGAATTTGAACAAAGATCTTTGAAAATAAGTGTGGGGCCGATCGGATGGTAAACAAAAATCTTTCATACAACCGTTTTCCGCCAATTTACCACTGTTGCGGGTGGAATTTTCCAAATCGCTGAAATACGTATTTATTAAGTTCTTATATAGAGCTTTGAAAATAAGTTTAAAGCAAATCGGACACAACTTAAAACTTCGCCCAAAAAATCTTAAAATCGCATTCCCCCCGAGGAAGTTTGAATTCTGCGAAAAGTGTGAAACACGTCTCAAATGATTTTTCTTATAGATCTTTGGAAACGAATTTGAGCGCGAAACGTCACCCACCAAATCTTTGACCTCCATTTCCACCAAGAAGGAACGGATTTTCCTAAAAGTGTGAGACACCCCTCAAATGAATTTGAACAAAGATCTTTGAAAATAAGTTTGAGGCTGATCGGATGGTAAACAAAAAAGTTACATACAAACGTTTTTCGCGATTTTTCCACACTTGCGGGTGGAATTTCCCGAAACCCCGTCTTAACGTGCACCTACATCACATAAGGTAGCTACAGTTTAAATTTCAGCTTCCTAGCTCTTACGGTTTGGGCTGTGCGTTGATCACCAATCAGTCAGTCAGTCAGTCAGTCAGCCAGGACAAACAGTTATATATATGGAGATATATAAAACTGTTTGTCCTGACTGACTGACTTATTGACTGATTGGTGATCAACGCACAGCCCAAGCCGTAAGAGCTAGGAAGTTCAAATTTTCACTGTAGTTACCCTATGTGATGTAGGTGCACGTTAAGACGAGGTTACGGGAATTCCACCCGCAAGTGTGGAAAAATCGCGAAAAAACGTTTGTATGTAACTTTTTTGTTAACCATCCGATCGACCTCAAACTTATTTTCAAAGATCTTTGTTCAAATTCATTTGAGGGGTGTTTCACACTTTTAGGAAAATCGGTTCCTCCTTGGTGGAAATGGAGGTCAAAGATTTGGTGGGTGACGTTTCGCGCTCAAATTCGTTTCCAAGGATCTATGTATTCACACTTTTCGCAGAATTCAAACATCTTCGGGGGGAATGCGATTTTAAGATTTTTAGGGCGAAGTTTTAGGTTGTGTCGGATTTGCTTCAAACTTATTTGCAAAGCTCTACATAAGAACTTAATAAATACGTATTTCAGCGATTTGGGAAATACCACCCGCAACAGTGTTAAATTGGCGAAAAACGGTTGTATGAAAGTTTTTTGTTTACCATCCGATCGGCCCTAAACTCATTTTCAAAGATCTATGTTCAAATTCATTTAAGGGGTGTTTCACACTTTTTGAAAAATCCATCCCTTCTTGGTGCAAATGGGGGTCGAAGATTTGGTGGATGACGTTTCGCGCTCAAATTCGTTTCCAAAGATCTATAAGAAAAATCATTTGAGACGTGTTTCTAACTTTTCGCAGAATCCAAACTTTTTCGGGCATAGCGACATAGCTCCGCCGAAATATCTCCGCCCAGTACATTTTGCCGGCGGAATTATGTCGCTGTTTTTCTGGCGAAATTATGACGTTTGAAAATGACATAACCCCGCCGTTGATCATGGCGAGATTATGTCGTTTTGAACGACAAAGCTCCGCCGCTCTAAAAACGACATATCTCCGCGCGGAGGTATGTCCACACCTCGACATTATGCCGCTTTAAAACGATATACTTCCGTAGGAGTACGTTTATATATACATACACACGTTCATATGCAAGTAACTACGCTCGCAGTTATTGTGTTTTCATTTTAAACTGATAATCTGCTGGTTCCAAATCGCGTATCCCAAAAGCTCTCTCAACTGCAGCGTTATCGCTTGTTTTTAATTCAAATGCAACTGTTAAATTTAACCAAAGTAAAAACAAAGACATTTCAAAATTATCTTTATTAATAAATCAATTTTTTTATTGGCTGTTTGCCATTACCAGATGTTGGTGTTACATTTTTTTAAGTGTAAATAAAAACATTACGTATTGCCTCTTCGACTTCTTGTTTAAATCTCGGACAATTATGTTAAGTTTTTTCATTTAAAGAATCATCGTTCGTTTAATTGTAGGAAACAATTTGGTCCCAACAGGTACCACAAATATTTACATGATTGCATGGGCGCAATAAAACGGACTTTGGGTTGTTTAAGCAAACATTGCATGGATTCATTTCAACAATTGAAGAATCGGACAGTTGACTTAAATTTGAAGCATTCGAGGAAAGTGATGTTGTCGAAGATTTCATATCAGACGAAATTCCGGAAAATTTTGATTCATCATCCCAGTCAAACAGGTCCTGCTTTGAAAATCGTTCATTTAGCAAACCAGTGCGAGACAAAAACCCCTGTATATCAATTTCTCCCATGTCAAAAATAATCATGGTGTCCATGATCTTTTGAGAGCGGTCCTGATAACAAAAAGGAAAGTTTAAACATTTAATTTTTATTAAATTTTCCGCCAACTTACACGTAGTTGCTTCGTCGGTGGCTGATTGCCAATACCACCGTTTTGAAAATTCGAGCGAATTCGCGACTTTTTTCATATTCAGCATCAATAATACACTGGACGAATTTAAAAAATGCCCTTTTGCTCGAATTTTGTTGCCTAAATTCAAATTGCTTCTCAAAATATATTAAAAACTGAGAAAACAAATTCTTGTTTAAAGCAATTGCTAGACATTGCAGTAGATTAAAGCCTTCGACAATTTTACTCTCTGGTAAGAGCGGTAAATGCAGAAATTTCATAAAGAGCAAGCTTATTTGCTTATTATTGCTTTTGAGCATATTTTCAAAACCAGTTGTTTTTTTTTGCATTTTTTCTGCATGCTTGGGTAAAATGGAACCAACCATAACAATGCATGTTGGGATGCAACTTTTTCAAAGCGTTGTGCATCGCTTTATCATAATCGGAAATAAACGATGCACCATTTAAGCAGCAAATGTTGGAGTCTATATATGTAGACAAATGCTGATAGCAGAGTTCCGTTTTTCGCGTCATCAAAACAAATATAAATGGTGTTATCTAAATAATAATAAAATTTAAATTAATAAATTAAATTAAACAAAACAAAAGGTACCTTCTGCATGAAGTCCCCGAAAGGGCATACTTTGAATGTAGCATCAGTTAAAAAATGCCTATTGTGCTCCTGAATATTAGATTGCATCAAAGCGATTGTCTGAAGCAAATATGCAGTACGCAAAAGAACTCGATAAGTACAATTTTTTTGAAAAACCGTTGTGGAGTATTTCCCTTGGACATGCCAAAAATGCTCATGACATTTTTATCTTTAAAAGCTAATCGAACGGCCTCTGGAGAAGTTTGAGATTTTGGCAAGAAGGCAAGAAGAAAGAGACATTCTTTGCAGAGTGCGTTTAACAGTGTCATAGTTAATTTCAATCTCATCTTCTCCTTTAGTTTTTCTAACTGATTAGACAAAGAAATAGAATGCAGTAAATTAAAATGAGGTAAGGCTGCAACCTTACCTTTTTTAAGTAGATTGAGGGCCCAAATAAAGAATATAATTTCTATTATGGTTAACTTTTTGATTAATTAAAACTTTTAAAGTTCCAGCCTTAACGCAGACAAAAGCCCAGCTTTGTTGCATAGTGTTGCTAGTTTCTTTCTACTTTGAATATGTACATATGTACATATATAAATTTGCGCGCCTAAAAATGCGTAAGTATATATACTTACGTACATAAATATAGGCGCGCAAAATTATATTCATATGCAGAGTAGAGAGAAGCTAAATATGTATATAAATGTAATATAAAATTTGTTAAGAAATTTTGTCCTTGCTTTTTTTATGTTCACGCATAAAAAACATTTCGTAAGGTATTATCGTGTACCTTTGTATGCATGTATACACACATATGGTATGTACATACTAAGTACGCATGTCTCCCACTAATTAAAATTTCAATATAATTTTTGCTTACTCAGCGAGCACACCAGTAAATATTTTTTTGGTGTCGTTATTTTGATTATTTTGGCATTTCGTTTTAAGTTCGCTCAGGGCACTGATTTTTTCCATCTCATGGCCCTGCGGACCATGATCATGCACCATATACACTCTGGCTCTACAGCCTCCGACACGGCACACGTACATATGTATGTCGTGTCACCTAGTTTTAATACCTTGTTTTTAACATAAATTTGTTGCTCAATGAGAGTGAACAACAATAATGAGCAGCTTGCACGAATTCCCTCTTTTAGTTCAAATTCAATATTTGAGTAATTCATATTTTTTTGTTTCGTTGTCCCACAATTATCTGCACAGCAAATAAATTATCGATGTACATACATATTTTATTATGCCGTTTTTTTCGAGGACAACACAGAATAACTTCTTTATTATATTTTAATGAATATTACTCCCTTAATTGTCACTTAAATATTTTATACATATTTCATTAGCTGTGTATGATAGGTAAAAATTTCTCACGGTGCACTAAAAATTTAGGAAACAGCCGAGAATAAAGAAGCGATGCCGAAAACGAAGAATAACGGACAACTCAATATACAAATACAGTGGTTATTACATCAAATTATTTGAGTTGGCACTTTTATACAGATTATCTGTTTGTGTGTTTCTTAGTAATATGCCAAGCGCTAAATTAAATACTATATTTATTTCAAACATTATTCAATTTTTTAAATGTAATTTTTAAAATCTAAATCTGACTTTAATCTTTGAATTTCTGCCAAATACTTTATTAACCACTGTTCAATAAATCTGGCGACAGACACGAAAAGGAAAGGAAGACGGAGTCATACATATTATTGTACAAATACAAAAGGAATTGAGATAGAAAAAGGCATGTGTGTATGTACATATATATACATACATATATAAGCTTGAGCATTCATATATGTACATATGTATATCTGCAGAAACCAAATGGGCAACAGGAAAATACTTATGTATGTACATTTTTACTACGAATGCCAATTTTTGTATTTCTTCTTTATTTGTAGTTTTCGTCTCTATTCCCATTATTGGGCATTACAAAATTTAAATAATAGAAATTCATCTGTAATCTCCGCGCGGAGATACATACATACATACATATGTCGTTTCAAAACGACATAACCCCGCGCGGAGATATGACGCTTGAAAACGACATATCTCCGCGCGGAGATATGTAGAGCCGCGCGGACATACAGTTTGTCAAGTAATTGTTTGCAAAATGAAAAACAGCACACAAATTCATTTTTAAACTTATATTTTACCGATTTAAACTATTTCTTCTTAATTTTTTTTTGCATATAATTATTATTCTAAGTATTCTTCAAAGATATAAGGCACAAACATAACAAAATTCAAAACGCAAATGTAAAAAAAACAGACAAAACTAAAATGAGGCAATTTTCGCGCTGTCAATTAATTCTTTGCAAAATGCAAACGCAATTCGAAATAGAGCCCAAGCAACCTAACGGTACTCCAAATTCGAAGAAATTTGAATGCGAGAGTCATTGATATGCAGTGTGCGAACCTTCTAAGCGATTTTGCGTTTTTAACAGTTTACATCTTGCCTAATTTAGAGCTTTTTGCAATGCCTGGTCAACGAGTTAATGAAAATCTAATTCAATTAGTTTATTTCAACTACCACAAGGGGAACTATTTATAATTTTATTAACCGCGCCGAAAAAGAAAACAGATTGGAATTAAAGCACTCCGGAGGCAGACCAGCGAAGCTCACTAGACGCGATCATGCAAAAATTTTAAAACAGATCAACGATCAACCTCAAACTAGCCTCCGACAATTGGCATCGGACTTAAAAAATGACTGCAATAAGACAGTGAGCCACGAGACAGTTCGTAAAGTCTTAAAAGTGCATAAATACTCCTCGCAAATAGCTAGGAAGAAGCCACTACTGTCCGCAGTAAATATTCAGAGGCGGCTTAATTTTTCAATTGCCAATGTCAACAAGCCCGCGGAGTACTGGGATGACGTTATTTTTTGTGACGAGACAAAAATAATGTTATATTATCATGACGGACCCAGCAAAGTTTGGAGAAAGCCCAATGCAGCTCTGGAACCGAAGAATATAATACCAACAGTAAAGTTTGGCAAGCTTTCGGTAATGGTATGGGGCTGCATATCGTCGAAAGGTGTTGGTGAGCTGCGCATTTTCAATGATGTGATGACGAAAGAGTTTTACTTGGACATTCTAAAGAATGAATTGTCAAGGAGCGCAATAAAGTTTGGCTTCGAAGACCCTCAAAACCCCAATAAACAGAGGTACAAGCTTTATCAGGACAACGACCCCAAACACAAATCGTTTTTGTGCAGTACTTGGCTACTGTATAATTGCAGCAAAGTCATTGACACACCTGCCCAGAGTCCTGACTTAAACCCAATTGAAAATTTGTGGGCTTTCCTAAAGAAGCGCGTAGGGAAACGGAGCCCAACTAATAAAAACGCTCTCATAAAGGCCATTCAAGAAGAATGGATAAAAATACCCCAAATATATGACCTGCATAACCTTATTCAGTCTATGTCTCGTCGTCTGCGGGCTGTAATAGATGCTAATGGCCAATATACCAAATATTAGAACCACCATAGCTTTAGTTTCCTAGATTTAGTTATATATACAGTAATAGTTTTAATTTTGCAAAGAATTAATTGACAGCGCGATATTTGCCTTTTTTTAGTTTTGACTGCTTTTTTACCTTTTGTGTTTTGAATTTTGTTATTTTTGTGCCTTATATCTAAGAAGAATACTTAGAATAATAACTATATGCAAAAAAAAAATAAGAAGAAATAGTTTAAATCGGTAAAATATAAGTTTAAAAATGAATTTGTGTGGTGTTTTTCATTTTGCAAACAATTACTTGACAAACTGTATGTATGTCATTACCCCGTAATAGTATAGCAACGTACGCGGATGATACCGCCTTCCTAGCTTCGCACGACCACCTGCAAGCTGCAACAAATGCAGTTCAAGACTGGCTGCTGCAGATCGAAAATTGCACAGCTAATTGGAACATCGCCATAAACTGTGCCAAGTCTGCTTGCGTCACATTCACGCTGCGCCCAGACAGTTGCCAGGGGCTTCGGTTCGATGCATTGAGTAATAAAGAGACAGAGCAGAATTCTCACTCCGAGCTTTTTTTACCGTTTTGAAAATCCCGAGAGGTAGATCGAGTTGGTCCGCAAACGCAAAATCCAACTCAAAAATAAAGCTCATTAACTACAGGAAGCAACAACAAATCACTCGCAAAACAACAACAGTGCGCATGAAAACCCATTTGTTTTTTTCGTCGTCCGTCTTGGTCTTCAAAAGTTTCTGCGCGATGATGAGGACATAGGAAACTCAGTGCAAAGAAAAGGGACAAATAATGCCACTGTGTTTGTTGCTGGTTTCTCTGTCGTTCCAACAAGGCGGCGTGTAGAAACAACAACAACACTATTTGGGTTCTAATGTTGTTGTTGCATAGCCGAGTCTCGGCACAAGTAGGTAGAAAATTTGAATGCCTTGCCATTCAAATCAAAGGGTTACGCATACGGCGCGTCAACATCATATACTATTACGTCACGTTTTAAAGAATTGCATTTCTTGTGATGCTTAGAATATATTAATATAATATATTAATAGGGTCTTCTATAAAAATGCATGTATTTAATAATGTATTGCTTTATTGTACGCAACGGTCGCATACAAAAAGCCATAGCATGTGACGTCACATGCGCAACAGAACGTTGCAATGTTCTTAAATTTAAATACTGCATTAATCGCTTCTTTCGTACTTGTTGTCTTTGCTGTATATAGTCTAACAAATTTTGAAAATCCGTCAACCACCGCCAATATATATTTATTAGCCCTTCCTGCATTAATTGGTCCATAATGGTCTATATGGATCATCTCCCACGGTTTGTTTCCTTTCGGTATGCTATGTAATAGTCCTTCACTCTTACCCGTCTTGGGGGCGAAGGCAATGCATTTTAAACAATTCCCTATATGCCTTATTGCTTTTTCCTTAATATATGGGAACCAGTAACTCTTTCCAATGGCATCGATCATCTTATCTCTCCCAGCATGTCCCAACTCATCATGATATTTGTAAAGTACATGTTCTTCCATATCCTTTGGTACATAAAAAACTAATCTGCCATCATTTGTTTTTCTGTAAATGACCCCATTTCTCATTTCGAATAGCTTGTGCTCTTCTTTTTCTAACATCTTTCTAATATCTGCCAGTTTGTCATCTTTGCTTTGGCAAATAACCAAATTGTCCTCAAAACTATTGGATTCAATAACTAAAATGTCCTCATAACATCTGCTTAACGCATCCACATGTTGCATTTGCTTGCCCGATCTATGCACTAACTCAAAATCATAATTTTGTAGTTCTAACGCCCATCTAGCAATTCTCGGATTTAAATCTATTTTGTTAAGCGTTAAAGTTAAAGAGTTGCAATCTGTCATTATTTTAAATCGTTTTCCCTGCAGATATATACGAAATCTGCGTAATGCGTAAATGATGGCTAGCGTTTCTAACTCAAAACTATGATATTTAGACTCTACTTCGGTTGTTCTTTTAGAAAAATAAAAAATCGAGTGTAATTTCCTATCTTCGCAGCCCCAAATCCCACTGCGCTGGCATCACAATGTAGTTCTATTTCTTCTTTGTAATTATATATTGATAGTACTGGCGCCTCTAACAATCTATCTTTTAACATATTAAAACACTTAAACTCCTCTTCTCCAAACTTGAATTTCTTATCTTTTTTCAATAAATCATATAAGGGTTTAGCTAATATAGAAAAGTTAAAAATGAACCTCCTTAAGTAGGAGCATAACCCTAGGAAACTTTACACTCCCTGAATTTTGTTTGGTATTGGAAAGGATTTAACCGCTTCTAAACCTTTTTCATCAGCCCTAACGCCTTTACTATCCACCACAAATCCTAAATATTTAACGCTGCTTTTAAAAAATTCACACTTATCTAATTTCAACTGTAATTTGTTTTTGCACCAGTCTTATAAACACTTCTTTTAAGGTCTCCATGTGTTCCTTTATGTTTCTACTTGCTATCATAATATCATCCATGTAAACAATTACCTTATTAGCTCTTATCATATCACAAAAAATGTTATTGACAAATCTTTGAAATACATGTGGCGCAGTTTTTAAACCCATGGGCATCCTAAGAAATTCATATTGTCCTAAAGGGGTAACAAATGAAGTGTATTCAATAGATTGCTCATTAACAAAAACATGAAAATACCCGTTTTTTAGATCCCACTTTGAAAATACTGTTTTTCCGCATAGTCGGTCTAATAAACCGTCGATTAATGGTAGCGGGTAGTTGTCACTACATATAATTTTGTTCAGTCTTCTAAAATCAATACATAACCTCATGTCTCCAGTTTTTTTCTTCCCTAGTACTATAGGTGATGCATACTCTGAACAACTTGGGCTATTGATTCCATCTTTTAAATAGTCGTCTAATAATTCTTGCAACTTTTCTTTTTCCATATAAGATAACCGCCTAGGTGTACAATTAAATACTTTGCCGTTTTCTAATCTTATGCTTAACCACTAACCGTACAATGCATAGACTTGTCAAATGTCGTTTTAATCGGATACCGATAAATCGTCAACGAGTGAGCCCCATGGGTGCTCGCGCCCATTTTAGTGTGCCCAGACAAAGTAAGACTGCTGAGAGTGGCAGCCGAACGCCGGCCTCGAAAGCCGAACGTTCAGTATGAAGCCGCATCTCGCTCAGCGCACAACGTCGCTGCGGCTGATGCTATTTCGTAATATATGTATGTTAGTTTCAGCCCAAATACATACATATTTGTGTATGCGTGTGCAGAGTGTGCCTCGCTCTCACTTATTGTTTTGCGCACTTGTGTGCATCTCCTTCTCCCTGCATAGCTTCTCAAAAACCCCGAGATCTACAAACATACATACATATGTTTGTGTTGTGTGGATGTGCGCACAAGTAGATCGCGGCGTTTGTCGCGAGCCAGAGATTTTTCTTCAATTCTGTGCCCTTTGTGCCTGTGGTGGCAAAAGGCACACACATTCAAATGCTCTATTATGTATTTCTTCGTCCAGTCAGCCATAATGAGAAGATTTTGATGTATTTATATTTTTTAAAAACTTAAATGACCTAAATGATATATTTATATATTATATTTTAATATTTTTGTTTACTGTGGGGACCAATTTTGCTTAAACTTAAAAAAAAAAAAATAAGTCGTTTTTTCTGCAAGGGTAATTCTTCGTCGGCTTGTCGAATAATTTAAGAAAAGACCAAAAATTGAAAATGTTCAAGGTCTTCGACTTGCTACTTGTGCACACGCACACCCTTTCGAGTAAGCAGTTGGGTGACATTATTAAAGGGTTTGGCCTGTTCATGTGCAAAACTCCTATTTTCCATGATTGTTGTAAGGGTAAGGGTACCTGAACGTTGGCATGTGTGCATAATAACTTTTTGGGCTTGCCAAGCACACACACTTACACACTTTTCTATATGGATGGAAGCATTTATGCGTTTGTGTGCGTGTTGGTTGCCTGCCTGCCTGCCTGCCCGATGCAAATTTGTTTTAAGTTATTTTGCAACGTCCACTGGACTATCCGCATTAAAGTTAAAAGAACAGATTGGAAATAACTTAAGAACTGCTCATTCTTTAGGCCTTAATATAAGAGCAATTGTATGTGACCAAGGTTCAAATAACCGTGGGGCTTTTACAAAATATGGTGTCAATAAAGAAGTACCTTATTTTACCATCGATGACAAAAAAATTTATGGCATATACGATGTTCCTCATTTGTTTAAGTCTCTTCGCAATATTTTAATGCGAAACTTTATCGAAACTCCTGATGGTACAGTGTCATGGCAAATATTAGTTAAATTATTTCAGATTGACACTGATAACACTTCCACCCGATTATGTCCAAAGCTTTCTTATAAACATATATACCCGAACTCGTTCGAAAAAATGAAAGTTAAATATGCTACTCAAATTTTTAGCCATACAGTAGCTTCTGCCATCAAAACACTTATTCAAAATGGCAATTTCGCTGATTGCCAAGATGTTGCACTTTCAACAGCGAAATTTATTGAAAGGGTTAATAGGCTTTTTGATTGTTTAAACAGCAATGTTTTAAAAGATAAAAACCCATTTAAATCAGCTTTACAGAACAATAATGAAATAGAAAAATATATTACTGAAATGAAAGATTATTTCATGAAATGTCGTTATCCCAAAACGGTCTATTGCATTGATGGGCTGATTCTCACATTGAATTCAGTTTTAAAGCTTTCTCAAGACATTTGGAGGGAAGACTCCAATGTTTTCTTTCTCATTTTGTCGCGGCTTAATCAAGATGCATTGGAAAACCTTTTTTTATCTAATAAGAAGTAGAGGTATTACAAATAGTAACCCAACGCTTTTTGAATTCAACGCGATTATTTCGAAAATGTTGTCTATGAAAATCATCACAGCAAAAACTTCATCAGGTAACTGTCAACCAGATGACTATATGCTTCAAAATGTCATAGAGCAGGCCAATGAGGAACTGTAAAGTGTGCGTGTTGAGGACGAAGAACATTTGTCCTATTATGAGCTGAGCATTGAATATTTTGACGAATATATGAGCAATATCGAAAATAACGATCCCTCGTCTGTTGATATTAGGGGAAGTAGCGAAAATGCATTGCGGTATTTTGCAGGATTTGTTTTATTTAAATCTCAACAAAAGTTTAATTGTGAGACCTGCAAGAGCCTTTTAAAAGAAGATATTGCAAATTGTGAAGATTCTGAGTATTTTTTGTGTAATAAAAACTTCAGAAGTGTAAATAATCGTTTAAAACTGAAAGCTCCCCAAGACGAATTTTTTAGTCTAATTAAACTTCATTATAGTATTTTCCATACGATTTTTGAAAAGAGCCCACATATTAGACAAATAAGAGAACTAATGATTTATGAATGCATTTCGCGGACCGAGGCCATTGATATATATGCAAATTGGTTTTCCGAATTACACAGCTGCAGTCACCACAGGAAATATATTTTAAGTTACTTCCTGCAGGTCTTGCTCAAAAAAAACAGTATTTGGCTTACAGAGAAACTATGTGGCCCATCTGAAAAATGGAGCAGTGCTCGGAGAGTGAAAAATTTACGATCGTAATGTGTCGCAGTAGAGCTATTATTTACTAAGTTTCTTTACCTTTTTTACGGAAATATAACAAGGGACGGAATATAAAAAAATATCCATAACTGCCGAGAAATTCTCAAAAACGCAAGGGATCTGTTTATGCATTTATTGACATTGTAAAAAATTTGGTTAAAGGGTTTTATGACAGGCAGTCTTTTTTACGACATTTTACGCCTAAAATGTCCCGAACTGCCAAAAAATTCTGAAAATTACAAGTTTATGCACTTATTGACATTGTAAAGATCTTTGGTTGTAAAGATCTTCGGCATGCGTCTGCACCCATATCAAAGTGCAAACGCGCGACAAGTGCGGTTGACCTGTTTTTATTGACGGCTCACACATTTGTGCCTTACGCGGCCGCAAGCCCACCGCAGGCATGGCGAAAAAAACAAAGACCGTGCCCGTCGCCCAAATGTACGCACCCATTGATGAAAATATCTCTGTCTCACGACAAACCCTTGATCGGCTCATTCGCACACATTTTTGTGTGTGTGTGTGTCTCTGTGTAGAGCTCGAAATTAAGAAATGCCAAAAACTTCAAATTTTGTCAAATTTGCATCGGGCGGGCAGGCAGGCAGGCAACCAACACGCACACAAACGCATAAATGCTTCCATCCATATAGAAAAGTGTGTAAGTGTGTGTGCTTGGCAAGCCCAAAAAGTTATTATGCACACATGCCAACGTTCAGGTACCCTTACCCTTACAACAATCATGGAAAATAGGAGTTTTGCACATGAACAGGCCAAACCCTTTAATAATGTCACCCAACTGCTTACTCGAAAGGGTGTGCGTGTGCACAAGTAGCAAGTCGAAGACCTTGAACATTTTCAATTTTTGGTGTTTTCTTAAATTATTCGACAAGCCGACGAAGAATTACCCTTGCAGACAAATGCGCAAAACAATAAGTGAGAGCGAGGCACACTCTGCACACGCATACACAAATATGTATGTATTTGGGCTGAAACTAACATACATATATTACGAAATAGCATCAGCCACAGCGACGTTGTGCGCTGAGCGAGATGCGGCTTCATACTGAACGTTCGGCTTTCGGCTGCCACTCTCAGCAGTCTTACTTTGTCTGGGCACACTAAAATGGGCGCGAGCACCCATGGGGCTCACTCGTTGACGATTTATCGGTATCCGATTAAAACGACATTTGACAAGTCTATGCATTGTATGGTTAGTGGCTTAACTCATGTCTTAATTTTGGCTGATTTGGCCTTTTCGCTTTTACATAAGTATTTTCAAATAAATTTTCAAATTCACACTTTGTGCTATAATCAATATCTTCACTTAAAATATATGTATTTTATCTTTTGTTAGAATCTCCCCAACTTATTGTTAAGATATCCTTCCCAAAATTCTCTTCTAACACTCCCATGATTTCGCTATTCACTGGCGCTTCATTAAGATGATTATTAATTTTAACTTCACTGTTTCCTATATCTTCTATAATCACTTTTTCGATCCCGGTTTGATTATAGATAATTTCATCACTAAAAACTTCTTCACTATCAGGTTCGAGCTTAAGCTCTCCATAACTAACTATCTCATCACTAACAGTTTCGATCCCAATCACTTCATTTCTAACTATTTCACCACTAATTATTTTATTACTAACTATCTCATCACTAACAACTTTATCACCAAGCGTTTCCGTACTAACAATTTTCTCACTAACTAATTCATCACTAACAGTTTCATTACTGACTATTTCCTTATTAATGATTTTATCATTTAACAATATAGTTTAATTTTGCTCGTGTTTGGTAGCTTCATCTTCCACTTTCTTTTGTTTTTCTTTGTAGCTTGTAGCTATGATATCATTTTTACCATTATTCTGGTAATCAACTTTATGCACGTTCACAATTTTCAATGTTCTTAAATCAATATTTAAACCAAAAGAATCCATAAAATCTCTACCAAGCACAGCGTCATAACTCATAGACTCATTTGCCACAATTATAACATTAAAATAAACATTTATTAACTTTTTCTTCATATAACATAAGACTTTTCCAAAATTTTTCAATTAACTTTCATTTAAACCTACATACGAATTTGCATCTGGCATACGCTTTACTTTTAATGGCACAAACTTTTCCTTTAAAAATGAAATAGGGCTGCCAGAGTCTATAAGGCATTCTGCAATTATTGATTTGTTAAATGAGTTGCTAAAATGAATTCTTAAGTATCTTATAGCCTTTCTCCACTGGGCTTAAAAATGTCACATTTTCAAGTTTTACATATTGGTGTTCCACCGGTTTTCGGTAACATGTGAGTGGCAAAAGTACCGCTTATTTAAATAAACAGCTGTTTAGTGAATTTTGATGCCTATTTGTGTAATAAATACAACAATTATTAATTAAAATGTGTAATGACGAAAAGAAAACTATAGTGGCCAAAATTATAGAGTTGGAAGAAGAGTTTGACGATTTTATAGCTGAATGTGAAGACGACTTAATGCAGACACTAACTATTGCAAAGCGCAAGTCGCGAAGTGTCTGGCAATTGGCAATTATGAAAATTGTAAAATTATATATTCCTTTATTAATAGAAAAATATATATCAGCCACGGCACGGTAGATTTTGGGAAGACGATATACCTCAAAACTCAGCTGCTTTTTTTAAAGATAGCTTCCGCGTTGAAAAAAGGAATTTCGAGATACTAGTTACTCGCCTTCATAACTTGGCAAAGCATGATACTAATTTCCGGAAAGCTATCCCACTTGATAAGCGCATTGCCATTGCACTCTACACGCTGGGCTCGTCAGCAACAGTGGGCAGATTGTTTGGGATATCAACATCGATGGTCGGAAAAATATTGCCCGAATTATGCAAAGAAGTGCAACGGGTTCTTGCACCCGAATACCTACCGCGTCAATTTTTATCGGAAGACAAAGTTAAGGAATGTGTTCGAGGATTCGAGGAGATTAGCTTCCCCAGTGCTTTGGTGCGATTCGTGTGACGTTTTCAAATTTTTCATTAAGCAGATTATAATAACGTTCTCTATAGATGGAAGCCACATAGAAATTCATCCAACTGCCGCCGAGGCCATCGACTACTATAACTACAAGGGATGGTACTCAATTATCCTCTTGGCACTAGTGGATTATCGGTAATTAAAGATAAAACTGCTTCAATGGTGTATGTTCAATACCAATTTTCACACATTTATATTTAGTTACAGATTTCTTTATGTGAATGTCGGTTGTCCAGGTCGCTGCCATGAATCGCAAGTCTATGAAAGTAGTTCATTGAAGACTTTGGTTGAATCTACACCTATTTTTCAGGCGAAAGCAAAAAAATTGGCTGGAGTCGACGTACCAGTGGTATTACTTGGCGATTCGGCATTCCGTTTCAGCACAAACCTTATGAAGCCGTATCCATTTTGTGTTTCTGCGCCAGAGCAGCAAAAGGCATTCAACTATGTTCTATCAAGGGCAAGACGAGTCGTTGAAAATGCCTTTGGCCAGTTAAAAGCATGTTTTCGCAGGGTTGATAAAGAATTGAATAATCGCTGCGACAAAACTACCAATATAGTTATGGCCTGTTGTATTTTGCACAATTTTTTAAATTGCGAAAATAGTGACATTTTGGACGAATGGGCGGAACCGAAAAATATTCGTGCGCAGCCTGAGCACAACAATGCCTCCAATGTTTTGAATGGCACTGCGGAAAGTATAAGGCAGGCTATAACTACCTTTATAGCAATAACCCAATAAATAAAAACAATTTTTATAACAAAACAAATCTTTAATTGCATTCTTTGCCATTACTTTATATCTTATTACTTATATTTTTATTTTACATTGATTTAATATATTTTATTATTTCTTCTCCATTCGCTCCAGAATTGCCAACCGTGCATTGGCTATTTTTTTAATTTCCTCCGTCCGCTCCTTCAAAGCTGCCACCACGGCCGTTTCAAATGGGGTCATTTCTGACCCCTGAAGCCTTCGCCTCTTTGCATAATGCGGCGTGGTGAACGGAGAATTTTCTTCATCCTGCGAGCATGATGGAGAGCGCGATGACTGCAATGGCTGGTCTTTTTTTCTGCCTATAGCACAATTTTGGGAACTCTCCCCATTTTTCGGAGCAATTGGCTCATCTGTAATGAAAAATGTTTTTAAGGAGCGTATTCCATTTTGGTTTAAAATTTGAAATGAAAATATAAATTACCTGTACTCTGTTGCACTACCAGTGAGAAGTTTATGGACTTCACTGAGCCAATTATTTTGTGCACCCGCTCAAAATGGGTCCATCCTGATGGAGCCCCTCCAGATGCGCCTACAGCTTTCAATTCGCTCCTGAAAAATAAGTTAAATTTAATAAAAGAAAAGAAGCTTATATAATATATAACATAAATAAATCAAAGCGTCCTTACTTGTACTTCCGCGTTGTACTATCTATTTTAGTTCGCACGTCTTGCCAACATAAACTTTCGAAGCCAGCTTCGGTAAGTTTGGCACGCATGCGCTAAAAAATATGCACGTTCTTTTGTGCAGACCTCAGCGCGACAAAATTCTCCTCCCATAAGTCAAAAAGAACGGCCTCGAAGTAGGGGCTCCATTTTTTATAATCCTTACGAGATTTGGCCATCATTAAATGCTAAAAGCTGTGAGCTTAATACAATATTAAAATTATAATTTAAATTAACCGCTTACCTTTGTTAATATATCAGCTGTTTATGGTTATGATACTTTCACATTTTTCACAACATCGATAGAAATCTCGATTAATCATCGCAAAAAACACGAAATGTTCGGGGCGAATTTACACATTTTTTAAAAATGTGACATTTTTGAGCTGCCCCAGCGTTGCCCGCTGCACCAGCGTAATCAGCTGCACCAGCGTTGCCAGCCGTTGCAGTGTAATCAGCTACACCAGCGTTGCCATCCGTCGACCGTGGTCTTTCTTCAGTGTGACCATCATCTAGCTGCAATAAATCGCCGACTTCACTTTCTTGCTCTCCCCCGTCGCTCCCGCCGATGTGCGAGTTGTTGTTCACCGTTACTTGAAATTCTTCTAGGAATTTTCGAGACGCTTCAATTTCGAGCCGCAGCAATTTCAGCACCTCGGCGCCATTTGCTATTTCGTCACGCTGTTGTTGCATTATGCTTTGCAACTCATTTTGAGCCTCAATTGTCTGTTCCTTGTTTCGTTGAACTTCAAGTTCCTTTGCAGCATCGTCTCGGATATCCACTAATACCTTATTTAATCTCGCCATCAGCTCAGTTTTGGTACTCTCTGTTGGCAAATTTAGTAACACCAACCAACTTTTTAATGTCGCTATTGACACGTCATTTATATTTATATTTTCCATTTTGTTGTGTTTTTTTTTTTTTCTGAGTTCATCCCACTT
Source organism: Drosophila borealis (assembly GCA_035045885.1). NCBI lineage: Eukaryota > Metazoa > Arthropoda > Insecta > Diptera > Drosophilidae > Drosophila > Drosophila borealis. The sequence goes on from JAWNOR010000112.1 coordinate 3,358,064, forward strand.
CTGATATTGTAGTAGTATGATTTTCTTTATTGATTTAACTTATTTTTTTGGGTTGCCTCTTTTTTAACAACACGTCTTTTTACTGCTAGTACTGTAGAGAGACTGCCTTCCACTTCTTCTCCGCAGCCGCTTTTCTTTATCGATATTACATTATCGATATATACTTATCGTACTGTTATAATTAACATAGATAGTGACACTATAATACCCTGGCTAGGGTTACCAATGATGCTCTTATCCTATTACAATATGTCGAAGTATGCTCGGGTTCCATTTGGGAGAAGTGAGTTTCGATCTTTACACAGGCGACGATCAGAGGACACTGACTGCTCGTTTTCTAACCGGCTGTATAATTCCCTCGAACCACACTCGGCGACAGCGCCGCGACGCATTTCGCAGCGCTGTAAAGGCGACGCATTTTGTAGCTCTGCACAGGCGACGCGCCGCCGTCGCCTTGCTCAAGCGGTACTTTGCAAAGCGAAGGAACCGAAAGACTCATGTCGCTAAGACGCAAAACAAAAGATGATGAAATAGTTCGAAATCATGCGAAATATTGTCATTCTAAGAAATTAGTATTTTTTATATACACCAAAATATTCCATTCACCGAAATGGCAATTCTGACTCTAACACGACCTCGTGTACAAAAGACCATAATTCAAGTTGCCCTTATATTTTTATTTTTTTTTATTGCAAACAAATATTTCCACAACAAATCTTACTTTCTTAATTTATAAAGACATCATTCTAACAATTTCAAAAAATAGTACCAAGCCTCCTCAAATCATACTTTAACATAATCTTTACCATTCTGCTTGGTTTTTTTTTTTTTCAAATCAATCAAATGCCCCACACGCCATGATCAAAGCAACCATCAGTATGTTTTGCACTTGTGCTTGCATTATATTACATGGTCGACGTACTTTGCCATTTCAAATTTTCTAATATATTTTGACATATTCTCAAACCAGTAAAAATCGTAAACTTTATCGAGTGCCTTTTCGAAATCTAAATGCATTATTGACTCGTGATCTTGGTTTATAACGGACCATCTGAAAGCATGCGGCACCAGTGGTAAACAGCGTGTTCTGCCATTTCTCTGTATTCTCCGGTTAAGAACTTCTGCCCTTAGATCATAGGTTTTCGCAATATCTTCAGCAAGAGAAAAATCTATCAATTTACTCACAATTTCGGTAATGTCTGAGTCTCGACGCTGTTCAGCAATGAGCCAATTGCTTGAAATTTCCGCCAAGTTAACTCTCTTCTCTTTAATCGCCTTTACAGCAGAAGTAGACAACATGGGCCATTATTTTCCTTCTCTGTACTAAATACATATGTATGTATCAAATGTAAATGACTGGGGTCTAATCTTGTTTATTTCTTGACGCCTTTAGTGAGTTACAGTTGGTATAAACAATAAAGTTTCTACCCAACAAATAGTGTCGAAAATGTTTAATGGCGTTCACAACTGCTAAAAGCTTCCAACTCATACGAGTGGTATCTCGACTCTCGCCGCGACGCATTTCGCAGCGCTGCACAGACGACGCATTTTGTAGCTCTGCACAGGCGACGCGCCGCCGTCGGCATGCTCAAACGGTATTTTTGAAGCGAATGAACCGAAAGACTCATGTCGCCAAGACGCAAAACAAAAGATGATGAAATAGTTTGAGTTCATGCGAAATATTATCATTCTAAGAAATTAGTATTCTTTATACACCAAAATATTCCATTCACCGACATACATATACCTCAGGGAAATAAGTATACAGTTTGTCAAGTAATTGTTTGGAAAATGAAAAACATCAAACAAATTAATTTTTAATCTTATATTTTACCGACTTAAACCATTTTTTCTAAACTTTTTATTTGCATATACATAGTTATTATTCTAAGTATTCTTCTTAGATATAAGGCACAAAAATAACAAAATTCAAAACACAAAAGGTAAAAAAACAGTCAAAACTAAAAAAAGGCAAATATTGCGCTGTCAATTAATTCTTTGCAAAATTAAAACTATTACTGTATATATACATAATTAAATCTAGGAAACTATAGCTATGGTGGTTCTAATATTTGGTATATTGGCCGTTCGCATCCATTACAGCCCGCAGACGACGAGACATACATAGACTGAATAAGGTTATGCAGGTCATATATTTGGGTTATTTTTATCCATTCTTGAATGGCCTTGATAAGAGCGTTTTTATTTGTTGGGCTCCGTTTGCCCACGCGGTTCTTTAAGAAAGCCCACAAATTGGGTTTAAGTCAGGACTCTGGGCAGGGGTATCAATGACTTTGCTGCAATTGTATAGCAGCCAAGTCCTGCACAGAAAAGATTTGTGTTACGATTACCTACTTTCTCAAGAATGTCGATAATTACGGTAATATTAAGCGCTGCGGCAGACCGACCCTTATTGATGACCTGGCTGAAGCCGGACATCTCAGACTCTTCAATTTTTACCTCCAAATACACCACTTATAGATGCGATCGAGCTTCCCGTATCGGAGGAGGAGTACTTATAGCTGTCGAGTCTGCTCTTTCGTCGGAACGCATTGATCTTCCCATCTCAGAGATTGAGTTGGTGGCTGTACGAGTTGTATTTGGTACTTTTTCTATCTTCATTACATGTTCATATTTACCTCCTCTATCTAATTTGTCTATCTATCAAACCCATCTTAACGCTATTAAATCTATCTCCTCCCTACTTTCTGATAGAGACCTATTAGTAGTTCTTGGGGACTTTAATCTTCCTGTTGTCGAGTGGTCATCGCCATCAGACTCAAACTTTCTGTTGCCGTCATCGTCAAACGAATTTATTGATGGTCTACATGAAATGTCCTTACGGCAGGTTAATCGTGTGCGCAATTCAAGAAACAGATCTCTTGATCTAATTTTCGTGTTGGATTCGTTCAACAGTGTTGTGCACAGGATCAATCCGCTTACACTTCCTGAAGACCCTTTTCATCCAACTCTGGAAATGGTCATTGATTTACCAGCCCGAGTCCCTATCAAGGAATCGGAATTAGCTGAACGCATGCGTTGTTTCAGAAAAGCTGATTTTCATAAGCTAAATGATCTTATTCTGCAAGTCGACTGGTCCCAACTGTACAATTGTGCAGACATTGATGTTGCCGTGAAACTTTTTTATGACACCTTGTACCCGATTTTTGATGTCTGCGTTCCTCTTGATCACCCTGCGAGGCCTGATAGGCCTCCCTGGTTCTCAAATGAACTTATGAGGTTAAAAAACGTGAAGTCGAGGTGTTATAAAAAGTTTAAGAAATCGGGAAATCACTCCGATTTCTCCCGCTATGCAGTTGCCCGATCAAATTTTTCCACCCAAAATTCCATCTGCTATAAGAATTACCTTCGGCGTTGTCGCCTTCAATTTTCACATAATCCTAAGCAATTTTTTAACTTTGTCAATTCTAAACGAAAGACATCTACTTTGCCTTCTTCGGTTAAGTTTGCAGATGAGAGCGCGATCACTGATCCAGGCATGGCCGATCTGTTCGCAAACTTTTTTCAAACTACCTACTCCTCCTCTAGGTATAATAAAAATCAGCCTTATCCTTATCAGTTACAGAGGTCAAACTGCATCTTTAATCCCATTATTACCGAAAGTTCGCTTCTTAGCGACCTTAATACTATCAAGCCGGTTTACTCACCGGGCCCTGATGGTGTTCCTGCTTGCGTGCTTAGATACTGCGCTGCAGCATTATGTAAACCTGTTTTAAAACTTTTTGAATTGTCCGTAAGCACTTCATCTTTTCCTACCATCTGGAAGGAATCATACATTATACCTCTCCATAAGAAAGGGAGTAAGTCCGAAGTCGAAAACTATAGAGGTATTTCCAAATTATCCGCTATACCCAAAGCTTTTGAGAGAATTATAACATCTCAACTGCAACATTTATGTAGTTCTATTATTTCACCTTCCCAGCATGGGTTCGTGAAGCGCAGATCTACAACCACTAACCTTCTTGAGTTTACTTCGTTTGTAATTGATGGGTTTAAGAAAAGAAAGCAGACTGACGTCATCTATACTGATTTCAGTAAGGCTTTCGACTCTGTCAACCATTCCTTGCTGCTTCATAAATTAAGCCTTCTCGGCTTCCCAGTCAATCTTTTGAACTGGATTTCAGAGGATTTGCGTGACAGAACCCAAAAGGTTCTTTTCAGAAATTCATTTTCTAAACGTATTCTGGTGACTTCCGGTGTTCCTCAAGGTAGTCATCTTGGCCCGCTACTCTTTACTCTTTTCATCAATGACCTTCCCTCGATACTGTCTCACTCTCGAGTATTAATGTATGCTGATGATGTAAAATTGTGCCTTGCATATAAGGATATAGCATCATGTTATCTCTTACAAGCGGACATTGATGCGTTTCAGGCTTGGTGTCTAGCCAACCTGTTAAACTTAAACTGCTCTAAATGTAAGGTAATGACCTTCTGTAGAAGCCCTCCTCAATTGGTTTCTTACATCCTTGATAGCATACCGCTTGAGCGTGTTAATAGTACTTCTAATGAAGTTAATGATCTAGGTGTCATCCTTGATCATAAACTTAAATTCGACTCTCATGTTAATACCGTGGTCAATAAGGCCAGAATAGTTATGGGTTTCATCAAGCGATGGTCGAAGGAGTTTGACGATCCGTACACGACAAAAACACTTTATATATCTTTGGTACGACCTATTCTTGAGTATGCCTCATGTATCTGGTCACCACAATATGCTACCCATCAGGACAGAATTGAATCCGTTCAGAAACAATTCTTGTTGTTTGCCCTTAGTGGTTTAAATTGGGATCCTCGTGTGCGGTTACCGTCATACTCCAGTAGACTTCTGATGATTAACCTTCCTTCTTTAATTAATCGTAGAACCATGCTGGGTGTAATATTTATTCATAAATTAATTACTGGTGAAATCGACTCTTCTGTGTTGACTAGCCAATTAAATTTCTCTATCCCTACTAGACTAACACGAAATTTTGTACCTTTATCGCTTCAATTTTCAGGGTCCTCTGTGATGACTATAACAAGCATTACAGAGTATTCTGCTCGGAAGCTTCTCTTCCTCGTATAAAGTCTTCTATTCTAAACTATTTAGCAAGTAGATAGTCCTATTTTTATTTGAAATTGTATTTGTACACATACTCGTAGTTTGTATCGACGTTTTATTTTTTTAATATTTTTTTTCTTCATATTTATTTTGCATTTCGTGTCGTACGTTACACGACTGCGCCCCTCGGTCGGTTGGGCGGGAGGTGGGATGCAGTACGTTGCATCGGGATTCGCGTTAATAAATTGTTTGTTTTACCGAAAACAAGTTCATATGGACAATAGTCATGTGCCATAGATGGGGTTGTGTTGAAACAGTAAACGAAATATTGGATCCATACGTGCCAATCAGTTTTATCAACCGATATATATGAACGTATGTATTCATTAAAAGTTCTGTGACTTCTTTCGACTGTTCCAACTGTCTGGTGGTGGTGTGCAGTTGATGTTATGTTATTTACTTGTAAATACTTGCACAAATCATTTATTATAGAATTTTTGTATTCTGTTCCCATGTCCGTAATGAACGTCTTCATTGGACCGTACTTTAGAATAAAATTCTCAAAAATCGCTTTTGCTACTGTGTTAGCACTTTTGTTTGGAATTGGAATCGCGACTAGATATTTAGTCAGATCACAAATTAATGTGACTGCGTATTCATTTCCATTTTCAGACTTGGGTAGTGGACCAATGGTGTCTACTATAACCCTGTCGAAAGCGTGTATTGGCGTATCAGTTATTGTTAAAGGAGTTTTTATTTTTCTTGTCACTTTTGATTTTTGGCATTTTGGACATTTTCGTATGTACTCAGTAATATCTCGAGTCATACCTTTCCAATAATAATGTCTTTTGACCTTGGCCAAGGTTTTTGAGATGCCTTGTATTGGATCATCATGGAACGTAGACAATAGAGCTTCTTTTTCTTTTATTGTTTCTATTTGGGTCACCGGGTTAAGTAGCGCTACTCTCAATAAAATTAAAATTTTATTGCCCATATTTTTGAAATTATCGATTGAAACGTGTTCAAAGATATTTTCCCACGGTGCCACTTTGAGTTGGCTGATTTCATTTATACCGGCTTGCGTTTCAAACCTTTGGAAAAATTGACCTAAGTCAAGAGTTCCATTGGTATATAAATCGCTAACATCATATCTTGCAGTAATTTTCTTACCATGTTTAAAAAACATAGCATATTTTTTACATGCAAGGTCACTACTTTACGTACTTCGTCATTGTTAATGACTTTATATACGTTGGGCTTTGAAGCTTTTTCTATAGATTGCCAAGGCAATTCTATTTTTTCTTTTCCTGCGCAGGAATTTTGTTTACTTTGATATCTTGTAGTGACTTTCTTTATTGATCCATTTATTTGTTGTAGCTGTTGAATGGTTATTCTTGATAACGCATCCGCTACAAAATTATCGTTACCCTTCAGATATTCGACTGTAAAATTAAACTCCTCTAGTTCAAGTTTCATACGCGTTAGCTTTGAGCTTGGAATTGCCATTGAGACAAGTATGTTAATGGTCTGTGATCTGTTTTGACATTGAAGTGTCTACCATAAATATATGGTCTGAAATAAGTTATTGCCCAATGAATTGCTGCCAATTCTTGTTCTGTTGTACTTTTATTACATTCACCCTTAGTAAACGATCTTGATGCATAAGCAACTGGAAGTTGGAGTCCATTTTTGTTTTGAGTTAAAACTGCTCCACATGCTTGTTTACTTGCATCTGTTATTATGCAAAATTCTTTGCTGAAATCTAGGTATTGTAATAAATTCGGATCTATTAGTGCCGATTTGAGATGTTCGAAAGCATGCTGACAATCAGCTGTCCATTCGAATTCTACATCTTTTTTACATAATCTTGTTATGTGACGAGCATAGTCGGCAAAATTTTTGATAAAACGTCTATAGTAGTTGCAGAATGCAACGAATCGTCTGGCGCTGTCCGCATCATGTGGAACTGGGTAATTTTTAATGACGTCGTATTTTTTGTCGTCAGGCAAGATTCCTTTATCCGTGCATTTGTGTCCCAAAAATGTGACTTCATGCATGAAAAATGAACATTTTTCAGGATGTAATTTAAGATTGTATTTCCTACATTTCTCAAAAACATCAGTTAAGTTTTTGAGTATATGTGTTTCGGAACAACCAATGACTATTAAATCATCCATATAAAGGAAAGCTTGAGAAGGTTCTAATCCGGAAAATGCTATAGTCATCATTCTCTGGAAAGAATTTGGCGCTATTTTTAAACCGAATGGCAATCGCGTGAAGCGATACGAGCCATTGCTTGTTGAGAAAGACGTTATATCTCTTGAACTTTTTTTCGAGTTCAATTTGATGAAATCCTGACATTAAATCAAGGCATGAAAAGTATTTTGCTCTTCCTAATTGATCCAAAATGTCATCAATTCTAGGCAGCGGGAATTTATCCGACAACAGTTTTTTATTAATTTGACGATAGTCAATTACTAATCGCCATTTTTTCTTGTCAGAACCTTGAAGAGATTTCTTCGGAACTAACAAAAGTGGGCTGTTATAAGGGGATACAGACGGTTCGACTATTTTATTGTCGATTAATTTTTGTACTTGTACTTGTATCTCATCTATTTGACTTTGAGGGTTTCTATAATTTTTTATGTAGACTGGTTAATCATCCTTCAATCTTAGCTTTTGTTTGTAGAAGTTATTGGTAGTGATCGATTCGGTTTCGAGTCCGAATACGTCACTAAACTGGGTGCATAAGTTAGTCAATTCGTTTTTGAATTGTGGTGGAAAATTTTTAGCTAATTGAGATAAGTCAGTTTTTTCTCTATTTTCTGGATTGTTTTGAACTATGTCGTAGTTCGAAAGTGGTTCATATGACAAATTTTTAATATCTACTACTTGATCGGTACTGGTCGTATTCAGTAATCGGACAAATGCATTTTTGGTTGTTGCAACTGTGTTTGCAACATAAATGCCTTCTTTAATTTCCTGGTTTGGAATTAGTACACTATCTTCATCTGATGATAGGTGAATTTTTCTGACTACTTGGGATCTTGCTGGTAGAACAATGGAATTATTACCAGAACTGTATGTTATTGGAACATAAATTGGGAAATTTAGATTATTTGGTCTCATTATGAGCCAATCTTCATTTGGTTTGAAATCTAACTGGCAATTGAATTTCTTAATGAAGTCAATGCCTATTATTCCATCACAAGATATTGCGAAATGCAAATCTACTAAGTGAAAATCGTGTGGAATTATGTATTTACTTGTCTGTATCTCTATTGAAATCAGTCCTTTGGATTGTATTATGTCTTGGCCTATGCCTTGAATATTGATCTTTTTATTTATTTGGATATCATGAAAGATATCAGAATTTTCCTTTAACAGAGATATGTCTGCACTAGTTTAAAAATACAAGTTTTTTATTTGTCTTCACATTGAAAAAGTTTACAAATATATTCAAACTAAGATTGATGGTATGAACCGCATAATTTCCTACTGCTGAATATCTGAGGGTTGTTGAGAGTTTCCCTGATTGTTCTGGGTTACTCTAACATTGTTTGTATTATTATTATTTTGGTTGTTTCGGCCTCGGTTGGAATTGTTGTTTCCATTTCCTCGGCCTCTACGGTAATTGTTGTTTTGATTACCGTAGTTATTATTTCCTCTGTTTTGGTAGTTACCATTGCCTCTACCACGATAGTTACCACGATTGTTACTACCGCGGTAGTTGTTATTCCCCTCTTTTAGAGTACATCACTGTATTCACACTACCAGTAAGTCTTGTACTAGTACGGATGTATGCACTAACGGCAGCATCCATGGTAGTGAAAATACCAGACTCCATAATGGTTTTAACACTTTCGTGACTAGTTTTACTAATCATTGTGTTAACGGCTTCTGTAGTGCTGAGCGTGTCAGCATTTTCAGATGGTATGCCTTGGTCAATATAAGCAGCTTCAAGAAGCTGTCGCAGATTTTCTAGTTCAGTTGTGAACTGAGTGGCTGTTTTGCCTTTCTGCGTTAAAGTGTCCATTTTTGCCTTTATGTTGGCGGGTGTTTCACTGACAACTACGGCTTTTAATTTTGCAATAATTCCATCTATTGTGGTTTCATTTTTTATTTTGTTGAGGGTTGTGCCCGTTATTTTTGATTTAATCAACTCTATGGCAATTTCCTCATAAGTTCCCTTTGTTAAATTGACAAGTCTTAATGCCGTTAAGAATTTTTCAAGACGGGTTTTCTTTCCATCAAATTCTGGGACTGCTTGTGCAATTTCCCTAATATATGCCCTCTCGGCAGCGGCTGTGTCAGCCATTATACGGCTATTATCAGCACTTTCTTCACTTTCGGGTAAAATATCTTTGGAATACAGTGTGATAACAGCAGGGATTGTTAGATTTGTTAAATCTTCTTCTTCTAATTGAATATCCTCAGTCCGAGCTTCGAGGTTTTCACCGAGTTCCAACTTCGCAGGTGTATTCAAAATAGAAGGTAGTATTAAATTTAAATTATGCTTGTCTTTGACTGTTTGTATATTATTTCTCAGTCTTATTAGCAACCTTGACGTTTCTGACCAATGTTCATTGGTTAATACATCTTTATGTTGATATATCAATAATCGAGCTTCGTTAAAGCTGTCGATCAATGTTATGGAGTGCCTATTAACTGTATCTATATGCGTTTGTCTTTTTTGTGTTAGACATTTATACGCTTTTTCAAATGTCCATTCCATAATATTGACAAGCTACTTTGTTTTTCAAGATTATTCTGGGATATTCTTACTATTCATCATACTGTGTGTTTATTATTATTATTTTTTTTTTTTTATTTATTTAGTTTAATTGGTATCTTATAGTTATTATGATATTGTCAATTATGATTAATCATTGTTGTTTGTGCTGTGCAAATTTAAATTTTGTCCAAGTCATTTGCTCGGCTCATGAATCTTTTCTTTAGGCATTTGTTATGCAGTTTATATATTTTATAAAAACAATTTGCACACATTATAACAACTATGATTACCAGTAATATATTTGTTAATTCTAAATCTGTGTTGTTTGATTCAACTTTATTTATAACGTTAGCAGTGGAATCCACTGACTTAACGTCTAATAATCCCATTTTTGAGTTCTGTTTAGAATTATGATTTGATTCAATTAGAAAATCTTTGGAAAACTTACTTATTGCATTACTATTCATAAATAGAACATTTTTCCTGCCTATGGCTTTAATTTGATTCAATTTGTTTTTTTTTATTTCTGATTAAACTGACTGAACTGAAAACTTATTATTTTTTTTTTTCATTTTAAAATTTCAAATTTATTTGGAATTTAAGATTTGGATTAATTTGTTTGCTACTGGGTAATTTACCCAGTGCCTGAGACGTGTAAAAAATTTTTTTTTTACATAGCAACCTGCCTAATTTTTTTAGTTTGGCTTTATGGGCCTCACTTCTGATTGGGCAAAAGATTTTCTGCTCAATTTTCCATAAATTGTTTCGATAATATAATATATATATATTTTTTTAAAATTATTGCTGGTGTCTGCTGTTCCTGTTCTTCCGCGTCAGCTGGTCATCACCAGTATGGTTGCGCTGACGCTCCCTTCGAAGGCGCAAGGGGCGGGGATGCCTCTCGCGCTTGTTGATTTCTCAGCTGCTGTTGTCCTGGGCCTATGGGCTCAGGCGGAACCGGTGCCGGTCTTCGCACAGGTTACTGCCTTACCAGGCAAGTCGATCTGCAGTGTGGGCTGTCCAGAGGTCCAGGGCAATCTGCTGGGCATTGCTTGACGTACTGAGGCACTTTGCTTTTGGGAGGTGGTGTGGTTATAGTTTTGTCATTAACAACTTTAATATTTTTGATATTCACTGAGTGAGTATGTGGTGTAGGGTTTTCTTTTATCTGTTTCAGCTGTTGCTGATACAAGTCAAGCATGGCCTGTAGCCTTGCTGTTGCCTTCCACGGTGTGTTGGCCTTGGGTGAATATAATTGCCACTTAATGTGAGCAATTTCTTTATTCAATTTTTTAACCCGGCCACCGCGACCCATAACACTCACTACACTCTACTCACTCAGCCTTTTTTTGTTAATTTTTGTTCCGCCTTTGCTTGTTGTTGTTGCCTCCTTCGTCCTCTTCAATAGTTATTGTTGTAGTTGTTGTTGTTGCTCTGACTGCTGTTGCTAGTGTTGTTGTTCAGTTTTTTTTTTTGCAGCCCGGTGAAATCCGGTCCTGTCACGGTCGCCATATAATAGTTTCCATTTTAAATAACAGTTCGTTGATTTTCTATGACGAGAAGACGTCAGTCTTCTCTGATGGTTATTTATTCAAATGCCTCTTAGAGTTAGATCTGTCCACCGTGAAGCAGTGAGCAGCCGTTTTTCAAACATGGCTTTTAGGCTTATTATATACAACAAGAGTGTCAGAGAGAGTCATGCGCGCACATATGTATACACAGCGACGGTCAAGCGTGAAAACGCTGACTTAGCTATTTGGGCGGTCGTTGTTATCAAGTGCGGATCATATTTCGTCTGCACTTGAATATGCGCAGAGGGCACTTAGCGTTAGGCGCGCTGCGACAAAGTCGCTGCTTATGTTTGCATTCTGTTGGCACAACAAATTGTTGCAGCCTTATTCATATGTATGTATATACATATGTACGCATGCTACAGCCCACCTGGGCTTGACGGCATTACAGGTGGGATCTGCAAGGCGGTATCGCGTGCCATCCCCGAGCACCTGACAGCGTTGTATGCCCGCTGCCTAGCAGAGGGATACTTTCCCCTTGAGTGGAAGTGCCCGCGTGTGGTTGCGCTCCTCAAGAGCCTTGAAAAGGATAGGAGCACTCCAGCTCCCTATCGGGTCATCTGCCTGTTGCCAGTGTTTGGCAAAGTGCCTGAGGGGATCATGGTGGATCGAATGAAAGAGGTGCTTTTGGATGGAAATAGATGGCAATTTGGCTTTCGACCTGGACGCTGTGTCGAGGACGCCTGGAAGCACGTGATGACCAGCGTTGCCGCCAGCCGGGCGGTATACGAACTTGGTCTTTTTGTGGACTTTCAGGGCGCCTTTGACAACATCGAGTGGAGCGCCGCGATGCGCCGGATGACCAGCAGATATCGCGAAGTCGAGGTGGGGGTCACACGAGGGTGTCCCCAGGGATCCATCAGTGGGCCGTTCATCTGGAACACCAAGATGGGTGTCCGGCTCCAACGCCTGGATCCCTTGTGCACATTCTGGTTCTTGTCGAGGGAAGGCCGAGAGCCGAACTGGAGCGTCGAGCAGCTGAGCTGATGTCCGTCGTGGGAGCTTGTGGAGCCGATTTCGGAGTATCGATCTCAACCAGCAAGACGGCAATGATGATGCTGAATGGGCGTTTTGCCGTTTCCAGGCCGACCATGGTACGGCTTGCAGGAGCAAGCCTACCATACGTCAATAAGTACCGGTACCTTGGCATCACAGTCGGTGAACGGTTGAGTTTTCAGCCGCATATCGCATGATTGCGGGACAAACTGAGTGGAGTCGTCGGAGCATTGGGTCGCGTGCTGCGGGTTGACTGGGGCCTCAGTCCCCGAGCCAGACGCACTGTCTACGCCGGACTCATGGTGCGTTGTGCACTGTTTGGTGCCTCGGTATGGTATTCCGCGGTCAGGGAAGAGTCGGGGGCCGGGAGGCGCCTCATCTCCTGCCAAAGAGTCATGCTCTTAGGATGCCTGCCGATGCGGGATGCAAGAAAGCTAGCTTGTGGAGAAGCTTTTTCTGTGGCAGGAAAGCCAGGATGACCAGCAGGGTGTCCCCAGGGATCCATAAGTGCGCCGTTCATTTGGAACACCGTGATGGATGTCCAGCTCCAACGCCTGGATCCCTTGTGCACATTAAGTGCATATGCCGACGATCTGCTGGTTCTTGTCGAGGGAAGGCCGAGAGCAGAACTGTCCGTCGTGGGAGCTTGGGGAGCCGAGGTCGGAGTATCGATCTCAACCAGCAAGACGGCAATGATGATGCTGAATAGGCGTTTTGCCGTTTCCAGGCCGCCCATGGTACGGCTTGCAGGAGCAAGCCTACCATACGTCAATAAGTACCGGTACCTTGGCATCACAGTTGGTGTACGGTTGAGTTTTCAGCCGTGGCAATGTAGATGGGAAAGTGATGAGCACGGTCGACCGACTGTTCAGTTCATCCGGGACGCATGCTTCGTTTACAGCCGGCGAGCACGAAGACTGGCAGCACGTGCTAGTTGCTTGTCCACTCTATGCAGATCTGCGAGACCCCGACGGACTTGGTGTCAGGAGAGAAGATACCCGTTGGAACTATTCCCGGGTCCTGGAGACACCAGAGCGGCTGCGACTTCAAGAGTTGTTTTCGCGGGCGGTGTTTGCTTGACGGCAGCGAGGGATGGAGTGAAGAGCAGCCACACAGGGCCGACCAGTGCCGGGCTGACGTTAGCCGAAACTGGAAGTGGCATGGACTGTGTCACGAAGTCCGACCAGAGACTAGGTCTGGAAGACAAGCCCCGATTGGGGTAAGTCGACCAATAGACGACCCATTCCATGTTTGTTGTCAACAGAACTGGGGAGTAGCAATAGCTACGAACAGCCGACCAAAGCTGTAATTTGCTACCACGGGATGGGCTAGTGGTCGAGGCTAGTCCAGTGAGGTTGGCCCCCTTTGTGGGAGTATCGTGGTGGCTGTGTGTTTGATACCCAAATGCGGGGAGAGTTTTCACTCGGCGTGGAGTTGTGTGTCAGACGGGTGCTGTACCCATAGACCAGCAGAGGTTTAGATAGACCTCGCCCCTCACCAAGGGGAAATGTCATGGTCGACAAACATGCATTCAATTGGCACCGAAGGTTCACCTGGAAGCAGGGTTCCGGAGGGGCGCTAGTCCGATGCTTTGTTTCGGCTCGCTGTATTTAATGTCACATATATGGCATAACGAATACCGTAGTAGTACACCCCGTCGGTGTAAACGCCACGTTAAATAAATGTAGACTTTCTGTCCGTCCGTCTGTCCGTTTGTTTGAACGCAAGGATCTCCGAACCTATAAGAGCTAGAATTTTAGCTGCAGGTCCTCCTTGTCCACGCGCAGATCGAGTTTGCTTCCGATATTCGATAACTAGGCCCGTTTCCCAGTACCGCTGTCCCCTCGAGTAAGAACACCAATTTATGCTGCCCACCAATATAAGCCACAATTTAAATGCAATTGTCATTTTGATAATAAACGAATATTTTATAGTACAATAAGATCTACTGCTGAAAATTTCATCAAGACCGGTTAAGAAACACAAAAGAAAATGTGTTTTGGCTGCCCACGTATTTGCGGCAACTAGCGCAAATTCTAATAATTTCTGTATACGTGTACACACACATTTATGCACGTCTGCTTCGAATTCTATCAACAGCATTGCAATTGCGATTGTATTGTTTTCTGCGCTGCTATTTTAATTCGTTATTTTCTCATTAAGACTGAATTATAGGTGTTGCTTTGTTTTTGGCTGGTTTGGCTGTTGAGTAGAAGCGATTTCGAGCCCTGCCAACGGAACTTTTGAATTTAATATTGATTGTTTGAATTTTTCTTTATTACTACTAAAGCAAACGAGCGCGTAGCGCGATCTTCATTTGGTGTTGGAATAAGAGGGTTCAGGATATCCCCTAGTCGGGAGCCCCCAACTAGAACAACTTACTTGTTGGTATAACAACTATGGAAGAAAATGTGATGTACGACATTGTACGCGCATGGAGGACAATAACAAAATTTGGGGAGGCAATTGCTATGGAGCTCCGACACCACGTATTCTGCCTTCAGCAGAAATATAATTCGATGAAAGACGAGTCACTTCAATAACTTAATAACGGGCGTTATCAGCTCGCCCAATAAAGAGCTGCAGTCGCGCAGTTTTACAACCTTGGATTACATATCGCTGTTCCAAAAGCAGAAACTGTTGAATATTGTTATACAGAATAAATAATACAACTTTTATACCCTGAACCCATTCAAAATGGTTAATAAGAGTATATTGTATTTAACATTCATTAACATGACTGTATGTAACAGGCAGAAGGAAGCATCTCCGACCACATAAAGTATTTATATTCTTGATCAGCATCAATGGCCGAGTCGATGTACCCATGTCCGTGTGTCTTTTTATCCGTCCAGTTTGTTTCGGACGTTCGTCGCGAGCAGGCGTGTTGCGGAGTTTTTTCTGTGTGCGAACATTATCAAAAGTGCAGGTGTTCATTTTTTGACAATAACAAGGCAATAAAACTAAAACGGTACAATTTGCGGTTAAATGCCATAAAAGTGCTTGCACGAAAAAGCAGTGCAATAGTGTATTGCTTGCTAACCAGTGCGAGAACGCCATGTAAAGCAGTGCAAACATAAACAAAACAGTGGACAATTCGTGTCGAGCAGTGCGGTTTGCGAATCTGCTAAGCGGTTCGGGTACGGGAAGTCGCGAAATGGACGCCAATAGCGTGACCGGCACGGAGTGACGAGTCGGTTGCCAGCGTCGACACCGGTGGCAAGAAGAAGGCGAAGGCCACACCACGTTGTCATCCCCTTGCGTGACCGTCGACGCGAAGAGGTAGGCGCTAGAAAGCGCAGGGGAGTTCGCAAGGCCCGCCGCAAGAGCAGCTCCAAAAAGAGCCGCTGCCGTTGAGGCAGAAAACCACGGAGCCGCTGACACTGCCCCTGCCGCCCCCCAGCACACGCGAGCCCCTGCATGGAAGATTGTGGCCGAAAAGACTGCGGCGATCATCGCGGAGCTCTCGGCTTCTGCCAACATGACCCGCCTTGCCTTGGTGGGTGTGGAACCGGAGGCTGCACGCGCTGTGTCGACAGCCATGCAGCGACTGGAGGAGCTGTCAATGTCGCTGGCAGTGCGGAACGCTCTGCTTGAGAGCCTCTCAAGCAGAATACCCGGAGCACAGCACACCGCCTTCGCCCCAACTGTAGCCCACCATGCTGCCCGTACCGCTGTCCCCGTCCCAGGAGTGCCGATCGCCGCCCCACGGATCAACAAGCCAGTTGAGACGTGGTCCGCGGTGGTCACGAGTCGAGACGCGAACTGGTCCGGTAAGGCCCTAGCCAAGTGGATTATGGAGGAGGTCGCACCCACCCCTGGAGTGCGGGTGCACGTGGTCGAAGAGCGAGCTCACCAAGGTGGTGGCAAGCAGCAAATTTGCGGAGATTGGACTCAGCATCCAACCGAACAAATGGCAAAATCCGAAAATTTCGGTGTTCGACGTGGACACATCCATCCTGCCGGAGGTGTTTATGAAGGAACTTTACGTGAACAATCTCAAGAAGGTGATGACAGCAGCTGCATTCAACAAGGCGATCCACCTTGAGTCGAAGCCGTGGTCCGTCACTGATGGCGCCAGTGTAAATCTGACGCTAGAAGTTGACGAGAGGGTCCTGACGACTTTCGAGAAGACCGGACGGGTCTACATCAAGTGGTTTTCATATCGATGCCGGCCTCACGTCCGCACCTATGTTTGCCATAGGTGTGTCGGCTTCGACCACAAGGTGTCCGGGTGTCGCCTCAAGCAGGACGGGCGCAAATCCGGTGGACTGCCGGAACTGTCGCTTTAAGGGGCTACCCTCTGGGCACTATATGCTTTTGGGGTCATGCCCGATAGAGGGCGCAGTGTTGGCAAGGATGCAAGCTAAACATTAATGTTTAGCTTAATTCAAGCCAACTGTGGCCGTGGCCGCGCTGCGTGCATCGATATCGGTTTACGTATGCGAGACCACGGCCGCACCTTTGCGCTGCTGCAGGAGCCATACGCCGATGTGGAAGGAAGAATTACGGGCTTCCCAGCCGGGATGCGCATATTCGGAAGCCACACTGTCGAGGAAAGGAAAAGGAGCGCTGTTGTCATCATCGACGACCCAGATGCCATCTGCCTACCAGTGGAGTCGCTGACCCCCGAGGCTGGAGTATGTGTTAGGGTGACGGGTAAACATGGCACAGTTTACTTGACCTCCATATACTGCCATGCTCATGCTGAATTGACGGGGATATTGAGCTACATGGATGCCGTACTGCTACTGGGTAGCAGTACTCCGGTCATTTTTAGCCTGAACGCAAACGCTGTGCCTCCCTTGTGGTTCAGCAAACGTCACGAATTCTTAACAATTGTCAACGAAGCAGCGTTCACGTGGGTCGCGTATGACTGGAGTGTGGACGAGTGGGATTTGAGCGACCATAACATGATCAGTGTTGTGATCACGCCATCCCCAGCAAATGCAAATGAGAGCTATGCTCCTGTGCCGTCCTGGAAGCTCGCTAATGCTGACTGGCGGTTGTTCGACTTAGAGCTGGTAGAGGAAATCGACGAGCACCTTTCCCAGGAGGATATTAGGATGTTGCCGTTGGATTCCGCAGTGTCTGCCCTACGCCTTGCCGTACAGTCTGTGTGCGACAGAGTGTTTGGCCTCAGACCGTCGAGAGCCCAGGGAAAAGTTAAATGGTGGACTGCCGACCTGAGTACCAAACGCCGGGAGGTCAGGAGACTGAGGCGGAGGCTCCAGGATGCACGGCACAGAGGCCACGAATCTGAGCAGTATCTTGCGGCTCATCTGCGGACAGAGATCCGCTAGTTCAAGACGCTAATCATGAAGACGAAGGGGGAAAACTGGCGACGCTTCGTTGGAGACCACGGAGATGATCCGTGGGGACACGTCTATCGGATATGCCGGGGACGAAAGCGATCTACCGATTTGAGATGCCTTCGTTCGGATGACGGGCTGGTCGTAACATGGCACGACTGCGCGAGTCTTCTCGTCCACAACTTTTTTCCAGCTGCGGAGTCGAGTGAAGACATCGTCATTCCGGACGAAGCTGCTCCAACGCTCGAAACTTTCGAGGTTGGAGTATGCGTCGCTCGGTTGAAGAGCAGGCGCCCACCTGGGCTTGACGGCATTACAGGTGGGATCTGCAAGGCGGTATCGCGTGCCATCCCCGCGCACCTGACAGCGTTGTGTGCCCGCTGCCTAGCAGAGGGATACTTCCCCTTGAGTGGAAGTGCCCGCGTGTGGTTGCGCTTCTCAAGAGCCCCGAAAAGGATAGGAGCACTCCAGCTCCCTATCGGGTCATCTGCCTGTTGCCAGTGTTTGGCAAAGTGCTTGAGGGAAACATGGTGGATCGAATGAAGGAGGTGCATTTGGATGGAAATAGATGGCAATTTGGCTTTCGACCTGGACGCTGTGTCGAGGACGCCTGGAAGCACGTGATGACCAGCGTTGCCGCCAGCTGGGCGGTATACGTACTTTGTCTTTTTGTGGACTTTCAGGGCGCCTTTGACAACATCGAGTGGAGCGCCGCGATGCGCCGGATGACCAGCAGATATCGCGAAGTCGAGGTGGGGGTCACACGAGGGTGTCCCCAGGGATCCATCAGTGGGCCGTTCATCTGGAACACCATGATGGGTGTCCAGCTCCAACGCCTGGATCCCTTGTGCACATTAAGTGCATATGCCGACGATCTGCTGGTTCTTGTCGAGGGAAGGCCGAGAGCCGAACTGTCCGTCGTGGGAGCTTGGGGAGCCGAGGTCGGAGTATCGATCTCAACCAGCAAGACGGCAATGATGATGCTGAAGGGGCGCTTGCCGTTTCCAGACCGCCCATGGTACGGCTTGCAGAAGCAAGCCTACCAAACGTCAATAAGTACCGGTACCTTGGCATCACAGTCGGTGAACGGTTGAGTTTTCAGCCGCATATCGCATGATTGCGGGACAAACTGACTGGAGTCGTCGGAGCATTGGGTCGCGTGCTGCGGGTTGACTGGGGCCTCAGTCCCCGAGCCAGACGCACTGTCTACGCCGGACTCATAGTGCGTTGTGCACTGTTTGGTGCCTCGGTATGGTATTCCGCGGTCAGGGAAGAGTCGGGGGCCGGGAGGCGCCTCATCTCCTGCCAAAGAGTCATGCTCTTAGGATGCCTGCCGGTATGCCGTTCAGTGTCCACCGTGGCACTGCAGGTGCTTGCTGGAGCTCCACCTCTGGATTTGGTTGCCAAGCAATTGGCAATCAGATTCAAGGTCAAGCGTGCCCACCCGCTGGAGGATAGCGACTGGCTGTTCGGTCTAGATGTGGCAAATCTAGATCAGAGGCAGATGAAGGCGTTGCTGGACGAAGGCATGTGCTCTGAGTGGCAACGGAGATGGATAGTGATGAGCACGGTCGACCGACTCATCAGTTTATCCCGGACGCATGCTTTGTTTATAGCCGGAGAGACTTTAGATTCAGTCTTCACGCTGGATTCCTGCTGACAGGCCATGGGTCGCTTAATGCATTTTTGCATCGGAGAAGTCTGAGTGCAACGCCCGCATGTCAATGCGGTGCAGAGCACGAAGACTGGCAGCACATGCTAGTTGCTTGCCCACTCTATGCAGATCTGCGAGACCTTGACGGACTTCATGTTAGGAGACAAGATACCCGTTGGAACTTTTCCCGGGTTCTGGAGACACCAGAGCGGCTGCGACTTCTGGAGTTGTTTTCGCGGGCGGGGTTTGCTTGACGGCGTCGAGGGATGGAGTGAAGAGCAGCCACACAGGGCCGACCAGTGCCGGGCTGACGTTAGCCGAAACTGGAAGTGGCATGGACTGTGTCACGAAGTCCGACCAGAGACTAGGTCTGGAAGACAAGCCCCGATTGGGGTAAGTCGACCAATGGAGGACCCATTTCATGTTTTTCGTCAACACAACTGGGGAGTAGCAATAGCTACGAACAGCCGACCAAAGCTGTAACTTGCTACTACGGAATGGACTAGTGGCCGAGGCTAGCCCAGTGTGGTTGGCCCCCTTTGTGGGAGTATCGTGGTGGCTGTGTGTTTGATACCCAAATACGGGGAGAGTTTTCACTCAGCGTGGAGTTGCGTGTCAACCGGGTGCTGTACCCATAGACCAGCAGAGGTTTAGATAGACCTCGCCCCTCACCAAGGGGGAATGTCATCGTCGACAAACATGCATTCAATTGGTACCGAAGGTTCACTGTGCAAGCAGGGTTCCGGTTGGGCGCAAGTCCGATGCTTTGTTTCGGCTCACTGTATTTTATGTCACATATGTGGCAACGAATACCGTGGTAGTACACCCCCACGGGGTAAACGCCACGTGAAATAAATATAGACTTTCTGTCCATCCGTATGAATGAACGCAAGGATTTCCGAACGATTATAAGAGCTAGAGACTTGAAATATTAGCTGTAGGTCCTCCTAGTCCCCGCCCAGATATTCGATAACTTTCCCTGTTTCCAAGTAATCAATAAAAGCGATATAGAAATCCCGATTTTTGAGCAGTTTTGGTAAAAAATATGATCTAGAGTCGCCAAAATTGACATGTAGCTTCTAGAATACCATATATATATCAATTATCTTTCATTTTATACCTATCGCCACCCCCCTGATATTTCCTAAAAGTTTTAAATCGAGTAAAAACACCAATGTATGCTGCCCGCCAATATAAGCCACAATTTAAATGAAATTGTCATTTTGATAATAAACGAATATTTTATAGTACAATAAGATCTACTGCTGAAAATTTTATCAAGATTGGTTAAGAAACACAAAAAAAAATGTGTTTTGGCTGCCCACGTGTTTGCGGCAGCTAGCGCAAATTCCAAGAATTTCTGTATACATGTACACACACACATTCATGCACGTCTGCTTTGAATTCTATCAACAGCATTGCAATGGCGATTGTATTCTGTTTTAACCTGTTATTTTAATTCGTTTTTTTCTCATTAAGACTCAATTATTGGTGTGGCTGTTGAGTAGAGATGGCGGTAATTAGTGCAGTTTGTAGCGAGTTCGAACCCTACTGAAAAAACTATTTGTATACCCTGAACCCATTAAAAATGGGTAGTGGGTGTCCGTCTGTCCCAGTTCGTTTCAGACGGTCGTTGGGAACAGACGTGCTAATTCTCTGCTCGCTTCGTGCATAAATTTTAAATAACGGTGCTTTCAAGCAACGCTATTTGCTTATATTTTGTGCGCTTATCAGCAATAAAGTTTTATTGCTTTGTTTACGTCGTTGCTGCGTGAGCAACAGGCGTTCGTGTGTGAAAAACCGCTAGCTTTTACGTGTGTGTGTGTGCGTGCTATTTATTTTTAAAAGATAAGCGCACACCTGCGGGCGATGGCGCCACGCAAAAAGAAGCCCGCTGAGAAGGGGACGCTTCAGGTGCAAGGGATGTCGTCGGATGACGAGGTGACCCTTTCTGAGTCGTCATCAAACAGCGAGGTAAGGCGGAGGAGCAAGCAGCGGCTAAGGAAGGCAACTTCTGAGAGCGCTGTTAGCACGGTTGGTGTGGGTGTTGGTGAGGGGAGCGCTGGCCCCGCGGAAGCCGCTGCTGGCTCGAGCGGAGCAGCGGGTGCAAGTGTGGGGGAGCGGGTTTTTGACGTTCCCCATGCCATGAGCGCTGTGAATGTAGCTGTTCCTGCCGGTGCGGGCCCGTCGACTAGTGCGGCAGCTCTGAGGAGGCGGAGAGGGACAGCTGTCAAGCAGATGAAGGGGATTACGGGGGACTTATTGAAGCTTGCTCTTAACGAGCGAGCCACTGGGGAGCTCCTCTGTAAATTAGTGGATTTTGCAGGGCAATACGAGCAGCTCTTGTTCCATCTTGTGGCGCAGAATGAGCGGCTGCAGGGGCGCTTGGAGGCCGTTTGCGGGGTAGGAAACGCTTCGAATGCTTCCCATGTCCCAGCCGGCCAAGCGCGGGCTTCGTCGGTGAGCGCCGCCAGAGGGGGTCCCATGTCGGCAGAGCCGTCTACCCCGGAGATGCCTCGGCCAGTCGAGACCTGGTCCTTGGTTGTGCGCAGCAAGGCTGCTGGCAAAACCGCTAAGGACGTGGTCGAACAGGTGGTGAAGGAGGTAGGTCCCTCTCTTGGCGTTCGCATTCATGAGGTAAAACCTCTACGGGATGGAGGTGCGTTAATTCGTACTCCATCGGTCGCCGAGCGTAAGATTGTGGAGAACACAAAGTTCAACGAGGTGGGTCTGGAAGTGTGTATAAATGATAAATTGGGGCCGAAAATCGTGGTACAGGGCGTTCACTCGCAGATCACCCCTGACGAGTTCATGGGTGACCTTTACGAGATGAACTTGAAGGACAAAATGTCACTTGAAGCCTTTAAGAGAGGTGTCCGGATGACGAGTAAGCCATGGGCGGTGGGAGGTAACGCTGCAGTTTATATAGTCCTCGGGGGTTCTGTTGTGGCCATGCAGACCCTTTTAGAAATCGGACGCTGCTACGTAAAATGGTTCTCTTTTCGTGTGAGGAGTTTTGACCTGGTACCGGGATGCTAACGCTGTCTTGGCTTCGACCATAAGGTAGCGGAATGCAGAGCCAAAGAAGACGTTTGCCGTCGCTGCGGCCAGATGGGTCACCGCGTGGCTCAGTGCAGCAATGCACTGAATTGCCGCAACTGCTCCTTTAAGGGGAAGCCGTCGGGACATCTGATGATGTCTCTAGCCTGCCCCATATACGGGGCAATTGTTGCTCGGGCGAATGCTAGACATTAAATTGTCTAGCAGATTTCTTCAGCTGAATTGTCAGAGGTCGTATGCAGCTATGTGTTATGTGGGGGCTATGATGTGTGAAAGGGGCAGCGTCGTTGCCCTGCTGCTGGAACCCTACGCGACCGGAGGTTGCGTAAGGGGATTGCCAGCATGTATGCGGGTATTTCCTGACAGCAGGGCCAATGCACTTTAGTGAGTTCAACTGACTGGGGTGTGTGTGTGAGCCTTAGCGGCAGTTTTGGCAGGATTTTTGTAGCAAGCATGTATTGTAATTCGGGGATCCCCTCGAGCCGTACATAGCGTATTTGGATGAGGTGCTACTGGTTAGCAGCGTACCAGTCATCCTTGGTCTTGACGCGAATGCATCGTCCCCCATGTGGTTCAGTAAAGTATCTAGACATTCGTCTGGGTACTCGAACCACACACGGGGTGAGATGCTAGCCGAGTGGGCCGTGTCCCAGGATGTTCGGGTCGTTAACGAATCCAGTGAGTGGTACACGTTTGCGGGCCCGGTGGATCAGAGTGACATCGATGTAACTCTAGTGAATGCGGTAGCAATGAGTATGTATGCTTTCCATTGGTGTGTGGTGAGCAAGTCGTATGTGTGAATAGGTGGATAACTGGTGCAAATGATCGCATGTTTGAGTGGTACCGCAAGGTAACCTCAAGCATGTGAAGTGGTGGACGTATCAGTTGAGCACTAAGCGGCGGATGGTCCGGTCTCTTCGGAAGCGATTCCAAAGGGCCAGAGCTACCAATGCGGATGGTGCAGCCCAACTCAGGATTGAATATAGTCGGTGTATGAATGAGTACTAGCAAATGCTTGTAAAGGTGAAAGAAGATGAGTGGCGCTCTTTCCTGGTGCGTAATAAGCACGACCCCTGGGGCCGTGCTTATAAAATAGTTCGAGGTAGAGTGAGTTGGAGGTGGCTTTCTCGAGGTTAAAGTCGAGGAAGTCCCCTGGTATGGATGGATTCACTGGAGAAATGTGTAAAAGTGTCTAGAAGTCAATTCCAGAATATATGAATGCTATGTTTAGGCGACCAGTTTGAAACGCACAATACCAACACCAACCAAATTATACTAGGCGACTTCAATAGCTGGCACCACTCCTGGGGATCACATCAAGACAACAGAAGAGGCAGAATCCTATCCAAATTTATCCAAAACGCCAACCTCACTATACTTAACGACGGCTCACCCACCCACTTCTCAACTCACAACACACTCACCCATATAGACCTTTCGTTATGCTGTCCCCAACTCACCCCCCTCACTAACTGGAAAATACTCAAAGACCTCCATGGAAGTGATCACTTCCCAATCCTAATCTCCCTGTTCCCGCAATCTCAAACAACAAACTTTTCTCGTCCCCTGTTCAAAACAAAAGAAGCAGACTGGCAACTTTTCTCAAAATTAACCAATGATATAAGCGAAGTTATACCTAACAGTACAAACATCAATAAAGAAGCGGCAATCCTCAACAAAATAATCCTACAATCAGCCCATCATAGTATACCTCAGACAACCCCACAACACTACAGCAAAAACACCCCATGGTGGTATAAGACCCTGACCAAACTTAGGACAAATAAATTCAAAACCTGGCAAACCTTCAAGCACTTTAACAGTACAGAAAATCTCATTAAATACAAACGAGAAAATGCACTCTTCCGGAGAAAACTAAAAATATCAAAAAAATAAAGCTATGACAGACTTCACATCCACAATTTCACCCAACACCCCGTCAGACAAAATCTGGTCAAACATCAGACGTTTCTGCGGACTTAATCCAACAAAAACCATACATAGTATCACAGATCCAAATAACAACCTACTCACGACAGACACATCCCACATAACTCAACTTTTTGCTCAACACTGGTCAGACCACTCCAGAGACGAAAACTTCAACCAAAACTTCACCGACAACAAATACACAGCCAAACCAACCAACTACATTCCCAGTGAGACAGCACAGACAATAGAATCTGATATTACACAAATAGAACTCCTAGCTGCACTACACTCCCTTAGAGGAACCACTCCTGGCCTTAATAGAATATCCTACCCCATGATCAAAAACACCTCCCACGTACTAAAAACCAGAATCACAAACCTATTTAATACCATTTTCAACAACTTCATCCCGCAATCCTACAAAACCATTCTAGTCATACCTATCCTAAAACCCAACTCAAACAAAACAATAATAACCAACTATAGACCAATCTCACTTAACTGCTGCCTATCCAAAACTTTAGAAAAAATAATAGCCAAACGCCTATGGTGGTTTGTAACCCAAAAAAGCCTCATCCACCCCAACCAATCGGGTTTTAAACACGGCAAATCGGTTTCAGACGGTCTGCTCCTTGCAGACCACCTGATAACCAAGTCGCTGAAAACCAAAAAGCACACCTCTGTCATTGCCCTTGACTTTTCAAAGGCCTTCGACAGAGTCGGAATGCACACTATAGTCGACCAGCTAATCAGCTGGAAAGTTGGCCCTAAAATTATTAACTTCGTCAAAAACTTTATGTCAAACAGAAAAATAAGACTGAAAATAAAAAATAGCATTAGCTCCCCATATCCCCTCTACAACGGCATCCCCCAAGGATCGCCAATATTGGTCATTCTTTTCTTAATTGCCTACAACAGACTCGCTTACATCATCAGCCTACAAAAAGAAATACAATTCAGTGCCTATGCCGACGACTTTTTCCTTATAGACAAAAAAACCAAACGTACAACCTCAACAGCCTTTTCTTAAAAATTCACGAATGGTGTTCATACTCAGGAGCCTCACTTTCCCTAGAAAAATGCCAACACCTACACATTTGCCGAAAGCAGAACTGCACATGCAACATTTCATGCAATAATACCCCAATTCCCTCAGTCTCCAACCTAAAAATCTTAGGTCTAACAATAAACAATAAATACAGATGGGACTCACACATAAAACAAATTCAACCGGCCTTTAACAACAAACTTAACATAATTAAATGCCTATCAAGCCCGAAACTAAACTGCAACACACACACGCTTTTAAATATAACTAAATCAACCCTAATCTCAAAAATAGACTACGCACTTTTTATCTACGGCCACGCACCTAAATCAACCCTCAACAAACTCAAAACTTTATTTAACGCCGCAATTCGCATTTCACTGGGAGCACTTCGCTCAACCCCCATCCCCAACCTGCTTTTTGAAGCAAACGTACAAAGATAGAACAAAAAAGAGACCTTATCACATCTAAAACATACAAAACACTACTACACAGTTCAAACTCACCACTTTACAAATACATTAAACAATACGGGACCCAAAAAAGAAGCAAATTAACGTCAACACTAGAAAAAATCATCCTCTCATGCAAACAACACAACATTCCCTACCTCCCTTTTCCTAACAAAACAACCACCCCTCAATGGGCATTTTCCCCCTCCCTTATCAACACTACACTACAAAAATTTAGCAAATCCAACACACCGCCAACCGTATACAGACAACAATTTTGGAACTCAAAGACAAATACAACAACCATACATTCATATACACAGATGGCTCTTTGCAAAATAGCACAGCCACTTTTGCCATCACCACCGAAAATGAAATCCTAAAAAGATGCATTCTACCCCACTACTCATCAGTCCTCTCAGCCGAAACACTAGCAATTCTAGACGCAATAAAACTAATTCAAAAAAGACCGGGCAACTACATAGTTTGTTCTGACTCCCTCGCATCCTTAAAATCCGTCCGGAACATCAACAACAACAACTTATATCCCATAACCATTAGATCCATCCTCACAAAAACTGCCCCTAGAATAAAACTCCTTTGGATACCTGGCCACTGTGGCATTGAAGGAAACGAGCTAGCCGACACGACAGCCAAATCCACATACAATATGCCCCTACACTATACCCCTAACTTCAACACAACAGACATATCAAAATTTCTGGCGAAGGAGCTAACTTATAAACTCAAACAAAACTTAGAGCTCTGCAACAGATGGTACAAACAACTAAACACAAACCCAACAAACACAACCCTTTACCTAAAAAATATAAATCTAAAAAACATTACACGCAGCGACCAAATTAAAATAGTTAGACTCAGACACACAAGATTCACACAACAACCCGGACAACATCATACCCTGCCCAAACTGTCATACAACAAATGATCTGACAATTAAACATATCCTCACCAACTGCACTGCAACTTCATACTTAAAACATATCCTCACCAACTGCACTGCAACTTCATACTTAAAAAACCAAATAATCCGAAACAGGTGTGCCCTATCGCTTCTCGAAAACCCAACCCCTGAAAATATCTCCAAAATAATTGAACTCCTTAAAACAACAAACATGCATCGCCTTCTATGACCTAAACCAATGTAAATATGTAAATACGTAAGTGTAATATGTATATAAAAAATGTAAATAAGTATAGCAGCAAGCCGAAGGCCCCCGCAGCCAGTGCTCTAGAAATAAGTTAGTCTTAATTTTTAATTATACCTAGCTATTATATAATAATATGAATGCTATGTATGCGGAGTGTCTGAATGAGGGTTATTTTCCCATTGAATGGAAGTGTGCGAGAGTGATAGTGCTCCTGAAGTCGCCCGACAGGGTCAGGAGCAATCCTAGATCTTTTCGGGGCATCAGTCTTCTCCCGGTTCTTGGAAAAGTTCTGGAAAGGATTATGGTAGAAAGGCTTCAGGAGAGAGTGAGTGACCAAATGTCTGACAGGCATTTTGGTTTTAGGCAGGGAAAATGTGTTGAGGATGCGTGGAGGTATGTTAGTGACTCTGTTGAGGCTAGCAACTCCACGTATATTTTGGGCATCTTTGTGGATTTTAAAGGTGCATTCGACTACTTGAGTTGGGCGAGTGTATTGAGAAGGTTGGGTGAATGTGGCTGCCGAGAGTTAGCTCTCTGGAAGAGCTATTTCTCTGACAGACGTGCGTGTGCTGTAGGGCGGTGTGAATGTGTGAGCGTAGATGTGGTTTGTGGCTGCCCGCAGGGATCTATTTGTGGCCCATTCATTTGGAACCTCATGACCCCTTGCTGGGACAGCTCGAGCAGATGTGTAAGTGTTGTGCGTATGCGGACGACTTGCTTGTCTTGATTGAGGGACGGTCGCGTCTTGAGATCGAGACGAATGCGGGTATGTGCTTGCGCACTGTGTATGAGTGGGGTGAAAGTGTTGGGATCAGTCTTGCAATGGATAGGACAGTGTCAATGTTGCTCTAGGGCAGATTGGCAACTAGTCGACCGCCTATTATCAGACTGAATGGAGTGAATGTGAGGCATGCGTCTGAGGTGAAATACCTCGACATAACCTTTGGCGAGAGGATGTGCTTCACTCCTCATATCGCTGGTCTCAAGGCCCGGCTACTTGGTTTGGTGGGACAAGTGCGTCGTATTTTGAGGAGTGACTGGGGCCTAAGCAGCGTGAGTGCAAGAGATTGGTGAAAGAGTGTGTTCTATCTGACTGGCAAGCCAGGCGGGACGCAAGTGTGAATGGACGTGTCACTTATCGGTTTATTCGGGAGGTTACATTTGCCGGCAGCCGACCAGACTTCGGGTTCTGCCTGAGTATTGGATTCCTGTTGACTGGTCACGGTTCCCTCAATGCATTTTTGCATTCGAGAAGCCTTTGCGACAGTGCAGAATGCCGTTGTGGCTCGGCTGCAGAGACATGGGAGCATGTTCTCTGTGAGTGCACAAGGTATGCAGATCTTCGAGATCTGAGGGGGATGGGCATCGTTGAGGTTACTGGCGGGTTTGACGTAAGTCAATCACTCTCCACTAGTGATAGGATTAGAAGAATGAGTGAGTTAGCAAGAGCTGCATTTACTAGGCGACGTTTGCAATTACAGGAAGGAATTGTAAGAATGATGATGGATGGTAGATGTACAAATGTGGGGGTACGAATGTTGGGGTACGAACGTGGGGGTGTGTTTGTGTTTGTCCGGGGCTACCAGTCCCCAGCTGCATGGAGCTGAAACTGGAAGTATCCTTTTAGGGTACGAGTTCTGACCAGAGGACTGATCTGGTACCACGGGCGTTAGGGAACACAGAGGCGGTCTCGGCTCTCTGCTCTCTCCGCCATGGTCTTTTGGGACTTGTTGGGGGCACTAGCTGGCCGCCTAGCGGTTTGATCTATGATCAACTTGTAAATGCCGTCGTTTGCGGAAGAGGCAGGAATAAGCCTTGCTCCCCACAGTGAGAAAACCATGCCCATGAAGCTGGTGTATACTGTTCCACCTGTCAGTTGTTGTTTTACATCAATTGCGTTCTATTTCCTGCGGCAGTGTTTTTATCGTTTCTGGGGCCACCAACCCTTAACTGTTTTGGAGTTTAAATTGGAAGTACCCTTCTGGTACGAGGCCTGACCAGAGGCTTGTGATCTGGTACCACGGGTAATCAGGAGCCCGCGCAACTTGTTCCGTCCTGGTTTTTGGTGCGGCCCTTCGGGGAGTATCGTGGTGGTTGTGGTTTGACACCCAAATGCGGGTAGAGCATCGCTCGACGTGGAGTTGCGTTATACAGCCGGGTTCCGTGATCAACAGATCGGAAGGGGTTTAGATGGGCCTCGTGCCAAACCAAGGTAGAAGACACAACCAAACAGTCGTGTCTTTAATTGGTACCTGCGGAATTGATGTTCCAAGGGGGCGGTGATTGACGCTTAAATTAATCCTATACTAGGAACCGTAAGATTAAGCCATCATGGCAGGTGCTCACGTTAAGCCCACTGACTTTCATGTCCGCCTGTCCGTATGTATTGACGTGAGGATCCCAGAACCTATAAGAGCTAGAGACCTGAAATTTTAGCTGTAGTTCCTCCTAGTCCCCGCCCAGATCGAGTTTGTTTTCGATATTCGTTTCCAAGTAATCGATAAAATCGATATCGAAATCCTGATTTTTGAGCAGTTTTGGTAAATAATATGAGCTAGAGTCGCCAAAATTGACACGTAGCTTCTAGAATAGTTTATATATATCAAGTATCATTCATTTTATACCTATCGCCACGTCCCCGCTATTACCTAAAAGCTGCAAATCGAGTAAAAACACCAATTTATGCTGCCACCAATATAAGCCACAATTTAAATGCAATTGTCCTTTTGATAATAAACTAATATTTAATAGTACAGTACGATCTACTGCTGAAAATGTTATCAAGATCGGTTAAGAAACAAAAAAAAAAAATGCGCAAATTCCAAGAATTTCTGTATACATGTACACACACACATTCATGCGCGTCTGCTTTGAATTCTATCAACAGCATTGCAATGGCGATTGTATTCTGTTTTAATCTAGTTTTTTATTCCTTCAATTAGCTCAATGGAGGACGCCAAGTTAATGGACACTAGAAGCCGTTCCGGTAGTACGACTACTGCTGAATCGAGTGCTGAGTCGGTCTCCAGTATTGCTGGACACAGGAAGAAGGGGAAGAATCGTGGCACGGTGTCGCCGATAATTTGCGAGCCCATCGATGCGAAGAGGCAGGCGATTCAAAGCACAGACTCGCCGGAATTCGCGAAGCCCATTGCAAGACCCGCAACGACGAAAAGGAGTGCCACTGCCGAGGAGAATAGTGGTAGAGCCGCTACTAATGCTGCTCCTATCGCACGATGTGAAGCCTGGCGTATCGTGGCTGAAGGGACGCCGGCGATTCTTGCGGAGATTTCTGCCGCAGCTGATGAAACCCGAAATGCACTTGTAGGAATTGCAGGAGTCGCCTCCGATGCCGTGCGTGGAATTTCGGCGGCTATTAAACGATTGGAAGAATTGTCGATGTCGCTAGCAGTGAGGAACGCGCTGCTTGAGAGTACCGCTTCTACTTACGCTGCCTTACACCCCGCTGATCGTCATGCTGCCAACCCAGCTGCCCACACCGCTGTCCCAAGTGTGCCGATCGCCGCGCCACGGATCAAAAAGCCAGTGAAGACGTGGTCCGCGGTAGGGACGAGTCAAGACCCGAGTGAATCAGGCGAAGCGGTAGCGAAGAGGATTATGAAGGAGGTTGCACCAACACTTGGTGTGCGTGTACACGAGGTGCGAGAGCTTAAGCGGGGTGGAACCATCATCCGCACACCTTCGGTAGAGCGAATTGCAGAAGATGGTGGCGAATAAAAAGTTCGCAGAGGTTGGATTCCATATCCAATCAAACAGGGGTCTGAGGCCGAAGGTCACGATATACGACGTGGGCACGACGATCTTGCCGGAGGTCTTCATGGATGAGCATTATGAGAACAATTTTAAGGAGGAGATGACCGCAGAGGCTTTCAAGAAGGCGATCCACCTTGAGTCTAAGCCGTGGTCCATCACTGATAGCGCCAGCACTAAACCTGACGCTAGACGTTGACGAGAGGGCCCTGGCGACTTTTGAAAAGACCGGTCGGGTCTACATTAAGTGGTTTTCGTACCGATGCCGGTCCCTCGTCCGCACCTATGCTTGCCATAGGTGTGTCGGCTTTGACCACAAGGTGTCCGAGTGCCGCCTCAAGCAGGACGTATGCCGACAGTGTGGACAAATGGGCCACATCGCAGCCAAGTGCGCAAATCCGGTGGACTGCCGGAATTGCCGTTTCAAGAGGCTACCCTCGGGGCATTACATGCTTTCGGGGTCTTGCCCGATCTATGGCGCAGTGTTGGCAAGGGTGCAAGCTAAGCATTAATGTTTAGCTTCATCCAAGCCAACTATGGCCGCGGCCGCGCTGCGTGCATCGATATCGGTGTACGTATGCGTGACCACGGCCACTCCTTTGCGCTGCTGCAGGAGCCATACGTGGATGTCGTTGGACGGATTATAGGCTTCCCAGCCGGGATGCGCGTATTTGGGAGCCGTACGGTCGATGACCGGAAAAGGAGCGCTGCTATTATTATTAAAGACGCAGATGCCATCTGCCTACCTGTAGAGTCGTTAACCACCGAGGCTGGAGTGTTGGTAAGGTTCACGGGTAAACATGCCACAGTTTACTTGGCCTCGATATACTGTCATGCACACGCTGATCTAATGAGGATATTACACTATATGGATGCCGTGCTGCTACTGGCGAACAGTACGCCGGTAATCTTTAGCCTAGATGCAAATGCTGTGTCGCCAATGTGGTTTAGCAAACGGCACGAATTTTTTCGTGGCCAACTAAACTATAGGCGAGGCGAACAGTTAGATGAGTGGATACTCGGAAGTCGTGCCTGCGTGCTAAACCAGGTCAGCGAGGTGTACACGTTTGATAATCGCCGTGGGCAGAGCGATATTGACGTAACAATCACCAACGAAGCAGCGTCTACGTGGGCCGCGTATGAATGGAGTGTGGACGAGTGGGATTTGAGCGACCACAACATGATCACTGTTGTGATCTCGCCATCCCCAGCAAATACAGTTAAGAGCTATGCTCCTGTGCCGTCCTGGAAGCTCACTAATGCTGACTGGCGATTGCTCGGCTCAGAACTGGTAGAGGAAATCAAGGAGCACCTTTCCCAGGAGGACATTAGGATGTTGCCGTTGGATTCCGTAGTGTCTGCCCTACGCCTTGCTGTACAGTCCGTGTGTGACAAAGTGCTTGGCCGCAGACCATTGAGAGCCCAGGGAAAAGTTAAGTGGTGAGTACCAAACGCCGGGAGGTCAGGAGACTGAGGCGGAGGCTCCAGGATGCTCGGCGCAGAGGCCACGAATCTGCGCAGTATCTTGCAGCTTATCTGCGGACAGCCATCCGCGAGTTCAAGACGCTAATCCTGAAGACAAAGGAGGAAAACTGGCGACGCTTCGTTGGAGAGCACAAAGACGATCCGTGGGGGCACATCTACCGGATATGCCGGGGACAAAGGTGGTCCACCGATTTGAGATGTCTTCGTTCGGATGGCAGGCTGGTTGTAACATGGCACGACTGCGCGAGTCTCCTCCTCCACAATTTTTTCCCGGATGCAGAGTTGAGTGAAGACATCGTCATTCCGGATGAAGCTGCTCCAACGCTCGAAGCTTTCGAGGTTGGAGTGTGCGTCGCTCGGTTGAAGAGCAGGCGCTCTCCCGGGCTTGACGGCATTACAGGTGGGATCTGCAAGGCGGTATGGCGTGCCATCCCCGAGCACCTGACAGCGTTGTATTCCCGCTGCCTGGCAGAGGGTTACTTTCCCCTTGAGTGGAAGTGCCCGCGTGTGGTTGCGCTCCTCAAGAGCCCCGACAAGGATAGGAGCGAGCCAGCTTCCTATCGGGGCATCTGCCTATTGCCAGTGTTTGGCAAAGTGCTTGAGGGGATCGTGGTGGATCGAATGAAGGAAGTGCTTCTGGATGGAAGTAGATGGCAATTTGGTTTTCGACCTGGACGCTGTGTCGAGGACGCCTGGAAGCACGTGATGACCAGCGTTGCCGCCAGCCAGGCGGTATACGTACTTGGTATCTTCGTTGACTTTAAGGGCGCCTTTGACAACGTCAAGTGGAGCGCCGCGATGCGCCGCTTGATCAATGCGGGATGCAAGGAAGCTGGCTTGTGGAGAAGCTTCTTCTGTGGCAGGAAAGCCAAGATGACCAGCAGGAATGGCGAAGTTGAGGTGGAGGTCACACGAGGGTGTCCCCAGGGATCCATCAGTGGGCCGGGATAAGCTGACTGGAGTCGTCGGAGCATTAGTTCGCGTGCTACGGGTTGACTGGGGCCTCAGTCCCCGAGCCAGACGCACTGTCTATGCCGGACTCATGGTGCCTTGTGCTCTGTTTTGTGCCTCGGTTTGGTATTCCGCGGTCAGGGGAGAGTCGGGGGCCAGGAGGCGCCTCATCTCCTGCCAAAGAGTCATGCTCTTAGGATGCCTGCCGGTATGCCCTACAGTGTCCACCGTGGCACTGCAGGTGCTTGCTGGAGCTCCACCTCTGGATTTGGTTGCCAAGCAATTGGCAATCAGATTCAAGGTCAAGCGTGCCCACCCGCTGGAGGATAGCGACTGGCTGTTCGGTCTAGATGTGGCAAATCTAGATCAGAGGCAGACGAAGGCGTTGCTGGACGAATGCATGTGCTCCGAGTGGCAACGGAGGTGGGATAGTGATGAGCACGGTCGACCGACTCATCAGTTTATCCCGGACGCATGCTTTGTTTATAGCCGGAGAGACTTTAGATTCAGTCTTCACGCTGGATTCCTGCTGACAGGCCATGGGTCGCTTAATGCATTTCTGCATCGGAGAAGTCTGAGTGCAACGCCCGCATGTCAATGCGGTGCAGAGCACGAAGACTGGCAGCACATGCTAGTTGCTTGCCCACTCTATGCAGATCTGCGAGACCTTGACGGACTTGGTATCAGGAGAAAAGATACCCGTTGGGACTTTTCTCGGGTCCTGGAGATACCAGAGCGGCTGCGACTCCTTGAGTTGTTTGCACGAGCGGTGTTTACTAGACGGCGGCGAGGGATGGAGTGAAGAGCAGCCACACAGGGCCAACCAGTGCCGGGCTGATGTTAGCCGAAACTGGAAGTGGCATGGACTGTGTCACGAAGTCTGACCAGAGACTAGGTCTGGAAGACAAGCCCCATTTGGGGTAAGTCGACCAATGGACCACCCATTCCATGTTTGTCGGCAACAAAACTGGGGAGTAGCAATAGCTACGAACAGCCGACCAAAGCTGTAATTTGGTACCACGGGTAACCAGGAGCCCACGGAACTTGTTCCGTCCTGGTTAGTTGGTGCGGCCCTTCGGGGAGTATCGTGGTGGCTGTGTGTTTGATACCCAAATGCGGGGAGAGTTTTCACTCGGCGTGGAGTTGCGTGTCAACCGGGTGCTGTACCCATAGACCAGCAGAGGTTTAGATAGGCCTCGCTCCTCACCAAGGGGGAATGTCATGGTCGACAAACATGCATTCAATTGGTACCGAAGGTTCACTGTGCAAGCAGGGTTCTGGAGGGGTGCTAGTCCGACGCTTTGTTTCGGCTCGCTGTATTTTATGTCACATATGTGGCATAAACGAATACCGTGGTAGTAAACTCCCACGGGGTGGACGCCACGTTAAATAAATGAAGACTTTCTGTCCGTCTGTCCAGTTTGTTCCAGACGTTCGTCGCGAGCAGACGTGTTGCGGAGTTTTTTCTGTGTGCGAACATAAGCCAAGGTGCAGGTGTTCATTTAAAGAATAACAAAGCAATAAAACAATAGCGGTAAAAATTGCAGTAAAGTGCAATAAAACTTCTTGTGCGGAAAGCATAGCAAAACAGTTAACGGCTTGATAAGCAGTGTGTACACAATGCAAAGAAGTGTAAAGCGGTACAAAGCAGTGGAACAGTTATTTAAAGCAGTGCGGTTTGCGAATCTGCTAAGCGGTTCGGGTCCGGGAAGCCGAGTAAGCTATCCGACGGAGGGCGCCAGCAAAATGGACGCCAGTAGCGTGACC
Organism: Drosophila borealis; assembly: GCA_035045885.1. Lineage (NCBI taxonomy): Eukaryota > Metazoa > Arthropoda > Insecta > Diptera > Drosophilidae > Drosophila > Drosophila borealis. The sequence goes on from JAWNOR010000112.1 coordinate 3,393,032, forward strand.
GGCACTGAGTCGAGTGCCGAGTCGGTTGCCAGCGTCGCAAGCATCGCCGCCGGTGGTAAGATGAAGGTGAAAATGAGTGCCCGTCGACGCGAAGAGGCAGATGCTGGAAAGCGTAGAGAAGTTTGCGTGGCCCGCCGCAATTGCGGCGAGAGAGAGAGTTCTCAGTTGAGAGTGATTGACGTGTTTTACTTGTGCTCCAAGATTTTTATATATTTTTGCGCTTAAATCCTGCTTTTTATTTCCAAATTTTGCATTTTTTGTGCTTTATTTAAAAAGCTTTTATAACTTGTGCAAAGTGTTATCTGTTGTGCAGCGTAAGTCTGTTAATTATTGCATTTATTAAACACGGCGTCAGTTCCGTATTGTTGTTATTGCCTGTTTTGATTCTTTTGCTTTGGTGCTCCCCTGTGCAAACACTTGTTTGTGCGTGTGTTCGCTGCTGCAAATTTCTTCTTGTGCATCGCGCTCTCGCAAATTTTTGCTGTTGCTCTTCGCTCCAAACAATTTGTTTGTGTACGAAAAGTTATTTTTGAGTGTTTACTTGCTCTATTCTTGTGCACTGTGTTTCGTTTTGCTCTGCGCTCTCGCAACTTTTGCTTATTCTTTTAACGCTTAATTATGTCGTGCTGTAAGAAACCTTGCACGTTCAAGCAGGCTGATGATTCTGCATTGCCGCAATTTGTTAATTGCTGGCTGTGTGAGAATATAATGCATGCTAAATGTGCAGGTCTCACTGGGCGTGATTGCGACAAGATCGCTGCAATTGCCAAGAAGGGCTGCGGCGGCTTGCGTTGGTCGTGCCCAGAATGCATCGACAAGCAAATTGATTTCTCCAGAATGTATAATTCTGTGAGAAATCAATTCTTTAAACTAAATAACGTGGCTAAGCAGCTCTCGAGTAGTTTTGATTGGAGTTGTGAGTTGCTTAGCAAATATAAATTCGAGTCTCCAACCAATCGCCGGTTGGAGCCTCAATTTTTGCAGTTGCCCTCTCCGTCTGTCCAGACACCTTTGCCTCTGTTGTCCCTACCGAGCAACTTGGATACATCTCCAATGTTGTCATTATCGCCTTCTCCGAGCGACTGCCTAAATATTACCCCAGTTTTATCCCCTGTAATAGTCCCATTAGACCCCGTACCTGAACCTGTCCCAGTTAGCCAAACTGCCTCAGCCTCCTCAGCTCCTGGCCGCAAAGGTAGACCTGCGCGCAATCTTGCCCAGATTGTTAAAAACAATCATGGTGCCTCCTTGTCTCCACCAAATCCTGTTCTCCCTCCAGTCCCTTCAGCTCCTACGTTAACTGTTGTTGCCCCTCGTAGGCAAGTTTTTGTGTCTCGACTTTCGTCTGACACCACCTCTGAGTCATTGGCAGCCTATATTGCTAGCAAATCTTCTGCTAGCGTGTCAATTACAAAATTTAATTTCTCAACTCCTCGTGAAATATCATCTTTCAAAATAAATGTTTCACATGATATGTTCCCAATCATTTGTGATCCCAAATTTTGGCCTCCACATATGATTGTCCACGAGTTCAAGCCAAAAAAAAGCGTAACCAGCCTGTCACCCTTCCAGTCCCTTCAATACAGGGTACCATTTCTGCCCCAAAAAACTAACTTCTTCTTCTGATCAAGTCTTTATTCATTATCAGAATGTCAGAGGTCTTATTTCAAAACTTAAAAATCTTTTCATGGCCAGCACTTCCTTCGATTCGGATATAATCGCATTTTCAGAAACATGGTTAAACTCAACCATATCTGATTTTGAGATTTTTTCGAATAATTTTATTTTGCATAGAAATGATCGGCAGAGTCGGGGTGGCGGGGTATTAATTGCCGTTAAAGCCACTCTCCAGTCAGAACTTTTCTGTTTTAGTACGCCTACTGACGCTGAGATTGTCTCAGTCAAGGTGTCTTTTCCTACACGGAATATTTATATTTCATGCTCTTATGTTCCTCCTTCTTCTGATATTCAAGTTTATATGAAACATATTTCTTGTATTAAAGAAGTTTCTTCACACGTGCGTGATAATGACCTATTTATTGTGTTGGGTGATTTTAATTTGCCGAACATCTCTTGGTCACTTTTCACTGCCGAAAATTATCTAGTGCCCTCAGCACAGCATGACTTTATAGATTGCATGCTTGACCTTTCGTTGTTTCAAATCAATTCAATTTCTAATCATTTGAATAGAACACTTGATCTTGTATTTGTTAACGACTACCTTATTTCTAATGTGTCCAGGTCCCCTCCTTTATCTCTTCCTGAGGATGTATATCATCCTACTTTAGAGGTTGCAATGTTCAATTGTAATCCTCTCATTTCGTGCTCATCAGCCAATAAGCCCCGCCGTTGCTTTCGCAAGGGAAATTATTCATTGCTGAATCAGCTTATTTATGCAACCGATTGGTCTTTCTTATATGACTCGGTTGACATGAATACTGCTATTAACTTTTTTTATAACACCCTAAACTCCCTCTTAGATATGTGTATTCCCAAGTCAATTCCTTCGACTACCTCTCCAAACCCACCTTGGTTTAGTCCCAGATTAACGAATCTAAAAAATATAAAATCCAAATATTTTAAAAAGTTTAAAAAGTCTGGTTCGTGTACTGACTTGGCTAAATATTCCATAGCCAAGTCGAACTTCTTTCTTCTGAATTCTCAATGCTATGAGAATTATCTAACTCGTTGCATAAGGCAATTTGCCCTGAATCCAAGACAGTTTTACAATTTTGTAAACTCGAAGCGTAAATCTTCAAGTTTGCCATCTTCTTTTTCACTCGGGATGGATAAAGCTAGCAATGACTCTGATTCTGCTAACCTATTTGCTAATTTTTTTCAATCAACTTACTCTTCAGTCTGTCCTAATAATAATTCTTACCCTTATACTATTACTTCCTCTAGTTCTATACCTCCCCCTGTTATTTCTCATTCCTCTCTCCTTTTAGCTATAAATTCTTTAAAATCTTCTTTCTCTCCTGGGCCTGACAATATCCCTAGTTGTCTACTCAAGGAGTGTAGTTCTTCCCTTGTTTATCCATTGCTAAAGCTTTTTAATCTATCCCTTGAATCTTCTGTCTTTCCATCTCTTTGGAAAGAATCTTATATCATTCCTCTCCACAAGAAAGGTGGAAAGTCTGATATACTAAATTACAGGGGCATTGCAAAATTCGCAAAACATCGCGATTCCTAAATTATTTGAAAAAATAATCACTTCGAATTTGCAGCATTTCTGCAAATCAGTTGTTTCCCCTGTTCAACATGGATTCGTAAAGAATCGGTCAACAACGACCAATCTGCTAGAATTTACTTCCTTGGTAAATGATGCTTTCCTTTCGAAAATGCAAACTGATGTCATATACACTGACTTCAGTAAGGCGTTTGACTCCGTGCACCATGACATTTTACTTTTTAAACTTGACCGAATAGGGTTTCCTCCGTCTCTTTTGCTTTGGATTAGTTCTTATTTAAAAGGTAGGACCCAAAGAGTAATGCTGAGGCTGACTACCTCTAAACAGGTTCACGTTACTTCTGGTGTTCCTCAAGGTAGTCATCTTGAACCTTTACTCTTTACTCTTTTTATAAATGATCTTCCCTCTGTTATATCCCATGCCCGAGTACTCATGTATGCGGACGACGTGAAACTTATTCTATCATACACCAATCCCCTACATTATTCTCGTCTTCAAGACGATTTGAACGCTATGCAACTTTGGTGCTCGGCCAATCAATTGCATCTGAATTGTTCAAAGTGTATGTTTATGACATTTAATCGTACTACACCTTATCTTGTCAGTTATACCATCGACAATACCCCATTGCAACGTATACTAACAGTTAAGGATCTAGGCGTTCTTTTTGATTCTAAACTCTGTTTCAATCTTCACATAGATACCATCGTTAATGAGGCAAAAGGTGTACTTGGTTTCATTAAACGATGGTCTAAAGAGTTTAACGATCCTTTTATAACGAAACTTCTGTACATCTCTCTTGTTCGCCCTATCCTTGAATACTGCTCTTGCATCTGGTCTCCGCAGTATAACAATAGCCAGGATCGTATTGAATCTGTTCAGAAGCAATTTCTGCTTTTTGCCTTACGAGGTTTAAATTGGGACCCTAATCTTCGGTTGCCATCCTATTCCAGCAGGCTGCTTCTTCTTAATCTTCCGTCGTTAACCAACCGTAGGACAATTCTCGGTGTTGTCTTTCTACATAAGTTGGTTATTGGCGATATCGATTCTCCTTTTTCTGTTAGGGCGTCTTCAATTCTCTGTTCCGGCTAGACCAACCAGAAATTACCGCCCCTTATTCCTATCGACGTGCACAACAGACTACGCTATGCACAATTCTTTTCGCGTGCTATGTAAAAATTACAATAGTTTGCATCACGTTTTCTCTACCGAACTTTCTCTACCCCTAATAAAATCGTTGCTTTCAGGATACCTTCGGGAAGTCACTGACCATTCCCAGCTATGAGCAGGGGCATGGCTAGCCGGGCTGGCTGAAAATTTTCCCCCACCGGGTCGGTGATTTCCCATTACTCCCAATACTATCTCTTTATTCTATCTAATTAACACTCTGCATATCTAGCATACAGTTCTATACTTTATTAACAATCTTCCTCCTTTCTTTTCTCCTATTTATGCTATATTCTTAAATAATATAGCAAATTAACATTATTTTTAATTTTACGTAAGAACACTTTTTCCTACTTACACCCTTCTTTTTAGATGTAGGCTCTAATAGCGTCACTGACAAAATTAGCTGTGAAAAGGGGCACAGCTGGCCGGACTGGCAAATAAAACACCTCCATCGGTCGGTGATGCTATTTGAAATTTGTGCTCTCTATCTAGGCTTTTACCATTTAATTTTTCTTATTGTATTTATAATGTGTTGAATAATTGGAAGACACTCGTTTTGTCGACCACATATAAATAAATAAAAATAAAAATTGCAGCTCCAAAGAGAGCCGCTGCCGTTGAGCAAGAGGACCGCGGAACCGCCGCCCCTGCCGCCCCCCAGCCCGCGCGAACCCCTGCATGGATGATTGTGGCCGTAGGGACCGACCGGTGTAGACCCCGAGGCTGCAGGCGAGGTGTCGACAGCCATGCAGCGACTGGAGGAGATGTCGATGTCGCTGGCAGTGCGGAACGCTCTGCTTGAGAGACTATCAAGCAGAGCACAGCACGCCGCCCCCACCCCAACTGTTGCCCACCATGCCGCCCACCATGGTGCCCGTACCGCTGTCCCCGTTCCAGGAATGCCGATCGCCGCCCAACGGATCAACAAGCCAGTTGAGACGTGGTCCGCGGTGGTCACGAGTCGGGACCCGAGCTAGTCCGGTAAGGCCGTAACCAAGTGGATCATGGAGGAGGTCGCACCCACCCTTGGAGTGCGGGTTCACGAGGTGCGAGAGCTCAGCCGAGGCGGTGCTGTAATCCGCATACCGTCGAAGGGCGAGCTCACCAAGGTGGTGGCAAGCAGCAAATTTGCGGAGGTTGGACTCAGCATCCACCCAAACAAGGGGCTAATGCCGAAAATTACGGTGTTCGACATGGACACATCCATTATGCCGGAGGTGTTTATGGACGAACTTGACGTGAACAATATCAAGAAGGAGTTGACAGCAGCTGCGTTTAACAAGGCGATCCACCTTGAGTCGAAGCCGTGGTCCGTCACTGATAGCGCCAGCATAAATCTGACGCGGGAAGTTGACGAGAGGGTCCTGGCGACTTTTGAAAAAACCGGGCGGGTCTATATCAAGTGGTTTTCGTACCGATGCCGGTCCCTCGTCCGCACCTATGCTTTCCATAGGTGTGTCGGCTTCGACCACAAGGTGTCCGAGTGCCGCCTCAAGCCGGACGTATACCAACAGTGTGGACAAATATGCCACATCGCAGCCAAGTGCGCAAATCCGGTGGACTGCCGGAACTGTCGCTTCAAGGGGCTACCCTCGGGGCATTATATGCTTTCGGGGTCTTGCCCAATCTATAGCGCAGTGTTGGCAAGGGTGCAACCTAAACATTAATGTTTGGCTTCATTCAAGCCAACTGTGGCTGCGGCCGCGCTGCGTGCAGCGATATCGGTGTACGTATGCGTGACCACGGCCACACCTTTGCGCTGCTGCAGGAGCCATACGCCGATGTGGAAGGAAGAATTACGGGCTTCCCAGCCGGGATGCGCGTATTCGGAAGTCACACTGTCGAGGAAAGGAAAAGGAGCGCTGTTGTCATCATCGACGACCCAGATGCCATCTGCCTACCAGTGGAGTCGCTGACACCCGAGGCTGGAGTATGTGTTAGGGTGACGGGTAAACATGGCAAAGTTTACTTGACCTCCATATACTGCCATGCTCATGCTGACTTCACGGGGATATTGAGCTACATGGATGCCGTACTGCTACTGGGTAGCAGTACTCCGGTCATTTTTAGCCTGGACGCAAACGCTGTGTCTCCCTTGTGGTTCAGCAAACGTCACGAATTCTTTCGTGGCCAGCTTGATGAGTGGATACTCGGAAGCCGTGCCAACGTGTTAAATCAAGTCAGCGAGGTGTACACGTTCGATAATCGAAGAGGACAGAGCGATATCGACGTAACAATTGTCAACGAAGCAGCGTCTATGTGGGCCGCGTATGACTGGAGTGTGGACGAGTGGGATTTGAGCGACCACAACATGATCAGTGTTGTGATCACGCCATCCCCAGCAAATGCAAATGAGAGCTATGCTCCTGTGCCGTCCTGGAAGCTCGCTAATGCTGACTGGCGGTTGTTCGACTCAGAGCTGGTAGAGGAAATCGAGGAGCACCTTTCCCAGGAGGATATTAGGATGTTGCCGTTGGATTCCGCGGTGTTTGCCCTACGCCTTGCCGTACAGTCTGTGTGCGACAAAGTGTTAGGCCGCAGACCGTCGAGAGCGCAGGGAAAAAATTAAATGGTGGACTGCCAAGTTGAGTACCAAACGCCGGAAGGTCAGGAGCCTGAGGCGGAGGCTCAGTCATGGCACGACTGCGTGAGTCTCCTCCTCCACAACATTTTTTCCAGTTGCGGAGTCGAGTGAAGACATCGTCATTCCGGACGAAGCTGCTCCAACGCTCGAAACTTTCGAGGTTGGAGTATGCGTCGCTCGGTTGAAGAGCAGGCCCTCTCCCGGGCTGGACGGCATTACAGGTGGGATCTGCAAGGCGGTATGGCGTGCCATCCCCGAGCACATGACAGCGTTGTATTCCCGCTGCCTGGCAGAGGGATACCTTCCCCTTGAGTGGAAGTGCTCGCGTGCGGTTGCGCTCCTCAAGAGCCCCGACAAGGATGGGAGCAATCCAGCTTCCTATCGGGTCATCTGCCTGTTGCCAGTGTTTGGCAAAGTGCTTGAGGGAAGCATGGTGGATCGAATGAAGGAGGTGCATTTGGATGGATATAGATGGCAATTTGGCTTTCGACCTGGACGCTGTGTCGATGACGCCTGGAAGCACGTTATGACCAGCGTTGCCGCCAGCCAGGCGGTACACGTACTTGGTCTTTTCGTGGACGTAAAAGGCGCCTTTGACAACATCGAGTGGAGCGCCACGATGCGCCGCTTGATCGCTTGATATGCCGACGATCTGCTGGTTCTTGTCGAGGGAAGGCCGAGACCCGAACTGGAGCGTCGAGCAGCTGAGCTGATGTTCGTCGTGGGAGCTTGTGGAGCCGAGGTCGGAGTATCGATCTCAGCCAGCAAGACGGCAATTATGATGCTGAAGGGGCGTTTTGCCGTTTCCAGGCCGCCCATGGTACGGTTTGCAGGAGCAAGCCTACCATACGTCAATAAGTACCGGTACCTTGGCATCACAGTTGGTGAACGTTTGAGTTTTTAGCCGCATATCGCAGGATTGCGTGGCAACCGGGTGCTGTACCCATAGACCAGCAAAGGTTTAGATAGACCTCGCCCCTCGCCAAGGGGGAATGTCATGGTCGACAAACATGCATTCAATTGGTACCGAAGGTTCAATGTGCAAGCAGGGTTTTGGAGGGACGCTAGTCCGACGCTTTGTTTCGGCCCGCTGTATTTTATGTCACATATGTGGCTTGTGCTGGAGGTGGCTGTTGAGTAGAGATGGCGGTAATAAGTGCAGTTTGTAGCGAGTTCAAACCCTACCGAAAAACTATTTTTATACCCTGAACCCATTAAAAATGGGTAATGGGTGTCCGTCTGTCCCAGTTCGTTTCAGACGGTCGTTGGGAACAGACGTACTAATTCTCTGCTCGCTTCGTGCACAAATTTTAAATTACGGTGCTTTCAAGCAACGCTATTTGCTTATATTTTGTGCGCTTATCAGCAATAAAGTTTTATTGCTTTGTTTACGTCGTTGCTGCGTGAGCAACAGGCGTTCGTGTGTAAAAAACCGCTAGCTTTTACGTGTGTGTGTGTGCGTGCTATTTATTTTTAAAAGATAAGCGCACACCTGCGGGCGATGGCGCCACGCAAAAAGAAGCCCGCTGAGAAGGGGACGCTTCAGGTGCAAGGGATGTCGTCGGATGACGAGGTGACCCTTTCTGAGTCGTCATCAAACAGCGAGGTAAGGCGGAGGAGCAAGCAGCGGCTAAGGAAGGCAACTTCTGAGAGCGCTGTTAGCAAGGTTGGTGTGGGTGAGGGGAGCGCTGGCCCCGCGGAAGCCGCTGCTGGCTTGAGCGGAGCAGCGGGTGCAAGTGTTGGGGAGCGGGTTTTTGACGTTCCCCATGCCATGAGCGCTGTGAATGTAGCTGTTCCTGCCGGTGCGGGGCCGTCGACTAGTGCGGCAGCTCCGAGGAGGCGGAGACGGACAGCTGTCGGGCAGATGAAGGGGATTACGGGGGATTTGCTGAAGCTTGCTCTTAACGAGCGAGCCACTGGGGAGCTCCTTTGTAAATTAGTGGATTTTGCAGGGCAATACGAGCAGCTCTTGTTCTCGCTTATGGCGCAGAATGAGCGGCTGCAGGGGCGCATGGTGGCCGTTTGCGGGGTAGGGAACGTTTCGAATGATTCGCATGTCCCAGCCGGCCAAGCGCGGGCTTCGTCGGTGAGCGCCACCAGAGGGGGTCCCATGTCGGCAGAGTCATCTACCCCGAAAATGCCTCGGCCAGTCGAGACCTGGTCCTTGGTTGTGCGCAGCAAGACTGCTGGCAAACCCGATAAGGACGTGGTCGAGCAGGTGGTGAAGAAGGTTGGTGCCTCTCTTAACGTGCGTATTCATGAGGTGAAACCTCTACGTGATGGAGGTGCGTTAATTCGTACTCAATCGGTCGCCGAGCGTAAGAAGATTGTGGAAAACACAAAGTTCAACGAGGTGGGATTGGAAGTGAGTGTAAATGACAAATTGGGGCTGAAAATCGTGGTACAGGGCGTTCACTCGCAGATCACCCCTGACGAGTTCATGGGTGACCTTTACAAGATGAACTTGAAGGACAAAATGTCACTTGAAGCCTTTAAGAGAGGTGTCCGGATGACGAGTAAGCCATGGGCGGTGGGAGGTAACGCTGCAGTTATTACAGTCCTCGAGGGTTCTGTTGTGGCCATTCAGACCCTCTTAGAAATCGGGCGCTGCTACGTAAAATGGTTCTCTTTTCGTGTGAGGAGTTTTGACCTGGTACCGGGATGCTACCGCTGTATTGGCTTCGACCATAAGGAAGCGGAATGCAGAGCCAAAGAAGACGTTTGCCGTCGCTGCGGCCAGATGGGTCACCGTGTGGCTCAGTGCAGCAATGCACTGAATTGCCGCAATTGCTCCTTTAAGGGGAAGCCGTCGGGACATCTGATGATGTCTCTAGCCTGCCCCATATACGGGGCAATTGTTGCGCGGGCAAATGCTAGACATTAAAATGTCTAGCAGATTTCTTCAGCTGAATTGTCAGAGGTCGTATGCAGCTATGTGTGATGTGGGGGCTATGATGTGTGAAAGGGGCAGCGTCGTTGCCCTGCTGCAGGAACCCTACGCGACCGGATGTTGCGAAAAGGGATTGCCCGCATGTATGCGGGTATTTCCTGACAGCAGGGCCAACTTCGTTGTCATTGTGAATGATGTCAGTATTGAATGCAGTTTAGTGAGTTCAACTGACTGGGGTGTGTGTGTGAGCCTTAGCGGCAGTTTTGGCAGGATTTTTGTAGCAAGCATGTATTGTAAGTTCGGGGATCCCCTTGAGCCGTACCACTAACTATACAATGCATAGATATGTTAAACAGCGGATTAATAGGATACCAATAAATCGTCAACGACTGAGCCCCATGGGTGTCCGCGACCGATTTAGTGTGCCCCGACAAAGTAAGACTGCTGAGAGTGGCAGCCGAACGCCGGCCTCGAAAGCCGAACGTTCAGTATGAAGCCGCATCTCGCTCAGCGCACAACGTCGATGCGGCTGATGCTATTTCGTAATATATGTATGTTAGTTTCTGCCCAAATACATACATATGTGTGTATGCGTGTGCAGAGTGGGCCTCGCTCTCCCTTATTGTTTTGCGCACTTGTGTGCATTTCCTTCTCCGTGCATAGCTTCTCAAAAACCCCGAGATCTACAAACATACATATGTTTGTGTTGTGTGGATGTGCGCACAAGTAGATCGCGGCGTTTATCGCGAGCCAGAGATTTTTTCTTCAGTTGTGTGCCCTTTGTGCCTGTGGCACACACATTCAAATGCTCTATCATGTATTTCTTCATCCAGTCAGGCATAATGAGAAGAATCTGATATATTTATATTTATTAAAAACTTAAATGATATATTTATATATTATATTCTAAATTTTTTGTTTACTGTGGGGACCAATTTTGCTTGAAATTAAAAAAAAAAACTAAGTCATATTTCTGCAAAGGTAATTCCTCGTCGGCTTGGCGAATTATTTAAGAAAAAAGACCAAAAATTGAAAATGTTCAATTTTTCCACTTGCTACTTGTGCACACGCACACTCTTTCGAGTAAGCATGGGTGACATTATTAAAGGGTTTGGCCTGTTCATGTGCAAAACTCCTATTTTCCATGCTTGTTGTAAGGGTAACGGTACCTGAACGTTGGCATAAATGCATGATAACTCTTTAGGCCTGCCAACACATACACTTACACTTTTTTCTATATGGATGGTAGCATTTATGCGTTTGTGTGCGTGTTGGTTGCCTGCCTGCCTGCCCGAAGCTAATTTGACCAAATTTGAAGATTTTGGCATTTCTGAATTTCGAGCTCTACACACAGACACACACACACACAAAAATGTGTGCGAATGAGCCGATCAAGGGTTTGTCGTGAGACAGAGATATTTTCATCAATGGGTGCGTACATTTGGGCGACGGGCACGGTCTTTGTTTTTTTCGGCATGCCTGCGGTGGGCTTGCGGCCGCGTAAGGCACAAATGTGTGAACAGGCAACGAACAGGTCAACCGCACATGTCGCGCGTTTGCACTTTGATATGGAAAAAATGCAAGTGATTTTTTAATGTATTTTTCGACATTGTAAACATTTTGGGTTAAAGGGTATTATGGCAGGCAATAAACGATCAGAATGTCTGGCATATGTCTGCATCCACATGAACAGGCCAAACCCTTTAATAATGTCACCCAACTGCTTACTCGAAAGAGTGTGCGTGTGCACAAGTAGCAAGTCGAAAAATTGAACATTTTCAATTTTTGGTCTTTTCTTAAATTATTCGACAAGCCGACGAGGAATTACCCTTGCAGAAATATGACTCAGTTTTTTTTTTTAATTTCAAGCAAAATTGGTCCCCACAGTAAACAAAAAAATTAGAATAGAAAATATAAATATATCATTAAGGTCGTTTAAGTTTTTAATAAATATGAATATATCAGATTCTTCTCATTATGCCTGACTGGACGAAAAAATACATGATAGAGCATTTGAATGTGTGTGCCACGGGCATAAAGGGACACAATTGAAGAAAAATCTCTGGCTCGCGATAAACGCCGCGATTACTTGTGTGCACATCCACACAACACAAACATATGTATGTATGTTTGTAGATCTCGGGGTTTTTGAGAAGCTATGCACGGAGAAGGAGATGCACACAAGTGCGCAAAACAATAAGTGAGAGCGAGGACACCGCACACGCATACACAATATGTATGTATTTGGGCTGAAATAACATACATATTTACGAAATAGCATCAGCCGCAGCGACGTTGTGCGCTGAGCGAGATGCGGCTTCATACTGAACGTTCGGCTTTCGAGGCCGGCGTTCGGCTGCCACTCTCAGCAGTCTTACTTTGTCTGGGCACACTAAAATGGTCGCGGACACCCATGGGGCTCAGTCGTTGACGATTTATCGGTATCATATTAATCCGCTGTTTGACATGTCTATGCATAGTATAGTTAGTGGCCGTACATAGCGTATTGGGATGAGGTGCTACTACTGGTTAGTAGCGTACCAGTCATCCGCGAATGCATCGTCCCCCATGTGGTTCAGTAAAGTATCTAGACATTCGTCTGGGTACTCGAACCACACACGGGGTGAGATGCTAGCCGAGTGGGCCGTGTCCCAGGATGTTCGGGTCGTTAACGAACCCAGTGAGTGGTACACGTTTGCGGGCCCGGTGGGTCAGAGTGACATTGATGTTACTCTAGTGAATGCGGTAGCAATGAGTATGTATGCTTTCCATTGGTGTGTACTTGGTGGGCTTGGTGTGAGTGACCACAATCCGATTGAGATTGTTGTCACACACACCATCACGAGGAATAAAAGTGTTGGGGGTAATCGCTGGCGCACTTGTTGTGTGAATTGGTCCCTTCATGGGCTCATTGTGCAGGAGGCGGCAACGCAAGTTCCGCTTAATGCATTTAATGAATTGAATGTGAATGAGCAAGGGAATAGGTGGATAACTGGTGCAAATGATCGCATGTTTGAGAGGTACCGCAAGGTTAGCCTCAAGCATGTGAAGTGGTGGACGAATCAGTTGAGCACTAAGCGGCGGATGGTCCGGTCTCTTCGGAAGCGATTCCAAAGGGCCAGAGCTACCAATGCGGATGGTGCAGCCCAACTCAGGATTGAATATAGTCGGTGTATGAATGAGTACAAGCAAATGCTTGTAATAAGGACGACCCCTGGGGCCGTGCTTATAAAATAGTTCGAGGGAGAGGCAGGGAAACGGATGTGACTAGCCTCCGTGTTGGTGACGCCCAGTTAACGGCATGGAGGGATTGTATTATTGTCTTCTTGAATGAGTTCTTCCCCAGAGCGGATCTTCAGGACCACCTATTGTGGCTAGTCCAGTTGATCCGCTTCTGGATAGTGAGTTGGAGGTGGCTTTCTCGAGGTTAAAGTCGAGGAAGTCCCCTGGTATGGATGGATTCACTGGAGAAATGTGTAAAAGTGTCTGGAAGTCAATTCCAGAATATATGAATGCTATGTATGCGAAGTGTCTGAATGTTGAGTTGGGCGAGTGTATTGAGAAGGTTGGATGAATGTGGCTGCCGAGAGTTAGCTCTCTGGAGGAGCTATTTCTCTGGCAGACGTGCGTGTGCTGTAGGGCGGTGTGAATGTGTGAGCGTAGATGTGGTTCGTGGCTGCCCGCAGGGATCTATTTGTGGCCCATTCATTTGGAACCTCATGATGGACCCCTTGCTGGGGCAGCTCGAGCAGATGTGTAAGTGTTGTGCGTATGCGGACGACTTGCTTGTCTTGATTGAGGGACGGTCGCGACTTGAGATCGAGACGAATGCGGGTATGTGCTTGCGCACTGTGTATGAGTGGGGTGAAAGTGTTGGGGTCAGTCTTGCAATGGATAGGACAGTGTCAATGCTGCTTCACTCCTCATATCGCTGGTCTCAAGGCCCGGCTACTTGGTTTGGTGGGACAAGTGCGTCGTATTTTGAGGAGTGACTGGGGCCTAAGCAGACGTGCTGTCTGCACCATTTATGAGGGTATGTTTGCTGCATGTGCAGCTTATGGATCGTCTGTATGGTGTAAGGCAGTCCCGACTGTGGTTGGCAGAAAGAAAGTGCTGGCTTGCCAGAGAGCGATTCTGCTAGGTTGTTTGCCTGTGTGCCGCACTGTCTCCACGGAGGCAATGCAGGTACTTTTAGGAGTAGCCCCTCTTGACTTGGAGATCAGGCGTCGAGCCATTGCTGCAGAATGATTGGTTAGCGAATAGGAATGTGGAGAGTTTAGGACTTAGTGAGTGCAAGAGATTGGTGAAAGAGTGTGTTCTATCTGACTGGCAAGTCAGGTGGGACGCAAGTGTGAATGGACGTGTCACTTATCGGTTTATTCGGGAGGTTACATTTGCCGGCAGCCGACCAGACTTCGGGTTCTGCCTGAGTATTGGATTCCTGTTGACTGGTCACGGTTCCCTCAATGCATTTTTGCATTCGAGAAGCCTTTGCGACAGTGCAGAATGCCGTTGTGGCTCGGCTGCAGAGACATGGGAGCATGTTCACTGTGAGTGCACAAGGTATGCAGATCTTCGAGATCTGAGGGGGATGGGCATCGTTGAGGTTACTGGCGGGTTTGAAGTAAGTCAATCACTCTCCACTAGTGATAGGATTAGAAGAATGAGTGAGTTAGCAAGAGCTGCATTTACTAGGCGACGTTTGCAATTACAGGAAGGAATTGTAAGAATGATGATGGATAGTAGATGTACAAATGTGGGGGTACGAATGTTGAAGTACGAACGGGGGGGTGTGTATGAATGGGCATCTCGTTGAACATTGTGTTTGTCCGGGGCTACCAGTCCCCAGCTGCATGGAGCTGAAACTGGAAGTATCCTTTTAGGGTACGAGTTCTGACCAGAGGACTGATCTGGTACCACGGGCGTTAGGGAACACAGAGGCGGTCTCGGCTCTCTGCTCTCTCCGCCATGGTCTTTTGGGACTTGTTGGGGGCACTAGCTGGCCGCCTAGCGGTTTGATCTATGATCAACTTGTAAATGCCGTCGTTTGCGGAAGAGGCAGGAATAAGCCTTGCTCCCCACAGTGAGAAAACCATGCCCATGAAGCTGGTGTATACTGTTCCACCTGTCAGTTGTTGTTTTACATCAATTGCGTTCTATTTCCTGCGGCAGTGTTTTTATCGTTTCTGGGGCCACCAACCCTTAACTGTTTTGGAGTTTAAATTGGAAGTACCCTTCTGGTACGAGGCCTGACCAGAGGCTTGTGATCTGGTACCACGGGTAATCAGGAGCCCGCGCAACTTGTTCCGTCCTGGTTTTTGGTGCGGCCCTTCGGGGAGTATCGTGGTGGTTGTGGTTTGACACCCAAATGCGGGTAGAGCATCGCTCGACGTGGAGTTGGGTTATACAGCCGGGTTCCGTGATCCACAGATCGGAAGGGGTTTAGATGGGCCTCGTGCCAAACCAAGGTAGAAGACACAACCAAACAGTCGTGTCTTTAATTGGTACCTGCGGAATTGATGTTCCAAGGGGGCGGTGATTGACGCTTAAATTAATCCTATACTAGGAACCGTGAGATTAAGCCATCGTGGCAGGTGCTCACTTTAAGCCCACTGACTTTCATACCCTTTTTACCCATTTTTAATGGATTCAGGGTATAACAAGTAAGAGGCTCTTGTCGGGAGCTCTCGACTGAACCCCATTCTTCCTACACCAAATGCAGCTCGCACTGCGCGCTCGTTTGCTTTAGTAGTAATAACAAGTAAGAGGTTCTAGTCGGGAGCTCCCGACTAGGGGATACCCTGAACCCTCGTCTTCCAACACCAAATGCAGCTTACGCTACGCGCTCGTTTGCTGTAGTAGTAATAAAGAAAAATTAAAATAAAAAAAAATTTCTTCGCTTGGCAGGGTTTGAACTCGCAACTTACCGCACTACTTGCCGCCGCCTCAACTCACCAGCCACACCAGCCAACAAAAAAAACACATTTACCTCGGAAGGGTTCGAACTCTTAACTGACCGCGCTACTTTCCGTCGCCTCTACTCAACAGCCACACCAATAAGAAAGTTTTAACGAGAAAAAAACGAATTCAAATAGAAGCACAAAAAAACAATACAATCGCAATCGCAATACTGTGATAAAATTCAAAGCAGACGCGCATGAATGTGTGTGTGAACACGTATACAGAAATTCTTGAAATTTGCGCTTGGTGCCCCAAACTCAAGGCCAGCAATAAGATGCTTTATTTAATAACTTCTGTGTTTCTTAACCGATCTTGATGAAATTTTCTACATCTTATTGTACTATAGAATATTTGTGTATTGTCAAAAAGTCAATTGCATTTAAATTCTGGCTTATATTGGTGGGCAGCACCAATTGGTGTTTTTACTTGATTTATAACTATGAGGTTGAAGCGGGGAAGTGGTGGTAGCTATAAAATGAAAGATACCAGATATATATATAGAGTGACATATTCACAACAACAGAATTTTGAACCACTGTTATTCATAAGCTGCATGGCGTAACCCACTGTGTGTTTACAAATTGAACAATCATAACAATAGCATGCCTTCTGCAGCCGAATTCAAATAACGCTAACAGCAGCAAAAATCCTAAGAGCAGAATGCCTTCTGCAGCCAAGCTCACATATTGTCAACAATCATTTATAAACAAAAACTGACCAACAGAAAGGCGCTAGCATAAACAAGCTGCAGCTGCTGTCCCTTTGCAAAAAGTCACGTACTCCCATTATCATTTAGCTTTAAATATAGCGTAAGCCAATTTTTGTACTTCAGTCTTAATCCAGATATTCAACATAATAAACTGATAAAAATTCACTCTCGTGAAATAAAGTCTTTTTATTCAAACTTATAACTACCTTATTGGCGCAGCCGGTAGGAAAGCATTTTGTGAAAAGAAATAAATTAAAGTTCGTGAGTGATACGATCAATTAAAGAGAGGCTTATCCATACAACTGGTGTCTTCTCTGATCAACAAGTGTAATTGTGCACAGTATTACAACTAAATCGAATTAATTTCAACACCAAAATTCGCTATCCGCAAAAGAACTTAATGTTGTAGGTGAAGGGCCAGATCCCACTTCTGATGTCGGATTACCATTATTTTCTCCATTCATTTCGTTAGCGCAGCGAGTTTCGGTCGCACTCGAGTTCTAACAACAACTAACTCTAGACGCACAATTCGTGTGCGCGTCTTCCACCGAACCACACTCGGCGACAGCGACAGAACGCTGTCGCCCCGCTAAAACGGTTCTTCTAAAACTACAAAATGCAACCAACCAATCACAGCTCAATTAGGAGCTGATGCAATATTTCCATAATGATGAAATTACTATTATTGTGAAATACCCGAAAACACACATACACACTCTCAAACGTACGCACCGACAAATGTATGTTTGTAGATCTCGGGGTTTTTGAGAAGCTATGCAGGGAGAAGGAGATGCACACAATTGCGCAAAACAATAAGTGAGAGCGAGGCACACTCTGCACACGCATACACACATATGTATGTATTTGGGCTGAAACTAACATATGTACATATATTACGAAATAGCATCAGCCGCAGCGACGTTGTGCGCTGAGCGAGATGCGGCTTCATACTGAACGTTCGGCTTTCGAGGCCTGCGTTCGGCTGCCACTCTCAGCAGTCTTACTTTGTCTGGGCACACTAAAACGGTCGCGGACACCCATGGGGCTCAGTCGTTGACGATTTATTGGTATCCGATTAATCCGCTGTTTGACATATCTATGCATTGTATAGTTAGTGGTACGGCTCAAGGGGATCCCCGAACTTACAATACATGCTTGCTACAAAAAATCCTGCCAAAACTGCCGCTAAGGCTCACACACACACCCCAGTCAGTTGAACTCACTAAACTGCATTCAATACTGACATCATTCACAATGACAACGAAGTTGGCCCTGCTGTCAGGAAATACCCGCATACATGCGGGCAATCCCTTTTCGCAACATCCGGTCGCGTAGGGTTCCTGCAGCAGGGCAACGACGCTGCCCCTTTCACACATCATAGCCCCCACATCACACATAGCTGCATACGACCTCTGACAATTCAGCTGAAGAAATCTGCTAGACATTTTAATGTCTAGCATTTGCCCGCGCAACAATTGCCCCGTATATGGGGCAGGCTAGAGACATCATCAGATGTCCCGACGGCTTCCCCTTAAAGGAGCAATTGCGGCAATTCAGTGCATTGCTGCACTGAGCCACACGGTGACCCATCTGGCCGCAGCGACGGCAAACGTCTTCTTTGGCTCTGCATTCCGCTTCCTTATGGTCGAAGCCAAGACAGCGGTAGCATCCCGGTACCAGGTCAAAACTTCTCACACGAAAAGAGAACCATTTTACGTAGCAGCGCCCGATTTCTAAGAGGGTCTGCATGGCCACAACAGAACCATCGAGGACTATATTAACTTCTTCAAGTGACATTTTTGCAAACGGGCGACAAGTGCGGTTCACCTGTTCGTTGCCTGTTCACACATTTGTGCCTTACGCGGCCGCAAGCCCACCGCAGGCATGCCGAAAAAACAAAGACCGTGCCCGTCGCCCAAATGTACGCACCCATTGATGAAAATATCTCTGTCTCACGACAAACCCTTGATCGGCTCATTCGCACACATTTTTGTGTGTGTGTGTGTCTGTGTGTAGAGCTCGAAATTCAGAAATGCCAAAATCTTCAAATTTGGTCAAATTTGCTTCGGGCAGGCAGGCAGGCAACCAACACGCACACAAACGCATAAATGCTACCATCCATATAGAAAAAAGTGTAAGTGTATGTGCTTGGCAGGCCTAAAGAGTTATCATGCATTTATGCCAACGTTCAGGTACCGTTACCCTTACAACAAGCATGGAAAATAGGAGTTTTGCACATGAACAGGCCAAACCCTTTAATAATGTCACCCATGCTTACTCGAAAGAGTGTGCGTGTGCACAAGTAGCAAGTGGAAAAATTGAACATTTTCAATTTTTGGTCTTTTCTTAAATAATTCGCCAAGCCGACGAGGAATTACCTTTGCAGAAATATGACTTAGTTTTTTTTTTTAATTTCAAGCAAAATTGGTCCCCACAGTAAACAAAAAATTTAGAATATAATATATAAATATATCATTTAAGTTTTTAATAAATATAAATATATCAGATTCTTCTCATTATGCCTGACTGGATGAAGAAATACATGATAGAGCATTTGAATGTGTGTGCCACAGGCACAAAGGGCACACAACTGAAGAAAAAATCTCTGGCTCGCGATAAACGCCGCGATCTACTTGTGCGCACATCCACACAACACAAACATATGTACATATGTGTCGGATTACCATTATTTTCTCCATTCGTTTCGTAAGCGCAGCAAGTTTCGGTCGCACTCGAGTTCTAACAACAACTAACTCGAGACGCACAATTCGTGTGCGCGTCTTCCACCGAACCACACTCGGCGACAGCGACAGAACGCTGTCGCCCCGCTAAAACGGTTCTTCTAAAACTACAAAATGCAACCAACCAATCACAGCTCAATTAGGAGCTGATGCAATATTTCCATAATGATGAAATTACTATTATTGTGAAATACCCGAAAACACACATACACACTCTCAAACGTACGCACCGACACGGCCATCCTAACCATTACACGACCTCGTGTATAGAAAACTACCATTTCAGATTATCTTTCTTAGTTTTATTATAAACAAAAGATTAACAAAACGGGTTTTAACTTCTGAATTCATATAACTCATTATGTTATCAATTTCATAAAACAATATCATGTTTCATTAAACAATACTTTTACATTATTTTTTTTTTTTAAGAAATTTTTTTAAAATGATTATTTATTCTTCTGTAATCAACATTAGAGGTCACTCAATCAAATGTCCCACACGCCATGATCAAAACAGACATTAGTATGTTTTGCACTTGTGCTTGCTTTATGATCTGAGTACCCTGCCATTTTCTTTGGCCCACAGTACTACATATTTTTCTCACCCTTACTGGTGTATTTCGCTTTCTTCAGTGACTTCAGCATTTTCAATATTTTCATTTTCACTTTCTTCAGTGACTTCATCATTTTCAATGTTTTCATTTTCACACTTTTCACCCTCTGCAATGGTTTTGTTACTCTCGACCTCATTATTATAATCATCACACACATTCAGCTCCATAGGCACTTGCCCCTTTGGTATTTTTTTTAAATCTTCATGTGCATATTTGTACTTTCTTTTACTGGTTAATGACCTTAACACGTACCTGTCACCTTCTAGAACATTTGGTATTTCAAAAAGTCCTTTGAATTTTGGACTCAACTTGGTTTGATGTCTTTCATCGTTTTTAAGTAAAACAAACTCCGACAAACTTTTTGCCTTCTTCTTATCAAATCGTACCTTGTCGTAAGCTGATGTAGCTAAAACATTTTTTTTGCTTGTGCTCTTACGTTTGAAAACTCAACACAATTTTCTACATTAGTAGGTGTTAGTAATCCTAATGGGCGTGCTACTTTTCCCAATAACATTTCAAGAGGACTTGCTTTAGTTACTTGATTAGTTGTACAGTTAATGGCTAACTGCACCTCTCCTAACACATCCTGCCAAGACTGAGTTCCAGTTTCAACCGCCGTTAACATGTTTTTCAACGTGCTCATGGTTCGTTCCACTTGGCCGTTAGCTCGACTAGCACCGGTGGTAATCAAATTCAAGTTTATTTTCTGATCTGAACAGAATTGGCTTAACTTGGCACCCGTAAAACACCGTCCTTGATCAGCTATTATTCTGTTTGGTACTCCAAATAACGATACATCGGATTGAACAGCATTTATGCAGCTTTCACTATCTAATTTAAGGGTGTGACTAAGGTAAACATATTTGGTAAATGCATCCACTTGAACGATTACATACTCTTTATGATCACTTTTTCTTAATTTACCTGTTATGTCAATATGAATAGTGTGCCAAGGAATATTAACTTTCGGAATTGGGTGCAATTCTGCTTGAATTTTCCCTGAGGTTGATTTGGACATTTTACACGTAACACAGTTGTCCACAAATTTTCTAACACATTTTGACATATGTTCAAACCAGTAAAAGTCGTAAACTTTATCTAACGTCTTTTCATAACCTAAATGCATTATCGACTCGTGAACTTGGTTTATGACAGACCATCTGAAAGCACGTGGCACTACTGATAAACAACGTGTTCTACCGTTTCTCTGTATTTTTCGGTAAAGAACTACTGCCCTTAGTTCATAGGTTTTTGCAATATCTTCAGCAATAGAAAAATCTTTTAATTTTCGGACAATTTCGGCTATCTCAGAATCTTGACGCTGTTCCGCAATAAGCCAGTTGCTTGAGATCTCTGTCAAGTTAACTCTCTTTTCTTCAATTACCTTTGCAACAGATGTAGATTTTTCTAAAATGGGGTTTCTTGATAAAAAATCGACATGAGCCATTCTTTTGCCCTCTCTATATTGAATGTCGAATGTAAATGACTGCAAATAAGCCCACCAACGCTGTGCTCTGGGAATCAGATCTTGCTTAGTTCTTGACGCTTTTAGTGAATTGCAATCAGTAAAGACAACAAAGTTTCTACCCAATAAATAATGTCTAAAATGTTTAATAGCGTTTACAACAGCTAAAGTTTCTTGATTCTGCATGGGAAGTAGTTTTGCTATAGTATTCTACTACATGCGGTTTGCTGTTAATTTTGTGTAATAAAATTGCACCGTAGCCAAAGCAACTTGCATCTGTATGCAATTCAATTTCATAATTTGGGTCAAAGATAACAAGGACTGGTTTATCAGTGAGTATAGAAATGACGCTCTTCCGTATTTGCTCATGTTCTGTTTTCCAACAAAATTAATTTTTTTCTGAAGTTAAGAAAGATTAGGGTTTCATCAACTGTGAAATCCCTTAATAAACTGTCTGAAATACGATTCTAACCCAATAAATTGTCTTAGTGTTGTAACTGACTGTGGAAGTGGAAGAGCAGTTAATGCTTCAATTTTCTTTGGGTTTGGACGAATTTTACCAGCACTAATATCGTAGCCTAAAAATTGGACAGATGACTTTAAGAAGGAACACTTTGTAATGTTAAATGAAAATTCAGCCTCCGTAAGAACATTTAGCACAATCTGTAATCTTTTTTGCGCTTCAATTTTTGTGGAAGCAGTTGTCATTATGTCGTCTATATAGACAATGCCATACGTGTTTGCTAGGTCTCCTTGAGCCTGTATAACTAATCGTTGAAAGACAGAAGGTGCGTTTCGAAGTCCCAATGGCATAGATAAAAATTCGTACTGTCCATCTGGTGTCACAAACGCTGTATGTAAGGGAATCTGATAGTATCCGCTAGCCATATCCAAACATGTAAAATAATAAACTCCTTGAAGTCTATTTATTTGATCTTTTATAAGTGGCAACGGGTATCTGTCAGCCACAGTATTTGAGTTTAACTCTCTACAATCAACACAGAGCCTGTCCGAACCATTTTTCTTTTTTACCAATAATATGGGGCTAGCATAAGGTGAGCAGCTGAGTCTAATTATGTTGCACTGCAGTAGTTCGTCAACTTTATTTCGAACTAATTCTCGTTCACATGGACTCACTCGATATGGTCTCCTTTGAACAGTTTTTTTTTTAATCAATTAGTCTAATTTTCATTTCACCAATTTTAACTTTAGTACATGGAATACCTGTTATAAAAGAAACTGAGTAGTTTGCCAACAGTGACTGCAACTTTATTTTATCTGTCCCCTCAAGTTCAGTATCAAAGTCGGCTGACTCATTGCCGGTACATAAATTAACTATTTTAGTTCTTACAATCTTAAATTGATTTGATGAAACGACAATATCAAAACCCTGATTTAGTATTTCTCGGCCAATAACAATTTCACTTTGCATTTGATCGTCTGCTATTACATAAAACCACTAACCAAATAACATATCGACTAGACAAACCGTATATTTAGTGGTGATAGTCGTTTTTTTGGCGGCTGGTCCAAACTCGCCTTCGTTTGTGTTCGGGTCCGAGACATGCCCGCATGCTCTCACAGCAAGAGAGTAAGAATACATATGGCCTATGTCGTGGAACGGCAACGATGTCTTTTAACTCGCTCACTCTACAGGAAACTGCTTTGGCTTACTCGCATCCATATGATTTGTGCGATAGAACGGCATCGCTGTTTTTTATCTCGCTCCCACTGAAGGAAACTGCTTTGGCTTACTCTCAGTGCTCTTTCAATTTGTATATGTACCGTTTAAATGTTTGTGTGTGTATGTGTCCGCACAAGCAAAAATGCCCACAAATTCAATTTTTCTCAAAAGTCGGTGGCATTTCTTCCCTTTTGAGGGGACGAGTAATATGAAATAATGAAAGGGTTTGCCAAGTCGATGCGAAATTCTTTCATTTTAGCTCGTTCTTCTTCGAAAGGGTACCTAAGCGTTGGCATGTGTGCATTTAAAAGTTTTTGGACTTGCTATTCACGCATACTTGCGTATTTTGTATATGAATAGAAGCATTTATGCGCATGTGTGCCTGTTGGTCCCTGCCTGCCTGCCGATGCAAATTTGACAATATTTTTGGATTTCTGAATTTCGAGCTCTACACACACACAGAGACACAAATGTGTGTGAATTGGCTGATCATGGGCGCAAAATTTAAAAATATCATTATTCTGTCACCTAATACCACTAACCTTCTCATATACACATTTTTATCTAATGTCTGAGAAATATATAATTTCGTATTTAGTGTGCAACTATTAGTACAATCAATAATAATTGTTTTCTTGGAACATTCTATACCATTTCTATAAAAAAGGGTATCAATGCCTCGACACACACATTGGCAAAAAATATGCATGTACATATGTGTTTTCTAAGCCAAGGGAAGTATATGAATTTGAGAAGATTGCAACATTCTGTTGCGCATGTGACGTCACATGTTATGGCTTTTTGTATGCAACCGCTGCGTACAATAAAGTAATACATTATTAAATACATGCATTTTTATAGAAGACCCTATTAATATATTACTTTAATGTACGTAATAAAGATAGAAATATATTCTAAGCATCACAAGAAATGAAATTCTTTAAACCGTGACGTAATAGTATATGATGTTGACGCGCCGTATGCGTAACCCTTTGATTTGAATGGCATGGCATTCAAATTTTCTACCTATTTGTGCCGAGACTCGGCTATGCAACAACAACATTAGAACCCAATTAGTGTTGTTGTTGTTTCTACACGCCGCCTTGTTGGAACGACAGAGAAACCAGCAACAAACACAGTGGCATTATTTGTCCCTTTTCTTTGCACTGAGTTTCCTATGTCCTCATCATCGCGCAGAAACTTTTGAAGATCAAGACGGACGACGAAAAAAAAAATGGGTTTTCGTGCGCACTGTTGTTGTTTTGCGAGTGATTTGTTGTTGCTTCCTATTGTAAATGAGCTTTATTTTTGAGTTGGATTTTGCGTTTGCGGACAAACCCGATCTACCTCTCGGGATTTTTAAAACGGTAAAAAAAGCTCGGAGTGAGAATTCAGCTCTTCAGCAATAGAAAGTGCCGCCGGTTGTAATAACCCGAGCCATAACCCGCAGTGTGAAATATTTTTGATTTAAATAATGTTACAGGTTTATATAAGCTCAAATAATTTAACTGAAGACCTTAGAAAAGTTAATTACCGATCGGCCAAACCGGCAACAAAAAGTTACATATTTTAATACCCTGAACCCATTAAACAGGGTATGTTGTATTTGTGCAAATGTATGTAACAGGTAGAAGGAAGCATCTCCGACCCCATAAAGTATATATATTCTTAATCAGCATCAATAGCCGAGTCGATCTAGCCATGTCCGTCTGTCTGTCCGTCCTTATATATGAACTCAAGGATTTCAAAACCTATAAGAGCTAGAGAAAATTTGAAGTTTTAGCTGTAGGTCTTCCTAATGCCCGCGCAGATCGAGTTTGTTTCCCATATTCGATAACTTGCCCCGTTTCCAAGTAATCGATAAATATCGATATCGAAATCTTGTTTTTTGAGAATTTTTGGCAAATAATATGAGCTAGAGTCACCAAACTTGACATGTAGCTTCTAGAATAGTATATATATATCAGGTATCTTTCATTTTATACCTATCGCTACCTCCCCGCTACCACCTTAAAGCTATAAATCAAGTAAAAACACCATTTTATGCTGCCCAAAAATATTAGCCACAATTTAAATGCAAATGACTTTTTGATAACAGCATTGCAAATGCGATTGTATTGTATTATGTGCTTCTATTTTAATCTTTTTTTTTTCTCATCAAGACTTAATTATTGGTGTGGTTGTTGACTAGAGGCGCCGGTAAGTAGTGTGGTCTGCTGCGAGTTCGAACCCTATCGAGGAAACGTTTTTTTTTTTTTATTAATGTATCTTTATTACTACTTAAGCAAACGAGCGCGTAGAGCGAGCTGCATTTTGTATTGGAATAAGAGGGTTCAGGGTATCCCCCAGTTGGGAACCCCCGACTAGAACCTCTTACTTGTTAATAGTTAATAATTCGCAAGCGAGCATTTAGCATCGCGAAACTTTTTCTCGGGGTGTTTTGAGAAGCTATGCAGGGAGAAAGAGATGCACACAAGCACGCAAAGCAATGAGTGAGAGCGAGGCAAACTCTGCACATGTATACACACATATGTATTTGGGCTGTAATGGTTTAATACTAACATATGTACATATGTACAGTGCCGCTCAACTGAATAGGTTTGAAAAATATTTCTTCTATTTTCTTCTCTCTTTGTTCCTTTGGCATTTTTTCCTTCTTTCTTTTTTGTTTTG
This sequence comes from Drosophila borealis, assembly GCA_035045885.1. NCBI lineage: Eukaryota > Metazoa > Arthropoda > Insecta > Diptera > Drosophilidae > Drosophila > Drosophila borealis. Next base: position 3,418,716 of record JAWNOR010000112.1, read on the forward strand.
ATCATTCATTTGTTTACTCATAATATGCCAAAAAATTTAACGGGTTCTATGCAACGGTAAACGGAAATTCGCTAAATGTGTGGTCTATTTTTGGCTCATCTGATTAGGTTTGACAACTTTGACTTCACTTTTTGATTGACTGCGTGATTGAAAACATATAATTTCTTTGGTCTACTTAAATTTAAAGTAATTGCTACCATTTTTTCTTAATATGGGTCGGGGAAACTCTTTAACCGATTTTGAAAAAAGTCAAATTAAAGGCTATATTGAATCTGACCTAAAACATAATGAAATAGCAAAGAAGATTGGTCGAAGCCAAAACGTGGTAAGCAATTTTCTGCGTAATGAAGCCGATTACGGGAAAAAATGAAAGGAGGAAAAATATGTTACAACGGCATCAGAGAGGCGACTAATCCTTCGAACTGCTTCGAATTCCCACCTCTCTGCCAGTAAAATCAGGGATGAATGCGGTGTAAATGTTAGTTTGCCAACGGTAAAACGAGTTATTCGGAGTGCTAAACACTTAAAGAGATTAAAAATAAAAAAAAACCTCCTCTCAATTATGCACGGAAGGAAGCGCGACTTCGATTTGCGCGGGATCACATGACATGGAACAAGGAGTGGAAGGCTGTGGTCTTCTCCGACGAAAAAAAGTTCATTCTCGACGGACCGGATGGCTACAACTATTATTTTCACGATATGCGAAAAGAGGAATAATTTTTGAGTCGTCATCACTCCTGTACAGGAGGCGTAATGGTTTGGGGAGCCATATCGTTTTATGGAACTTGCGAACTGCAGTTTGTTTCCTCAAAGATGAATGCAAATGTCTACAAGACTGTGCTCCAAAAGGCTTTTCCCCAGTTTTCCGAAATTTTTAGACCTATTCAATGGACGTACCAACAAGACAACGCCCCCATCCATACAGCCCGGGTTACAAAACAGTGGATTAAGGACCAGAATGTCAACTTGATCGAGTGGCCGCCATACTTCCCAGACATAATTTACTATCGAGAACATTTGGGGACTTTTATCCAGGAGAGTGTATGAAGGGGGAAGACAATTTCAAGACTCGGCGACCCTGGTTGAAGCGATTAAAAAAGCCTGGTCAACTATTTCACTGAGTGAAATTGAAAAATATTACGATTCCTTATCAACTTGAATGTTTGAAATAATTAAGAATAAGGGTGGTCATACCAAATATTAAATAATGCAGAAATAGTGTCTTTTATTATTTAAGTTACCAAGTGCCATGAAATATTGCTGTTAATAATTATTTTTTATAGTTTTTTTGGTCGAACCTATTCACTTGAGCCAAAAATTATGTAGATTTTCAGCTATGTTTTTGAAAATATAATAAAAAAAATATATAAAACCAAACCAAACAAAAAAAAATGTTTTTGTATTTTATAAATAATTGATCGTTTTACTTAACAAAATTTATTTGGTTTAAATCCGAGTGCTCGTTATGAAGATATTATGTTCTAAGTCCAAAAAAGAAGTCAAACCTATTCAGTTGAGCGGCTCTGTATATTAAGAAAAAGCATCAGCCGGAGCGACGTTGTGCGCTGAGCGAGATGCAGCTTCATACTGAACCATTGGGTAAAAAATATACAGAGGAGGCTTTTGGATAGAAAGCTCTTTTTCAAAAAAAAAGTGACGCAAGATTTCGAGGTTGCAAACACAACACCCGGCTGTCTGCAGCTACTTCTGCCGATGCCCAAACTTCAATGACAATTTCAGAACATTCTCAATAAGAACCAACAACAAAAAGAATCAAAACAAACAAATTTTTTTTTTTTTTTTTTTTTTTAATAATAATGAAATTTATTTAACAAGATAAGTGTACTGCTACCTTGCAAGGCAACTTAAACTAATCAGAAAATTAAACTAAAAATTACAAAATAATTTATGATAGAACATAACAATGAATTAAAGATAACTTATAAGGGGGAGGCTTAAGGGGTGATACTGGGGAGATCGTCTAAATTTTAGTATGAGATATTTATGTCAAGACCCGGTTCAGGAGGTCTTGAGGGTGATGGCGTTTGAGTCTCCTCCTTACTCTTCTACGGTGACAGGCAGTATTTAGGCGTCTAGCTAAACAGTTTGGATGAGCTCCTAGCCTCTCCGTGTATTTTTGGGCAATCACTTGGATTCTGTCACCTATTTTGGGCACCTTAAGGTCGCGCTCAATGTTACGTGTCCTTATGTACCATGGAGACCCAGAGATCATCCTCAAAGTCTTAGCTTGTAGCACACGGATCTTATTCAGGTGCGACTTGGCAGTAATACCGTAAGCCTGTATGGCTTAGAATAGGCTGGGAGCTAAAATGCACTTGTATATTTTGACCTTATTCTCCAGCGACAGTTTGTTTTTGGCGGAGAGTAACCAGGAAATCTTGTTTAATTTGGCTCTATATGAGTGCTGCAGTGACGTGACATGTCTTTCGAAGGTAAGGCTTCTGTCTAGGATGACACCTAAGAACCTGTGCGCAATTGAATGAGCCAGTACTCTTCCATTAAGTGATACGACTGGGCAGTTCTGCACTCGATTTGTGAAAGTCACGTTTGCATTACATTTACCTGCGTTTATGCACACATTCCATTTCGATGCCCATTCCTGGAATGCGTCCAAAAACTCCTGCAGTGTGCTTTTGGCTAGTAGTATGCAACTGCTTTTTGTGAGCACCGCAGTGTCGTCGGCGTAGGTCGCTATTAGCGTATCGATTCTCTCGACTGAGGTGATTGCCATCTGGTTTGGTATATCCGCTATATATATCGAGTACAATGTGGGGCCTAGAACACTGCCCTGGGGAACGCCAGCCTCGATTGATTTAATGGAGGACTTGCACCCATCGTCAGCCACTCGGAATGTGCGCCCTTCTAAGAAGCTCTTCATAACCTGGAACAGCTGGGGGGGGTTAAGAGTCTCTTGGCTTTGTAAAGAAGTCCAGGGTGCCACACCCTGTCGAAAGCTTGCTGTATGTCCAGGAATACAGCGACCGCATACTCTTTCTTCTCTATGGTCTCTAACGCAAAGTTGACAACTCTATGCAGCTGTTCTGGAGTGCCATGCTGCTTGCGAAATCCAAATTGAAATATAGGGATCGCAAGGGTAACAGTCTCAAGATCCAGCATTCTGTTTAGAATCAACCTCTCCATTATTTTGCTCAGTGAAGGAAGAAGGCTGATCGGCCTATAAGAGTCCACATCGGTTGGTTGCTTTCCTGGCTTGAGGATCATAATAATGTTTGCCGACTTCCAGGCTCTCGGAAAGTATGCCACACGTAGGACGCTGTTGAAAATAAGCACCAAAAACAACAGTTGCTTCACTTCGTCCAGTGTCACAGTATCTGAAGGCAAAGCCATTTGAAACGGTGTTTCCAATGCCTCCGCAACTATCCTACAGTGACTCTCAGGTGCAAAGTCGTGCGGCCTGAATCGTTGCTCAAGATTGTTTTCAAATACTTCCGTTTTGTCAAGACTAGTGCGGCACCAGCTCCCTGAAGGGTCCCTAATAGCCGATTTCGGTGTTGCCAATGTCTTATATCTCTTAGTAATTTTCCACAGAGAGTAATTAGTAGAGACATCGGTACCCAAGTTTTCCAACATGTTGTCAATTTGAATTCTTTTCCTGCGAGCCAGAACTTTGTGAAGACGATTAGCCAGCCTGTTGTGAATCTGTTGGATTCGGGCATCTCCTGTTCTTGCATACTCCTTTCTTACTTTACGCTTGAGACGCAGGAGCTTAAACAAACGACTCGACACTCAAAATAGCACAACACAAATTCTGTCCCTGCTATCCCTTTTTGGTTCGAGGCTACAGCCTATGATCTAAGCTTCTACACTCTTCTAACTCATTGTTGTGGTTTCTAAGCATAGCTATGCCTATAATTCGCAAAGTCCCAAAGTAATGTCTTTTTCTTCTCCACTCGCTTTCAACTTGGAAGCAGTCAGACAGATTTTTATAATATTAATTTTTCGACCAGCAAAGCACCCTTTCTCTAAATAGGGTATTTGACTATTGATCAGTGCTCTAGCTAAATACTACAAACCTTCTCATATACAATTTTTGATCCAATGTCGGGTTAAATTATAATTTCGTATTAACTGTGCAACTATTGGTACAATCAATAATAATTATTTTCTTTAAACATTACACACTATTACTATGAATAAGGGTATCAATGCCTCGACACGCGTAATTGTTGTTGGCGTATGTGTCTCAACACACATATTTTGGTGCACGTGTACATGTATGTATGTGTGTCCGCCAAGCCAAGGGAAGTATATGAACTTAAGAAGATTGCAACATTCTGTTGCGCATGTGACGTCAGAGGCTAGTACAGTAAATATATGTATACATTTTTTAATAAATTGATTATTATTAAAGACACTATTAATAAATTATTTAAATGTACATAATAAAGGTAGAAATATAAACTAAACATAAAATGTTCTACCTACGTGCGCCGAGACTCGGCTATGCAACAACAACATTAGAACCCAAATCGTGTTTTTGTTGTTTCTACGCGCTGCCTTGTTCGAACTATAGAAAAACCAGCAACAAACACAGTGGCATTATTTGCCCTTTTTCTTTGCACTGAGTTTCCTATGTCCTCTAAATCTTGCACCAACTTTTCAGCGATCAAAACACGACGGAAAAAATGGGGTTTCGTGCGCACTGTTGTTGTTTTGCAAATGATTTGTTGTAACTTCCTATGGTAAATGAGCTTTATTTCTTGAGTTTGATTTTGCGTTTGCGGACCAACCTTTTTCACCTTGCTTCAGAATTAAAACGGTAATAAAAGCTCGGAGTCAGTTTTTAGCTCTGTAGCTCTTTATTACTCAATGGGCTGTAGCCTTAAAACAAAAAGGGATAGCAAGGACAGAATTTGTGGTGTGGGAAATGTTCTGCAGTTGTCATTGAATTTTGGGCATCGGCAGAAAAAGCTGCAGACAGCCGGGTGTTTGGTTTGCAATTTGTGTTTGCAACCTCGCAATCTTGCTTCACATTTTTTTAAAAAGAGCTTTTGATCCAAAAGTCTTCTCTGTATATTTATTACTCTATGGCTTTGAACGGTCAGAGCGAGGCGACAATGTTGCCGCGTGTGGTTTGATGGGATATGAAAGGAAAAGGAAGAACGTTAAAGTTAGTTGCTTCCAGAGACGCCTAGTAGACGCATCGAACTCGCTGCGCTCTGAAACCTTATACGATGGAGAATAATTATAATATATATATAAATATATATATATATATATATATATATATATATAAATTTAATACAAAAACCAATTTGAGCTTCCCTACAAAATAAGTCACAATTTTAATGCCGTTGTCTTTTTGAGAATATACGAATATTCTATTCTATTCTATAAGATCTACTGCTAAAAATTGCATCAAGATAGCGCAAACTACAAGAATTCCTGTAATAACGTACACACACATTTATTTGCGTCGTTATTGAATTATATATACAATAATAACGAGAAGGAAAGGCTATCTTCGGCACGCCGAAGAGTTAATACCCTTGCAGACCCAACCATTTCATAATGCTCATAGTGCTTTGCACGTATCTAAGAAGCACAGGGAAAATAGTCAATTACAGTTAATTAACCGAGTATGGTTAAGATGTCTTGAAAAACAAAAAAGTTTTCCATACAACTTAATTTCGACCGATCGTTCCTATGGCAGCTATATAATATAGTTGTCCGATCTTAATAGGATTTTGCATATATATGGGGAGCGTAGTAAAACTAATAAATACCGAGTTTGGTCAAGATATCTTGAAAAACATAAAAATTTTCCATACAAAAACTTAATTTTCGACCGATCGTTCCTATGGCAGCTATATGATATAGTTGCCCGATCTTAATAGAATTTTGCATTTATATGGGGAGCTTAGTTAAACTAATAAATACCGAGTTTGGTCAAGAAATCTTTATAAACAAAAATGTTTTTCATACAAGAACCTACTTTTCGACCGATCGTTCCTATGGCAGCTATATGATATAGTGGTCCGTTTTGACATATGAACTGCGTGCAACAGAAAGAGGGACTTCTGCAAAGTTTCATAAAGATAGCTTTAAAACTGAGAGACTAGTTCGCATAGAAACAGACAGACGGACATAGCTATATCAACTCGGCTGTTGATACTGATCAAGAATATATATACTTTATGGGGTCGGAGATGTCTCCTTCTATGCGTTACACATTTCACGACAAAATTATAATACCCTCTGCAAGGGTATAAAAATCGCGATTTTATTGTATGCTGTGCTGTGTATGTTCTGCTGTCTTAATTGTTATTTTTTTTTTGGGAAGCTCCCCACTATAGCGTCTTACTTATTTCTGTTGGGCCGAGCAAAATCAGCTTATCCACTTTGTTTGCAAGATCCAAAGATCCGTTACTGCGTGCTACTAAAATTTTATGGCCATGAACACCAAAATCCATTTAGTTGCCATCCTGGCTGAATGTGCCGCACAGGTGATGGCAAAGTGATGCTGTAATTGTCAGGCGTTACCGTTTTTGTCTCTTGTAGTTTCGGTGTCAAAATGTCAAGCCCTGTAAAATGTCGTCGCTTCACTTCTGTCGTTGTTCTTATCGTGTCAGGCGACCATAATTGAGTTCATACATAACGGACTCATTGATATTCGCAGAAAGTCAACAAAAGCATTCAAGAAACGACAAAAGCCAAGTGGTTATGACTTTTATGTCGGATGCCGGCCTGCTTTCAGTTGACCCCAGCCTAAATTGGCTCGTCTGTTGTCCCTGTCGTAACAGTAATTGCCAACAAAGCGAGTGATTAACCTAACAATACACACCAGCTCAGACACAACGCCCACATTCCATTTTCGATGTAGCCTTACCCATTGGAGTCTATGATGTATACTCGAGTCGCATGTCTGTCCGGACAGGGAGTTGGCATTCCAGCATTTGCCATTTTACATTTTCGTACTTATCCAAAGATAGAACACTGACCAACATTCCCTTTACGCAGTCAACGCCTACTACCAAAGCCGAATAAAACCTACAATGGTAAACGCCATTGATTTGGATTGTCTCTGAACTTAATAAATTTTAAATCGACAATTATTCAACAAGGAGGAAAGTTACAGTCAGGCGCAACCGACTGCATAATCTTTCTAAATTCAAAACCATCTTAAAGAATATTACCAGCTAAAAAAATTGTGGATTTTTGTGATGTTAGTGCCAGGGTTGAGTGTTGTCAACGTTTTTTTCAATCTTTGGAAAAGATATCTTTGGTATAATTTTGTCGTGAAATGTGTAACGCATAGAAGAAGACATCTTCGACCCCATAAAGTATATACATATATTCTTGATCAGTATCAACAGCCGAGTCGATATAGCCATGTCCGTCTGTCTGTTTCTATGCGAACTACTTTCTCAGTTTTAAAGCTATCTTTATGAAACTTTGCACAAGTGCCTCTTTCTGTTGCACGCAGTACATACGTCGGGAACAGCTGAATCGGACCACCATATCATATAGCTGCCATAGGAACGATCGGTCGAAAAGTAGGTTCTTGTATGAAAAACATTTTTGTTTATAAAGATATGTATCTTGATAAAACTCGGCATTTATTAGTTTTACATGCAGCTTGCTTTTTTGAAATTTGAGAACGAAAACGAAATCAGTATCATTGCGCTCTCACAGCCGAAAGAGCGAAAAGCTAAAAATAGAATGTATTCTGCGCTTCGGCTCTATGAGAGCCGTGCAAGCAATTATGTTTGTATGTGAGTTAGTATACATACATATCAGCATATTTGAATGTGTTGTTATTCACAGCTCTGGCTTTAGCTGGCAAAGAAATCAATTTTGTTAGTTTTCTAGCGCTGATCATGCACCTATCCCAAATTTGTATTCACATACGAATGCATGCTGTGTACTGAGGTTGGCTTCGTAAAAAATCTGTTTTTAAAGTCGTCGCAAATATTTATATAATTTCTTTAAATTAAATAAATAATTAATTATTTTTATTTTATTAAAAAATAAAAAAATGCCAAAAAATACAAATAAGGTATATTAAATACGTCAGTAGCTAGTTCGACCGGCAAAGTAAAAAATAATTTTCAACAAAAAAAATTGATAAAATTAATCTTTGGAAACACAAAATTTGCGCTCTTATTTCATACCTTTTATTTCTTGAAAATAATAATAATTTAATTGATAAGTTAATTGACAGAATTTATATAAATATTCGCATCGATTTTAACCTCAGTACACAATATGCATTCATTTGTAAATACAAATTTGGAATAGGTCGTGCATGATCAGCGCTAGAAAACAAAATTTATTTGTTCACCACCCAAAGCCAAGGCAGTGAATAATAACACATATACATACACATTTTTTTATATAGTTATGCATGCATAATTCACACATACAAACATAGGTGCTTGCACGCCATTGGCTGAACAAGAACTTCTCTCGAGCATACACTGTCCAAAAAAAAAAGTGAAATAAATCTATGTGTGATAATTGCACAAGTTGCGCCTTGTAAAATAATTATTTTATTCTTAAATTTTAGTGCAAAATTTATAGTTAGTATCAAGGGTAATGTATCATTTAAATAATGCATGCATTTCATGGATAAAGCAGAAGTACTTTGCGTCGATCGTAAGTTAAAAACTTTTCGCTCAATGTACTTCGAAAACGAAGCAACGCAAAGCACCATCGACTAGCTTTGCTGAAGGTAGGCTGGTGACAAACTTCGTTGCTCGGGTCAGCATCAGCAAGCCGCGACTTCGGCATTCGTTCGTCTGGCTTTCGGAGAACGAAAAGCCAGTCGGCAGGCATGTCGTGCGAAAACTCAAACGCCAGATGAAACGCTAAGCAGGAAATTTTTCGTCACATGCAAATGTATGGGCGTTACTCATCTTAGTGTTTATATTGGCTTTGTTTTTACTATGCTCCTCATATATTAGCAAAATCCTATCAACCTCGAACCACTGTATCTTATAGCTGCCATAGAAACGATCGGTCGAAAATTAAGTTGTTATATGGATAACTTCTTTGTTTTTCAAGATATCTTGACCAAACTCGGCATTTATTAGTTTTACTATGCTTCCTCCATTTATACAAAATCTTATTTATATCGGACTACTACTATCATATAGCTGCCATAGGAACGATCGGCCGAAAATTAATTTGTTATATGGATAACTTCTTTGTTTTTCAAGATATCTTAACCATATTCGGCACTAAGCATTTTCCCTGTGTTTGTTAGATACGGACAAAGCACTAAGAGCATTATGAAAAGGTTAGGTCTGCAAGGGTGTTAAATCTTCGGCGTGCCGAAGATAGCCCTTCTTCCTCGTTTTTTATACTCTTGCAGACGGTATTATAATTTTGGCCACTATATCATATAGCTGCCATAGGAACGATCGGTCGAAATTAAGTTATTGTATGGAAAACTTTTTTGTTTTTCAAGACATCTTAACCATACTCGGTTAATTAACTGTCATTAACTATTTTCCCTGTGCTTCTTAGATACGGGCAAAGCACTATGAGAATTATGAAAAGGTTGGTTCTGCATGGGTATTAAATCTTCGGTTTTTAAATTATTGTATCAAGTTTTAAACTATGACTTCATTTTTAAAATATTTTTTTAACATCTTATAACAACTAAAAATAAAAAATCAAACCAAAACAATGTCACAGCTTATTTCAACCATTTTCTTAATTCAATTTCAAATAAAATGTTTACAGCGAAACAATATTTTTTAATATTTAGTATGACCACCCTTGTGGTCAATAACCATTTTGAGCCTTTTTGGCATGGATTCTACCAACTTTTGGGTAACCTGTGGCATAATTTTGGTCCATTCCCAACCAATGCAATTTTTAGATCTAAACTTATTAGATATTTTGCGTTTGCGAATGTTTGAATCCAAAATGGACCACAAATTTTCGATAACATTTATGTCTGGGGACTGTGCCGGTGGCTGCATAACATGTGGACAGTTCCAGATCAACCATGTCTGAACAATACCCGACTTATGTTTCGGGTCATTGTCTTGATAAAATCTGAACACATCCCGAATGCCCAGATTTTCCGCACTTTCTATTAAATTATTCTCTCTAATCTCAAGATATTGATATGTGTTCATTGTCGTTTCAATAAATTGCAGATTTCCAACGCCGGCTGCCGACATACAGGCCCAAACCATAACGCTCCCACCGCCATGTTTTACCGTAGTCTTCAAATTTTTTGTTTGCAGCTCTGTATTTGGTTTATGCCACACATACATATGAGGCTCCATCAGAGCCAAAAATATTAAATTTGGGCTCATCGCAGAATATGACGGTATTCCAAAAACTATTGTCCTTATTAAAGTGCTCCTGGGCAAACTTTAAGCGGCACTTCTTATTTTTGTCACTAATAAAGGGCTTCTTGCGCGCTATTCTGCCATTGAAATCATGTTTCCCAAGCACCGGGCGAAAAGTTTCTGGGTGGCATGACTTGCCCAACTCTGCCTCCACATCTTTGGCTATTTTTGGAGCCGATAGCCTTGGATTTTCCCGGATTTTCCGAACAATATAACGCTCGTCGGTTGAATTATAAATTTTGTGGGGAGCATTTCTCCCCTTATCGTGGGTTCTATTTTCTCGGACAAATCGGTATATTATACTCTGCACTGTAGAATCACTCAGTCCAAACATTTCACCAATTTTCCTGCGCGAATGACCTGTTTTAAAATGATTGAGAACGAGTTGTCTCTGCTCGATAGTTGTTCGTGGTCCCATTTCGCTAAATACAATTTTCCCCAAGATATATTCTTAAAATTCAGCTAAAATGTATTTCACCATATTGCGAATTTAATAATCAAAGCAAAAAAAAAGGAAACAACCGCATCGTAAGATAACGGATCATTGCCCAATTGCAAAGTTTCTGTTTGAAATAAGCTTTGACATTGTTATACCCATGCAAAGGGTATTATAATTTTGTCGTAAAATGTGTAAAGCATAGAAGGAGACACCTTCGACCCCATAAAGAATATATGTATATTCATGATCAGTATCAACAGTATAGCCATGTCCGTCTGCCTGTTTGTATGCGAACTAGTCTCTCAGTTTTAAAGCTATCTTTATGAATCTTTGCAAAATTCCCTTTTTCTGCTGCACGCAGTTCACATGTCAAAACCAGCTGGATCGGACCACTATATCATATAGCTTTCATAGGAACGATCGGTCGAAAATTAAGTTGTCATATGGAAAATTAGTTTGTTTTTCACGATATCTTGACCAAACTCGGCATTAATTTCTTTTACTATGCTCCTTATATATATGCAAAATCCTATTAAGATGGGACCACTATATCATATAGCTGCCATAGGAACGATCAGTCGAAAATTAAATTGCTGTATGGAAAATTTGTTTGTTTTTCAAGATAGCCTGACCAAACTAGGCACTTATTATTTTTACCATGCTCCCCATTTATATGCAAAATCCTATTAAATCTTCGGCGTGTCGAAGATAGACCTTCCTTCTCGTTTTATTTATATTTAAAAAAGTCCTTGTTTTAGGGAAGTAAAATAGGTTTGTTATACCCTGAACCCATTGATAATGGGTAAAAAGGCTATAATGTATTTGTGCAAATTTATGTAGCAGGCAGAAGGAAGCATCTCCGACCCCGTAAAGTGTATATATTGTTGATCAGCATCAATAGCCGAGTCGATTGTAATGGTCTTTTACTTTAATCCTTCTCTTTATTAATTTCACAAGTTATGGGCAGAGCACATTTACACACATTTGTCTCTTCTCAGCTCTGCTCCGAAAGTGACTCTTCCCCTTTTTCTCAACACAGTCAAGCTAGTGATGAGTAAATAGCAAAGATCATTAACAGCTGACCAGCAGCTGACTGGACCCTTACACAGTACTGGATGTGCCAGCCTGTTACAACTCGGCCATCCTGTCCATGAGATAGTCCTCTATCTCAGCTTTACATTTCACTTATAACTACTACATTACTTTTAATACATTTTAGCTTTAACAATATATTTTGGATCTTATCTTTTATAGTATTATGTTGCGTATTTTAAAATTAAGTTTACTTATTGTGTCTATTTTAACCAGCATTTAATGTTTTGAGCACTCCAAACACCCTGATAAGGATTTCAAAATAATTGAAGGCCATCAATATCTTTAAGCAAATATCTGTCATTTTTTAACAGCTTTTCTATCTATGGGCTCTATTTTTAGGTATCAATTTTCTCAATACTCCTGCCGCGCTATCAAAGTTTTTTACCATTACAAAATCCCCAACATTATATTTATTCGGATTATTTCTTTTGGCATTATAACATTTTTCATTCGTGGCCTGCGCTATTGATTGATTATGTTCTGCCTTTTTTCTCCACTCCCATCCAAATTTCGTTCACGTACTGTATCTAACTGTCTCATCTTCTCTAACTTTTCCATTAAACCATCACTAACTCATCTTTTCGCGCTAATCCAAATAACGTTGTACTAGGCAACTGTTTGGTGCTACAATGTTGGGTGTTGTTCAATGTATACTCAACTTTTTCAATAATCCTATCCCAATGTTTTCCACTTTCAGGTTCAGTTAGCTCTGCTATCATGGGCAAAAAACTTATATTCATGCGCTCCACTTGCCCTATGCAATTTTTATATGTTTCACATTTGCCTCCCGTAAAAATTCTTCGAACTCCGCTAATGTATAACAGCTCCCGCGATCAGATATTATACAGCTCGGCCTGCAATATGATCAAAAATAATCTTTTAATGAGCTTATAACCTCCCTGCTATTTGTTGTTTTTGTTGTATTCAGTCGAACAAATTTTGAAAAGCCATCTACTACTGCAAATACATATTTCTTTGCTCTACTATTATCTACTGGGCCGTAATGATCAATGTGAATTAAGTCAAATGGATGGTTTCCCTTAGGTTACTGTTTAAAATTCCACCTTCCTTTCCTGTTTTAGGTGAATATGCTATACATTTTAAACAGTTTTCAATATGACTCATAACTTTGGCTTTCATGTTAGGAAACCAGTATGATTTTCCAATGGCGTCTAACATTATGTCTCTGCCAATATGCCCCAGCTCGTCATGGTTTTTATGCAAAACGTGGTCCTCCATTCTTTCAGGTACATAAAATAATAATCTATTTTCATTAGTCTTCCGATGCACTACTCCATTCCTTATCTCATCATAATCGTATTATAAACTCTTGATAACGCATCCACACATCGAATTTTTTTTACCAGCTCTATGAACTAACTCATTATCAAATTCTTGCAACTCTTACGCCCACCTCGCAATTCTCAGGTTAAGCTCTAGCATGTTTAGCGTTAAAGTCAACGAGTTACAGTCTGTCATAATTTTAAAACATATTCCCTGTAAATATATCCTAAATCTAAGCAGTGCATATACATATAATTGCTAACGTCTCCAACTCAAAACTGTGGTATTTCGCTTCTTAGAATTTAAACACTATTTTTTCTTAGTAAATTATACATTGGTTTCGCAATTATAAAAAATTCTTTAATGAATCTTCTAAAGTATGAACAAAGTCCCAGAAAACTTTGTACCGCTTGAGTTTTATCCGGAATACGAAAGTTCTTTACCGCCTTCAGCCCTTTGTCGTCAGCTTTTATACCCTCCTTTGATATTTGAAATCCTAAGTATTTAACTTTGTCTTGCATCAACTCACATTTGTCTAACCTCAGCTCTAATTTTTTCTCAACTTACCTCTTAAATACCGCTCTTAAAACTTCCAAATGTTCATATATATTCGTACTTGCTACCATAATGTCGTCCATGTATACAACTACTTTATTATCTCGAATCATATCTAAAAATATACTGTTGATAAATCTTTGAAATACTTGAGGAGCCGTTTTTAATCTCATCGGCATCCTTAAAAACACAAATTGTCCCAAAGAAGTTACAAAAGATGTACATATACTTTATGGATTCCTTGTCAACAAAAATATGAAAATATCCATTTTTTAAGTCTAGCTTGGTGGATAGTTATCTTTAATCATTACTTTGTTTAATCTTCTAAAATCTACGCACATTCTTAAATCCCCAGTTTTTTTCTTAACTAACACAATCGGTGATGCATATTTAGAACTGCTGGGCTGAATGATACCATCCCTCAAGTATTCATCTAACATTTCTTGCAATTTTCCTTTTTCCGCATATGACAATCGCCTTGGCGAACAACTTAATACTTTCGCTTTTACCGCTGTGATTTTCGTTTCCCATTTAACATTAGGCTCCTCTGCTCTTCTCGCCTTCACATATACATACATATATGTAGCTTCAAGCAACTGTATGAACTTTTCTCTATCATCATGTTTTACTTGCTCTCCAATGTTATATACCCTTTCTATTGTGTCTGTATTTAAAATGTTTATGAGCAACATACTTTTTTCAAAATCATTTTCTAAAATTGTACTAACTGTTTCTGTTCCCAATTTTTATCTAATTATATCTAATTATCTAACATCTTTTCTGTCATCAAATTACTCTCTAATATCCTACTATCCAACATAAATACTTGCTTAGGCTGATTTTTTTAATTTTGGTGTCCCATCATTTTCTATATTATTTATATGTTTATTTACGTGGCTTTCCGTCAACTCTACACAGAGAGACAAAATCAAGAATTTTGTACTTGAATCAAGTAAACCCGGTCATAAAAGTACGATAAGACCGGTAATACTTAATTCAAGTATGAAATTCTTATTTCAAGTATTAATTTTTAAGTACGAAAATACTTAAATCAAACTTTATTTGTCATGTTTTTAAGCCTTTTAACGCTGAATTCCAGAACGGAATAGTATTGAATTAAGTTTTAATGATTTTTAATATAAGAACATCGCAATCCCAGTTTGAGCTTGAAATAAGTTTATATAAATCTTGATTCAAGGGCTAACAAACTTAAATCATACTAAAGTTATGACCTAAAATACTTGAATTAAACACATTTTGGTCTTTAGTTAAGACCAATAGTCTATTAGTCAATAGTCGATAGCAGATTAATTTATTCTTGAAACAAGCCCAAATCAGTCTGGAACCAAGAACTCCCATATTTAAATTAAAACCAAAATATACTTAATTTTTATTTTTATTTATTATTAGTTGTTCACAAGTTATACCTTAATATTACAAATTCTGAAAAGAAAAGAGAACGTACGAATTCTTTAAATTTACGTTGAAATAGTGGAAATCGATTTCTTACCTTGTTTAAGACCATTCGTCTATCCATTTCGAAACATTTGATGGCATGGAGCTTATTGTTTCATCAACTATTCAAAACTATAATAAATGTAACAAGTAAGAGGTTCTAATCGGGAGCTCCCGACTAGGGGATACCACGAACCCTCTCATTCCAACACCAAATGCAGCTCACGCTACGCGCTCGTTTGATTTAGTAGTAATAAAGATAAATTAAAAAAAAAAAGTTCCCTTGGCATGGTACGCAACAGCCATAACCGCTAAAATTACAATTAAGAGGTTCTAGTCGGGAGCTCCCGACTAGGGGATACCCTGAACCTTCTTCTTCTTTTAGTTGTATTAAATAAAAATGAAAAGAAAAAAAAATTGTTCCCTGGCAGGGTATGAACTCGCAACTAACCACACCACTTGCCGCTGCCTCTACTCAAGGGCCACAGCAATAACTTGAGCTTTAACGAAAAAAAAAAACAATTAAAATAACAGCACAGAAAACAGTATAATCGCAATTGCAATGCTGTTGATAGAATTCAAAGCAAACACGCATGAATGCGTGTGTGTGTACATGCACACAGAAATTCTTGGAATTTGCGCAGCTATGCTGCTAGCACGTGCGCACATAACTTTTGTGTTTCCTAACCGATCTAAATGAAATTTTCGACAGTACATCTTATTGTAGAATAGAATAAAGAATATTTGTGTATTCTCAAAAATGCTATTGCATGATGGGCAATACAAGATTGATAATTAACTTGATTTATAGCTTTATGTTGGTAGCGGGGAGGCGGCGATAGGTACAAAATGAAATATACTTGATATATATAAACTATTCTAGAAGCTACATGTCAAGTTTGGTGACTCTAGCTCATATTATTTGCCGAAAATGCTCAAAAACCAAGATTTCGATATCGATTTTTATCGATTACTTGGTAACGGCAAGTTATCGACTATCGGAAACAAACTCGAACTGCGCGGGCACTAGGAGGACCTACATTCTAAATTTTAAGTCTCTAGCTCTTAAAGGTTCTGAGATCCTTGCGTTCATACACACGGACAAACAGACGGACATGGCTAGATCGACTCGACTGTTGATGCTGATCAAGAATATATACACTTTATGGGGTCGGAGATGCTTCCTTCTGCCTTTTACATACATTAGCACAAAAACATTATACCCTTTTTATCCATTTTCAATGGGTTCAGGGTATAATGATTTTCGATGCAAAAAAAGTTTACCAATTTTAAAGAAATGCACAAGCCTTTAAATATATAAGTAGTAAGAGCCAGTTAAAATCTCCTTGTTCCACCTGAAAGGGTTTGCTTACAAATTTCGCTTAATCTAAGGCTCTTTATCTTCAGCACGTGCAACATTTTTGTATTGGCCTTTTTCTTATCCTTGCATAACTTTTTGCGGCTATTTTTACGGTCGTGACGGAAAGAGCTATATATTAACTTTTCGATGCAGTTCGAAGCTAAATTAAAATTGCAAGTTTCGACTGCAGGCTTACGATGTTGCAGTTCCTGTTATCGTGCAGCTGTGCGTGTAACTCAAAAAGCTTTCTATGTTGACTTCTGCCTTTTGATTTTACTAATAAAATTGACAAGTACGTTTTGCCAAAATGCCAAAAATGTTGCTTGAGACTTCCGGTATAAGCAAACCGAGAAAACATCGTTCTTGTGTTTGTTCGTGTTTTAAAACCCAGAAACGGGTTTAATGATTTTGTGCTAACTTATGTAACAGGCAGAACGCGAAGAGCAAATACATTATTAAGTGTTTCTAATTGCTATCAGAAGATGCAGATTTTGCGTATGTATGTATAAAACAAAACTAGAATGTTTGTGAAAGCAGCTCAGTGATGGGTTAGGAATATTTTACTTTTGGGATACCTTCCTCCGTTCCCCACAAGACTGAAAAGCATAAATTTTTTAGGTGGGCCCTTGGGTTTTTGGAAGTTGAACACATTTGGATGGCATATATACTCTCGCGAATTTAATAAAAATCCAGTTTTTTTAAAACCTTTCTCCTGTAGTATTTATATGTATATAGAATACTAGCGGGTATTTCCCTGGCCTGGCAATCTTATGCTTAAGATTTTAAATGTAAGTCTTTCCCCCAGTTTCTGTCCGTATATTTATTAAATATAGATCAACCTTTCCATCAAATAAAGAACAAATAGGAATCAACAGATTGAAGCCAAAAAATAAACTTTCAATCATTAAACCTTTATCCTTCAATTTCCATCCAAGAGCGGTGAATTTTGCGAAAACGTACCAAATAACATTTTTCAATTCAAAGAGCTTTAAATCTTTGGTTTAAAATCGATTGGACCAAAATTAAAACTTCGCTCCAAAAAATCTTTGACCCGCATTTTCCACTGAGGAAGCTGGGATTTTACGAAAAATGTGTGAAACACTCCTCAAAATATATTTGAACAAAGCTCTTTGGGATTGGGGCCGATATTTAATCGTGCGAGCTCTTTATAATTTCCTTAAACACGTCATAGCGTGCAGCTCAGATAAGGTAAGTAAAATATCAGCTTTCTAGCTCTTACGGTTCAAGCTGCTCGTAGATCACCAATCAGTCAGTCAGTCCTACACTCAGGACAAACTGTTTTATAAAAAGAGATTGTGAGAATGTTTGTAACTTTAAGTTGGCGTTGGGTTCAGCGTATTTCCTAGTCGGGCACTTTCGACTAAGTTAGAATGCTCACTTGTTTTTGTTTTTGTGAGACTGAAGTAAGTTTCGCATGCAAAACATGTGTGAAATTGAGGAAAAGCTATCAACTGCCCAAAAGCTTTGATTTTATTGCTTTTTATTCTTTAAGAAAGCACAGAACGTGCCGACGTGTTCCCGGCTTAAAGTAGACTTAGGCAACTGTGTGTATGAAGAGTTATGCTTTGTTGCTTAAATAAAATAAAAATTGGTATTTTTATCGGGTTTGTTCGCCATGTTTGTGTCAACGATCTTCTAAAGCTTAAATTTTCGGTTTCCACGTTCCACGAACCGCCAATTCTACTCAGTGAAGTGGATTTATGATGAATCAGGAAAAAAAATTTCAATCGTCCGTTTTCTACTAATTATAGGTGAAATTATTATAATATAATTATTAATGGGGCCTACATGGGGATCGAAATATAAGCATCTAAGTAAACAAAATTTCTAAAAGTGTGGGGCATGCAAATGCATGTGTGATTTTATGCATGTATGACTAGAAAGTTAAGGATATATGCTAGATTTCCTTAATAACTTGAAATTTACTGTAGTAGTTCCTTTTTATACCCTGAACCAATTGAAAATGGGTATAAAGGGTATAATGTATTTGAGCAATGTATGTTACAGGCAGAAGGAAGCATATCCGACCCCATAAAGTATATATGTATATTCTTGATCAGCATCAATGGCCGAGTCGATCTAGCCATGTCCGTCTGTCCGTCCGTATGTATGAACGCAAGGATCTCGGAACCTATAAGAGCTAGAGACTTGAAATTTTAGCTGTGGGTCCTTTTTTCCGATATTCGATAATTTGCCCCGCTTCCAAGTAATCGATAAAAACCGATATCGCAATCTTGTTTCTTGAGCAATTTTGGTAAATAATAAGAACTAGAGTCACCAAAGTTGACATGTAGCTTCTAGAATAGTATATATATACATATATCAAGTATCTTTCATTTTATAGCTTTCACCATCAATCAATCAAGTTAATAATCCAACTTGTATTGCACACCAATTTAAGCCACAATTTAAATGCAATAGACTTTCTGAGAATACACAAATATTATATGGCACAACAAGATGTACTGTCGAAATTTTCATTAAGATCGGTTAAGAAACACAAAAGTTATATGTTTTTTTGCGCACGTGTTAGCAGCAGTAGGCGCAAATACCAAGAATTTCTGCATACATGTACACACACACACACACATTCATGCGCGTCTGCTTTGAATTCTATCAACAGCATTGCAATTGCAATTGTTTGTTTTCTGTGCTGCTATTTTAATTTGCTTCTTTTCTCATTAAGACTCAATTATTGGGGTAGCTGATGAGTAGAGACGGCGGCAAGTTGTGCGGTCTGTTGCCAGCTCAAAACCTACCGAGGGTGTTATAATACCCTTGCAGAGGGTCGAAAATTAAGTTGTTATTTGGAAAATTTTTTTATTTAAAAAGTTATCTTGATCAACCACGGAATTTATTAGTTTTCCTATGCTCCTCATATATGTATATGCAAAATCCTATTAAGATCGGACCACTATATCATATAGCTGCCATAGGTACGATCGGTCGAAAATTAAGTTGTATTGAAAATTTGTTTGTTTTTCAAGCTATCTTGACCAAACTTGGCATTTTTTAGTTTTACTTTGCTCCCCATATATATGCAAAATCCTATTAAGATCGGACCACTATATCATATAGCTGCCATAGGTACGGTCGGTCGAAAATTAAGTTGTATTAAAAATTTGTTTGTTTTTCAAGCTATCTTGACCAAACTTGGCATTTATTAGTTTTACTATGCTCCCCATATTTATGCAAAATCCTATTAAGATCGGACCACTATATCATATAGCTGCCATAGGAACGATCGGTCGAAAATTAAGTTGTATGGAAAACTTTTTTGTTTTTCAAGACATTTTAACCATACTCGGCATTAACTATTTTCCCTGTGCTTCTTAGATACGGGCAAAACACTATGATCATTATGAAAAGGTTGTGTCTGCAAGGGTACTAAATCTTCGGCGTGCGAAGATAGATCCTTGCGTTCATACACACGGTCGGAAGGACGGACATGGCTAGATCGACTCGGCTATTGATGCTAAGCAAGAATATATATACTTTATGGGGTCGGAGATACTTCCTTCTGCCTGTTACATACATTTGCACAAATACTTTATACCTTTTTTACCCATTTTCAATGAGCTCAGGGCATAAAAAGAGTAAAGGTAAACGTGTTTTTGTATTTAAATTTAAATTTAATATTGTTAACGAATAACTTGAAGTAAAAATTCTTCACACTTCATCTATATTTAACCAAATTATATAAATGAAATATAATCATAATATTTAAAATGAGTGTAAAATTTAATTAAATTAAAGTTCATAAACAAACATTTCAA
Organism: Drosophila borealis; assembly: GCA_035045885.1. Classification (NCBI taxonomy): domain Eukaryota; kingdom Metazoa; phylum Arthropoda; class Insecta; order Diptera; family Drosophilidae; genus Drosophila; species Drosophila borealis. The sequence goes on from JAWNOR010000112.1 coordinate 3,439,053, forward strand.
TTTGATTGTTTCTTATAAGGTGCGTAACGAAATTATACGACACTATCAAAATATCGGTTTTATTTAAAAATTCATTAAAATGCCACGGGGAACGCGTTTGACTGATGGGGAAAAAGGGAAAATTCTCGCTTTCAAAGCCTCTGGCTTATTAATAAACCAAATTGGCAAGTTAATCGGTCGAACACTCTGCGAATCAATAATTTTTTACAAATTCAAGAAAGATACGGCAAAAATAATAATGCTGGACGAAAATCCAAACCGTCTGGCCGTAATAAGCGTCAAATTTTGAAAAAAACAAGTAATTCGTCCTTGTGCTGTCGTCAACTTGCTGCATACATCACCATCCAATATGCGTTTGGCGTTTTCTGGGACTTGGTAGGGAGTTGTTGTCTTGCAATTTTGCATGCAACATACGATTTTTAAATATGTTTTTTCTGAAAAAGGTTATTTTGTCGGATGAGATATAGTTTCATTTAGATGGTCCAGTTGGTTTTCGCGGCTATTGGCACGATTTGCGAAAGGAACCCCTCGTATTTTCAAAACGGAATTTTGGAGGTGGTTCTGTTATGTTATGGGTTGCACTTACCAAGTGTAGAACCCTTGAACTCCGCTTCGTGACTTCCAGGATGACAAGAGTAGATTATGTGGAAGTGTTGGACAACACTCTCCTACCGTTCCTACAGGATAACAGGGAAAGTCCTTACATTTTCATGCAAGATAATGCGAGAATTCACACCAGTCGTCACACGATGGCCTACCTGTTGTCATCCTCAGTGAACACTTTGGACTGGCCTGCGTGCTCACCTGATCTGAACCCTATCAAAAACCTCTGGAGAATTCTTGTACGTCGTGTTCACGCCGAAAATAAGAAATTTGATAGTGTTACTGAACTAAAAAGTACGATTTTAAGAGAATGGGGATAATTGGACCAAATCCTTTTGGTAAATTTAATAAACTCAATGAAAAGAAGGTTATTCGTTGTTCATCAATTTTGGAATATTTAATTCAGTTGCGGGTAGAATTTTCAAAATCGCTGAAACAAGCATTCATTTAATTTTTATGTAGCGCTTTAAAAACAAATTTGAGGCCGAACGGACGAAACTTAAAACTGGGCCCTTAAAACCCGCATATAACATCCAACAGGGGGGATTTAGTAAAAATTGTGAAGCACGTCTCTCATGAATTTTATTCATACAAACGTTTTCCGATTTCTCTAATCGAGAACTCCTGACTAGAGCCTCTTACTTGTTTTTCATTGAAAACTGATTCTTGGTATGGCTGTGAGTTATTAGGTGGCGGCAAATTTTTAGATCGGTTGAAGAGAGTTACGTGTTTAACTATGGAAGGGAAACTTTTTGTTAATGCTAAGGCAGTTGCTGTTGGTAAAAGAAGGTTCAGAGTCCCCAAGTCGGTCACTCCTGACTATAGCACTCCCACTTGTTTATTTTGGATTTCTTCTTATTTAAAAGGCAGAACCCAAAGTGTCGTGCTGAGCTTTACTACCTCGAACAGGTTCACGTTACTTCTGGTGCACCTCAAGCTAGTCACCTTGGACCTTTGCTTTTTATTTTTTTTATAAATGATCGTACTTCTGTCACATGCTTATGTACTTATGAGGATGATGTGAAACTTATTCTTTTGTATACAAGCCCTCTACATCACTCTTATCCGCCAAACAATTGCATCTAATTTGTTCAAAATTTAAGTTAATGTCCTTTGATCGTGTTAGCTATACAATTGAAAATACTCCTTTATAATTAGTACCAACAGTTAAGGACCTAGGGGCTATTTTTGATTTTAAGCTCTACTTCAATCTCCATATCGGTACCATTGTTAATGAGCGCAAAGGTGATGTTGGTTTCATTAAACGTTGGCTTAAAGAATTTAACGATCCCATCGTAACCAAACCTCTGTACACATCGCTTGTACGTCCTATGCTTGAGTACTGCTCATGTATCTGGCCTCTGCAGTATAATTATAATAAGGATCGCATTGAATCAGTTCAAAAGCAATTTCTACTTTCTGCCTTACGAGGTTTAAGCTGGGACCCCAATCACTGTATTCCATCAGGCTTCTACTTAATTTCCCCTCTTTGGCCAACCGTAGGATATCATCGGCGTTTTGTTCCTACATACATAATTACCTTATGGGCGATATTGATTCTCGTTTTCTGTTAGGGCACCTTCAATTATCTGCTCCCTCCAGACTCACAAGAAATTATCGCCCTTTATTTCCAGCTATTTCACAACAGACAAAGCATTGCAAAACTCCTTTCGTGTATAGTGCAATGGTTATAATAGATTATCCCACGTATATTCTACAGAGCTCTATCTACCTCCAGTAAAATCGTTGCTTTCACGATATCTTTGGGAACTCACTGACACATTTCCACCTAATAGAACAAAATTTAAAGCATCGTCTAACAAACCGTTGATCCGCATTTTCACCGAGAAAGCTTGGATTCTACAAAAAGTGTGAAACCGGTCTCAAATCAATTTTCAGAAAAGTTCTTAGTAATAAATTTGAGCCTGAAAAATCGTCCACCAAATTTTTGACCCTATTTCCACCAAGGAAAATGGATTTTCCAAAAAGTGTGATAGAAATGTGAGCTTTTTCAGATTACAATAAAGTTGAAAAACCATCACGCTTTTTTTTGTAAGTATGTTATTAGTGAAATCATAAAATATGTATTTTAACCAAAAACCGTAAATATATTCCTTTCGATAATATTTATTAAGTTTTGTTCTAGTTTGCAGTTTCATTAATTGCGGCTTGCATGGTTATTGGAGGGAAGTTCCTAGCTCTAGAGCAGACTCGCACTCCGCGGGCACTAGGAGGACCTTTGCTCAAAATTTCAAGTCTCAAGGTGCTATAGGTTCTGAGATCGACGCGTCCATACATACGGACAGACGGACATGGCTAAATTGACTGGGCTATTAATGAAGACTACGAGTTTTTACCGATTTTTACAGGTTTCAGAGTATAATTGTTTTCTAAAAACATTGCATACTAGCTTTATCAGAAACGATCGATTAAAAATGTGGTTTTAAAACAATTTCTTTGTAAGAAGGAATTTGAGCAGTAGTGTTGCCTATTAAGTGTGGCTTTTTGGATTTGCCGGGACCGTTGTTGAAGTGCCCAACTTAAGACTAGACGAATTCAAAAATGCAACACGTTCAATACACATTTAAGAAAGTCACAAAAAGTGAATAGCAGGAATTGGCATAGACGGCCAAATCCTTCAAAAAATATGAAAACGAGTGTTTGTAAAGTGGCATCAGAAATAGCAACAATATGCATCATGCTTAAAGTTTGTGCACCATTTCCACTTAGACTAATTAACTCCGCCATGTCATGGACGCCCAGGACTTGCAACTCGGTCATTGAGGCCTGCAAAGCCGTTAGTGGATTGTTGCAATGGCTCTTGTTGTTGTGGCCTTACGGTCATCCGGTGATTCGCCCACAGAAGCAAGACCGCATATAGTCGAGCAACATCTTTTTAAAACTTAGTTGTCTTACGGAAAAAAAGTGGAGTATGAAGCAATGGTTTTGTACCCTGGTGAGAGATTTTCTGCCCCATTCTTTGATACGCGCATAATTTTTCGGATTCTTCAAAAAAAAAAAAATTAAGAGTGCTCCCGTCGGAATAGGCCGACTAGGGCTAGCCCTGAACCTCGCACCGAGCTGCCGACAGAAATATTATAATTTCCTTCTACACAAACATATAAGTACAACCCGAGAAAGTAAGGATATCTTCGGCACACTGAAGATTTAATAACCCTATAGACATTTGCCTTACGGTTTGCAGATATATGAGAAAAGTGAAGCTCGCAAATTCTGAGATTGATGAAAATATCTCGGAATACACAATAAAAACCTCCTTTTCGACCGATTTTTCCTATGGCAGCTGATGTAGTAGTGCGATCCGGACGGTTCCCACATTTATTCTGCCTACAACAGAAAGACGGTCATATGTAAAGCTTCAAGACGATAGCATTAAAACTAAGAGACTAGATCGAATAGAAACAGACAAAGGGATATGGCTGTATCAACTTGACTGTTTATGCTGATATCTCTATATATAAAACTATTTGTTCTGACTGACTGATTAGTGATCAACGTACAGCCCATACCAAAAGAGCTAGGAAGCTGAAATTTTCACAGTAGTTACGTTTTGTGATGTAGGTGCACGTTTGAAACTTTGTTCGTTTACCATCCGATCGGCCTCAAACTCATTTTCAAAGATCTTTGTTCAAACTCATTTAAGGGGTGTTCCGCATTTTTTGGAAAATCTATTCCTCCTTTGTGGAACTGAAGTCAAAGATTTGGTGGGTGACGTTTCGCCCTCAAATTCACTCTCAAAAATTCATCCCAAAGATCATTTGAGACGTGTTTCACACTTTTCGCAGCATCCAGACTTCTTCGGTATAAATGTGATTTAAAGATTATTTTGGCGAAGTTTTAAATTGTGTCCGATTTGCTTCAAACTTATTTTCAAAGCTCTACATAAAACTTAATGAATAAGTGTTTCATCGATTAGGGAAATTCCACCCACAACAGTGGTAAATTGGCGGAAAACGTTTGTATGAAAGTTGTTTGCTTACCGTCTGATCAGTGTCAAAATCATTTTTAAAGCTCTTTGAGAAAATGTATGTATTTCATACGTGCCACAAGCAAGGCCAGGGTATACTCGCTAGAAGTTAATATATACTTTATAGGGTCGGAGCTGTCTCCATCTATGCGTTACACATTTCATGACTGAGCTATGTTACCCACTACAAGCGTTATATAACTCGTACAATCACGTATGTATGTATGCACGCCGCTTGCTTCACAATTTTTCTACTTAGCTGCTTTTGTCAATAGCCCAACATAATGGAAAATGCTTTTGAGATTTACAGCGGCGTCTACTGTGCCACTGTACTATGCCACTTAAAATGCGCATTTTTAAATTTCTTGGGGAAACGGGAGGAGTTGTCCAAAAAGTTGAATATTCTGGACTTTACGTACAAAATGTTGTGTGTCTAGCTCACATAAGCTCCGAGATATGACCAAAAGAGGTGACACCTCGTATCTATTGCAGACATTTGAATAAACTCATTCTGCCCTTTAAACCATTTTCAATAGGTTCAGGGTATAAACAATTGTTTAAGTTTGTTAAAAGTTTAAGCCACTATTTGAAAGTGCTCGAATTTTTCAAATATTTGAATATGCTATATATAAGACCTACTTCACAAAGTGTAATCATAATCGGTCAAAAAATACAGAATTTATTAAAGGAAACGTTAACAAGCCACGTGTTAGCTAGCGCAAAACGCAAGAATTTCTGTCTGCATGTGCACAAATACATTCATATGAACCCATTTAAAATGGATAAAAAGTAATTGTATTTGTGTGTGTAGCATGCAGAAGGAAGCATCTCCGACCCCATTATTCTTGATCAGTATCAAAAGCCGAGTCGATTATGGCAATGTTCGTATGTATGAACGCAAAGATCTCAGAACCTATTAGAGGTAGAGACTTGAAATTTGGAATGTTGTACGCAGTACAACTTTGTTTCCGATAATCCATAACTTTCCCCGCTTCCAAGTAATCGATAAAAATTGATATCGGAATACTGTTTATTGAGCAATTTTAATAAATAATAAGAACTAGCGTCACCTTATTTGACATCTAGCTTATAGAATAGTATATATATATCAAGTATCTTTCATTTTATAGCTAACACCACCTTCCCGCTAGGACCACATTACATAGCTATAAATCAAGCAAAAACACCAATTTCTATTGCCCACTAGTTTAAGCTGTAGTTTTAAAGCAATTGTCTTTTCGAGAATGCGAGAATAATAATAAGATCAACATTGACATCAAGATCGGTTAAGAAACTCAAAAGTTATTAAAGAAAATGTGTTTTGGCTGCCCACATGTTAGGGGCAGCTAGCGCAAACTACAAGAATTTCTGTATAAATGTACACACTATTAACAGCATTGCAATTGCAATTGTATTGTTTTCTGTGCTGTGTGTTTTAATTGCTTTTTTTTTTTTTGGTTGATAAGATTCAATTGATGATATGGCTGTTGCGTAGAGGCGGTTGCAAGTAGTGTGGTCTGTTAAGAGGCCGAGTCCTATCGAGAGATCAATTTTTTTTTTTAAATTTATTTGTATTACTGCTAGGTGCAATAAGTGTTAATAGAAGAGGGTGGTATCCCCTAGTCAGGAACTCCCGGCTAGAGCCTCTTAGTTGTTTTCATGAAAGCTGTTGTGGGCTCGACACCGAAAGAGGGTTAGAGTTTAGTTTAGGTACCCGTGTTCATGTCGCCTTGAACTTCCGCGGAAATCGGTCGTGTTTTCTGTGCATTCCCGTGCGTGTGTATGTTCAGTGCATCCCAGGCAAAAAACAAACAAAAAGTGACAGTGACACTAACTAAGCCCGCCCCAGGGCTTAACAAACAAATCGCGCCTGTAGAGCGCGAAAAAACAATTGTGCTGCCTCTGGCAGCTAAACTATATATATATATATATAAACATATATAAACATTTAAATTGTATTTTTTTTTTACACAAAAGTGCAACCGCGTGCGAGCGTTAGAGAGCATGCTTTTGCTAAGCTCAAACTGCGCTCAGCTGATCGCCTTAACTCAGCCGTAGTGTGTGTGTGTGCGTGTGAGTGAGCAGAGCTTTCGCGAGAGAGCTTTTGCCTAGACTCACTAACACAAGTAAAGCACTAGCCAATAGGAGAACAATCAGTGCTGGCAAGTCAGTCACTGACCGTGACAGTGCTGACACTTTCCAGTCACCGTTTCGCTCCCCGTTCACCAAAGTCACTTTTCACAAAAATACTGGAGATTTTTGTAAATAAGTGCAGACAGTATATTTTGGTCTACATCTCACCTAATGGCGTCCAACAAGCCGAATCCACTCATCCCTGACTATCCTGCGTCACCTATATACAACCCGCCGGATAATGTGCTACCGCCATACATCACGCTGTGCGGGGGTACTACGCTACTCACCACGTCGTGCATCACCACAACTGCCTGCCCCCTAGGAACGACTACGGTAACGTCGTCCCTCGCACATGGCATCAGCTTCCAAGGCCCCGCAATCCCGTCCATCCCTGGCGCGAATCCTGCTACAAGCCCGGATCTCCACGCGTTTTTGAATAATCACCCGCCCAAGACTGCACGTACTTGGCAAGGTCAATGGTTTAAGGCCACAAAAAGAGAAGGTGGCAATCTCTCCCCCCGTATCGCCCGTAAGAAGGCGAGCACCACCGAAGCCAAGAAAGCCAGCCAAAACCGGTTTGCGGCCCTCTGTGACGAAGAGGAAAGCGTCATGGACACGGAAGTAGAGCTAGCCACCAACAAGGAAGCTTGCGCCGACGAGGACGTAGATGATAGGCCATCCACCTCGCACGCAGCTCGCGCAAGGGCCAGCAGGCAACAAACGGCAAATAAAAAGCTTGCCGCACACCCGCAACCCACCCAGACGGCGCCTCCCTCTTAAGTGCCGAGAATAACTCTGCCAAACGTCCTCAGTTTCACCAAGTTCTGCAAGGAACTAGACAGCATCCTAGGCGCGGACACTTACACCGTCAGATCGCTTAATTCTGGCGACTGCATCGTCTAATGCCGCAACTCAGACGAATACCGAACGCTGGCAAGGCACCTTCGCGAGAACGGCTGCCTGTTTCACCACCACCAGCTTGCAGAAGACCGGCCGTACCGCACAGTTCTACGAAATATCCACCACGAGGTCGCATCCGAAGATATTTCAGCGCAATTGGCAGAGACCTGAGGAAAGCGGAGAACAATAACCTTGTCAAATCAATAACAGTACTATGCAGGCACAAAGTTTCGTGGGAGAAGCCTCGCAAGACGTCGGGCCCTGTACAATGCAACAGATGCCAAGAGTACGGGCACACAAAATCTTACTGCTCGAGACACTATGTGTGCAAGGAGTGTGGGGACAACCATCTAAGCAACGAGTGCACACTTGGCAAGGACGAGAATCGGTGTTGTCACCACTGTGGAGAAGCACACGCAGCAAACTTCAAAGGCTGCAAGAAGTACCTGCAATATGCTTTCCAGCAGAAAAACCAGCAGAAGGCAAATGGCAGAGATGCAAGCCGCTCCAGAGATCCCCGCTCCAAAACAGCCGCTCCTGCCTGCAGCTTCGTGCCCGGCCAACAATCCTTTGCCAGCGTCCTCCGCGGTACCCAGCCCGCAGAGCGCAGTGCCCGCTCATCGTCTCGCAGAAGGAACACTGGCAGTACTCCCAGCCAATCTCAACCTGTTGCCGACAACTGCCCCAACTCAGCCCTTGAGCTCATGATGAAGCAAATGTTCGCCAGATTCGACCAACTGATGTCTCTCATACAGACTATTTTACAAGCGCTAATGCACACTAGCGCCAAAAATAACAGTGCCTAAAATGAGTTCCCTCAGGATAGCACTATGGAACGCCAACGGAGTCTTTTCGAAAGCGAATGAGATCACAGCCGTCATCGAACTCCACCACATCGATGTGTTTCTGCTCACGGAGACTCACTTCTGCTCTCGAATCACCCTCAGAGTGCCAGGCTACACTCTCCACACCGCCAACCACCCAGACAACAGCCAACATGGAGGAGCAGCAATATTGATCAGGTCGTCCTTGTCGCACCACCCACTTGAGTCATCCTGCCACTGGCATATGCAAGCTACTGCTATCCGACTCGGATCCAGCAGAGGCGACTTCAATCTCGCCTCTGTATACTGCCCTCCGGCCTTGAGAGTGACTGAGGCACACTTTCAAGCCCTTTTCGACCAGCTTGGCCCCAAATTCCTGGCAGGAGGAGACTGGAATGCCAAACATCGCTGGTGGGGAAACTACCGCATGTGCCCCCGAGGGAGAACGCTCTTCTCTGCCATTGAGAATGAAGGCATCGAAGTCATAGCCACTGGAGAGGCAACGTGCTACCCATATAGGGCTACTGCAACACCAAGTGCACTTGACTTCGGGCTCTACAAGACAGGAACAGCTGCGAATACGAAGCCTCCTTGACCTGACGTCGGATCACCTCCCATTACTGATTGAGCTCGAGGAGACTCCCAAATGGGAAGTTGGAATCCGCAAAATGCTCCCGCCGCGCTCTAACTTGGAAGTATACCGGGCCTGCCTCGAGGACACATTAGAGCTCAACGTCACCATAAATACGGCAAGTGAACTGGAGAGCTAAGTTGACCACCTCACAGCGAAAATTACGGAAGCTGCTAGACTTGCAGCCCCGCAAACCCTGCCTCACACTCGTACCTTCAGAAGGTCCCTACTAAGCCCTGAAGCCAGGAGTCTCCTTGCCGACAAAAGACGTCTAAGGAGGCTGTACATCCGCAACGGAGACCTCTCTACCAAGGCAGAAATGGTAAGCGCGTCCAACCGGCTCAGACGACTGCTGGCTAGGACTCGAACGGAAAATCTAGACAGCTTCCTCGAAGCAACTGGGCATGACGGCAACAGCACCTTTTCAGTGTGGAAGCTCACCAGAAGCATTAAAAGGCAAACAGTTTTTACCTCCCCGATCACGGACCACTCTGGCCTCTGGCTCCGATCGGACGAGGAAAAGGCCAATGCGTTTGCTGACTACTTGGAGACAACCTTCAAGCCATTCGACTTCGCAGATGTTGCACAGCGCCGTAAAGTAGCCGAGTCACTGGACGCTCCACTGCAGATGGCTCTCCCGATAAGAAGCATCTCCCCCGCGGAAATCGGGACACAGCGGAAAATGCTTGAGCTAAAGAAGACCCCAGGATGCGACGAAATCGACAACAGAGCAGCTAAGGCTCTCCCACGCAAAGGAGTCATGGCGCTCGCCACAATTTTCAACTCCATGCTCCGCCTTGGCCACTTTCCGAAGCAATGGAAACATGCGAAAATTGTGATGATTGCCAAACCCGGTAAGCCGCTAACTCAACTTGAGTCCTACCGCCCTATAAGCCTTCTGCCGACGCTCTCAAAAGTCTTTGAGCGACTTCTGCTAAGCCGTCTCTTAGAAATCGACGAGGTCACGCGCCTGGTCCCGGATCATCAGTTTGGCTTCAGAAAGTCTCACGGCTGCCCCGAGCAGGTCCACCGGGCAGTAAAACATGTACTAGAAGCTTTTGAGCAGAAGCAATACTGCGTCGGCGTTTTTCCCGATGTCAAACAAGCGTTTGACAAGGTCTGGCACGATGTTCAAGATCAAACTGATACTCCCAGCGCCATACTTCAGCATCCTTAGCTCCTTTCTGGCAGGACGCACCTTTAATGTGGCCGTTAAAGACCAAAGGTGGCAATTAAGGGCATCAGAGCAGGTGTCCCACAAGGCAGCGTCCTCGGTCCGATGCTGTACACGCTGTATACGGCGGACCTGCCCACACAAGGACAAAGCAATGAAGACCTCAGCCCTGCGAGACTGCTGGTGGCAACATATGCGGACGACACTGCCTTCCTAGCCTCCCACAAAAATCTGCAAGCTGCTACAAGTGCAGTGCAGGACTGGCTGCTGCAGATCGAAACCTGGACAGCTATGTGGAACATAGCTATAAACTGTGCCAAGTCCGCCTGCGTCACTTTTACGCTGCGCCCAGACAGCTGCCAGGGGCTACGGTTCGATGGAGGAACCATTGAGCAGACCAACTCTTTCTGCTACTTGGGTGTCCACCTGGATCGAAGGCTCATATGGGGGCCTCACATCGCAGCAACGAGAGCAACCTGAGAAATGTATTATGCATACCCCGTAAAGTATATATATATTTTGAATCAGCACTAACAGCCGAGTTGATATAGCATTGATGTAGTAGGGCGTCCGCAGGGCTTCCAGGTGAACTTTTACAAAATGAATTGTCGTTGGGGAAGCGTTTCTGCTCTGCACAAATTTAACTCAGGTTTGAAAGAAAAACACGTTTTGTTCGCTTGAAGGTTATTTTTCATCTGTTCTATTTTTTCAGAGTACATTACAAGAGTACATACAAGTGTATTAGTATAAGTGTGGTGAAATTTCAGTACATGTTCCATGTACTGGTTCCGGAGTTACATGGCGGTTGGATGGCGACTGTCGGATACACTTCTTGTGTGAACATGCCGCCCGCCTTGCAGTATTGCAAAAAGAAAAAGGGAGAGGGACGTGGCTCTGTTCCTACTATTGAGCACAGGAGCCGGACAATATCCACCCGAAGACCGTGTTTTGGGCCAGTGGTGCGCCGCCAAGACTCGGCAGGACGCCTTGGAGAATTAAATCCGGATATATATCCGAGCCCAAAACCAGATTGGAGATTTCCGGCTGGAACCAGCGATCGTCTGCCAATCGAATGTTGGTGAAGGGCTCGTTCAGTTTCTCGCTGACGGGCTTCGTTGGAGTTTGATACCGGAGATTTGGCATCACTTGCAGGATGACCTCTCGCTGGAAGCTAGAGGTCCTAGAGCTTATTATAGCCGAGCAAGCGTTGTCTTTACCGACGCGGGTGACGGATAGCCCGGAGGCCTTTGCCAAGGATGCGTCGATAAGACTTACCGGACAGCACGGGTCTAAAAGTGCCCGAGTGTCGCGGGTCGCCTTGCCGTTTCCGAGTCGGATGAGTGCTCTCGGGAGCACGGTTGTCCTTTTGTGTTCCATTAATGATGATAAGGAGATGGAACCAGCGGCGCGGAGCGTCGCGCTTGGGCCTTGGTGCTGCGCCTTGTTTGGGATCGCTCTGGAGATGGCATGCGACGCGCTTCTTGCAAATGAAGCAAGGTGTGATGGTCGCCCTGGCACTTGCGGCACTTGTCCTTGCGGCGACATGACTCCCCGGAATGTTGGTGAGCCAGGCAGTTTGGGCAGTATTTATTGACTAGAACTGCTCGGAGTCTCTTCTCTGGAGACAGCCGCATGAACCGCTGGCACTTGCGCAGCGCGTGGACTCCTCGGCATACTCGGCATCGGAACGATTCCGTTGCCGGTCGGCTCTTGGATCGGCCTTGTTGTTGGCGTGGAGACATCGTGCTGTTACGTGAAGAATGTGAAAAAAAACATAGTAGACATTACTGATGCGGCTTTATACGGATGGTCCGCAGACCTATGGATCTAGGATTCTAGTCTTTACTGGAAATTTTACTGGATGGAAAATGGAGACTAGATTCTATCGGGAGCAGGATCAGCTTAGAGATAGGTCTCTTGGAGACACCTCGGGCTGTTAAGACGTCGACCACTCGGACTCTTTGGTCGTCGCCAGGATAGGTCGTTTGGATTCGACCTAGACGCCAGTCATTAACTGGAAGATTATCTTCTTTAATAATGACTAGATCGTCCCGTTGTAAGTCTCGCGTTGGAGTTTGCCATTTGTTTCTTTTGTGTAACTCTAAAAGATACTCATGTTTCCAACGGAGACAGAACTGTTGTTGCAAAGCCTTCAAGCGCTGCCAGCGGTTGATGATGGACGCGGCGTTTTCCTTGATCTCTGGCTCTGTGGCGGAAAGTAGAGGCCCCCGACTAGAAAATGACCGGGAGTCAGAGCTAGGAGATCAGTAGGATCTTCCGACATTGGAGATATCGGTCTTGAATTCAGGCATGCTTCAACTTTGGATAGGAGCGTGGAAAGCTCTTCGAAGGTGTATTTGGAGGTCGATGTAGACTTATAAAATAGATTTTTGAAACTCTTTACACCTGCCTCCCACAGGCCACCCATATGCGGTGCACTAGGAGGGTTGAAGTGCCAGGACAGTTTCTGGAGACTGTAAGTGGCCTGGAGTTGAGTCTCAAGCGTTTCTAATCGCGCGAGAGGACTTTGGCCGCTCCGACGAAGGTTTTGCCGTTGTTGGAATGCATTTGACTTGGGCACCCTCGTCGTGCCACAAATCTCGCAAATGCCGCTAGGAATTTTTCTGTGGTCAGGTCAGATGTAGCTTCTAGGTGGATGGCTTTGGTGCTGAAGCACACAAAGACGCACACGTAGCCTTTCGTAATAAGACAGGCTCGACCTGTGTAATTTTTTACATCGAAGGGGCCTGCAAAATCGACTCCTATGTGAGTGAACGGTCGAGAGAATGTGACTCTCTCCACAGGCAAATCGCCCATGAGCTGCGTTTGCAATTTCTTTTTTCGGATGACGCAGATTTTGCAGGAATGAATTGTGGATTTGACCAACACCTTCAGCTTTGGAATCCAGTACTGTGATCGTATTAAACGCATCGTGAGCTGGTTGCCTCCATGCAAGGATATAAGATGGGTGAAAGCGGTCAAGAGACGCGAGTATGCACATGTGTATGGCAGTATGATTGGATGCCGCTCATCGTAGCCGAGTGCTTCGGGCGCTCTTACACGACCACATGCTCGAATAATTCCCTTACCATCTAAAAAGGGGTTCAAATTAAGGATTTTGCTGGAAGTGAGCTGTTTTTTCGTGCTCAAGCAAGTGTACTCTGACGAGTATGCTTGTCTCTGGGTCAGGAGAATGAGTTTTTCTTGTGCATGAGAAATCTCGTTGCTGTCAATTTCAATAGTTGACGGGAGCGACAATCGTTTGCAACGCTTGAAGAAGCGATAGATGTAGGCTAACACTCGCAGGGCTCGATCGAACTTGGAGAAGCGCTCGAGGAAAGAAAATGAGGGAGCCGTGTTTACGAGGTTTACCTTAATCGTACGTTGCTCTATTGTCGTATCTGGGAGGGGATCTGAAGGAATGGGCCATTGGTTCTGAGGCAGGCGTAACCATTCTGGCCCGTGCCACCACAGCTCATTGTTGACTAACGCTTGTGGTGGGGCACCTCTGCTCGCTAGGTCCGCTGGATTGTACTCGGATCGTACATGGGACCATTTATTGGAGTCGGTGGCCTGAGTAATTTTTGCGACTCTGTTTGCTACAAAGGTAGTCCAGGCGCATGGTGGCTTATGAAGCCAAGCTAGCACAATTGTGGAATCTGTCCAATAGAACCAGTCGCCGCCAGCGGAAGGTAGCTGGGGACTGAGTGCAGCGGATAACTCGGACAGAAGTGCTGCTCCGCACAGCTCTAGTCGTGGCAAGGATATCGTCTTGACCGGAGCGACCCTCGTTTTCGCTGTTAGGAGATGTACTGAGATGCGATCTCAGTGCGCACGTAAATGGCGGCCCCATATGCACGCTGCGAAGCGTCACAAAACCCATGGTATTGGATAGTCCCCTGTGGGCGGAATTCGACCCATCTAGGGATGCGAATCGCACTGAGGCCCGGATACTCTTGCAGAAATAAATTCCACTTAATGAGAAGACTCTCAGGTAGCGGATCGTCCCAGCCCAGTTCCTGGAGCCAGATCTCCTGCATGAATATTTTTGCCTGGATAATGACTGGACCCAGCCAACCTGCTGGGTCGAACAGTTTGGCAATCTGTGAAAGGACTTCACGTTTGGAGACGGACTGTTTGGCTGTTAGCTCGGATGGAGCGAAAAAGAACTCATCGGTGTCAGCTTTCCATCTGATCCCGAGAGTCTTTGCCGAACAGGCTTCCTCGATCTCTAAAAAGTCGGCGTGAAGCAAGTGGTCCTTGGGAATCGCTCTTAGCAAGTCCTTTTCATTGGATGTCCATTTTCGCAAGGGGAACCCGGCAGATTCAAGGGCCTTGCGGAGTTCTGCAATTGCTTGACCTGCTGTTGATTTGGAATGGGCTCCCGCTAGTACATCGTCGACATACATATTGTTTGCGATAATGTGACTTGCTAAGGGATAGAGCGAACGAACGTCATCAGATAACTGATGTAGTACCCGGATTGCCAAAAAGGGGGCACAGTTAACTCCAAACGTGACTGTGCTAAGTTCGAAGTCACGAAGCTCGTTGTCCTTTGTTCGGAACAGAATTCTCTGATAGGGCGTGTGGTTGGGATGCACAAGTATTTGCCGATACATTTTTGTGATATCGGCATTGAACACATATCGGAAGAAGCGCCATCTTAGAATTTGAATGGTTAAGTCGGATTGCAGAACGGGCCCTGCATGTAGCACATCGTTCAGACTTTTACCATTCGATGACGGGTGGGAGGCGTTAAATACTACGCGGAGCTTGGTCGTGGTGCTGTCAGGCTTGTGAACAGCATGGTGTGGTAGATAAAAGTTATCTGAACCATTGCTTGGAGGGACTTGTCGCATGTGACCTAAGTCCAGATATTCCTGGATCACCGCATCGTACTGCTCCTTAAGGGGGGCATTTTTTGCCAGACGATTCTCATTTCGTAGAAATTGAGCTAGTGCGATGGACCTTGAATGGCCTAACTGGATGTGATCGGAATTCTTGAATGGCAGTGTGACCAAGTATCTGCCGTTTTTATCCCTTTTAGTGGTTTTTTGAAAATTGCGCTCACAAAAAAGGTCGGATTCCTTGACTTGAGTCGAAAAGGATGCGACAGATTTGGCACTGGTCTTAGAAACGGAGACCAAGGAGAGTGCCACATATGTTGGGATAGGAGCCACCTAACAATATGGATGGGAGGATATCGGCGCCGAGAAGCACGTCTATCTGTGAGCTCCTATAGAAAGAGGGATCGGCCAAGTGTAATTTTGGAAGTTCTTCCAAAGCAGTTTGGGGGATGGTGTAGGAGGGCAAATTGCCTGCCAGCTTTGGAAGAACATAAGCCGAGGTTTCAATATGAACCCTGGGCTTTATAGGAGAGCCAATATTAAAATGGCAAAGTTTTTGAGGTTGAGCCGAAATGGCTTGATTTAAACCGGAGACCTGTGCGTCGACGGGTTGATAAGGAAGTTTAACCCTTTTGAACAATCGCTCTGAAATAAAGGTCGCTTCAGACCCAGAGTCGATTAATGCCCGGGCTGTATACTTTGTGCCCAAATGACACACTTGGATGACAGCCGTGCCGAGGAGAACACCATGTGAGTTTGCGGAAAAATAGTTTTGAACGGTAGCTTGGGTTGAAGTAGAAGTGGACTGTATTGGTGAAGGAGGGTTCAAAACTATTGGTGTTGTGGAAGCTGAGGGCACCTGGGGTCTGTCACGGTGGAGTAGCGTGTTGTGACGTCCCTTGCACGTGAAACAACTATGTGCGCTGGTGCAGTCTTTCAACTGGTGCTGTCTGGCGAAGCAGTTTAAGCACAGCTTTTGTTGCTTAATGACGGAAACTCTCTCGGGTACGGACATTTGTAGAAAACGTGGGCATAGACGCACGGGATGGTTTTCCTTTTGACACAATTTGCAGTGCTGTGGCTTTGCAGTCACTGTTGCTTCGAAGGTTCTCAGGTGGTTGGACTCTTTTCTTGTGGGTTTGGACTGGAGTGGCGTATGTGCGGTATCTGCCTTATCGTGGAGCGATTGTTCCCATAACGACAGCGTGAGCTTAGGCAATTTAGAGGAGCACAAGAAAATTAGCAGACAATCCCAATTTTCGGTGCTCACCCTGGACAAGTCGAGAGCCGTTAAACATCCCTGGATTGTGCCCTGAAGCTCTTTAAGGGCGGCTCCAGACTCTTGTGACTCTTGTAAACAAACAACAGGGTTGTAAAGTGTCAAGATCGGTTTTCGATAAACTGATTCTGTGAAACTTTTATATTTTGTATGTTTCCACTGTTCACACAAGAAGTGTATCCGACAGTCGCCATCCAACCGCCATGTAACTCCGGAACCAGTACATGGAACATGTACTGAAATTTCACCACACTTATACTAATACACTTGTATGTACTCTTGTAATGTACTCTGAAAAAATAGAACAGATGAAAATAACCTTCAAGCGAACAAAACGTGTTTTTCTTTCAAACCTGAGTTAAATTTTTGCAGAGCAGAAACGCTCCCCCAACGACAATTCATTTTGTAAAAGGTTCATCGAGCCGGATATTCGATTTATTACGCAACTTGGAAACGTCTTAACTTATAATTATGTTTTATAAATTTTTTATAAGAATAAGAAAAAGTAATGTATATGTTTGTATTTTATTAAGTAAACGCAGCTCAATGGCATCGAGCCATCCGGCTCGAAGGACCAAATGATGTAGTAGGGCGTCCGCAGGGCTTCCAGGTGAACTTTTACAAAATGAATTGTCGTTGGGGGAGCGTTTCTGCTCTGCACAAATTTAACTCAGGTTTGAAAGAAAAACACGTTTTGTTCGCTTGAAGGTTATTTTCATCTGTTCTATTTTTTAGAGTACATTACAAGAGTACATACAAGTGTATTAGTATAAGTGTGGTGAAATTTCAGTACATGTTCCATGTACTGGTTCCGGAGTTACATGGCGGTTGGATGGCGACTGTCGGATACACTTCTTGTGTGAACAAGCATATCCGTTTGTCTGTTTCTATGCGAACTAGTCTCAGTTGTAAAACTTTCGTCTTAAAACTTTGCAGAGGTCCGTCTTTCTGTTGAAGGAAGTACAATTGTCCGGCTTTAGGCACCATTGGTCGAAAAATTGGTTACTATATCTTTTTTTTGTTTATCAAGATATCTTATCCAAACTCGGCATTTTCACATCGCTCCTTTCTTATTTGCAATGTTCTATCAACATCGGACCGCTACATCATATATGTAGCTGCCAGAGCAACGATCGGTCGAAAAGTGGGCTCTTATATGAACAACTTTTTTGTTTATCAAGATATCTTGTTTTTCAAGATCTTTTTATCAATTTTAGCAATTTCGAGCTTCATTATTCTTATATACAGATGTGGTCAAAAGTATTTACACAACGTGCATTCTTTTGAGCATTCAACTTTAATTGCTTATTGCTGCAGCTTTTGTACTCAGATACCACAATAACGGTTATTGTCGTGTTTCTACATCTATGCAGAATCAAGAATCAAGGTTCTAGTCGGGGGCTCCCGACTAGGGGATACCCTGAATCCTCTTCTTCCAACACCAAATGCAGCTCGAGCTACGCGCTCGTTTGATTTAGTAGTAATAATTAAAATGAATATATAAAAAAGAATTGTTCCCTTAGCAGGGTTCGAACTCGCAACTAACCGCACCACTTGCCGCTGCCTCTACTCAAGGGCACACCAATAATTGAGCTTTAACGAGAAAAAAAACCAATAAAAATAGCAGCACAGAAAACAATACAATCGCAATTGCAATGCTGTTGATAGAATTCAAAGCAAACACGCATGAATGTGTGTTGTTGTACTTGTAAACAGAAATTCTTGGAATTTGCGCAGCAGCTATGCTGCTAACACGTACGCATATCACATTTGTGTTTCTTAACCGATCTTAATGAAATTTTCGACGGTACATCTTATTTTAGAATAGAATAAAGAATATTTATGTATTCTGAAAAATACAATTGCATATAAATTGTGGCTTAACTTGATGGGCAATACAAGTTGGATAATTAACTTGATTTATAGCTTTGTGGAGGTAGCGGGGAGGTGTCGATAGGTATAAAATGAAAGATACTTGATTTTTGGTGACTCTAGCTCATATTATTTGCGAAAATGCTCAAAAATCAGGATTTCAATATAGATTTTTATCGATTACTTGGAAACGGGGCAAATTATCGAATATCGGAAACAAACTCGATCTGCGCGAGCATTAGGAGGACCTACAGCTAAAATTTCAAGTGTCTAGCTCTTATAGGTTCTGAGATCTTTGCGTTCATACATACGGACAGACAGACAAACGGACATGGCTAGATCGACTCGGCTATTGATGCTGATCAAGAATATACATACTTTATGGAGACGGAGATGCTTCCTTCTGCCTGTTACATACATTTGCACAAATACAATATACCCTGTTTACCCATTTTTAATGGGTTCAGGGTATAATGAAATACAAATTGGAAATGATAACTGTTCGTAGTCTTAAAATAGATGCATTTGAACTAATGCCTATCAGTTGTCAAAAATATTTACACACATTTTCTTTGCGTCAAAATTATTTACACAATGAAATTCAAGATTAGTGTTTGGTTTGCATTGAGTAAAAGAAGTTCTAGTTGATGTTGTTCTCTTAATTGGAAGCTAAGCAAACTGTTTACAGTTAAGTTAATAGATAAATTAAAGCAGGTAATTATTAAAATGGCAAAAACAAAGGAACTATCAGTTGAGCATCGAGCCGACTGAGCCCCATGGGTGTCCGCGACCGTTTTAGTGTGCCCAGACAAAGTAAGACTGCTGAGAGTGGCAGCCGAACGCCGGCCTCGAAAGCCGAACGTTCAGTATGAAGCCGCATCTCGCTCAGCGCACAACGTCGCTGCGGCTGATGCTATTTCGTAATATATGTATGTTAGTTTCTGCCCAAATACATACATATGTGTGTATGCGTGTGCAGAGTGTGCCTCGCTCTCCCTTATTGTTTTGCGCACTTGTGTGCATCTCCTTCTCCCTGCATAGCTTCTCAAAAACCCCGAGATCTACAAACATACATATGTTTGTGTTGTGTGAATGTGCGCACAAGTAGATCGCGGCGTTTATCGCGAGCCAGAGATTTTTTCTTCAGTTGTGTGCCCTTTGTGCCTGTGGCACACACATTCAAATGCTCTATCATGTATTTCTTCGTCCAGTCGGGCATAATGAGAAGAGGGATTGTATTAATGTCTTCTTGAATGAGTTCTTCTCCACCTATTGTGGCTAGTCCAGTTGATCCGCTTCTGGATAGTGAGTTGGAGGTGGCTTTCTCGAGGTTAAAGTCGAGGAAGTCCCCTGGTATGGATAGATTCACTGGAGAAATGTGTAAAAGTGTCTGGAAGTCAATTCCAGAATATATGAATGCTATGTATGCGAAGTGTCTGAATGTTGAGTTGGGCGAGTGTATTGAGAAGGTTGGGTGAATGTGGCTGCCGAGAGTTAGCTCTCTGGAAGAGCTATTTCTCTGGCAGACGTGCGTGTGCTGTAGGGCGGTGTGAATGTGTGAGCGTAGATGTGGTTCGTGGCTGCCCGCAGGGATCTATTTGTGGCCCATTCATTTGGAACCTCATGATGGACCCCTTGCTGGGACAGCTCGAGCAGATGTGTAAGTGTTGTGCGTATGCGGACGACTTGCTTGTCTTGATTGAGGGACGGTCGCGTCTTGAGATCGAGACGAATGCGGGTATGTGCTTGCGCACTGTGTATGAGTGGGGTGAAAGTGTTGGGGTCAGTCTTGCAATGGATAGGACAGTGTCAATGCTGCTCAAGGGCAGATTGGCAAATAGTCGACCGCCCATTGTCAGACTGAATGGAGTGAATGTGAGGCATGCGTCTGAGGTGAAATACCTCGGCATAACCTTTGGCGAGAGGATGTGCTTCACTCCTCATATCGCTGGTCTCAAGGCCCGGCTACTTGGTTTGGTGGGACAAGTGCGTCGTATTTTGAGGAGTGACTGGGGCCTAAGCAGACGTGCTGTCCGCACCATTTATGAGGGTCTGTTTGCTGCATGTGCAGCATATGGATCGTCTGTATGGTGTAAGGCAGTCACGACTGTGGTTGGCAGAAAGAAAGTGCTGGCTTGCCAGAGAGCGATTCTGCTAGGTTGTTTGCCTGTGTGCCGCACTGTCTCCACGGAGGCAATGCAGGTACTGTTAGGAGTAGCCCCTCTTGACTTGGAGATCAGGCGTCGAGCCTTGATGCACAGGATTGCTGCAGAATGATTGGTTAGCGGATAGGGATGTGGAGAGTTTAGGGCTTAGTGAGTGCAAGAGATTGGTGAAAGAGTGTGTTCTATCTGACTGGCAAGTCAGGTGGGACGCAAGTGTGAATGGACGTGTCACTTATCGGTTTATTCGGGAGGTTACATTTGCCGGCAGCCGACCAGACTTCGGGTTCTGCCTGAGTCTTGGATTCCTGTTGACTGGTCACGGTTCCCTCAATGCATTTTTGCATTCGAGGAGCCTTTGCGACAGTGCAGAATGCCGTTGTGGCTCGGCTGCAGAGACATGGGAGCATGTTCTCTGTGAGTGCACAAGGTATGCAGATCTTCGAGATCTGAGGGGGATGGGCATCGTTGAGGTTAGTGGCGGGTTTGACGTAAGTCAATCACTCTCCACTAGTGATAGGATTAGAAGAATGAGTGAGTTTGCAAGAGCTGCATTTACAAGGCGACGTTTGCAATTACAGGAAGGAATTGTATGAATGATGATGGATGGTAGATGTACAAATGTGGGGGTACGAATGTTGGGGTACGAACGTGGGGGGTGTGTATGAATGGGCATCTCGTTGAACATTGTGTTTGTCCGGGGCTACCAGTCCCCAGCTTCATGGAGCTGAAACTGGAAGTATCCTTTTAGGGTACGAGTTCTGACCAGAGGACTGATCTGGTACCACGGGCGTTAGGGAACACAGAGGCGGTCTCGGCTCTCTGCTCTCTCCGCCATGGTCTTTTGGGACTTGTTGGGGGCACTAGCTGGCCGCCTAGCGGTTTGATCTATGATCAACTTGTAAATGCCGTCGTTTGCGGAAGAGGCAGGAATAAGCCTCGCTCCCCACAGTGAGAAAACCATGCCCATGAAGCTGGTGCATACTGTTCCACCTGTCAGTTGTTGTTTTACATCAATTGCGTTCTATTCCCTGCAGCAGTGTTTTATCGTTTCTGGGGCCACCAACCCTTAACTGTTTTGGAGTTTAAATTGGAAGTACCCTTCTGGTACGAGGCCTGACCAGAGGCTTGTGATCTGGTACCACGGGTAATCAGGAGCCCACGGAACTTGTTCCGTCCTGATTTTTGGTGCGGCCCTTCGGGGAGTATCGTGGTGGTTGTGGTTTGATACCCAAATGCGGGTAGAGCATCGCTCGACGTGGAGTTGCGTTATACAGCCGGGTTCCGTGATCCACAGATCGGAAGGGGTTTAGATGGGCCTCGTGCCAAACCAAGGTAGAAGACACAACCAAACAGTCGTGTCTTTAATTGGTACCTGCGGAATTGATGTTCCAAGGGGGCGGTGATTGACGCTTAAATTAATCCTATACTAGGAACCGTGAGATTAAGCCATCGTGGCAGGTGCTCACGTTAAGCCCACTGACTTTCATGTCCGCCTGTCCGTATGTATTGACGTGTATGTATGTATTGATCCCAGAACCTATAAGAGCTAGGGACCTGAAATTTTAGCTGTAGATCCTCCTAGTCCCCGCCCAGATCGAGTTTGTTTTCGATATTCGTTTCCAAGTAATCGATAAAATCGATATCGAAATCCTGATTTTTGAGCAGTTTTGGTAAATAATATGAGCTAGAGTCGCCAAATTGACACGTAGCTTCTAGAATAGTTTATATATATCAAGTATCATTCATTTTATACCTATCGCCACGTCCCCGCTATTACCTAAAAGCTGCAAATCGAGTAAAAACACCAATTTATGCTGCCCACCAATATAAGCCACAATTTAAATGCAATTGTCCTTTTGATAATAAACTAATATTTTATAGTACAGTAAGATCTACTGCTGAAAATTTTATCAAGACCGGTTAAGAAACACAAAAAAAAATGCGCAAATTCCAAGAATTTCTGTATACATGTACACACACATTCATGCGCGTCTGCTTTGAATTCTATCAACAGCATTTCAATGGCGATTGTATTCTGTTTTAATCTGTTATTTTATTCCTTTTTTTCTCATTAAGACTCAATAATTGGTGTGGCTGTTGAGTAGAGATGGCGGTAATTAGTGCAGTTTGTAGCGAGTTCGAACCCTACCGAAGAAACTATTTTTATACCCTGAACCCATTAAAAATGGCTATGGGTGTCCGTCTGTCCAGTTTGTTCCAGACGTTCGTCGCGAGCAGACGTGTTGCGGAGTTTTTTCTGTGTGCGAAGCATAAGCCAAGGTGCAGGTGTTCACTTTGACGAAAACAAAGCAATAAAACAATAGCGGTAAAACTTGCAATAAAAATTGCGGTAAAGTGCAATAAAACTTCTTGTGCGGTAAGCAGATCAAAACAGTTAGCTGCTTGCCAAGCAGTGTGTTAACAATACAAAGCAGTGCAAAGCAGTGGACAGATTATTTAAAGCAGTGCGGTTTGTGGATCTGCTAAGCGGTTCGGGCCCGGGAAAAAGCGCAAGCTATCCGACGGAGGGCGCCACCAAAATGGACGCCAACAAAATGGACGCTAGTAGCGTGACCGGCACGGAGTCGAGTGCCGAGTCGGTCGCCAGCGTCGCCGCCGGCGGTAAGAAGAAGGTGAAGAAGGGGAAGGGCCGCGCTACGTTGTCCCCCCCTTGCGTGCCCGTCGACGCGAAGAGGCAGGCGCTGGAATGTGCAGAGGAGTTTGCAAGGCCCGCCGCAAGAGCAGCTCCAAAAAGAGCCGCTGCCGGTGAGCAAGAGGACCGCGGAGCCGCTGCCCCTGCCGCCCCCCAGCCCGCGCGCACCCCAGCTTGGAGGATTGTGGCCGAAGGGACCCCGGCGATCATCGCGGAGCTCGCGGCTGCTAATATGATCCGCCTTGCCTTGGTGGGAGTTGAACCGCAGGCTGCACGCGAAGTATCGACAGCCATGCAGCGACTGGAGGAGCTGTCCATGTCGCTTGCAGTGCGGAACGCTCTACTTGAGAGCTTCTCAAGCAGAGCACAGCACGCCGCCCCCACCCCAACTGTTGCCCACCATGCTGCCCACCATGCTGCCCGTACCGCTGTCCCCGTTCCAGGAGTGCCGATCGCCGCCCCACGGATCAACAAGCCAGTTGAGACGTGGTCCGCGGTGGTCACGAGTCGGGACCCGAGCGAGTCCGGTAAGGCCGTAGCCAAGCGGATCATGGAGGAGGTCGCACCCACCCTTGGAGTGCGGGTGCACGAGGTGCGAGAGCTTAGGCGAGGAGGTGCAGTGATCCGCACACCGTCGAAGGGCGAGCTCACTAAGGTGGTGGCAAGCAACAAATTTGCGGAGGTTGGACTCAGCGTCCAAGCGAACAAGGGGCTAAAGCCGAAAATCACGGTGTTTGACGTGGACACGTCCATCTTGCCGGAGGTGTTTATGGAGGAGCTCTACGTGAACAACTTTAAGGAGGAGATGACAGCAGCTGCTTTCAACAAGGCGATCCACCTTGAGTCGAAGCCGTGGTCCGTCACTGATGGCGCCAGTATAAATCTGACGCTGGAAGTTGACGAGAGGGTCCTGGCGACTTTTGAAAAGACCGGGCGGGTCTATATCAAGTGGTTTTCGTACCGATGCCGGTCCCTCGTCCGCACCTATGCTTTCCATAGGTGTGTCGGCTTCGACCACAAGGTGTCCGAGTGCCGCCTCAAGCCGGACGTATGCCAACAGTGTGGACAAATATGCCACATCGCAGCCAAGTGCGCAAATCCGGTGGACTGCCGGAACTGTCGCTTCAAGGGGCTACCCTCGGAGCATTATATGCTTTCGGGGTCTTGCCCGATCTATAGCGCAGTGTTGGCAAGGGTGCAAGCTAAACATTAATGTTTGGCTTCATTCAAGCCAACTGTGGCCGCGGACGCGCTGCGTGCATCGATATCGGTGTACGTATGCGTGACCACGGCCACACCTTTGCGCTGCTGCAGGAGCCATACGCCGATGTGGAAGGAAGAATTACTGGCTTCCCAGCCGGGATGCGCGTATTCGGAAGCCACACTGTCGAGGAAAGGAAAACGAGCGCTGTTGTCATCATCGACGACCCACATACCATCTGCCTACCAGTGGAGTCGCTGATCACCGAGGCTGGAGTAGGTGTGAGGGTGACGGGTAAACATGGCACAGTTTACTTGACCTCCATATACTGCCATGCTCATGCTGACTTGACGAGGATATTAAGCTACATGGATGCCGTACTGCTACTGGGTAGCAGTTCTCCGGTCATTTTTAGCCTGGACGCAAACGCTGTGTCTCCCTTGTGGTTCAGCAAACGTCACGAATTCTTCCGTGGCCAGCTGAACTACAGACGAGGCGAACAGCTTGATGAGTGGATACTCGGAAGCCGTGCCAACGTGTTAAATCAAGTCAGCGAGGTGTACACGTTCGATAATCGAAGAGGACAGAGCGATATCGACGTAACAATCGTCAACGAAGCAGCGTCTACGTGGGCCGCGTATGACTGGAGTGTGGACGAGTGGGATTTGAGCGACCACAACATGATCAGTGTTGTGATCACGCCATCCCCAGCAAATGCAGCTAAGAGCTATGCTCCTGTGCCGTCCTGGAAGCTCGCTAATGCTGACTGGCGATTGTTCGACTCAGAGCTGGTAGAGGAAATCGAGGAGCACCTTTCCCAGGAGGATATTAGGATGTTGCCGTTGGATTCCGCGGTGTCTGCCCTACGCCTTGCCGTACAGTCTGTGTGCGACAGAGTGTTAGGCCGCAGACCGTCGAGAGCCCAGGGAAAAGTTAAATGGTGGACTGCCGAGCTGAGTACCAAACGCCGGGAGGTCAGGAGACTGAGGCGGAGGCTCAGGAGATCATGGCACGACTGCGTGAGTCTCCTCCTCCACAACATTTTTTCCAGTTGCGGAGTCGAGTGAAGACATCGTCATTCCGGACGAAGCTGCTCCAACGCTCGAAACTTTCGAGGTTGGAGTATGCGTCGCTCGGTTGAAGAGCAGGCCCTCTCCCGGGCTGGACGGCATTACAGGTGGGATCTGCAAGGCGGTATGGCGTGCCATCCCCGAGCACATGACAGCGTTGTATTCCCGCTGCCTAGCAGAGGGATACCTTCCCGTTGAGTGGAAGTGCTCGCGTGTGGTTGCGCTCCTCAAGAGCCCCGACAAGGATGGGAGCAATCCAGCTTCCTATCGGGTCATCTGCCTGTTGCCAGTGTTTGGCAAAGTGCTTGAGGGAAACATGATGGATCGAATGAAGGAGGTGCTTTTGGATGGAAATAGATGTCAATTTGGCTTTCGACCTGGACGCTGTGTCGATGACGCCTGGAAGCACGTTATGACCAGCGTTGCCGCCAGCCAGGCGGTACACGTACTTGGTCTTTTCGAGGACGTTAAAGGCGCCTTTGACAACATCGAGTGGAGCGCCGCGATGCGCCGCTTGATCGATGCGGGATGCAAGGAAGCTAGCTTGTGGAGAAGCTTCTTCTGTGGCAGGAAAGCCAGCAGATATGGCGAAGTCGAGGTGGAGG